>CM058233.1:61945381-62545381 GCA_030180135.1 Orychophragmus violaceus
CGATTCTTTCCCTTTTGAAGGTTTTGCTGATTTGAATTTCTCGGCGGGTAGTTCCTTCTCTTCTTCTATCTTGACGAAGACGGCCGCTCGGTGAAGGGCATCTTCAAGAGTTTGCCATTTATTTAAGGCTAATTTGTTACAAAACGGTGACTCGTACCAGAGTCTGTTTCGTAGCGCTGGGAGTCCTTTGTTGTCGGTCACAGATATTTTGGAGACGATTACTTTGAATCTGCCGATGTACTACCTGATAGATTCCTTCGGTCCTTGGTTTATCGCCCAGAGGTCGGCACTTGAAGCCCCTTATTGGATGAACATGGAGTAGTGTTTAAGAAAGGTGGCTGTTAACTGGTGATAGCTGTCGATGGAATGTGTCTCCAGACGCAAGAAACAGTTGAGGGCGGTGATAATAGGATTTTTCGGATCTTGAATTATCAATCCCTCAAAATACTATATTGTTGTAGCATAAGAGGTTATCAATCCAGATGGGTTAAGTTTAGCAACATCAAGAATGCATACATCTCAATGATCTAAGCCAATTAAAGAGGGTTTTAGAACTAACAATCCTAAATGATTAAATGAGCAAACAAGAAAGCTAAATAAGATGATAAGACAATAAGATGAAAAGAGTCCTAGAGATGAGGTCAAGAAGTTAAAAATATCAAGGGATGATCTAGAGATGGTGTCAATCAATCATACAAGCAAAAGGAGATGGTTCAATGATCTTACAAGTTGCTAATCACATTTTTATGCTTTCAAACTCTATGCTAAATGCAATTATCCATTTCTCAATATCAATCACAATAGCATGCATTTGATCTCAATCATTAAACCATTCAAGAAAGCTTTAATTCTTAGTTTAGAACTCAAAACATTAGATCAATCTTATCTCTAAGCAAAGATCCCTTTAATTAACTCCTAATCAAGATTAATCTATCAATTGTGATCAAGAATCAATAAAGCATGCAAAACAAGTTCATTTGACTATTAAACGCCTTAGACATCAATTCTCATTGGGTAAGCATGCAAAATCTCTAATTAGGTTCTATCAAACATCTCATCGAACACCTTGTGGGCAAGAAAAATGCTTATGATCTAAATCAACAATTTCTTGTAAATAAAGCATAGAGAACAACCTAATAGGGAAGGATTAACATAAATAAAGCCCTAAACACCTTAGATCATCCCTAATCAAGCCCTAATCTACGTCATCTCAAAGATCCAAAGTGACTACTCACTAATCACTATTTTCCCAACTAAACCTATAGAGATTAAGTGAGAAAACATGATTAGAGAGATGAAATTAAAGAGATAACAATACTTGATTAAAACTCAAAACAAAAGTTTACAAAATGTTTAAGATACAAAAGAGATCAAAGAAATTCATAAGATATAAGGGTGCTCTCCAAATTTAGGTCTAAAACATATGAATATTGTTTACCCAGGCAGTGGCATTTTTGTAATTAGTCTGGTCCGAAATTGGCTTCCATCGGAGTGGTTTGTCCGGTATGAACAAACCGATAAGAAAGAGTAGGCGCTATCGGTTTGATCTTCCCGATAGGTTTCGTCCGATGAAACTCCTGGCCAAACTCGCATCCTGGATGCAGCTCCTCTATCGACTCGATCATGTCGATGGCAGTGAGACCGATAGGTTTACATCGGCTGCATCTCACCGGTAATCCAAAGCCGATATAATTTCTGTGTAAAAATTGGTCTTCGGCATGGATACGTTGCAGAAGATCAATGGGCTTAAGGCCGATGGGTTTGGACTCGTCGGATGGGTTCCGACTCGTCGCGGGCTGGGCCAGAGCTGGAATGTTTGGGCTTGGATAATGGTTTGGGAACGTGAGTGATGGTTTCGGAAGATGACAAACAGATCTTTTTCTCTTCATTCCTTTTGCTCTTTGCTCACCAAATCTATCCCAAATATTTTCAAATTATCTAAGTATCATAAGCTGCTCCAAGAATTCTCCAAAATAACCTATAAAGACTTAAGAAAAGACAAAAATATGCAAACTCTAATCCTAAACACACTAAATCCTAAATACATGAATTTCTAATAATATGCTTAAGTGTGAATGTAAAATGTATGAAAACTATGCAAAATAACATCCTAAAAACTCTAAAATATGATACTATTAGGCGGCACCGTTTAAACTCTCAACGAAGAGGTGGCAGAAGCCGATGTTGCGTTCCTCGGGAGAGTGATAGGCTCAGAGTTTTAATCCTATTCTACTGCAAGTGCACAGTTATGCAGTCATAGTATAAAGGGTATCGAAATCCACAAGGACTCTAGGAAATGATAGATTATAGAACGGTCAAGTTAAACTAGGAGAAAGTAGAGAGAAAGCAGTAAATCAGAGCAGCAGAAAAGTAAATAGATTGGTTTGTAAATCAGAAGGCAAAGCGTTAAGTCTAGGGAGTTCTCAGGAAATCAAGAACATAAGTTAATCAATCAATCGGGATCTAATATCATAAATCTGTTCTAGAACTGGAATCACGGAAGTATAAGAAACCAACTTTCGTTGTGAATCCTATCTATGTCTAACAACCTAGCAAACCAACTTTCGTTGTGAATTATAGAGTTCTAAACAAGCATTAATGTCAAGTTCTTTCGTTCACAATTCCTCTAGACCAAATTTCTTTGCGAGTAGATCAAATTGCTCATCTAGGTTCTTTCTAGCTAATCAACCAACTGTCGTTGTGGAAATCAACCTAACATCAATAATCTAAGTGGCCAGTTCAGATCAAGCATTAAGAGCAACCTAGATGAAGAACTAACAAGTATGAATCGATACAGATTTATCAACCTATAATTCCATGAAATCCCTAATGAGAATACCTAAACCTAACATGTAATCTACTCAGACATGTTCATCGAAATAGAAGACATCTTGAATAGAAAACCAAATATCATAAAATACAATAAAGAACTGGGGTTCGAAATCCTCTCTCTTTCAAGAACAGGATCAGCCCCTAAACTCTTTCTCAATGTAAAAATAAAGCGTAGAACTGAAAGCGTAGGCTAAACAATGGCTTAAAAACCCTAATATAATAGTCTAAAGTCGGTTGGGGCTTCTTTATAATTATGAGAAACTTCTGGGCAAAGTTACAATTTTCAAACTCTTTATTAAACTCGCCGAGATTAGCTGTGTCGACCTTGTGTCGATCGATGCACCTTCTGTGTCGATCGACACAGGTTTGTGAAACGGGCAGTGAACTCTTCCTCTCGGGTTTAATCTCCAAAATGCTCCAGAATGTTCCATAATGTCCAATTCCGCTCCAAACGTGTCTAGATCTGTAAACAAACTAAAAAGACTCCAAAACATAATAAAAAGACTCGATAAATAAGATATATACCATGGTTAAAAGCCCTAAAATCCATGGTATATCAGAGAGAACTGGGCTCGTCCCATTGCGATGCTAAAGGCTGTTAGGTAGTGTCGAGGATCCGAGCTTCCATCGTAGGTGGGTAGTTTGATCTTTCGCGGATGCCAAACTGATGTATCCATTATCTTGTTCATAAATGGCGTATTTTGCGTTTGCTTTAGAACTCGGTCAATCTCGGGGGCCGAGCTGGTCGCTTTGTGGACTTTGTGGACTTTGGAACTCGGTCAATAGATCAATCTCGTTGATGTTGCTTTCTTCTTATATGTGCTGTGAAAGTTTGGTGGATGTCGTTTGGTTCGCTTCTGGTTCGTTTAGTAGTGGTGTGAGAGGTATGGGTGGTCGCTTGCCCGATCCTGGAGTTGGGTCTGGTGATGCGTTGATCAGAGTTCTTCGGAGCCGCGGGGTGAGATATTCTGTATCCTGAGATGCTCGGTGTCCGGTTGTCTGAAGATTGTTGATTTCCTCCCGACATATATTTTGAGCGTTTGCGAGTTGCTCGAAGCGCTTGTTGTTGATCGGGCCAGCTCGTCGACCTGTGTCATCAAGATCTTTACAAGGGAAGAGACATCCTGATGATTCGGGGTCGGAGTGTCCGGGGTATGATTTGTCGTTCGACGTCCTCATGGGCGTCCATTATCCTGGTTTAATTGACTGGGTTGTTGACCATCCACATCTTCATACGGGTTAGCACAGTGCTGGGCTCGGCGCTATTGGAGGGAGCTTGAGGGTTTGGATTTTGGTTATCTGAAGTGTCGACTGGCAAGAACATTGAACCTGTTCCTTCTACTGAGCTTGGAGGGGTCGAGCTCGGTGGTAGTGGGTTCGGAGTCTTCTTGGAGCTATCACGGACTGAGAGCGGTCCAGTCATTTTGGCTTCGTCTTAAAGCATAGAAAAATTTCTCGCCCCCACCGACGATGCCAATAGTTGTTACGAAATTATGATCTAGTCCAAATAACTCGGGTTACGATCAAAGGGGTCCGAGAACGAGATGAGAATAAATTTTAAGTTGGGTCGGAAACTGTTCTTAATAATAATAAGGCCGAAGCGGAACAATGAGCTGGATTGACGAGGTGGGAGTCCGTCAATTGACATGCTTTCTAAGCGTTGCTCGGGCTCGTCAATTTATAAGTCTATCTCGGAACCTTCACAAGTTACAAAATGAAGAAAAATGAAAAGTGAAGGGTTTATTTATAGCGTGAAAGGTCTGACTTCTTGCTGGGCCGTTTGACTCCTTAGGGGGCTCGATAGTTGGGCCGAAATATTTTTGATGAGGTGGCAAAATTTATAATGGGCTTATGGATGGATGCTAAACCCATATCCCATAGTCTCATTCTGTCCAACTGAAGATTTTCTATCTTAAGTGAGTCGTGTGAGGATGGAGAAATTCAGCACTTGCATGAAGAAGATACTGAAAAGGGAAAAGAGGACGGGTCAGATGAAGAAGTGGCTCCAGCAGCTATCACATCGGATGTTGTGGAGGATGATACTAAACAAACAATTGATAAAAACAGAGGCTGCACATGAGGGCAGGATCAATGACAGTCACAAACCAGAGATTGAGGAAACGGAGACCCATCAACCACTTCCCCGTACCTCTAAGGTCAACCATAAGTTCATTCAAGACTTGAATGTTCCAAAATCCAAAGCCAAGGTCAATAGGGGATTGAATAAAAAGAAAACACAAAATTTCCATTAATGCCGGGTGTCTTTCGGAACATTCGTGGTATGAATAAATCGAGAAAACATACTGTGATCTGTAATTGGATTAAAGAAGCGTTTATGCAGTTTGGATGTATTCTTGAAACTTGAGTTAAAGAAATAAGGCGATGCGGCTAGCTACCTCAATTTTCAGAGACTGTTTTTCATCTCTAACTATGAACACAGAAGAATGGGAAAGATTTGGGTTGTTTGGAGTTCTAAAGTAAGGGTTACTCCTTGCTTTAAATCCAATAAAATGATAAGATGTTCTATAAAGGTGGAGGGATAGAAGCGAAGTTTTTGTTCTTCGTCATGCTTCCAACTCTGTAGAAGAGAGAAAAGAACTCTGGAAAGAACTTAAAAATCACCAAGACACGCCACTTCTTTGAAATAAGCCGTGGTTAGTTATTTGCGATTTCAATAAGATATTAGAAGCCGATGAACACTGAAGCTACAGTATATCTCATGTATCTACTCCGGAACCGCTGATTTTCAGGACACTACTTGATACTTCTCGTTCCTCTATATGAAGGCGCATGGCCCAAGGTTATCTTGGTGTAACAAGAGGAAGGACACTACTTGATACTTCTCGTTCCTTTAATAAATGAGTCTTGGATGCGTGTTTAGTGTCAAACGTGCATAGTGTTTGAATTGGGAGTGTGTTCCGACCATATCTGATGTAGGATTAATCTTCAACCACCTCCTCTATAACCAACGAGGCCGTTTAAATTCATAAATGCTCTAGTCGATAACCCGGTCTGGTTTTCTTAATTTGGTTACTGAATATTGGACAGGAACGGAGAATTCTGTTTTCTCCGAGTTCAGATTTGTTCCGGCCCTCCAAGAAGCTCAAAGATTTGAAACCTTGATAAGGGGACTACGCAAATACCAGATAGGAGACATAAGAAAAAAAAAGGCATCGTTTGAGGTATTATGTGATTGCCAAAATCGCACAATGACAAATACAACACAAGCTGCGATTGAAGAAGAGAACACTGCATATGTGCGATGGAAACTTTTATCGGAGATTGACGAAAACGTTTTAAATCAACAGGCTATGATTTATTGGCTAACAGTAGGAGATGGAAACAATAGGAATTTTTATCAAATAGCCATAGTCAAGAAAGCCTGAAACTCTATCAAGCAGATTCAAAGAGAGGACGACTCTTTGGCTAATACACGAGGATATAAAAGCAGAGGCGGATGCATATTTTTAAGGATTTTTCACACATCAGAATGAGAATGTTTGAGACATTTCACGACATTCTCGGTTTCGAGAATGCTAAGTAGGGAGGTCACAAAGGAAGAAATGAAGCAGATTCTGTTTGCGATGCCTTCAAATAAGTCGCCGGGGCTAGAAGATTATACAAGCAAGTTCTACAAAACAGCATCATGACCAATTACTGGAAATGACTTTGTTGTGGCAGTAAAGTATTTTTTTTTTCAAAATGGGTTCCTTCCAACATGGATTAACTCGACCATTCTGGCCCTAATACCAAAGCAATATGAAGAAGTTCACATTAAAGATTATACAACAATTTCTTGTTGCAATGTTATCTACAAGGTAATACCAAAGTTCTTGGCTAATATATTGAAAAGTATGCTCCCAAAGTTTGTCTCCCCTTGTCAATCTTCTTTTGTTAAGGGTCGTCTGTTATTGGAGAATGTACTCTTGGTTTCGGAGTTGGGAAAAAGCTACCAAAAAGAAATGTTTTCTCTAGATGCGTTGTGAAGATTGACATATCAAAGGCTTTCGAATCTGTTCATTGCCCTTTTCTCCTTAATACGCTCGCAGCTCTAAGGTTCCCTGAAAATGTTTTATTGGCTGGATTCAAAGATGCATTAGCCTAGCATCATTTTTGGTGCATGTGAATGTGGAGCTTGCTGGGTATTTTAAGAGCACAAGGGGGCTTCGACAGGTGTGTTCTCTCTCTCAACATATCTCTTTTTTATTTGCATGTAAGTCCTATCTAAGCTACTTGATAAGTCGGCGGCAAAAAAAGAATCGGATATCATCCGTATTGTCAAAATTTGAACCTCACTCACTTATGTTTTGCTAATGATCTATTGGTATTTTCAGATGGAAGGAAGAGCTCAATAGAAGGGATTCTAATGGTCTTAAAAATTGCACTCAGTTATCTAGTTTGTGCATCAGTCTTGAAATGTCTACTTTATTCATGGCTGGGGTTACAGAACTAGACCAAGCGGATATCAACGAAAATTTCCCTTTTGAAACTCGTTTGTTACCTATTCGGTATATATACTGCCACTACTATCAAAGAGAATGACTAGCCAAGACTATGCCCAACTGATCAACAAAATCGAAGCTCACATAAGCAGCTGGACCGCAAGATATTTATCTTTTGCAGGCCGGTTATAGTTAATCGGATCAGTTATTCATAGTCTGATGAATTTTTGGTTGTCAGTTTTTAGGCTTCCAAAAAATGCATTAAGAAATTTACCAACTATGCTCCTCATTCTTGTGGTCAGGTCCTGATCAAAACGTACATAAGGCAAAGGTTGCATGGAAAGATTTTTGTAAACCGCGGGAAGAAGGTGGTTTGGGTTTAAGATCACTGTCGGGAAACTAATAATGTAACCTTCTTGAGACTCTTCTGGAAGGTGGTCTCAGGAGATACATCGTTGTGGGTGCGATGGATTTGACGGTACTTGTTTCCAAAAGGGTTCATATATCTGGTAAATAATAGTAGCCCCAGGAAGTTGGATGTGGAGGAAAATTTTACGGCTAAGAGAGACTGCAGATTCTATGCTATCTGATGAAGTGCAAAGTGTTCCACGGTTTATTTCTGGTATTATGCCTGGTATCCTTTGGGAAGGCTTATTAATCTAACTGAGGCTGTATCGATATGGGGATACAGATTGATGCCACAGTAGAACATGTCATAAACAGTAGAAGGAGAAGAAATAACAGATCTTTGATCCTAAACAACATTGAAGATAAATCCTTCGTTCTCGAGGTCTGAGCAACAAATCAGAACTACAAGAAAAATCAACATTCATAGCACACGATACAAGCCATCATACGTCATAGATAGCGTTTCCACAAACGCTCTGACAGCGGAAGCTATAATAGACCCCTCCCCCCTACGATAGCGTTTCTTTCGTGCTATGTTATTGTCTACATATAATAGCGTTAATATTTGGTTGCTATGTTTGACACAATCTATTATAGCGTTTTATATACGTGGTGTACTTGTTCTATAATAGCGTATATAAAACGCTCTAACATAAACAGATAGCGGACCTATATAAGCTATAGTTTCGATCTACTACGGCTCAATACTTTTGCTATGAAATGAGACTTTATAACAGTTTTTATATGCAATTATATATGTTAAGATGGCATTAGTAATACTTGTCTAACATGCTATGAAATATACATATAACCACTCCAAATGCACCTGATTTCATTAACTTTTCATAAAACATAACATACAGTCTCAATCCAACAACAACATCCAAGTACCAGAAACATATCAAACATACACATAATATCACACAACATTTCAAGAAACCATCATCATACTAACAGTCTTCATTCAAGTCTAGAGTTAACCTGATCTAAGCCAAGGACACTTTGTCTTTTGGCCATGCGATGGTTGATCCAATAGCATCTCCCATACACTCTATCTCGGTTGATGGGCGCCAAACTACTGCAGTTGCCACCTTCACTACATCAATCCAAACCTTTACTGCATCAGGACCCAAGGGAACAAAATGGCAGCGGTCTTCTGGGTTGTCTGAAGCCCAGCGACCTTCAGCAACAATCACCTTCTTTCCTGTAATGTCCCACAACTTGCACTTCTGATTTTCTTTCGCCACTGTAGTTGGACCGTGACGCTGTAATGAATCAAACATAGACTGTTTGGTTATATGGTTTCAACACAATAACATCAAAGTAGTTAATAAGGCCTGAAATAATTACCAGAGATCTTCGAGTAGGTGATTGTGGAGCTGGTTTAGATTTCTTTACGGCTGGAGCTTTTGGACAAGACAGTGGACTTTTCTGTGTATGAGCTCTAGGACTTGGTGATGCAAAAACTGAAACTTCAGGGATTTCATTGATTGAACTTGTATGATTCTCTGCAGGAGGCGTTGGACATGTAACAGGCACAGCTGTGGAATCTTCAAACACCAACTTCTTCGCAGGCCATGCAACAAAACACTTAACCGATTGTCCAAGGTATGGCTTCTCTTTAGTTGGCCTCCATAGAAATGTCTCAGGTTCATGGACCACATCAACAAATACCTTGACTGCATTTGGTCCTAGCGGAAGACCATTAACCGTAGCTTTTGATTCTCGACACTGCCAACGCCCTTCAGCAACAATAACATCATCACTTTGAGCCCAATCCAGAAGCTTGCATTTGTTGAAAGAATCAGTCCTTGGGCTCTATCATACATACAGAAAAGAATACGATTACTCTAAGCATAGACAAGTCAAGCATAACTAAATTAAAGTTATGTATCAAAGACTTTACCAGAAGAGGAACGTCTTCAACGTTGAACCCATGGTGATCAATAATAACACACCTACTGGCCGGCCATGCAATCATTTCTCCTACAGCTTGGTCAACATTATATATCTCAGGAGCAGGTCTCCATAGAAAGGCTTCTCCGTTGATTGCACTTTCAACCAAAACTTTAACAGCATTAGGGCCTAAAGGGATTTCATTCACATGGTCATTCGGGTCAGAAGAAACAAGACGTCCCTCAGCAACATTGTCTTCAGTAAGGTCCCAATCAACTAACATACATTTAGGTCCGGTTCTTGACTTAACACTCTACAAATTGGTGGGTTGAACGTGTCAGAATTTAAAATAAAAGATAACTGAAATTAACAATGAAACAACTGACTTACTCTTGCATCAGCTGAGTTTTCACCCATCTCAGGTTCATGCCTCTTGAATTTGGCTAGTTCATCTTCTAAATAAGACACCTTGTCCATCAGCTGATACTGCTTCTCTTCCATTTGAGCCATAAAGTGCTGCTTTACTTGAAAGCAAGCTAACTTGGTCATATTCATGCTTCTACCCATTGCCCTAATCCGACCAGGATTATCAGGACCTAAGAGCTGCGTAAGGTGATCTTCTCTTGGGTTTGTTGAGTCGGATGGACCTTCACTGTCAACAAGCTCAGCTGCCTTTCTCTGCATTACATGAATCAAAAATTAAAGAAGGTAGTGTTCAGTAACATCCAATACTAATTCAGTTACTTACAAACTTCTCAGCCGCTTTTGTATTGACTGGTGTACCATCCCTTTTAGTACGAGACTTGACCCACACCTTTAGTCTAGTCACTTGAGATGGTTCGCCGCTCTCTTTTTTCTGTTGAAAGAACAAGACACCAATTGTTTTCAGTGAGTTAATAATATATGCAACTCTTAGAAGCATTAAGTTAAACTGTCTTACCAGTTGTTCTGCGAGCCTGACCATTCCCCTACGGCTGGAGGTGTGAGGAATCTGTAACTTCCTTCTCTCTTTGTAAGAATCACTCACAACCTAGGATATGAGTGTTAGTTATACACAACCCAATGCATAAGTCTATGTGAAAATATAACATTTTACCTTAAAGGCTGAGCTAGTCTTTGCTTTGACAAATTTACGCCATTCAGTTGGAGAAACATTCTTTGGTCGCAGATTCATCCTCTCTTGATTAGTACTAGCTACATTCCTTATCTGCGAGACTAGGCGTGATTTTGAAGATCTCCACAGACAGCCCATTTGCTTCATCACAACAGCCTTTTGATACTCCTCATCAACCTCAAATCTTGCCTACACACAGAAAAATTCAAACTGAGTATGTATTTCTTAAATTAACACATGAAAATTTGAAAGAAAAGATCACCTGAACAGACTTCCAGAGAACCGTTTTTATTTCTTCAGTGATCTTTCTCCAATCCTCAATCGTCACAGGGACATGTTCCCTCACCAATGGTCCTAGATATGATGATAGCAAAACTGATCCTGGCCCAAGAGGTTCTCCCATGTCATTAAACTCAACCTTAACTCTGCTATTAGGATCCTTTGCAATGTGTTTCATTTTTGTAGGTCCTCGCTGTCTCTTACGAGAAGGTCCTTCTTGATGGTCATGCTCTTCATTCAACTCAACTTCACCGATAGGCTCTTCATCAATAGCCTCTGCTGTCTCAGTACCATCCGCTTCTCTTTCCTCTTCATTCACCTCTTCATTCTCTCTCTCCTTCTCTGTAGTATCTGCTGCTTCTCTATCCTCCTCATCCTCTCTTTCCGCTTCGTTCTCTCTTGACACTTCAATGTCTGCTTCCTTCTCATTCTCTTCATTGATTTGCTGTTCTTCTTCATGAGCACTTTCTCTCAAAGTACACAAATATTCCACAACTTCTGCTTCTTCCTCTTCTATGACCTTCTTCTTGGTTTCTGTTTTTTTTAGAGTCTTGTTTCCAGTGTTTTTACCTCGTGTTGTCTTCTTGCGCCCCATGTTTAGTCACCTGAACAAAAAATAATTATATTAGTAGCAGCTAAATCCGGTTACACAACACAGCAAAACAAATTCCTAATCAAGCACACATTGCTCAAGCATAAACAACACAAAATTCACAAGGAAACACTAGACACTAACACACAGAGCAAGAAATCACACAAGAAGCAATCATATCAAACATAAATCCCCTCGCAATCAGGTCTGGCATTGTGATCTTCTTCTATTTCTGCATCCATCTCAATATGTGATGGCAATGGTCCTATCTCTGCATTCATATCAGTTTCCTCTTCCTCTCTGTATCTTCTTGAAGGGCCTTTCAACACCACATACCAATTCGATGTGTCATTCTCTCTTGAGTAAAAAACTTGCTTCGCTTGAGATGCTAAGATGTAAGGGTCCCTCAAAAAAGAAACTTGACTCTGGTTCAGATTAACTAGAGTATATCCATCTTCTATCTTAACCCCGTTGCCTCTTACTGCCCATTGACACTTGAATATAGGCACGTAGAAGACATGATAGTCCAGCAATATGATCTCTGTCACTCTCCCATAATATGAAACTAAATCAACAACTTGAGCAGTGTCTTTAGCACTTGATCTGCACATTGATGTTGCCTCATAATATACTCCACTATTTTGACTCTTCTTATCAACTGAGTTTATATGAAACCTCTGTCCATTCACTATGTATCCAGTATACATCCTTGCAGTATTCCTGGGACCATATGCCAGCCATTTCAGAGTCTTCTGATGACTCTCTGAATCAATTGGTACCTAGTTAATACACAGAAAGATAAAAGATTTCACTGAATATGAAACAGTATCACTGGGAAAATAAACAGGATAAACAGTTATTTAATACTTACTTGTTCCTTCAGCCAAGAAGCAAAATTATGTGTATGAGTGTTCCATAAAACAGTTGCATCGCGTCCACACTTTGAATTTGTGTCTTGCAAATATTGCAGATGCATGCTTATGACCAAAAGAGATAAAAGACATCAGCAATATGAACATCAGAGATATTAAAAGTTAAAAAAGTACTAAGCAGTAACTTACTCTACATAAGGATCCACACAGGCCGTGTTCTGAATGACAGCGAGATGAGCAATTCTCTTCTCCATATCAGACAAATTTGTTGTGGTGGCTGCTGATATTGGACGGCCTTCTAGTATAGAATCACTCTCATACTCTATATTCCTATCTAGTTTTTCCTCCACGTTTGTAGTCTTTCTAAGGAAGTCACTACAGAACCGCACACACTCTTCTGCCAGGTAAGACTCGGCTATGCACCCTTCAGGTCTTGCAGGATTTCTAACGAAATCTTTGAGGACTTTCATGTACCTACAGAGAAAATAAGAAGTTAGAGTGTATCACCTTGTAAGACTTAGAACTTTCAAAATAACAGAAAGGCAATTTTTACCTCTCAAATGGATACATCCAGCGAAAGTGGACTGGTCCACTAAGCCTAGCTTCCCTTCCTAGATGAACTGTCAAGTGAACCATAATGTCGAAGAAGCTTGGAGGGAAGTATCTCTCAAACATGCATAGAGTCTCAACAATTTCAGTTTCCATTACTGAAATCTGCTCCATATCTATCACTCTCTGGCAAAGGTGGTTGAAGAATGCACATAAGCGTAGAATTGCATACCTAGGACCTTTAGGTAATAGACCTCTGAGAGCAACTGGCAAGAACTGCTGCATTAACACATGATAGTCATGTGATTTCAGTCCAGAAACCTTACTATCTTCTAGTGATACGCCTCTTGAAATATCTGAACAGTAACCATCAGGACCTTTAAAGTCGTAAAGCCGTTTGCAGAATACTTTTTTCTCAGCTTTGTTCAAAGACCACGGAGCTGCTGGAAGATATACTCTTTTGCCTTTGGTGGTAGGATGCAGATCCTTTCTAATACCAAGCAGCTCAAGATCTTTGCGAGCATTGAGCCCATCTTTTGATTTACCACAGTGAAGTAATGTCGAGACAATACTTGCAGCAACATTTCGCTCTATGTGCATCACATCTAAGTTGTGCCTAATAGGTAGCTCCTGTGTAATACAAACATAGTAAAAGAAAAAAATCAGAGAACTATAATTTATATGATGTTATTTCATGTTAATGTAATAATGTTATATGTGAACATACCTTCCAATAAGGCAGATTGAAGAATATTGACCTTTTCTTCCATCTAGACATCTCCTCCTCGTCTACTTCTGATTCTTCCTCTTCCTCAGATTCACTAGAACCATCCTCGCTAACATCTTCTTCTGCTACAGTCTCTGCTTTCTTTCTCTTCCTTCCAGATGTTTTAACATTCCCAAAATTGTTTTTGAAGTTTCTCAGCTGCTTTGAAATATCATGACCAGATAAGATCCTACCATTTCTCCCATGCTCAGCATGTCCATCAAACCAAGACTTCTTTGCCCTGTATGTATGCGTTGGTGAGAGACCCC
This sequence comes from Orychophragmus violaceus, assembly GCA_030180135.1. Classification (NCBI taxonomy): domain Eukaryota; kingdom Viridiplantae; phylum Streptophyta; class Magnoliopsida; order Brassicales; family Brassicaceae; genus Orychophragmus; species Orychophragmus violaceus. The sequence continues at coordinate 61,959,401 of CM058233.1, forward strand.
TCCTATGAGCCATATACACATGCTTTCTACTGAATTTTAGCCACTTACTATCTGTGTTTTTCCCGCATATAGGACAACCCATCTTTCCCTTCACCTTACATCCAGCTAGATTTCCATATGCAGGGAAGTCACTGATGGTCCAGAGAAGGATTGCTTTGAGAGTAAAAATAGATTTACTGGCAGCATCATATGTCAACTCACCTTCACTCCACAGCTGGTTTAGATCATCTATCAGGGGCTCTAAGTACACGTCAATGCTGTTACCAGGCTGATGTGGACCAGGAATCAATAAGGTTAGCATAATATTCTCCTTCTTCATGCATAGGTCAGGCGGCAAGTTATAATTAACAAGTAGGACAGGCCAGCAACTATACTTACTATTCTTCATGTTGAATGGATTAAATCCATCTGTGGATAATCCAAGCCGTACATTCCTTCCTTCAGCAGAAAACGATGGATACCTGTCATTGATTTGACTCCAAGTCACTGAATCTACAGGATGTCTTAGTTTCCCATCACTGCTCTTGTTACTATAGTGCCACCTTAAGTTTTTGGCCATGTCCTCAGACCTAAACATCCTCTTGAGCCTTGGGATAATTGGAAAGTACCTTAGTACTTTCTGTGGGACACCTTTCTTGATCTCACCATTATGCATGTTAACCTTCCACCTAGACGCTTTGCATTTAGGACATTCGTCTAGCTTCTTGAACTTTTTTCTGAAAAGACAACAGTCATTGATACACGCATGAATCTTTTGATATCCCATATCAAAAGACCTCAGAAACTTCTTCACATCGTAAAATGAAGTATGCAACACGTTGTCCTCTGGTAACATCTTCGGCAATGTCTCCAGTAGATCATTGAAACTCTTGTCAGACCAGCCATTCTGAGTCTTCAATCTGAATAATGACACAATAGCTGAAAGCTTACTATGATTCGCACAACTAGGATATAAAGGAGTCTCTGCATCTGCTAGTTTGGCCAAGAACTCATCCTCTTCTTTATCCTCTCCCTCTGCCATATCACACAAGACACCCGAAGCAGCTAACTCCTCGTCTAAACATTCTGCAGCTCTGTATAACCCAAAGACTTCTTCATTCCGCTGATTCACTTTGATTTCACCATCACCCTCTGAGTTAACTTCTCCATGATGGTACCAATCCTGACACAGTTTGTAGACTTCATCCATTCCCCTAGTAACTAGATGACCAACAACATCACTGCCAATGTGTCGATCCACATTTCGACAGTCTATGCAGGGGCATATCATCATCTTTCTTCCTACTAAATCCCCAGTCACTGCCCGAACAAACTTCCAAGCACCAAGCTCGTAATCAGGATCAAGTCTTCATTTGGAGACAACAAAAAAATTTAAACAAACTAATCTCCAACATTTACCTAAGCTATATTAGCAAATTCCTTACCTGGAAAGATGGACCCATGCCTTGTCCAACATTATATGATCTAACTTTACTTAAAACCTTTAAACAACAGCACAAACAACATTATACACGAAGCAATGAGTTTAAAATGACACCAAATCACTCAATTCCAGAGACTTAATCAGCTTTTCATTTCATTTAACGAAAACACAGAAACGAATCAAGCCTGTGTACCAAACGAATCAAAATGACACCAAATCACTCAATACAATTTCACAGAAGGACTATAGATAATGCACGGTACCAAACAAATCATAAACAACAACATTAAACCAAAGTTAAACACATAGATCAACAAGCACATAAATGATAGGAAATTTGGTACAAACCTGTGTCATGATAAGAACGAAAGATAAGCCTCAGATTCCCATTAGTGCACTCACCAACACTTGCAAAATAAATAAACACAGTGAGTATAAGGATATGAAATATAATGTGAAGCCAAGAAATAAGAATATCTAGTATTGAGTGTTCAACAAAACAAAACAAACCAAACTGAGCATATTCATTTGAAGAAAGAGTCCACAAAAATCATGACATAGAAACCAATAATCCAAGAAGAATAAAAACAGATGAACAAACGAAGCTTGAATTCACTGATATCTAAACCAAACATGTTCATTTCTTTCATATCTAAGCTAGAGCAGTGATAGTTTTAGATCTAAAAGCAGTATAGTGTGACATGCATGTAAAATCTAAGAGTACAAATCGTAGCTGTAATCGAAGTAAAGAAAGAACATGAGAACATAGTTAGCATCCACAAAATCGACAGATTCCTTATAGCGACATCTTAAAATCGAAGCTTATAAACATCCAAATAAGGAGAAATGTTGTCAAGAAGAACAAACAATGAACAATTGCAGAGATAAATCGAATGAACAATAGATTAGTGAAGTAAGAAACTTGCCTTCGGCTAGAGCTCACTGTCAATGGATTTAGGGTTCTTAGGGCCGAATTGATTTAGGGTTCTTAGAGGAGAAAGGATTTCGGTAGCTTAGGTCTTTTGGGAATGAAAATTAGTGAAGTAATTTTGGTCTGGGATGATTGTCGGAGAAGAGGGAAACGAAATTTAGAGAGGGAATTCGCAGAGGGAAAATGAAACAAAAGGGGGAAAATGAGTTATGTCTAATTTAGGACCAAAATTTCGCTAAGTGTTTGGCGGTACACCCAATTTTTTGTTCCCGCTTATGGAAACCCTATTATAGCGTTAATGCAATGCTATCTTATAGTTGGAAATTTTCAGAAACCTCTACGATAGCATATCAGTAAACCGTGCTATGCTTATATGCTATGAATGAGACATTTTTTTGTTAAGTTTATAAGAGTCATATAACACATAGTTAGTATTAACATGTATATTATTTGTATCACTTGTAAGATATGAATAATATAAGTAACTGCTAAGTAGTTATTAAGTAGTTATTATTAAGTAGTTATTATAAGTAGTTATTATAAAGAGTTGTCACTTGAATGTTTGTGTCTCTACATTGGGGTGTCTTTTAGAGATGCAACCCTTAGTCAAAGTGTGTCATGTAAACCTATAAATACAGTTTTATATATTTAATAAAAATATGGTTTTCATTTTACAAAAATTCAGAGCAATTAATAAGAGAAGAAATCCATTGAGTGTTAAACAAGAAACACAAAGAGAGAGATAAACAAAACAGAGTAAAATCTGTGTTGTCAGATCCTTAATAACTTCGAGAGTTAAAAGTTGTACATGGTATCAGAGCTATGGAGACAACAATACAACAAATTATTCCAATCTTCAATGGTGAATCATATGGTTTCTGGAAAATCAAGATGGTTACCATTTTAAAGACACGGAAGTTGTGGGAAATTATCGAAACTGGAATCACTGTAAATTCATCTTCTGAAAGCACACCGGCATAGATCCGGGAGAGAGAATATCAGTTGATGAAGGATATGATTGCTCTTCAGACCCTTCAAAGTGCAGTTTCAGATTCAATATTTCCGAGGATTGCTCCCGCATCAACCGCAAGAGAGGCTTGGAACGCTTTGGAAATGGAGTTTCAAGGAAGTGTAGGATTATGTGTGTTCATGGTGTAATTATCAGGTTACATCCAAGCACATAATCAACTAGGATCTAGGTGATTTGCAGTTGAATCATAAACAGATCAGGATCATTACCTTGTGATTGCAGCGGATTGATCAAAGGAAGATCGAGATCTGCAAGAGCTGATGATTACCGGCTCCTCCTAGGTATCCACACGCTTACAAGCTACTGGATCAGGCTGCTAGACCAAAGCTGGAACCAACAGAGAGAGAGAGGACGGCTCAGGCTCAGAAATCGCAGAGCAAGAAGCATTAGGGCTTCCTGCGCCTTTCCTCATCCTTATATGGGCCCAAGTAATTAAACTAATGGCCTATTAGGCTTTTGGGCCCAAGACCCAAATCAGACAAAAACCTGTATTTTGTCTGGCCCAATTCTCTGTGTAAATACAGTAAATGCCTTGCATCTTACCGTATTAATTCCATTTTAACTTTCCCGTTAGCTATGGTGTGTGACCCTTAGGGATCATACAATACTGGTAATAAGTCCTAAACTTATAGATCATGAGCGGGCTCTAGCAAGTCATCATGATCACCCAGTATTTATGACTTATGTCTGATCTCGACACTTATCATACTTTCTAGAGATAGTACGGTAGATTTCAGGACATTCCCAACAATCTCCCACTTGTACTGGAATCCTACATTCCCTAATCCTTTTGTCTCAATATCTCGATCTGGCATAAGGCAAGATGCGTGTCATCCTTATATAGCCAGACCATGTTCATCGGACCAGATTTGATACTGACAATGCAAACGACTTGGGCAAGTCCGTTTGGGAGTGGCCACTCTCTTACTAGCTATAAAGTCTCCGATTGGCCTAGAGATATTACCTCCGTTAAACGGCAGGGACAAATCCCATCTTGTTCCATCACTATGAACTACACACTTTATAATACACCCAACCAAGGTCCTTATAGCTCCCAGTTACGAAACAGCGTTAGACAATGATCAAAGCGCATCACTCCATGTGCAGCCACATGCATGCGAACTCAGGTTTAAGGACTATACTCTATAGTCGTATATGAGAACCTCTCATGACACAGATATTAATATCTTGTAGAGTTCTCATCAGCGGGCCATGTCCGGTCATATGCTCCCCTACATATACCTATGTGTCGACTTTGATGCCGCGCATCTATGACCCCTCGAAACTTGGTCATAAGTCTCAACACAATCTAGTCTCAAGTGGTTGTTGGTGTTCCAATTTCAACAACCTTCGACTATGGACACTATGATTTATGTCATTTCGTTAAATATGGGGTTTCAGGATCAAGTCTACTCATGTACTTCGATGGCCCATATATAATGACATGAATCATTTTGGAACGATTATTTATATCACAGTTAAAATAATCCAGAAATCATAGATTTCATAAACATAAAATATTATGTTTACATGAACCTTTCAAAACAACTAAATAAAGCCCTTTACAAACTCCCACTGAAATTAAGACTACATCTTAATTTCTCTTATCCTACAGCTACAGTCCACGACTCGTGCTTAGGTCTAAGGAGTGGCTTCGTTAATAGATTAGCAACGTTCTCATTTGTTGAAACTTGCTGATCTACTTAACACCTCTGTCATTTATCTCACGGAATAGGTTATACCTACCCTCAAGGTGTTTGGACCTCTGATGTGCAGCTAGCCTCATCTATGCTGGGAATCACATCAAGTTCAGTGATGAACTCTTCTTTCCAAACAACCTCTTTCGCCACTTCCCAAGCTGCGAAATGTTCAGCTTAAGTCATGGAGTCAGCAACAGTGCCTTGCACCGCCAGACAGACACAAGATATAACCGGACTGTGACCGGAAATCATCTTTGTCTGTTGGAAACTTGCCTTTCAGACTCTACCGACTTGTAGCACCTCACTTTCTCCGTAAATCAAGAACTTATCCTAAGTATTTTCCAAATACTTGAGGATATTCATTACGTCTATCCAGTGATTCTTTGCTGGATTTGACTGGTCTTTACTTGTCTTGCTTAACATTAAAGCAACATCAAAACAAGTACGTGTCATGGCATACATGATAGATCCAATTGCCGACGCATATGGAATCTCATCCATGCATTCAAGCTCAGCAGATATCGTAGGACACTGTATCTTGCTTAACGTAATGCCATGTGACATTGGCATAAAACCCTTCTTGGAATGCTGAAAACGTGTAGGACTTTGTCAATATAAGAATCTTGACTTTGTCCTATCAGCTCTTTTGGATCTCTATCTTTAGATCCAAAATCCAAGAACTTACGTGGCTTTACCCATATCAATCATAAAACCAACTCCCAAGCCAGTCCTTTACCGACTGCAGCATTGGAACGTTATTTCCGAGAATCAGTATGTCATCGACATACACTATGAGAAATGCAACATCGCTCCCACTTATCTATTAGTAAACGCACAGTTCCATCTCGTTCCTGTTCAAGTCAAAACCTTGACTACTTCAACAGAACGAAGATTCCAACTCCGATATGTTTGCTTCTATCCATGAATGGATCGATGAAGCTAACTTACATACAGTATAATTTTTCGGAGTCCGGGCTCACTTTCGCTTCTGTGAATTTCGCAGGTTCGTCACTTTCAATGATCATCAGATCATGGCAACTAATCACGAGAAATCACTCTCGGATTAGTGACGGATTCATTCAGATCTGCGAACTTCAGGCTCTACAGGTGTAGATTCTACAGAAATCTGTAAATCCATCCGCTGCTCTCCCTCAACAGGTTGAGCAGCCTCCTGTATTTCTCGAATTTCTTCGAGTTATACTTTTACTCCCACTGTTCTTCTTGGAAAGCAACTTTCCTTTTAGAAAACAGAATTCCGAACAACCTAACTTCTTTTTCGGAATGGACGTAAAAAGTAACAAGCCTTGGTTTCCCTAGGACAACCAGTGAAGTAGCTCAACTACAAATACTCAGTAAAGACGAATTTGGATCATTTCCAGTCCAAATTTATGTGGTGTCTTTCAACTGATATTGGTGGAACTATTTCAGCGTAAACTTAGATATTTCTAGAGCGTTATTCTTAAAGAATATCATGGAAGATTCGTGTGACTCATCTTTAATCATTTCTAATAAGATCTGATTCTTTCTCACAGAAACACCTCCAGGTTTTCAGGAGAAATGAGCTGTGAAACGACTTCATACTCATTCAGATGATCACACCATCAATGACTTAAGTATTCTCACTCGTGATCTAATCCAGAGTCTATTCAATACTTCTGTCACTCAGATTCTATACCTCATTCTGGAACTCTTTCGACCATTTCAAAGAATCCTGACTCGTGTCTCATCAAATGAACACAGTCATACTCACTGAAGTAATCAGTAAAGATAATGAAGTACAGGAAATTTTCTCTGGCATTGCTGCTCATCGGGCCACATACATGAGTATTTTCAAGGTCCAATAAGCCTTTGGGCTTTTCTCTAGCTCGGCTAAGATGGGCCCTTTTCTTTTGGTCCAGTAAGCAGAATTCAAGTCTCATAAGATATCCGATCAAATGAGCCCAAAAGTCCATAACTATGGGGTTTCTGAATCCGACTTACTCTATGTGACCAAAACATTTACGCCAAGAAAAATCAGGTTTAATTCATCAGATTTAAACCAATTCGGTATTTATGTTACATTTAGGCACTCTTTGGTTTAAGATATAAAACCCATTCCTTGAATAGGGTGCTACAATCAATATTTCATTGAGATCAAAAGAACAAAACTTGTCTTTTATCAAAATGAAAAACATTCAAATTCTTACAAGAAAATGAAAGACAACTCTGCTTAAAGCAGGTACATTGTAGCAATTACTTAATACAAAACCAAGCCTCAAATGCATCTACAAGTGAAAACCCTACGGCTCAGGCAGCATCCATAGCTCCTTCCAGACATGCAGTTCCACTTGTCCTTCCTTCAACGTTCTACTGTTGCTCAGGCTCTGCATATTATAACAAATATCAGTGCCACAACCAGTATCCAATACCTATAAGGTAGAACTTGAAGTAATAACATGAATACCTGAGGAAGTAGTCTCATACATCAACTTCAACTCCTCATAATCTTCCATGAATTTAATGCAATCTCTCTTCCAATGCCCAGCCTCTTTACAGTAGCAGCACTTACCAACGTAAGATGTATCTGACTCGGGCTCAGAAGACACACGCTTGCCATGATTCAAAATCTGGACAACTTTGTCTTCACCCTTGTCAGCATTAGGTTTAGTAAACCTACCCTTCTCCATTATGAGATTATACAGGGTACTCTTCACGTTTGGCTCAACTGTCTTGAGCATATCATGCAGTTCAGTCAGTGTCTTCGTTAAGCCTTTCTTGATATAGTTCCTTTTGAACTTATCATAGCTTGACGGCAGTGACTGCAGAATGATCTCAGTTGCCAATTCTTGGCTAACTGGATAATCCAGTTTCCTCAGGTTATCAATGTAACCCATCATTTTACTGACATGAGGACTCACTGGATGACCATTTGGTAGCTTGCAGCTAGTGAGAGACTTAACCAACTAGTATCTCTCCACTCTTACCTGCTCCTGAAATTTCAATTTCAGGCTGCTGATCATCTCTATTGGCGACTCCATGTTCTCATATTGCTTCAGCAAATCTGAGTCCATGGTAGCCAATATCAGACCACGCACATCTACCACATCATTATAATGCTTATTCCAAGCATCATATACTGCATGAGAGGCATTGGACCCGATCCTCTCGGGGAGAGCTTTCTCTCCTGCCTGAGGACTAGCCTCAGGTTCCGCGACCAAGTCAAGAAATTTGATCCGTTCAGTTTGTCCATCTCAAGGACAGACCGGATCGAGAAATTGTTTTGATTGTTTGTGCTAGTCATAACTGAAATTTAGAGATAAATAGAGTTTTAGTTATTCAGTTCATAAAAGAGTAATCTTAATAACTTATAAGAAAACTCGCATTGCATTCAAAATTTCTTTGTTTAACCTCATAAGAATGCAATGATTCCGAGACCCATGTTCAGCTAAATCCAAAGTGGGCCACTGGCCGTCACCCAGAAGTAGTTTTACTTGGTAAGCATACACACAGCTAGTTATATCCAATAACTCTCGGTTGTGAATTGGGCCCAAGGCCCAATACACCAGATGTCTCAAGGCCCGGGACTCCCGATGGCCCAGTCAAGGAAACCAATCTCTTACAGCCAAATAATCACTAAAGTCTGGGACTCCCAATAAAATTAGTGACTATATACTACTTTACTTACGCAAAAACAGACACCTCACACTGTAAGCCATATCTGTAATTGAATAAGCGTTAAGTAGCTGACAAGATTGGGCAAGACATCCAAGCTTGATATTGGTTTTGAGGATTTTAGGTTTCAATAGATTTCCTCCCAAAAATAGAAGATTACTATTTTGGGAAACTTTCCATTTCAGGTAACTTACTAAATGTGGAAACTTTCTATTTAGGGAAACCTACTATTTTTAGAAACTTTCTAAATTTGAAAACATACTATTTCCAAAAATTTCATAACATGCCAAAATTAGAAACTTCTAATATTAGAAGCTTTCTAATTTAATGTTTTATTAAAGTTTTTGGATGGGTCACAAATTATAGGCCCAATTCTTGGCCCAAGACCACAGAATTCCAATTGGCCCAATAATTTGACATAACCGAGTCGGTTCATTAATTCTGGTCCAAGACCAAATTAATTACTAAATCCAACTGGTTATTTACTAAACCAGACCAGCTCTAAATTATTTGGTCCAACCAAATCAAACTTAGACCAGCCTTCGGTTTAGGTTAAAATTCAATTTTGAATTTAAATCCGGTTTAACCAGAAATTAAATAATACCAATTGTATTAAATAATTTCCAGCAAACCGCGATTTGGGTTAACCGCTTGAACCATACATTAATTAAAAAATTAATCGATTCATACATTAAAACAAAAACAAAACGTTTTTGATCTTTTCCAAATTAAACAATCACTTGATCGATTGAAAATTAATTTACCTTAAGTCAACAAGCGATCGATAAACATGACCTTTTACAAATCGTAATTCAACAATCACCTTGTTTCACGATCATGACACTTACTAAAGACAAAAACGATTTTGACATTGACATAACAAATCGTTTCTTGTGATTAAACAAAGTCAACATTATGAACATCACGATTCATACAATAAACGATCGCTAATTAATTGAAACAAAGTCAACAAGCGAAGTTAACGATTCTTATTATCGATTATGACATTCATTAAACGATCACGAGATTGACTAAAAGACAAAAGCGATTCTCAACCTTAACAAACCTTATTCAAATCGATTCATACAATTCTAGGTTTTCAAAGTTTCAATCAATTTTATTCATTAAAATCGATTCATCAAACTAATAAACAACCTAGTATGATCCAAAAAGCAAAAACCTAACGACCTAGGCTCTGATACCACTGTAGGATTATGTGTGTTCATGGTGTAATTATCAGGTTACATCCTAGCACATAATCAACTAGGATCTAGGTGATTTGCAGTTGAATCATAAAAAGATCAGGATCATTACCTTGTGATTGCAGCGGATTGATCAAAGGAATATCGAGATCTGCAAGAGCTGATGATTACCGGCTCCTCCTAGGTATCCACACGCTTACAAGCTACTGGATCAGGCTGCTAGACCAAAGCTGGAACCAACAGAGAGAGAGAGGACGGCTCAGGCTCAGAAATCGCAGAGCAAGAAGCATTAGGGCTTCCTGCGCCTTTCCTCATCCTTATATGGGCCCAAGTAATTAAACTAATGGCCTATTAGGCTTTTGGGCCCAAGACCCAAATCAGACAAAAACCTGTATTTTGTCTGGCCCAATTCTCTGTGTAAATACAGTAAATGCCTTGCATCTTACCGTATTAATTCCATTTTAACTTTCCCGTTAGCTATGGTGTGTGACCCTTAGGGATCATACAATACTGGTAATAAGTCCTAAACTTATAGATCATGAGCGGGCTCTAGCAAGTCATCATGATCACCCAGTATTTATGACTTATGTCTGATCTCGACACTTATCATACTTTCTAGAGATAGTACGGTAGATTTCAGGACATTCCCAACAGGAAGTTCACAAGTAAAGATTATTAATCTTCAGACCTTAAGAAGAGAATATGAGAATCTGAAGATGGAGGAAGGTGAAGCCATAAATGATTTTACAACTAAGTTGATTAATCTGAGTAATAAACTAAAAGTTCATGGAGAAGAGAAGTCCGATTACCAAGTGGTTCAAAAGGTTCTCATCTCCTTACCGCAACAATTCGACAGTATCGTTGGGGTACTTGAACAAACAAAGGATCTATCAACCCTCTCTGTCACAGAGTTGATAGGTACCCTAAAGGCGCATGAGAGGCGTTTAAATCTCTGAGAAGATCGTATCAATGAGGGTGCGTTTTATGGAGAAAAGCTTGGTTCAAAAGGAGGAAACAAGCAAAATAAAAACCGTCAAGAGAAGACCAACAAGTGGTGTGGCGTGTGCAAAAAGAACAATCACAATGAGGTAGATTGTTTTAGAAAAAAGAATGAAGTTGTTTCACAAAGGAGTGCAAACAATGAGAGGAAATGTTATGTGTGCAACAAACCAGGGCACATAGCCAGAGATTGTAGACTTAGAAAAAGTGAAAGAGCACATCTAAGTCTTGAAGAATCAGAAGATGAAAATGAAGATGAGTGTCATATGCTCTTTAGTGCTGTTGAAGAAAAAGAGATCTCAACAATCGGAGAAGAAACATGGTTGGTAGATAGCGGTTGTACCAATCATATGTCTGAAGATGCAAGACACTTCATTACCTTGGATCGTAGCAAGAGAATCACCATACGTATTGGAAACGGTGGTAAAGTCGTGTCCGAAGGCAAAGGAGATATAAGTGTTTCTACAAGTAAAGGAGATCAAGTCATCAAAAATGTACTCTATGTACCCGAACTAGCAAGAAATTTGCTTAGTGTTTCTCAAATGATATCAAATGGATATCGAGTCATCTTTGAAGACAAAAAGTGCATGATCCAAGACTCAAAAGGGAGAAAGATCTTGGAAATCAAAATGAAGGACAAGAGCTTTCCAATTCGTTGGAAAAAATCAAGTGAAGGAGCATATGTTGCTTTCGAAGAAAAAGAAGAACAAACAAATCTTTGGCACAAGCGTTTTGGGCATGTAAACTATGACAAGATGAAGACAATGCAAACGCTAAAGATTGTAGAAGACCTTCCAAAGTTTGAAGTGATAAAAGGCATATGTGAGTCGTGTGAGATGGGAAAACAATCAAGGAGGAGTTTTCCAAAGAAATCTCAAAGCAATACGAAAAAAACTTTGGAGCTTATTCATTCGGACGTTTGTGGTCCAATGCAAACAGAATCAATAAATGGGAGCAAGTACTTTCTCACGTTTATTGATGATTTCTCAAGGATGACATGGGTGTATTTCTTAAAGAATAAAAGTGAAGTGATCACAAAGTTCAAGCAATTCAAGCCTTATGTGGAGAACCAATCGGAGAATCGGATTAAGAAACTTAGAACTGATGGAGGTGGTGAATTTCTATCAAAAGAATTCATCAAGATATGTCAAGAGAGTGGCATACATCATGAAGTAACAACTCCTTATTCTCCACAACAAAATGGTGTTGCAGAAAGGCGAAATCGAACACTAGTGGAGATGGCTAGATCAATGCTTGAAGAGAAGAAGTTAGCAAATAAATTTTGGGCTGAAGCTATTGCAACATCAACTTATTTGCAAAACAGATTACCATCAAAGTCATTAGAGAAAGGAGTGACACCGCTAGAGATTTGGAGTGGAAAGAAACCAAGTGTTAATCACTTAAAGGTTTTTGGGTGTGTATGCTACATACACGTACCAGATGAGAAGAGAAGAAAGCTTGACACTAAAGCCAAACAAGGGATATTCGTCGGCTATAGCAACGAATCAAAGGGTTATAGAGTGTTCTTGCTAAATGAAGAAAGGGTCGAAGTGTCAAGAGATGTGACATTCGATGAGAAGAAAACATGGAGCCGTGATGAAAAAGGAGAAAATAAATCTATTCTATCACAAGTCAAGATCAACTCACAAGGACAACAAGGAGGAAATGATCTAAACGATCAAATAGATCAAGTAAGTAATGCATTTAATCAACTTCAAATTTCAAACACAAGAGTTCAAAACTCAAATGAAGAAGGAGAAGAATCCGTTGGTCCACAAGGTTTCCGATCAGTCAATGATCTAATGAACCAAACAAATGAAGTTGAAGGAGAGGCACTCATACATGAAATGTGTCTTATGATGGCCGAAGAACCACAAGCATTGGAGGAAGCAATGAAAGATGAAAAGTGGATAGAAGCCATGAGAGAAGAGTTGCGGATGATAGAGAAGAACAAAACATGGCAAGTTGTGGCAAGACCAAGAGATAAAAATGTGATTAGTGTCAAATGGATCTTTCGTTTGAAAACTAATGCTAATGGAGAGGCAATCAAACACAAAGCAAGATTGGTGGCTAGAGGATTCACACAAGAGTATGGTGTGGATTATCTTGAAACATTTGCACCAGTTTCAAGATATGATACAATAAGAACCATAATGGCGGTTGCGGCTCAAAACAAATGGAAACTCTTCCAAATGGATGTGAAGTCAGCATTCTTAAATGGAGATTTGGAAGAAGAAGTTTATATAGAACAACCGCCAGGATTCATAGAAGAAGGAGAAGAAGGAAAAGTTCTAAAACTTAACAAGGCGCTCTATGGCTTAAAACAAGCACCTAGAGCATGGTATGGGCGTATTGATGGATACTTTATCAAGAATGGCTTTGAGAGAAGCATCAATGATGCAGCACTTTATGTGAAGAAGACATTAAAGGAGATATTGGTGGTTAGCCTGTATGTCGATGACATCATAGTCACCGGAAGTAACATAAAGGAGATTGAACAATTCAAGGAGGAGATGAAGAATGAGTTCGAAATGACAGACTTAGGAGAACTAAGTGAAGGAATGTTTAGTGTTAATCCAGATTCAATTCTCAGATTCAACAGTCCTAAACATGCAGATCTAGGTTCTCTTATTTAGAAACATAATGGATCTCACCTTATACCTGTTTATGCAGCGGAAAGGGAAGGTATGGTCAGAGATCAGCAGAGCCACCAAGTGATAACTCCTCCAGAGGTTCACACACGCACACCAAGCAGGAAGAAGGCTGCTAGACCAAGAGAGAGGAGGCGCAGGGAGAGAGAGAGAAATCGCAGAGGGGGCTAGGGTTAGAAGGAGACTCAGACTTAAGTTTTAATTATAAAACTTGTCTAGTTCCTTTTGGGCTTTTGGGCCCAAATACCAATCTGATTAAATCCCTTAGATTTAATCAGACCCATTAATCTCTCTCTAAGTACGACAAATGCCTGGCACTTTTACCGTACTTCTGCTAAGCCGTTCCTACACATTTTCCTGTTAGCTTAGGCGTGTGACCCATATGGGATCATATAATAAAGGCAATAAGTCCAAGACTTATAGATCATGAGCGGACTCTAGCAAGCCATCATGACCCCCAGTATTATATGACTTATGTCTGATCATTGACATACTCTTACTCTCTAGAGACAGTACCGAGATTACTGGACACAATTCCAACAATCTCCCACTTGTACTGGAATCTCTGTATTCATAATCCTTTTGTCTCAATATCTCAATTAGTCATAAGGCAAGATGAGTGTCATCCTTATTAAGGCTAATCATGTTCATCGGACTCTGATTTGATACTGACAATCCAAACGACTCGGGACAGTCCGTTTGAGCATGGCCATGCATTTTCCAGTATACAAAACTCCGATTGGCCTAGAGATATTCACTCCATTTATATTGGAGGGATAAATTCCGTCTTGTTCCATCACTGTAAACTACTCATTTCATAATGTACCCAAACAAGGTCCTTATAACTATCGCAGAACGACAGCGTTAGACAATGATCAAAGTGCATCAGTCCATGTGCAGTCACATGCATGCGAACTCAGGTCTAAGGACTATACTCTATAGTCGTAGTGAGAATCTCTTATGACACAGATATAAATATCCTGAAGAGTTCTCATAAGCGGGTCATGTCCGGTCGTATGTTCCCAACATACACCTATGTACTGACTTTGATGCCGCGCATCTATGACATACTGAGACTTTGTCATAAGTCACATACCAATCTAGTCTCACACGGTTGTTGGTGTTCCAATTTCAACAACCTTCGACTAGGGACATGATGATATAAGCCATCTATCAAATATAGGGTCTCATGATCAAGCTAAATGACTTTGATAACTCAAGATCAAGTCACTTACTTCGATGACCTATAAAATGGTTCATATCATTTTGGAACGATTATTTCATCACAGTTAAAATAATCTTGAAATAATAATTTCATTAAACATAAAAATGTTTTACAAGAACATATCAAATAACTAAATAAAGCCCTCAAACTCCCACTCAAATTTAGATTACATTTCAATGTCTCTAATGCCTACAGCTTCAGTCAGGAACTCGAGCTTAGGCCTTGGGAGTGGCTTTGTCAACGGATCAGCGACGTTATCATCTGTCTGAACTCGGCTGATCTTGACTTCCTTTCTATTAATGATGTCACGTATCAAGTGAAATATTCTTAGAACATGCTTGGATTTCTGGTGTGATCTTGGTTCCTTTGCCTGAGCAATAGCACCATTGTTATCACAATACAGTGCCAGAGGCTCAGCCGCATTTGGTATCACACCTAGTTCAATAATGAACTTTCGTATCCAAACAGCTTCCTTCGCAGCTTCTGAAGCGGCGATATATTCAGCTTCTGTAGTGGAATCAGCAACGGTGTCTTGCTTGGAGCTTCTCCAACTTATTGCACCGCCATTCAGACAAAAGATATAACCGGACTGTGACCGGAAATCATCTTGGTCTGTCTGGAAACTTGCGTCCGTGAATCCACTGACTTTAAGCACATCACTTCCACCGTACACCAAGAACTTATCCTTAGTATGTCTTAGATATTTCAAGATATTCTTTACGGCAATCCAGTGGCTTTCACCTGGATTTGACTGGTATCTACTCGTCATGCTCAATGCATAAGCAACATCAGGACGAGTACAGATCATGGCATACATGACAGATCCTATTGCAGATGCATAAGGAATATTCTTCATGCGCTCAAGCTCAGCAGCCGTCGTAGGGCTCTGCTTCTTGCTTAGCGTTGTGCCATGTACCATTGGCGTGAAGCCCTTCTTGGAATATTTCATGCTGAATCTTTGTAGGACTTTGTCAATGTATGAATCTTGACACAAGCCTATCAGCCTTCTAGATCTATCCCGGTAGATCCTGATTCCAAGAACGTATGCGGCTTCACCCATGTCTTTCATGGAAAAACAACTTCCAAGCCAGTCCTTTACCGACTTCAGCATTGGAATGTCGTTTCCGAGAAGCAGTATGTCATCGACATACATAATAAGAAATACTATCTTGCTCCCACTAGTTTTCTTATACACGCATTGTTCTTCTTCGTTTCTGATGAAGTCAAATTGCTTGATCTTTTCATCAAAACGAAGATTCCAGCTCCTCGATGCTTGCTTCAATCCATAAATGGATTTATGAAGCTTGCATACTTTCCCAGCATACTTTGGATCTATGTAACCGTCAGGTTGCGTCATATACACATCCTCTTCCAGAATTCCATTCAGGAAGGCGGTTTTCACGTCCATCTGCCAAATTTCATAATCATGAAAAGCTGCAGTTGCTAGTAGAATCCGAATAGATTTCATCATAGCCACTGGTGAATAGGTTTCATCGTAATCCACACCGTGAACTTGTCTGAAACCTTTTGCCACCAACCTGGCTTTATAAATCTGGACATTTCCATCCACGTCAATCTTCTTCTTGAAGATCCATTTGCACTCGATGGCTTTTACACCAGCGGGTAAGTCAACCAACGAAAACACTTGGTTGACCGACATGGAGTCCATTTCGGAATCAGTGGCCTTACGCCACTTAGAGGAATCTGGGCCCATCATGGCTTGATTGAAGTTCGATGGTTCATCACCATCAATGATCAGAAGATCATGATAGTTAGTCACGAGGAATCCTTGATATCTCTCGGGTTCGTGACGGATCCTCCCGGATCTTCGAACTTCAGGTACTACAGGTTCAGGCTCTACAATTTCTTGTAGGTCCTCCTGCTGCTCTTCCTCATTAGGTTGAGCAGTATCCTGTTCATCTTGAATTTCTTCAAGCAGTACCTTACTCCCACTGTCTTTCTTAGAGAGAAACTCCCTCTCAAGAAAGTTACAATCCCGGGCAACAATGATCTTGTTCTCGGAACGTAAATAGAAGTAATAAGCCTTGGTTTCCTTCGGATAACCAATGAAGTAGCATTTGTCAGACTTTGGTGTAAGCTTGTCTGAGATTAATCTCTTGACATAGGCTTCACAACCCCAAATTCTTAGATAAGACAGCACTGGAGCCACTCCAGTCCATAATTCATATGGTGTCTTTGCTACTGCTTTCGTTGGCGCTCTATTTAGAGTGAACACTGCTGTTAGCAGAGCATATCCCCAAAGGGATATTGGAAGGTCTGTGTGACTCATCATAGATCGAACCATATCCAATAAGGTCCGATTTCTCCTCTCAGACACACCATTCCATTGAGGTGTTCCAGGAGGAGTGATTTGGGACACGATCCCACACTCTCTTAGATGATCACTGAATTCTTGGCTTAAGTATTCTCCTCCTCGGTCGGACCGAAGAGCCTTAATGCTTTTGCCAAGTTGGTTCTGTACTTCATTTTGGAATTCTCTGAACTTCTCAAAAGATTCAGACTTATGTTTCATTAAATAAACATATCCATACCTACTGAAATCATCAGTGAAGGTAATGAAGTACTGATAGTTTCCTCTTGCATTTGTGGACATTGGGCCACACACATCAGTGTGTATCAGGCCCAATAAGTCACTGGCCCTCTCGTTAGGTTTATTAAAGGGGGCCCGTGTCATTTTGCCCATCATGCAGGATTCGCATTTCTCACATGACTCAAAGTCAAATGAGCCAAGAAGTCCATTCGAATGGAGCCTCTTGATGCGTTTCTCGCTGATGTGCCCTAAACGACAATGCCATAGAAACGTTCGGTTCTCCTCATTAGGTTTGAACCGTTTGGTATCAATGTTATAAATTGGCGCGGATTGATCAAGTATGTAAAGCCCATTCGTAAGAGGGGCACAACCATAGAACAAATTGTTGCGATTGAAGGAACATAATTTATTCTTAACTGAAAAATCATAACCTTCCAAATCCAACAAAGAAATTGAAATAATATTTCTGCTTATAGCAGGTACAAAATAACAATTATTGAGTTCTAAAATCAATCCCGAAGGTAAAGACAACAAGTATGTGCCTACAGCTAGTGCAGGAACTTTCGCTCCATTCCCAACTCGTAGCTCCACTTGTCCTTGCTTCAGCCTTCTACTGTTGCTGAGTGCCTGCATATTAGTACAAATATGAGCCCCACAACCAGTATCCATAACCCATGAGGTATTATCAGAAGTAGTTGTATTAACTTCTATAACAAAAATACCTGATGAAGAAGTCTCGAGAGTCTTCTTCTTCAATTCCTTTAGACCTTCTTGGAATTTCTTACATTCTCTCCTCCAATGCCCTGGTTCTTTACAGAACCTGCAGATGTCAGTAGGCCCAGCCTTAGACTTGGGCTTGGGCTTTGGCGTGTCCTTGTCCGAGACTTGGACAGCCTTAGCCTTTCCCTTATCCTTAGCAGAGGATTTCTTAAACCCCTTGCCCTTTTGCACCATAAGCACATTGGGGTCCTTGGCGGTTTTCCTCAAGTTGGGCTCTGCAGTCTTGAGCATTCCGTGAAGCTCAGGCAATGTCTTACTCAAGCCATGCATATTAAAGTTCAGAATGAACTGATCATAACTTGCAGGTAAAGACTGCAGAACGATGTCGCAGGCAAGTTCCTGGCTGATAGGGCAGTCGAGTTTCTGAAGATGATCGAGATAACCCATCATCTTCAAGACATGAGGACTCACTGCCGCATTTGCAGCCAACTTACAGTCTAAGAGGTTCTTAACTGTTTGAAACCTCTCAGTCCTTGCTTGCTCCTGAAAAAGCGATTTTAGGCTTGCCATTATCTCGATGGGTGACAACACACTCTCGAACTGCATTTGCAGCTTAGCAGTCATTGTCGCCAACATCAGGCAATAGACATCATTTTCATCTGACGAATGCTTTTCCCAAGCATTATGCAGAGTCCTGGCGGCATTGTTAGGAGGCCTCTCGGGGAGGGGATCACGAAGGACATAATCCTTCTTCTCCTGCTTGAGGACCAGCCTCAAGTTCCTTGACCACGTCAGGAAGTTCGTTCCAGTCAGCTTCTCCTTCTCGAGAACAGACCGGATTGAGAATGTGTTTTGTGTGCTTGTAGTAGTCATAGCTGAAATATATAAGATAAAAAGGTTATTAGTTAATATGTTCAATATGATTAATCTCGTATTATACTTAATATGATTAATCACGCATTATATTCAATAACATAAGTTACCCTCAATAGAATATAATGATTCCAAGATCCACATATAACTAAGATCAAAGTGGGCCACTGGCCGTCACCCAACCTTAGCTTATATCGGTAAGCCCTATGTCGGCTAATTATATCCGTGATATAACTCTTGGTTGTGAATCTGGGCCCGAGGCCCAATCCACTCTGATGTCTCAAGGCCCGGGACTCCCGATGGCCTAGTCAAGAAAACCAGACTATACAGTCATGTAATCATTAATGTCTGGGACTCCCAATGACATTTATGAATCACAAACCGTCTTATCCACGCAAAAGTAGACACCCTCACACTGTAAGGCCATGAATACAATTGAATGGGCTTCGACAGCTGACATAGCCTGGACAAGACATCCAACGCTTGATATTATTTGAGGTTCGTAGGTTTATTAAAATTTCATCCCAAAATAGAAGATTACTATTTTGGGAAACTTTCCATTTTGGGAAACCTACTAATTTTGGAAACTTTCTAAAATTGGAAACTTTCTAAAACCGGAAACTTTCTAACTTTAGAAATTTCTTTAAAATCCAAAACATGCAAATCTAGAAACTTCTATTTTAAGAAACTTTCTAATTTCAAAATTTCGGAAACTTTAATTTAAAATCGATTTTTTTATAATTATATAAAATAAATTTTAAATTAATCTGAAGAAAAGACTCAAATAACTGGCCCAATTGTTTTAACTTCTTGGCCCGAGGCCCAAGAATTGGTCTATGTCCAAGACATAACCCAATTGTCCAATTAAATGACATAACCAGTCTGGTTCATTAAAATTGGTCTAACCAAAATTAATTACTACGATGACCAAAATTGTCAACCGGTTATTTACTAAACCGTATTTTCTCAATTTATTTGGTCCAACCAAATCAAATTAGAAAACCACTGGTTTAGGCACTAAATCCAATAATTATTTCGACATTGGATTTCTTATCTCGGTTTAACCAGAACTTAATAAATTTATTAAGTCTGTTTATTAAACCGTGACGATTTATTTTAATTAAAATTTTAAACCGAGCCTTAAACCGAACCGAACCATTACTCGCCAAAACCCTAACCGGCCGTAAGCATCACGCGATGCAAGCATCACGCAATCGCACGAACGGCGTGGGACGGGACGATGTTCGGGTCGATGCTCGGCCTCGATCACGCGGGACAGTGCTGGACGATGCACGGCTCTCGGTCACAACGGGACGGGCAGGACGCGACGCAAGCATCGATCCATACCATCGATCCGCGATCGATGTATGCGATCAGCTCGGTCACGCAACCTGCGATCGTCTCAGCCGAGCATCTCACGGTCCTCGCGCGCTAGCGATCGATCGGCCATGATCACGCGATCGATCCATGATCGATCCGTGCATCAAAACCATCCGATCGGCCAACTCTCGGTCGCATACCGATCCATTTTGTGATCGGTCCATGCGATTTAGTTTAGGTTTTAAACTTGTTCCTTAAGTGTTTTACAAATCAGATTCAAGCAATGATTGATTCAAAACACTTCTAAACAATCCTAAACTTGATTCTAAACAAGAAAAACCACAGAACCAATAGCTCTGATACCACTGAAGGAATGTTTAGTGTTAATCCAGATTCAATTCTCAGATTCAACAGTCCTAAACATGCAGATCTAGGTTCTCTTATTTAGAAACATAATGGATCTCACCTTATACCTGTTTATGCAGCGGAAAGGGAAGGTATGGTCAGAGATCAGCAGAGCCACCAAGTGATAACTCCTCCAGAGGTTCACACTGTTGGAATTGTGTCCAGCAATCTCTGTACTGTCTCTATAAAGTAAGAGTATGTCAGTGATCAGACATAAGTCATACAATACTGGGGGTCATGATGGCTTGCTAGAGTCCGCTCATGATCTATAAGTCTCGGACTTATTGCTTTTATTGTATGATCCCATATGGGTCACACGCTTAAGCTAGCAGGAAATAAAGTAGGAACGGCTTAGCAGAAGTACGACAAAAGTGCTAGGCATTTGTCGTACTAAGAGAGAAAGGTTAATGGGTCTGATTAAATGGGATTTAATCAGATTGGGCCCAAAAGCCCAAAAGGGAAAGAGAAGGCTTTTAATGACTAAAAGCCAACTCTCTTCCTCTGAACCCTAGCACTCAGCCGCGCCTCTCTCTCTCTTCTGCGCCCCATCTCCTCGTGGTCTAGCAGCCAGTTTCCGGTGATTGCGTGTGTGAGCCTTTGGAGGATTCATCCCTTGGTGTATCTCCCTGATCTCTGACCTGTTCATCAATTCCGCTGCAACAAACAGGTAAAAGGTGAGATCTAATGTTTCTAAATAAGAACACCTAGATCTAATGCATGTTTAGGTTGATATCAATATGAGAATTGAATCAGGATCAACCGAAACTTCCAACAGTGGTATCAGAGCCATTGGTTCTTAGGTTTCTTGTTTTAGATTCATTGTTTAGGTTGTTTAATCTGTTTAGAATTGTTTTGAATCAATTACTGATAAGATAAAACAGTTAAGAATCAGAATTGAACTTTAAACAAACAATTGGATCACAAAACCGAGCTATATGACTCGAGTTTTGGTGATCGGCCGGTTGGGTCGGAATCGGACGGTCGGAATCGGACGGTCGGGATGACCGGTTGGGTCGATCGACCGAGTGATCGCACGGCGATCGCATCCGATCGCGACGTCCCGATCGCGTCCCGGCTGTCGCGTGCGTCGCGTCCCGATCGCTCGGCGATCGTGGAGCGTCCGTCCGTGCTGCCTCGTCCCGTCCCGAGCTGCCGAGCGAACGTCCCGATCATGCAGCCGACGGCTGGCCTGCGGCTATCGCTTTTGCGTGAGGCTTACGGCTGGCCGGTTAGGGTTTTGGGTGAGATGGGCCGGTTCAATTTCGGTTAGCTGGTTCGGTTTAAAACTTGATTAAAATCTTCGTTCTGGTTTAATAAACAGGTTTTAATAATTTTATTAAATCTGGTTAAACCAGGATAAGAAATCCAATGTCGAAAGAAATATTGGATTTAGTGCCTAAACCAGGAATTTCTAATTTGATTTGGTTGGACCAAATAAATTGAGAAATTCCGGTTTAGTAAATAACCGGTTGACAATTGTGGTCATCGTAGTAATTAAAACTTGGTTAGACCAGTTTTAATGAACCAGACCGGTTATATCAATTAATTGGACAATTGGGTCATGTCTTGGACATGGACCAATTCTTGGGCCTCGGGCCAAGAAGTTAAAACAATTGGGCCAGTTAATTGAGTCTTTCTTCAGATTAATTTAAAAATCTATTTTATAAAATTATAAAGTCGTTTTTAAATTAAAGTTTCCGAAATTTTAAAATTAGAAAGTTTCTTAAAATAGAATTTTCTGAATTTGCGGGTTTTGGATTTTAAAGAAGTTTCTAAAGTTAGAAAGTTTCCGGTTTTAGAAAGTTTCCAATTTTAGAAAGTTTCCAAAAATAGTAGGTTTCCATAAATAGAAAGTTTCCCGAAATAGTAATCTTCTATTTTGGGAATGATTTTAATAAACCTACGAACCTCAAATAATATCAAGCGTTGGATGTCTTGTCCAGGCTATGTCAACTGTCAAAGCCCATTCAATTGCATTCATGGCCTTACAGTGTGAGGATGTCTGCTTTTGCGTGGGTAAGACGGTTTGTGATTCATAAATGTCATTGGGAGTCCCAGACATTAATGATTACATGACTGTATAGTCCGGTTTTCTTGACTAGGCCATCGGGAGTCCCGGGCCTTGAGACATCAGAGTGGATTGGGCCTCGGGCCCAGATTCACAACCAAGAGTTATATCACGGATATAATTAGCCGATATAGGGCTTACCGATATAAGCTAAGGTTGGGTGACGGCCAGTGGCCCACTTTGATCTTAGTTATATGTGGATCTTGGAATCATTATATTCTATTGAGGGTAACTTAGGTTATTGAATATAATGCGTGATTAATCATATTAAATTTTAATACGAGATTAGTCATTTTGAACATAATAACTAATAACCTTTTTATTTATATATTTCAGATATGACTACTACAAGCACACAAAACACATTCTCGATCCGGTCTGTTCTCGAGAAGGAGAAGCTGACTGGAACGAACTTCCTGACATGGTCAAGGAACTTGAGGCTGGTCCTCAAGCAGGAGAAGAAGGATTATGTCCTTCGAGATCCCCTCCCCGAGAGGCCTCTTGCCAATGCTGCCAGGACTCTGCACAATGCTTGGGAAAAGCATTCGTCAGATGAAAATGATGTTTATTGTCTGATGTTGGTGACAATGACTCCAGAGCTGCAAAAGCAGTTCGAAAGTGTATTGTCTCCAATCGAGATCATGGCAAGCCTGAAATCGCTTTTTCAGGAGCAGGCTAGGACCGAGAGGTTCCAGACAGTTAAGAACCTCTTGGACTGTAAGTTGGCTGCAAATGCGGCAGTGAGTCCTCATGTGTTGAAGATGATGGGTTATCTCGATCATCTTCACAAACTCGACTGCCCAATCAGCCAGGAACTTGCCTGCGACATCATTCTGCAGTCTTTACCTGCAAGCTATGATCAGTTCATTCTGAACTTTAACATGCATGGCTTGAGTAAGACACTGCCTGAGCTTCACGGAATGCTCAAGACTGCAGAGCCCAACTTGAAGAAAACCGCCAAGGACCCCAATGTACTTATGGTACAAAAGGGCAAGGGGTTTAAGAAGTCTTCTGCTAAGGATAAGGGAAAGGCCAAGGGTGTCCAAGTCGCGGACAAGGACACGCCAAAGCCCAAGCCCAAGTCCAAGGCTGGGCCTACTGACATGTGCAGGTTCTGAAAAGAACTGGGGCATTGGAGAAGAGATTGTAAGAAATTCCAGGAAGGTCTAAAGGAATTAAAGAAGAAGACTTTCGAGACTTCTTCATCAGGTATTTTTGTTATAGAAGTTAATACAACTACTTCTGATAATACCTCATGGGTCATGGATACTGGTTGTGGGGCTCATATTTGTACTAATATGCAGGCACTCAGCAACAGTAGAAGGCTGAAGCAAGGACAAGTAGAGCTACGAGTTGGGAATGGAGCGAAAGTTTCAGCACTAGCTGTAGGAACTTACTTGTTGTCTTTACCTTCGGGATTGATTTTAGAACTTAATAATTGTTATTTTGTACCTGCTATAAGCAGAAATATTATTTCAATTTCTTTGTTGGATTTGGAAGGTTATGATTTTTCAGTTAAGAATAAATTATGTTCCTTCAATCGCAACAATTTGTTCTATGGTTCTGCCCCTCTTACGAATGGGCTTTACATACTCGATCAATCTGCGCCAATTTATAACATTAATACAAAACGGTTTAAACCTAATGAGGAAAACCGAACGTTTCTATGGCATTGTCGTTTAGGGCACATCAGCGAGAAACGCATCAAGAGGCTCCATTCGAATGGACTTCTTGGCTCATTTGACTTTGAGTCATGTGAGAAATGCGAATCATGCATGATGGGCAAAATGACACGGACCCCCTTTAATAAACCTAACGAGAGGGCCAGTGACTTATTGGGCCTGATACACACTGATGTGTGTGGCCCAATGTCCACTAATGCAAGAGGAAACTATCAGTACTTCATTACCTTTACTGATGATTTCAGTAGGTATGGATATGTTTATTTGATGAAACATAAGTCTGAATCTTTTGAGAAGTTCAGAGAATTCCAAAATGAAGTACAGAACCAACTTGGCAAAAGCATTAAGGCTCTTCGGTCCGACCGAGGAGGAGAATACTTAAGCCAAGAATTCAGTGATCATCTGAGAGAGTGTGGGATCGTATCCCAACTCACTCCTCCTGGAACACCTCAATGGAATGGTGTGTCTGAGAGAAGAAATCGGACCTTATTGGATATGGTTCGATCTATGATGAGTCACACAGACCTTCCAATATCCCTTTGGGGATATGCTCTGCTAACAGCAGTGTTCACTCTAAACAGAGCGCCATCAAAAGCAGTAGCAAAGACACCATATGAATTATGGACTGGAGTGGCTCCAGTGCTGTCTTATCTAAGAATTTGGGGTTGTGAAGCCTATGTAAAGAGATTAATCTCAGATAAGCTTACACCAAAATCTGATAAATGCTACTTCATTGGTTATCCACGGGAAACCAAGGCTTATTACTTCTATCTACGTTCCGAGAACAAGATCTTTGTTGCCCGGGATTGTAACTTTCTTGAGAGAGAGTTTCTCTCTAAGAAAGACAGTGGGAGTAAGGTACTGCTTGAAGAAATTCAAGATGAACAGGATACTGCTCAACCTAATGAGGAAGAGCAGCAGGAGGATCTACAAGAAATTGTAGAGCCTGAACCTGTAGTACCTGAAGTTCGAAGATCCGGGAGGATCCGTCACGAACCCGAGAGATATCAGGGATTCCTCGTGACTGACTGTCATGATCTTTTGATCATTGATGGTGATGAACCATCGAACTTCAATCAAGCCATGATGGGCCCAGATTCCTCTAAGTGGCGCAAGGCCACTGATTCCGAAATGGACTCCATGTCGGTCAACCAAGTATTTTCGTTGGTTGACTTACCCGCTGGTGTAAAAGCCATCGAGTGCAAATGGATCTTCAAGAAGAAGATTGACGTGGATGGAAATGTCCAGATTTATAAAGCCAGGTTGGTGGCAAAAGGTTTCAGACAAGTTCACGGTGTGGACTACGATGAAACCTATTCACCGGTGGCTATGATGAAATCTATTCGGATTCTACTAGCAACTGCAGCTTTTCATGATTATGAAATTTGGCAGATGGACGTGAAAACCGCCTTCCTGAATGGCATTCTGGAAGAGGATGTGTATATGACGCAACCTGACGGTTACATAGATCCAAAGAATGCTGGGAAAGTATGCAAGCTTCATAAATCCATTTATGGATTGAAGCAAGCATAGAGGAGCTGGAATCTTCGTTTTGATGAAGCGATCAAGCAATTTGACTTCATTAGAAACGAAGAAGAACAATGCGTGTATAAGAAATCTAGTGGGAGCAAAATCGTTTTTCTTATTCTGTATGTCGATGACATACTGCTTCTCGGAAACGACGTTCCAATGCTGAAGTCTGTAAAAGACTGGCTTGGAAGTTGTTTTTCCATGAAAGACATGGGTGAAGCCGCATACGTTCTTGGAATTAGGATCTATCGGGATAGACCTAAGAGGCTGATAGGCTTGTGTCAAGACTCATACATTGACAAAGTCCTACAAAGATTCAGCATGAAAGATTCCAAGAAGGGCTTCACGCCAATGGTACATGGCACAACGCTAAGCAAGAAGCAGAGCCCTACGTCGGCTGCTGAGCTTGAGCGCATGAAGAATATTCCTTATGCATCTGCAATAGGATCTGTCATGTATGCCATGATCTGTACTCGTCCTGATGTTGCTTATGCATTGAGCATGACGAGTAGATACCAGTCAAATCCAGGTGAAAACCATTGGATTGCCGTAAAGAATATCTTGAAGTATCTAAGACATACTAAGGAAAAATTCTTGGTGTACGGTGGAAGTGACGTGCTTAAAGTCAGTGGATTCACGGACGCAAGTTTCCAGACAGACACAGATGATTTCCGGTCACAGTCCGGTTATGTCTTTTGTCTGAATGGCGGTGCAGTAAGTTGGAGAAGCTCCAAGCAGGACACCGTTGCTGATTCCACTACGGAAGCTGAATATATCGCCGCCTCAGAAGCAGCGAAGGAAGCTGTTTGGATACGAAAGTTCATTATGGAACTAGGTGTGATACCAGATGCGGCTGAACCTCTGGCACTGTTTTGTGACAACAATGGTGCTATAGCTCAGGCAAAGGAACCAAGATCACACCAGAAATCCAAGCATGTTCAAAGAAGATATCACTTGATACGTGACATCATTAATAGAAAGGAAGTCAAGATCAGCCGAGTTCCGACAGATGATAATGTCGCTGATCCGTTGACAAAGCCACTCCCAAGGCCTAAGCTCGAGTTCCTGACTGAAGCTGTAGGCATTAGAAACATTGAAATGTAATCTAAATTTGAGTGGGAGTTTTGTGAGCTTTATTTTAGTTATTTGATATGTTCTTGTAAAACATTATTTATGTTTTAATGAAATTATTATTTCAAGATTATTTTAACTGTGATGAAATAATCGTTCCAAAATGGTATGAACCATTTTATAGGTCATCGAAGTAAATGATTTGATCTTGAGTCATCGAAGTCATTTAGCTTGATCATGAGATCCTATATTTGATAAATGTTTTATATCATCCTGTCCCTAGTCGAAGGTTGTTGAAATTGGAACACCAACAACCGTGTAAGACTGGATTGGTACGTGACTTATGACAAAGTCTCAGTGTGTCATAGATGCTCGGCATCAAAGTCAGTACATAGGTGTATGTTGGGAACATACGACCGGACAAGACCCGCTAATAAGAACTCTTCAGGATATTTATATCTGTGTCATAAGAGATTCTTACTACGACTATAGAGTATAGTCCTTAGACCTGAGTTCGCATGCATGTGACTGCATATGGACTGATGCACTTTGATCATTGTCTAACGCTATCGTTCTGCGATAGCTATAAGGACCTTGTTTGGGTACATCATGAAATGAGTAGTTTACAGTGATGGAACAAGATGGGATTTGTCCCTCCAATATAAATGGAGTGAATATCTCTAGGCCAATCGGAGATTTGAATACTGGAAAACGCATGGCCATGCTCAAACGGACTTTCCCGAGTCGTTTGGATTGTCAGTATCAAATCAGAGTCCGATGAACAAGATTAGGCTTTATAAGGATGACACTAATCTTGCCTTATGACTAATCGAGATATTGAGACGAAAGGGATTATGAATACAGAGATTCCAGTTCAAGTGGGAGATTGTTGGAATTGTGTCCAGCAATCTCTGTACTGTCTCTATAAAGTAAGAGTATGTCAGTGATCAGACATAAGTCATACAATACTGGGGGTCATGATGGCTTGCTAGAGTCCGCTCATGATCTATAAGTCTCGGACTTATTGCTTTTATTGTATGATCCCATATGGGTCACACGCTTAAGCTAGCAGGAAATAAAGTAGGAACGGCTTAGCAGAAGTACGACAAAAGTGCTAGGCATTTGTCGTACTAAGAGAGAAAGGTTAATGGGTCTGATTAAATGGGATTTAATCAGATTGGGCCCAAAAGCCCAAAAGGGAAAGAGAAGGCTTTTAATGACTAAAAGCCAACTCTCTTCCTCTGAACCCTAGCACTCAGCCGCGCCTCTCTCTCTCTTCTGCGCCCCATCTCCTCGTGGTCTAGCAGCCAGTTTCCGGTGATTGCGTGTGTGAGCCTTTGGAGGATTCATCCCTTGGTGTATCTCCCTGATCTCTGACCTGTTCATCAATTCCGCTGCAACAAACAGGTAAAAGGTGAGATCTAATGTTTCTAAATAAGAACACCTAGATCTAATGCATGTTTAGGTTGATATCAATATGAGAATTGAATCAGGATCAACCGAAACTTCCAACACACACACGCACACCAAGCAGGAAGAAGGCTGCTAGACCAAGAGAGAGGAGGCGCAGGGAGAGAGAGAGAAATCGCAGAGGGGCTAGGGTTAGAAGGAGACTCAGACTTAAGTTTTAATTATAAAACTTGTCTAGTTCCTTTTGGGCTTTTGGGCCCAAATACCAATCTGATTAAATCCTTTAGATTTAATCAGACCCATTAATCTCTCTCTAAGTACGACAAATGCCTGGCACTTTTACCGTACTTCTGCTAAGCCGTTCCTACACATTTTCATGTTAGCTTAAGCGTGTGACCCATATGGGATCATATAATAAAGGCAATAAGTCCAAGACTTATAGATCATGAGCGGACTCTAGCAAGCCATCATGACCCCCAGTATTATATGACTTATGTCTGATCATTGACATACTCTTACTTTCTAGAGACAGTACCGAGATTACTGGACACAATTCCAACACTAAGTTACTTTCTTGGCATGGAAGTAATCCAAAATGAAGAAGGCATATTCTTATCACAAGAGAACTATGCAAAAAAGCTTTTGAAGAAATTTGGAATGCAAGATTGCAAAAGTTTATCAACACCTTTAACTCCTCATGACAAAAGGAAGACAGTATTAAATGAGAAACTTGAAGACATTACAAAGTATAGAAGCATGATTGGAGGACTATTATATCTTTGTGCTTCAAGACCAGATATCATGTATGCAAGTTCTTACTTGTCTCGTTACATGACATCTCCGTCAATGCAACATCTTCAAGAGGCCAAACGAGTTCTTAGATATGTCAAAGGGACGTTGACATATGGGATTCAATTTAAACGAGTAGAAGAACCAGAGTTGGTGGGATTTACAGATAGTGATTGGGGTGGTTCAGTTGAAGACAAGAAGAGCACAAGCGGCTATGTATTTACAATTGGATCAGGTGCATGTTGTTGGAACTCAAGCAAGCAGAAAACAGTTGCTCAATCAACGGCTGAGGCTGAATACATTGCGATTTGCTCCGCAGCAAACCAAGCAATATGGCTTCAAAGACTAGTGAATGAGATCGGATTCAAGACTGAAAAAGGTATAAGGATTCTATGTGATAACAAATCTGCAATTGCTATAGGAAAGAATCCGGTTCAACATCGTCGAACAAAGCACATCGACATCAAGTATCATTTCGTACGAGAAGCTGAGCAAAAAGGGAAAATCAAACTTGAACATTGTCCAGGAGAATTTCAAGTTGCTGACATTTTAACAAAGCCCTTAAACACATCAAGGTTCGAGTCTCTACGGGAAGAACTAGGCGTGATGATGAAGCCATGATCAAGGAGGAGTGTTGAATGTGATCAAGTCTTCATGCTTGTTTTTATTAAGTTTATAAGAGTCATATAACACATAGTTAGTATTAACATGTATATTATTTGTATCACTTGTAAGATATGAATAATATAAGTAACTGCTAAGTAGTTATTAAGTAGTTATTATTAAGTAGTTATTATAAGTAGTTATTATAAAGAGTTGTCACTTGAATGTTTGTTTCTCTACATTGGGGTGTCTTTTAGAGATGCAACCCTTAGTCAAAGTGTGTCATGTAAACCTATAAATACAGTTTTATATATCTAATAAAAATATGGTTTTCATTTTACAAAAATTCAGAGCAATTAATAAGAGAAGAAATCCATTGAGTGTTAAACAAGAAACATAGAGAGAGAGATAAACAAAACACAGTAAAATCTGTGTTGTCAGATCCTTAATAACTTCGAGAGTTAAAAGTTCTACACTTTGGAAAGTCGCCATCACATGTTCTTTGCGTGCACATATTATGAAGAAGTCTGGAGAAACTTGCAGGGAATCTGTTTGGTGATAATTTCTCCACAAGCTGGGATTGTATTCTTGAGGTAATAACTTCTGCGTCAAGAGATAAGGTTCAAAATTTCCTGAAACGCTACATGACGCAAATCACTGTGCACACGGTATGGCGAGAAAGGAACTCGCGATGGCATGGAGAAAATCCAGTAGCAACATCTATTGTCATCAGAAACATCAACAAATCGGTTGGAAACAAACTATCGTCTCTTCGCAGCATGGGAATTACTAAGCTAGACGAAGCTATGGAAGTATGGTTGCTTCTAGGTGATATATATTTGAGTATCCAAAACATGTGTAAATCAAAAACAGAGTAATATACATTGTAAAAACGTTTTTTTATTATTGAATACATTTAACATTCATCAAAGAAATAAAAAACTCAATCGTAGCTACCGCGCATTGCATAACTAGGTTTAGAGGCATATGGTGTGTTTTTTTTATAAAAAATATTGACCACTAATTTTTTATCTGCAAAAGAAAAGTATCAATCTGTTATCAAATATGTATATAAGTTGTTACTGTAGTGATCCGGTCAAGAGGCGGGAACGAACAAGTAAAAGTTCTTTAGGATTCGGGAAGGTTTAAACCCTTAAGTCCTTGGGAGAAAAGTTTTTTAAGGAAACTAAGGATCGGTCACTAGAAAATTGTGTCATATTAGACAAACATATTTTTTGTCGTGAATCTGAGCTATCCGGTCAAAAGGATTAATCTTTGGACGAGAAAGCAATGAATAAAGTGTGTTCTAGAATGAACCAATGTATATTGGGATTTTAGGCAGATGTAGCACTTTATCGAGTAGCATTTAGTGATATAACACTTCTGAGTTTCTAAATAATGGGGTGACACTTTATGACTGTTGACTTTAGTGAAATTCGGATTTACCCTCGCAGTGAGAATAATGTACAACTGGATGCGCGTGTGTTGTTCGAGAGAAGGGCTCTCACGTGAGACTGAGCTTCCAATCGAGGAGCGTGAGCTGGGTAGAAGTGACATTGATGTTGATTTTTATATTATTATTCGTTCCCTCCAAGAAGCTCGCATTTAATGCTAACTAGGTCTAACGAGTGTACTAATGAGAAGTTAAGAGCTTAACTCATCTTTTACAGATCTAGGTTTAAGGCATTTGGGTAGTTGTTGAGCACATAGATCTCGAATTAAATTCAGGGAGAGAATTTATTTGGGTTTCAGAGCAGCAATAAATGGCCGAGGTCAGATTTTCCTCTATTTCGATTTTTACCGTTGCTCATTAGTTATCAATTTGTTTATGTTTTTTTGGGTTAACTATCGTTTTTGTTGATTAAGAAACAACAAAATAATAAATTTCACCGTGATATGTAGCCCATGAAAAGATATCTGTTAAAATTTCTTACTTTTGGATTATGATATTTGTTATATTGTTTGAATGAACGTATATGACGTATCTTGGTTTTGTACTGTTCGTATGAACCTATGCTACGCTGTGAAACATAGTTCTGAATAGATTTCGTAGCCTGTGACCTTTATATGTTTATATAAAAGTCTGATATTCTCAGACATATCATGTGGTCTTATGACGTTCATGTGTGTTAGGACAAGTAATATGAACGTATATGAACATTTTTGAGAACTTTGCATTTGTGTTATAAAGTTTGCTAACAAGACATGTTTTATATATTTGATGAGGTTCAGCGCGATCCTGTTTATTTGGTAGCCGGGAAGTGGAATCGTTCCAAGGTTGGAGAATGAGAATTCAGCATTGATTCCGCGGGATACGGGAGGTTCATAACATTACACAGCGGTGATACAACGGAATCATACAAGTCCAGGGTCTTGAAGGAGTTCGAGGCTGGACATGGAACAAGCTGCAGGCTGACTTATGTGACACCGGCTAGGATGAGTACAATTGCATCGTCAAAGATGCCGCCAATATGTATTGGGAGTGGAAATGGGTTAGAGACTTTCAAAGTGATTAGAAAAAACGAAGGTATTAGCTTATATGCGGAGTTTGAAGAGGAATGTTTGACGACGATATAAAAGATGGGAAAAAGCTCGCTGATATTGATATAATAGCGGAAGATGATGGAATATATGTTGGGCGGCTGTTCAAAACCAAGATGGATTTACAGGTAACTATGTGTGTCTATGCTATAAAGAGACTGTTTCACTTTCGCGCTCCGCGGTCGACAACAACGAAGCTAGTTATGCAATGCTTTGACCCTCTGTGTTATTGGAGGATTTATGCTAAAGTGGTGCCCTGTTCTTCTTATTTTGAGATAAGGAGAGTAGAATTGCACCATTCTTCGATATTAATTCGAGAACTGAGAACAACAAGCATGCTACTACACGAGTTATAGCAGAGTTGCTGAAGAGAAAGTTTGGGAATGGAAGAACTAGACCTAAGCCGAGAGACTTGACTCTAATGTTAATGGAGGAGTTGTCAATCACTGTGTCGTATTGGAAAGCTTGGAGAGCACGCGAGTTGGCTATTCAGGCAGTCCACGGTTCCGCAGAGGGCAGCTACATGTTACTTCCTGCGTATTTGTATATGACGCGCAAGGCAAATCCATGTAAGGTTTATAATCTAGAGTGCATTGATGTTGAAAAAGATGGTGTGATGGTGAGGCGGTTTCAATATTTGTTTTTCGCATTTGGTGCTTCCATTGAAGGTATTCTGTGGGTACGTAAGGTGATAGATGTGGACAGGACCCAACTGTGGGGTAAATACGTGGGGTGCATGATGACTGCGAGTTTCCAAGTTGGGAACTTTCAGATTTTCCCATTTGACTTTGCCGTTGTCGACGGTGAGAGCATTGAATCCTGGGAGTGGTTCATGCGCAACTTGGTCGAGATTGTCCATGATTCGACCGATCTATCATTGTCTCTGATCGTCATTCAGGGATTTACACTTCAATTAAGCATATATACCCCGTGGCCAACCACGGAGCTTGCGCTGTATACTTGGAACGTAATGTAGGCCAAAATTTCAAGATAGAGGGTTTAGGGGATCTAGTTTCAAATGCTGCTCGTGCATATTCGAACAGACATTTCCTTGGTGCTATGTAACAGATACGTCTACGCAGTGCTAAGTGTGCAGAATTGTTAAAAGATATAGGGTCTGAGCACTGGTCACGGGTCCATGGAAAGGGGGATAGGTACAATCTGATGAGTAGGAATATCGCGGAGTCCTAGAATGTTGTGCATGCGAAAGGAAATGTTTTTCGATTACATCAACCGTTGAGTTCATAAGGTCAATTCTGATGCGGTGGTTTTGTCTGAGATAAAACTTGGCTGCGGAGAGTCAGTCGATAGTGACCCCGGAGGTGGATAAGTTGCTTGTTACGTTGGCAGAGGATCCTACAAAACGCATGGTTACTCAAGCTTCACGGTGGAGTGTGCAAGTTACATCCCTCAATGATCGATGATACCATATTGCGTTAGACACTGGAGAATGCACATGCAAGGTTTATGAAAAGCTAAATCTACCTTTCTGTCACGCAGTTGCCGCAACAAAATTTCTAAAACACAACCCCGTGACTTTGTGTCACCAATGGTATGCTTTAGAGACATGGAAGCACGCTTATGCCGGTAGCGTTCTCCCTGTACCAAATTCCGCTAAAGCTCATGAGTATGTGCCTGAGGAGCTGAAAAATATGGAGCTGCATCCACCGCTCATGAAGAGACCCCCTGGAAGGCCGCCAAAACAGAGGAAGAAATCTTTCTTCGAACTATTTGTAAGTTGTATAACTGTGTGGGGAGATTCTGATTTGATGTGAATGTTTGACAATAAAAGATGTATATCATTGCAGGGGGAGCGCAGCCAACCAAGAGAAAGAAGCCCAACAAATGTGGAAGATGTCGCCAGGTCGGGCATAACAGGACGAACTGCAAGAATCCGATCTGATATTGGTTGCCTATTCGGAGGTTGGTATGTATGAACGTTCACGTTTTGGAATGTACGTGCATAAGTCCTAATATGTACGTTCACTTATTATGAATATGTTATATTATCGCTACCTTTGTAATATCGCTACATATGAATGCCACAGTCTTTTGTTATGAACGTGCATAGAAGTGTTATGCACGTTCGCATATCAGAATATGCGAAACTAATTATGTTTAAGTGCGGTTTTGTTATATGCTTTTTGGATTAAGGAACCATTTTGTTATGCACGTTAGTTAAAGGACTTTGGAGTTAATATATTGTTAAAAGTACGTAAGCACGTCCAATTACACAGTCTACGGTTACAATTTGTGAACGTCCCAAAAAATATTATGAACGTTCACTAATTACCAAAACATATAGATACATACGCCCATTAATGCTGATTAAAACATTTTACCATATAAACCTTAGCTTGTTCGCCACGCTTCGTGCGAAACAATGTTCGCACTCTAACCCATCCGTATAATCAAATCCGCATTCGCACTCAGGCCCGTAGTAGTGTGGAGGTCTGTAAGTTTTGTAGAACCCAAAGTAAGGCCTCATAGGATCATTCTCCCTCATATCCCTCACCGTGTGCACAATCCAGCACCCAACAGACGCTGAAAACTCTAAATCGTCGCACCAACGCAAGGTCTTTAAGATGGAAGATCCCTCGTCCGACCTCCCGTGCATTAAGTGGCACATTCCAGTAGTTATTACGTTGTACGGACATGCCGTGAGGCCACGTTGCAAAATTCTAATTGCCCGAACGCATTCGCGTTCAACAAAGGCAACACGTATACCTTCCATGAGGAAAGCTGATGGATTTCCGGCGTCTAGGCACCTACCACATGTATATACATATATCTATGTTAATAAGGAATACAAGAAACAAGAACCGTTGGTAGAACACGTAACATTACCTTTCAAAGAAATCCCTGCCCATGCTTCTGAAGGAATTTCTAGCAGTTCTAATCAGGATTAGCAACCCTAGTCTGAATTCCGAGCCTAGGATCTAAGGTTCAAGTAATTGAATCTATGGGATCTCAGATTTACCTGATGATTAACAGCGGAAGGTTTGCAGATAATCGAGATCACGAAGCACCTCAAACGCTGTGCCTCTACTGGTATCCACACGCACACAAACTGGACAGGAGGGATGCTAGTGCCTGTAAGAGATCTAATCTCTAGAGAGGTTTCTATCTCGTTCTGGTGGCTGTGAATTAGGTTAGAAATCAGTTTAGGTCGACCATATATCTTATATATGTCGACTTAAACCATAACGGAATTAACCAACGATTAAACCGAATTAATCTGATTAATCCGCGAGTTGCATCGATCGATGCACTATCTGCATCGATCGACACTGCCCCAGAATATTGATATCGAATGCATATCAAATATGCATTCACTGGATCATTACATTAATGATCAACCTCGTCTTTAACGCCCAGTTTGCTTAGGTGTGTGACCCTGTAGGATCATATAACACTAGCAATGAGTTCTCAACTCATTGATCATAAGTGGCTTCTAGCAAAGCGTTATGACTACCTAGTGTTATGTGATTGTCTCATCTCGACAATACGAATTTCACTTAGAGCAAATACAATAGATTTCAGGACATTCCCAACAATCTCCCACTTGTACTGGAATCATCTATTCCTTTAATCCCTTTGTAGCTATATCTCAATCTAGCATAAGGCAAGAACTGTGTCATCCTTATTAAGCCAGATCTCGTTTATCGAATCCCGATTTGTACTGATAAAACAAACGACTGACAATCACCTCGTTTGAGCGCGGCCACGCATTTCCAGTATCAAATCTTCGATAGGCCCAGAGATATTTAACTCCTGTTATATAGAAGGTACAAATCCCATCTTGTTCCATCCATGTCTCTTTTATATCTCATGATACGCCTAATCAGTGTCTTTATGATCACCAGTTACGGCTGACGTTTGACAAAGTCAAGACGAACCAATCCATATAAGAGGGGACATGATGAACTCAGGTCTAAGGACTACACTCTTTAGTCGTAATGAGAAACTCTTATGACACTCATATAACATCTTGTAGAGTTCTCATTAACGGGTCAAGTCCGATCATGTGTTCTCTAACACATATCTATGTGATTGACTTTAACACACTTATTAAATGACTCCATGAAACATAGTCATCAGTCACCTCACATACTAGTCTCACGTGGTTGTTAATGTCCCAATTTAACAACCTCGACTAGGGACCATTTATAATTTATGTCATTTTTTTCTTATAGGGTTTCATGATCAAGTCACATACTTGATGACCTATAAAATGTCATAAATTACTTTGGGACAATTATTTAATAACACAATTAAATAATGCTGAAACAATTTCATTAAAATAACATAACCAAATTATTTTGTACGAACATCAAGTCATAACTAAAAACCAAATATAACTCCCACTGAAAACAAGATCATATCTTAAGAAATCTAATGCCTACAGCAGCAGTATGAAACTCATGCTTAGGCCTTGGGAGGGGCTTGGTCAGTGGATCAGCAACATTCTCATCCGTCGGGACTCTGCTGATCTTCACATCTCCTCTATTCACAATATCACGGATAAGGTGATATCTCCTTTCTATGTGTTTGGATTTCTTTTGTGATCTAGGTTCCTTTGCTTGCGCAATGGCTCCATTGTTGTCACAATACAAAGCCACTGGCTCAGAAATGCTAGGAATCACACCAAGTTCATTGATGAACTTCTTGATCCAAACAGCCTCCTTTGCCGCTTCAGAAGCAGCGAGGTACTCAGCTTCAGTTGTGGAATCTGCTACAGTGTCCTGCTTGGAACTCTTCCAGCTGACTGCACCGCCATTCAGGCAGAAGATGTAACCAGATTGCGATCGGAAATCATCTTTGTCTGTCTGAAAACTTGCGTCTGTGTAACCACTTACTACCAGCTCATCACTTCCTCCATACACCAAGAATTTATCCTTAGTATTTCTCAAATACTTCAGAATATTCTTGACTGCTGTCCAGTGACTTTCACCTGGATCCGATTGGTATCTACTCGTCATGCTTAAAGCACAAGCAACATCTGGACGAGTACAGAGCATGGCATACATGATGGATCCCAACGCCGAGGCATAGGGAATCCGACTCATGCGATCTCGCTCAGCAGGTGTCTCAGGACACTGCTTCTTGCTGAGACTTATGCCATAAGACATTGGTATGAAGCCTTTCTTGGAATCTTGCATTCTGAACCTGTGTAAGACTTTATCGATATAAGTATCTTGACACAGTCCAATAACCTTGTTTAATCTATCTCTATAGATTCTTATTCCAATAATATACGTGGCTTCTCCCATGTCTTTCATTGAAAAACAACTTCCGAGCCAAGTCTTAACAGACTGTAACAACGGAACGTCATTTCCGAGAAGAAGTATGTCATCTACATACAACACGAGAAATGCAACTGCGCTCCCACTAGTCTTCTTGTAAACACATGGTTCTTCTTCGCTTCTGATGAAATCAAACTTTTTGACTGCTTCATCAAAACGAAGATTCCAACTCCGAGATGCTTGCTTCAATCCATAAATGGATCGATGAAGCTTGCATACTTTCCTAGCTGCATTAGGATCGATGAAACCTTCGGGATGTGTCATGTACACATCCTCTTCCAGTATTCCATTAAGGAAAGCTGTTTTCACGTCCATCTGCCAGATCTCATAGTCATAATGAGCTGCTGTTGCTAGGAGAATCCGAATGGATTTAAGCATGGCGACCGGGGAATAAGTTTCTTCATAGTCAATGCCATGAATTTGTTTGAAACCTTTTGCCACCAGCCTTGCTTTATATATCTGAATATTTCCATCCACATCAATTTTCTTCTTGAAAATCCATTTACACTCAATATAATGGGTCTTGCACCATTGGGTAAATCAACCAAAGTCCATACTTGGTTCTGTGACATGGATCCCATTTCGGATTCAGCGGCTTTCAGCAACTTTTCGGAGTCATGGCTCATCATCGCTTCTTCAAAATTCGCTGGCTCATCACTGTCAATGATCAACAAATCATGACAATTGGTTACGAGAAATCCATATCTCTCGGGTTCGTGACGGATCCTTTCGGATTTGCGAATTTCAGGCTCCACAGGCGTTGGCTCTACAACTCTTTGTAGATCCAAGTGTTGCTCCTCCACAATGGGCTGGGCGGTTTCCTGTGGCTCTCGAACTTCTTCAAGTTGTACTTTACTCCCACTGTTTCTCTTGGAAAGAAATTCTCTCTCAAGAAAGACGCAGTTCCGAGCAACAAACACTTTGTTCTCGGATTGGTTGTAAAAGTAATATGCCTTGGTTTCCTTAGGATAACCAACGAAGTAGCATTTATCAGATTTGGGTTCGTGCTCATCTGTAATTAATCTCTTAACATAAGCTTCACAACCCCAAATCTTCAGGAAAGACACATTCGGAACATTTCCAGTCCACATCTCATGTGGTGTCTTTGCAACTGATTTTGACGGAACCCTATTAAGTGTAAACGCAGACGTTTCTAGAGCGTATCCCCAAAAGGATAATGGAAGAGTTGAGAGACTCATCATTGATCGAACCATATCTAATAAAGTCCGATTCCTCCTCTCAGACATGCCATTCCATTGTGGTGTTCCAGGAGGAGTGAGTTGTGAAACAATTCCACAATCTCTCAAATGATCACTGAATTCTTGGCTTAAGTATTCTCCTCCACGATCTGATCGAAGAGCCTTAATACTTTTGCCAAGTTGATTATGTACTTCATTTTGGAACTCTTTGAACTTTTCAAAGGATTCCGACTTGTGTCTCATTAAATAGACATAGCCATACCTGCTGAAATCATCAGTGAAGGTAATGAAGTATCGAAAATTTCCTCTAGCACTTGTGCTCATTGGGCCGCATACATCCGTATGTATAAGGCCCAATAGGTCACTGGCCCTTTCATTTTGTTTGTTGAAAGGGCCTTTGCCATTTTGCCTAGTAAACAAGATTCACATTTCTCACATGATTCATAATCAAATGAGCCCAAAAGCCCATCACTATGGAGCTTTTGAATCCGTTTCTCGTTTATGTGGCCCAAACGACAATGCCATAGAAAAGTCTGATTCGTGTCATTTGATTTGAATCTCTTGGTGTTAATGTTATAGATTGGTGTGCTTTGGTTTAAAACATAAAGCCCATTCTCTAATGGGCTGCTACCATAAAATATATCATTGTAATCAAAAGAAAAACATTTATTCTTTATTGAAAACTGATATCCTTCCATATCCAAAACAGGAATAGAAATAATATTTCTGCTTATCGCAGGTACATAGTAGCAATTATTAAGTTTTAACACCAAACCAGAAGGTAAAGACAAGTTATATG
The DNA here is from genome assembly GCA_030180135.1 of Orychophragmus violaceus. NCBI lineage: Eukaryota > Viridiplantae > Streptophyta > Magnoliopsida > Brassicales > Brassicaceae > Orychophragmus > Orychophragmus violaceus. The sequence goes on from CM058233.1 coordinate 61,999,080, forward strand.
TTCCTACGGCTAATGCAGCAACTCTTGCCCCATTCCCCACGTGTAGGTCCACTTGTCCCTTTTCCAACGTCCTACTGTTGCTTAGGCCCTGCATATTTGTACAAATATGAGCACCACAGCCGGTATCCAATACCCAAGAAGTAGAACCAGAAGTAGTAACATTTACTTCTATAACATAAATACCTGAAGATGAAGTCTCGAAAGTCTTCTTCTTCTTCTTCTTCTTCTCTTCCAAGAATTTGTTGCAATTTCTCTTCCAATGCCCAGGCTCTTTACAGTAATGGCACTTATCAGTCTCAGATGGGCCCGGCTTGGGCTTCGGGGCTGGCGCAGGCGTGTCCTGGTTCTCAACCTGGACTGCCTTGCCCTTTCCCTTGGCTTTGCCAAATTTCTTAAACTTCTTACCCCCTTGTACCATAAGTACATTAGGAGTGCCCTTCTTGATATTAGGCTCAGCTGTCTTGAGCATGCCATGCAGTTCAGTCAACGTCTTCGTCAAGTTGTTCATGTTATAGTTCATAACAAACTGATCATAACTTGACGGCAGTGACTGCAGAATGATGTCAGTAGCCAACTCTTGGCTAATGGGACAGTCTAGCCTTCCCAGGTTATCAATATAACCCATCATCTTAATGACATGAGGACTGACCGGACTGTCCTTTGGTAGCTTGCATTCAATGAGAGATTTAACCGTCTGGTATCTCTCAGTTCGTGCTTGCTCCTGAAACATGCTTTTCAGGCTAGTAATCATCTCCACTGGCGACTCCACGTTCTCGTATTGCTTCTGCAAATCCGAGTTCATGGTAGCCAACATGAGACAATTCACATCGACCACATCATTGGAATGCTTATCCCAAGCACTCCTTTCTGCATGTGCAGCATTGGCTCTCGGTTTTTCAGGGAGAACAGTTTCCAGGACATAGTCCCTTTTCTCCTGCTTGAGAACAATTCTCAAGTTCCGATACCATTCGAGAAAATTCGATCCATTTAACTTGTCCTTCTCAAGGACGGATCGCAGGGAGAAAGAGTTATTGTGAGTGTTAGTCATAGCTGAGAACAAAGAAAGGAAAAGGTTTAGTTATGATGTTCAAGAAATGAGAAATCTTAACTTTTAAGAAAACTCGCATTATATTCAAAACAATGTTTCCTCAGATGAATATAATGATCCAAGACCCATACTTCACTAAACTTGAGTGAGCCACTGGCTATCACCCAAATTTAGCTATCTAGGTAAGCAACAACTTTGCTAGTTATATCCAATATAACTCTTGGTTGTGGATTTACATCTCATGCCCAATCCACCTGATGTCTCTGAGCCCAAAACGATTTTGATGGCCCAGTCAAGTAAAACCAATCTCTTCAGTCATGTAATTGTTGATGCCTTGCACTGCAAGTCCATCAACACAATTACTTCATGCCTTACTCATGTAATTGTTGATACCTTGCACTGCAAGCCTATCGTACAATGAAATGAGTCTTGACAGTTGACAAGATTGGAAAGACATCAAGGATTACTTGATATTTTGATTGAGGAACAAAATCATTTAAAACGTTCAGTTTTATTATGTTTTAATTCTTATAATTAATTGATTTATCTTGCTTCGGTTCTGTGATTTCAGGTTCAATAACCTAATCATCAAATCTGATGTCGACCGACACTACTATAGTGTCGATCGATGCAAGATAACCAAAAACAATCCGCGATAACCGATCAATCCAATTGATCCGGTTTTGAATACCGGTCAGCGTCGATCGATGCTACATTAGCATCGGTCGATGCCAACCTAATCAAACCAATCGCAATTAAACCATTCACAGAGTTCAACCATTATTAACCAAGCTCGATAACCGGTCCAATCCAATTGAACCGATTCATCAATCTCGCGAGGTTTGTGTCGACCGATACAACATTTGTGTCGATCGACACTAGGCGAAAACTGAGTTTTATTCGGGTTTTCGCCCTGTGTCGATCGATGCCGGATTGGCAACGATCGACACCATGCGAAAACCCTAAATTTTATTCGGGCTTTCGCCCTGTGTCGATCGATGCCGGATTGGCATCGATCGACACCATGCGAAAAGGCCTAAAACGTTTTCGAACAGAACCCTAAACTAGGTTTTCATGAAAATGAATTTTAGCAAGTTTGTATCAACCATACACAGATTCAGATTCAACTAATCTAATCAACATGCTACAGATTCAATGGAACCCTAAAGCTCTGATACCACTGAAGGAATTTCTAGCTGTTCTAATCAGGATTAGCAACCCTAGTCTGAATTCCGAGCCTAGGATCTAAGGTTCAAGTAATTGAATCTATGGGATCTCAGATTTACCTGATGATTAGAATCGGATGGTTTGTAGATAATCGAGATCACGAAGCACCTCAAACGCTGTGCCTCTACTGATATCCACACGCACACAAACTGGACAGGAGGGATGCTAGTGCCTGTAAGAGATCTAATCTCTAGAGAGGTTTCTATCTCGTTCTGGTGGCTGTGAATTAGGTTAGAAATCAGTTTAGGTCGACCATATATCTTATATATGTCGACTTAAACCATAACGGAATTAACCAACGATTAAACCGAATTAATCTGATTAATCCGCGAGTTGCATCGATCGATGCACTATCTGCATCGATCGACACTGCCCCAGAATATTGATATCGAATGCATATCAAATATGCATTCACTGGATCATTACATTAATGATCAACCTCGTCTTTAACGCCCAGTTTGCTTAGGTGTGTGACCCTGTAGGATCATATAACACTAGCAATGAGTTCTCAACTCATTGATCATAAGTGGCTTCTAGCAAAGAGTTATGACAACCTAGTGTTATGTGATTGTCTCATCTCGACAATACGACTTTCACTTAGAGCAAGTACAATAGATTTCAGGACATTCCCAACAGCTTCCTATGCGGACATACTCCGCGTTGAACATGAAGTGGTCGATGTTGGCCACCTTAAGTACCTCAGGCGAGTGTGCCAACTCATAGAATTTTTTTTTTGATGGAACCAATAGACAAGAGGTCAACTATGTTCCTTAATCAAGCGAGACGGTGGATGACGTCAAGCTGGAGTGGTTATGGGAGTTGAAGCATATTTCTTTTAACTCAACAAGACACTTTGTAATGGATAGAAGTGGAAAGAAAGTGTTAAAGGTGTGTACTAATATAACCTTTTTATACTAAATTGGAAAGAGTAACAACGGCCAATGATAAATTTTGACTAGACATACCACCAATTAACAATAATTGCCTTCATAAAGTCACTAAATCTTTACTACACCAAGATAAATATGCATATTAATGACCCTTTTATGGGAAAAGATGAAAGTAATAAATATCGATGGAGTTAGCGAAGCCTCGCATAGAGAAGACGCAACAGCTATGTGATGGGGTTAGCGAAGCATCGCCAATTGCAAAAGCAACAGTTAATGATTTGCAGTTTATCGTGTGAACGGTCGTCTTAAATAAATGAACGTTCACATTAATCAAATATGGCCGTTTCGATCCAAAACTGACTGGAAATCGAATAGTCACTACTGTTTACATAAATATATATATAGGGATAGGCCTCATTAAAACAAATTATTCGATAGCACCCATACAATCAACTCTCCCCTCGAAAGTAACCACTGTTTCAGGACGAACACACAAAATTCATCTAAAATGCCAAACCCTCATGTATACTAGCCGTTCAAACGTTTCAACGACCCGCCCTACGAAACACGGTCGGTGACAAGAAGGCGGAGGGCGGCAGTGATACCATTCAACCTGCTCGGGTTTCTGGATTATCTAATAAGGAACATTCTAGTTCGTGTCTGCGAAAATGACGTCCAAGATCTCCGCCACTCGAGGATTACATGCACTCGCTTGAATGAAATGTCCCAAACAAACGAGTTCTACGCCTCTGTTAATCTAAAGAAGATGAGCAAATGGGGTTGGGCGCCACGTTTTGTGATAGGCTCAAAGTTTTAATCCTATTCTACTGCAAGTGCACAATTATGAAATGTAGTACTTAGGGTATCGAATCCACGAGGACTCACGGTCACACGATAGATTATATGTTGTCAAGCTAAGCTAAATCAAATCTAGAGAAAGCAGTAAACAAAAGAAATAAACTAGAAGGAGTTTTCAATAGGAAGAAAGGCGTCAGACTTAGGAAGTTCTCGGGAATTATGCTATGCTAGAAACTTAACTAACCGGATTCAGATTAAAACAGGTTCAAGAACTAGAAACACAATGCTAAATAATCCAACTCTCGCTGAGATTATTTCTATATCTAGCAACCTAGCGATCCAAATCTCTTTGTGATCCTAGAGTTCTAAATAAGCATTAAGAACATGTTCTATCGGTTCACAATTCTCCTAAATGAAATCTCTTTGTATATAGTCAAATTGCTCACTCTAAGTTTGTTCAGATTATAACTCACTTAGAGTGAGCAATTCTCCTAAAGAACATGTTCTATCGGTCGACACTCAATCGTGGTCGAGACACCAACTTCAGCTCGTTGCACAAATCACCAGAAACGTCCTATAATTCCATCCTTTGCTCCAAACGCGAGTCTACCTGTAGAAGACTCAATAGACTCTAAAAAACAGGTTAAAGACTCAATATATACAACTATATCATGGTTGAAAACCTAGAGAAATCATGATATATCATTTTGACTGGACAAAATTCCATGAAAAGTGCTACAACGCAAGCAACACATCCGCCATCTGCCTCAAAGGAGTCTCAAATCTGTTATTCGAGAACAAGCGGGTTGAAGGACTAAGTCAAATCAAGGTAGCTGCGAGAAAAGGATGCATCATTAGCAAGTATATCTACGGCTTGATGAGCAAAATCTTCAGGGACGACTGGGAGGAAGGACTCTTCGGTACGTATCAACTTACTCGAGAACGTGCTAGTCATCTTCGAACCAAACTGCCTAAGATGATTTGGAATGGGTGGGAAAGGATGATTCCAGATTGGTTAATTGCCAAACATGACCAAAAAAAGCCTCATATGATCACCGAGTACAGATGTTCAAAATACGATCCGAGTCAACTTTGGTGGGAGAATCCGAAATATGAATGTTTCTGGATTTTGCAGGTCGCCTATTTTTGCAAAACGGTCGCTGAGAACTTTCTTCTTTTTAAGTGTAATCGTTGAATTTGGTGGTCGTTTGTACTTTTTAATTATTTTCCTAATTAAATGTTTGGGTTATAACTCTTTTATCTATTAATATGTTAACGGCTAATCGGGATTACCTATTAAACTGTATTGCCTGTAAAATTATAGTTATTTCCCAAATTATATGTTCGTACTATAGTTTGCAGTTCATCGTATGAACGTCCGTCTGAAATAAATGAACGTTCACATATCAAATATGGTCGTTTGGAAGCAAATGTCAGGACACATTAATTAACACAGACTATGCTAACTACCGAGTTAAGGGCTACCATGTATCCATATTAAGATATTGAAAATTAAAGTGAATATGAACGATCGTTAACGACATGTGAACGTTCATTAGGAAAATAGTAGCAAGCATACAAATGTGGCAACTTAATTAGACTATTAACTTAAAAAAACAGAGACTAAAACATGCTGATTTTTTGCGCCAGGCGCTAAAGCTATGATTTACAATCTCGCAAAACGCTAGTGATTCGATAGTCTAGAAGCAGTCGTCGCACATATCTGGGCTCTTCCAGCCATCCACCCACCAGTAAGACCAGTTATTCATGGTGGCACACTTAGATTTCCGAACTTTGTCGATATCGAGAACTCCTTCCTTCTCAAGGAAAAAAATAGACGGTTTGTGAACCCAAACCATCCTGTCACGCGCGACAATCTTCACACGGATTTGTGGGAAAATTCTCGGGTTAACGCTATCCCTCTGCTCCCAACCTCTGAGGCACCGTACATGACCCCTACCAGCATGGAATAGGCGTACACGCCAGTATCCCAGCGAGTTTCAGCGGATCTCTTAATCAATTCTTACTCTGCTTTACGCCGATCATTGTATATGAATTTAGACATACCTTTGAGTAGAAGGCATGAGGGGTTGTTGTGTTGTATGCAAGTTTCGTGAAACTCATCTGCTTGTTCCTGGCGGTGCCAGGAAATGTAATTGTAGAAGAAATCAACGGTTTTGTAGAAAGGAGGGGTTTGTGCTAACTGACCTAGTGCCTGGCAGTTTGATGTCACCCTTGCAAAATCTCTGAAATCGTTGTGGAAAAGGAGAAAAAGAATAGTAATCAAGAGTTCGTCTGGAAGATCAAGAATGGCTATTCTTCGTAATTTAGGTTGGTTGAACGATGATCGAACCATCTCGTTAATAATATATAGGCGTAATGGGGTTATCGAAGCGTCGCCAAAAGAAGAGGCAACAATTATGTGACCGATGTAGCGAAGAGTCGCGGATTGGAAAAGCAAAAGTTACTGAATTACAATTGTTTCGATGAATGTTCACAATGTACTATATGGTTGTTATGTACATTCATATTGTTGTCATGTACGTTCTTATGTCCATTGTATTAAAAGACGAGTAATAAAATTTACTACATTGGACAAACTTATTTTAGCGTAGTAGATGTTGATAATTTATAAAGTTATGACAGAAGAGCAAAAGTGTACGAAATACAGAAAATCCAACAACTGATACAGTCGGGATCACCGTCCGATCGGAACCTACAACCACCGCACGGTGGATTTGGAAAAGCATAGGACGAGAGGAAGGTTCCTACTTTCCGCGTTCCCAAGTCAGTAGCAGCCTTTAGTATGCGTGTTGCTTAGTCAGACGAGCGTGTAGGTCGTCCCACCAGCGCAAGTTCTCTAGTCGTTGTAAACTCTCTACCCAGTTCCCAGTCAAGATTTTGGTCATGCCTTGACAAAATATGATGTAGGGACAATCTTGTGGGGCTTGATCAAAAAAAAAAATTGCTCTTTGCGGATCTAGCTCTGTGAAGAGTGTCCGTAGTCCCTCTAACAATAAGGCAGTGGGGTTCTTGGCAAGCAAACACCTTCTCACAGAACTCTTTTCTCGTTAGCTATGCAATTAGTGGTTTATTGACTCCCATCAGCAGAAAGAGGTCGGTATATCCAAAACGGGCAACGCGATCGATGATGTAGTGGTTTACAATGTTTGGAAGTGTGGAGAACATATTGTTTTCCTGATTGACTAGGATGAGTAGAAAGATATGTTGATAAACAAAAAGTCGAACACCCACTGTATTTATAGCTGAGATGGATATCGAGGTGGTTGGATGTGGTTGTAAAGATAGTAAATGGCTTTAACTACTCTAGCCATTTAATTCTAACAACTGTGGTTGGGCATTTAATGCATTTAGGATATATACTTTTTTTGTTTTTTTTGCACGTGGTACCAACACTGAGTTATAAAACACCATTCACTATCCTTACATAATAATACAAAAAGGGTGACATTAATATAGGAACGTAGGGTAGTTGCTTTTACAAAAAAAAAACTTTCGATCTAGGTTGTGAACGTCTAAGAGTACAAAATGCACGTTCACAGATATTGTACTATTCAACATTATAGGAAGACTAATACTGATCCGAACTTTTTACCACATAATCATTAACTTCTTGGCGCCGCTTACTGCGAAACAGTTTTCGTAGTCGAATTCCCCTAAGAAATCAAATCCGCATGCACATTCATGCATGTAGTATCTAGGCGCTTTGAAGTTTTGTAGAACCCAGCATAAGGACTATTAATGAACACCCCCCCCCCTCATACCCCTGACCGCCTGCACAATCCAACGCCCAACACACGCCACAAACTCTATATCTTCCCACCAACGCAAGGTCTCTAAGATATCAGATCCGTGGCCAGACCTTCTGATAGGTCTAAGTTTTATCCCTATTCTACTGCAAGTGCACAGTTAATGCTATTGTAGTATTTAGGGTATCGAATCCACAGAGACTCATGGTCTTGCGATAGATTGTAGAACGTTAGATTAAGCTAGGTGAATTGGTAGAAAGCAGTAAATCAGAGCAGCAGAAGAGTAAATAAAGATCGGTTTGTAAACAATCAGGGAAAAACGTCAGGTCAAGGGAGTTCTCAGGAAATCAAGAACACAGGCTAATCAATCAATCGGGATCTAATTAAGAACTGTTCTAGAACTAGAATCACAGAATTATAACAGACCAACTTTCGTTGCGAATATTATCTATGTCTATTAACCTAGCAAGCCAACTTTCGTTGCGAATCCTAGAGTTCTAAACAAGCATTAATCTCAAGTTCTTTCGTTCACAATTCTCCTAAACCAAATTTCTTTGCGAATAGTCAAATTGCTCATCTAGGTTCTTTCTAGCTAATTAACCAATAGTCGTTGTGGAAATCAACCTAACTTCAATAATCTAAGTGGCCAGTTCAGATCAAGCATTAAGAACAACCCTAGATGAAGAACTAATCAAATATGAATCCCTATAGATTGATCAACCTATAATTCCATGAAATCCCCTGTGAGAATCCCTAAACCTAACAGGTAAACTACTCAGACATGATCATCGAAACAGAAGACATCATGAATAGAAAACCAAATATCATAAAACAGAATAAATAACTGGGGTTCAAAATCCTCTCTCTCTCAAGAACAAGATCAGGCCCTAACTCTCTCTGAAATAAAATAAAGTGTAGCCTAAACAATGGCTTAAAACCCTAATATATAAGTCTAAACACGTTTTTGGGCCTTTTTGCAAGTCTGGGAAGTTTCTGGGCAAAAACTGTAATTTCTCCAAAATGCAGATTTTTGGGCGCATAACCCTGGAATCACTTTGCGTCGACCACTGCACAAACTGCGTCGATCGTTGCAAGGTGATTTCGCAGCCAATGAACTCTGTGAGATCTCTAAACATTGCAGAATTGACCCAAATGCTTCCAAAACGTCCAATTAGGCTCCAAATATCCTTAAACCTGTAAAATACCTGAAAAGACTCCAAAACATAATAAAAGACTCGATAAATAAGACATATACCATGGCTAAAATCCCTAAAATCCATGGTATATCAACTCCCCCACACTTAGGTTTTGCTTGCCCTCAAGCAAACAGAAGACCAAGATCAGGAGAAGAAGTTTGAAAACTTCAGAAACTTGTTTCATCGTAGAAGCACCACACTCAGATTCGCCTTAGTAAGCCACATGAAAATGAACCTGCAAACATCAAGACCAACATATACTTCCTCCACACTTAGCAACTATCCTAAGTAAACTCCACAATCACATCCAGAACATCCAAATTCACCATACTGACTTCTATAAGCTAATTAGTGCGGTCTCACCTATGGGGTATCGATCAAAGAACACATGGATTCTTACTCTATTAGCATCTGACCACTCAACTGTTGCTTCTGATTCCTTTCTTCTCTTTTTCCTTCCTTAGCACTGATTTTTCCCCACTGGGTATCATTTTATTTTTTTTCTATCAGTGCTCTTTCCTTACTTAGGTGTACTTTGGACATATTTCCATGGACGCACAGGAGGTAATAGGGGTCTCTACCACTCCCACGACCACTTCGAAGCTACTAGCTTATCCTCAGTTTATCTCTTTTTTTTTTCTTTTATTTTTTTTTTTACTTTCAGGGAAGGAGAGAAGGGAACCATAATCAGACAGGTTTACAAGCTGTGCCAGAACCAACAGAGGAATCCGACTAAAAGTATACCAAGCCCATAGGAGAGAAAATTAAGTCAAGTTAAAGGTGAAGTCAAGTAATGGATTCTCTGAATACCTGAAGTGATATGGGTGTCCTCAGTAGGCTGGTCTATGTTGGGTTTTCTAATAGTCATAGATCATTTGCAACTCATCCAATGGTCACTTAAGTTCCTTTAAGTGTGGTAATCTCCTCAAAACGTCCTTGTTTCCTACTCAATTTGACTCAATAAAACAAATTTGGACTGACTCTAAGAAAACAAAAGCGTGCGTCAGTAGCTACCTCCCCACACTTGAAACACACTGTCCCCAGTGGTGTCAAGCTCAGGCTCGGTGAGAATAATAATCAAATTAAAAAATCCGAGAAGTTGCAGAACACTTACCTGTCGTCGGCTTGTGTCGATCGATGCCACAAGTGTGTCGATCGATGCAAGGCGAATATGCCTGTGGTTATGTGAATAACCGATGTCTAAACAGCAACCGAGTTGGCAAACCGTAAATCGCAACTATGTCGACCGATGCACTATGTGTATCGATCGATGCAGTGCGATTCTCCCTGTTTCTCACTCCTTTGAACACACAAAAGTAGAAAATCAAAAACACCAAATCAAAACGAAAAATGAAAACAAAAACGAACCTACTAGTGAATTGCCTCCCACTCAGCACTTCTTTAAAGTCAGTAGCTTGACTATGGAAAGGAGATCAGACTTATGGGGGATTCAACAGAGACTTTGAGTGTCTCTGTGAATGTCTCCTCATCCAAGGTGGTGTATATGCTGTCGGATCATGAGATCTCCCAAGGAAAAAGCAAATAGAACCAGGGCGGGAGCGAAGCTTGGGTGGGATTCTACGTTTTCCTGCATTCAAAGCTGATGGATTAGGAGGTTTACGCTTAGATGATTCATGACTTACTTTTGGTGGAAATGAGATGTCTGGAGCTTTCTGCTTATGAGCAGTTGAGGGCACTGAAGATGTTAGAGCAGGTTCAAGAGGAACCGCCATCTTCTTCTCTCCAATCGGAACCTCTGGTTCCACCTCAACACTAAAGCTCTGTCCATCAATGGTGGCTCTCTCCTTCTTGTCCATCTTGAACTGCAATGGCTTATCTCCTAGTTGGAGATCAATTAAACCACGTCTCACATCTATCACAGCTCCCGCAGTAGCTAAAAATGATCTTCCAAGCAGCAAAGGATCATCTGGCTCAACATTGTACTTCAGTACTACAAAGTCTGTTGGAATTAAGTAGTTACCAACTCTGATAGGTACATCCTCAAGAACACCTTCGGGGTACCTCTTTGATAGATCAGCTAGGATAAGAAAAATCCTAGTAGGCTGAAATTCCATAAGTCCTAATCTCTTAGCCACAGAGTATGGCATAAGATTCACACCATATCCTAAATCACACATAGAATGCTTGAATCTGCCCTTAGAGATGAAACAGTCAAGAACAAAGACTCCTGGGTCTGGAAGCTTCTCTGAAATCTGAATCAGCTGCTTTTCCATCACTTTCATGCAATTAGCTTCGTATAGCTCATGTTTGGACAGCTTAGGAGGCTTAGAATGTTGTAATTGAGGCCCAAAGACTCGTTCTGAGACTGTTGCAAAGTATTGGTCCCATCTGCGATCTGTGTCGATCGATGCACGTTGTGTGTCGATCGACACATGGCGATTTCAAGCAATTTCATCAGACGTATCGGGGCTGTGTCGATCGATGCACGAGTTGTGTCGATAGATGCTTGTCTCAGACAGACAGAATTCTCCCAGAAAATCCGAGATTATGCTCTCTTCTTCTTCCAGCAAGTCAATCTCATCTCATGTGATCACAGCATTGACGTATTGCTTTTGTTCAGCCTTCCTAGCTTCATTCTGCCTTTGTATTGCTCCAGCTGTCTGTTGAACTTGGACATCTAGCTTCTTCACATGTGTGCTCAAAGATTTAAAATTCCCATTCAGATCTTCATACAATGCATCTATCTTTGAGTTGTAGGACACAATGATCTGTTGTTGTCCCTCAAGAAACTGCTCCATCATGGTTTCCAATCTGCTCTTATATGTAGGTGCAGGCGGTGCTTGGTAAGAAGAAACACCATAGTTCCTTGAGAAGGGGTTACTCTGTTGCTGGAATGGTTCCTGAAAAGCAGATTCCTGACTGTAGAATCCATTCCCTCCAACGTAGTTGATAGCTTCTTGCGCATACTTTCCAAGTAGAAGACTATGTAGATAGTCAACTTTATTCTTCAACCCAGCTATTTGTGAGCTGTCAATCCCTGAACTGAAAATATCATTCCGACACATCGTCTGCATGGATCTCTTCTTTGTGCTTACGCGAAACTGTGTCGATCGATGCAGGAAGATCGTCGATCGATACAATGCGAAAGGGTGTGACGATCGACACACAGGACCGTGTCGATCGATGCAGAGCGATTACAGGCGTACCTGAAACGCAAGAAAAAGAAAAAAAATTAGTAACAAAAAAATGAAAAACCAAGTCTAAACCCTAAGTTCAAATCTATCGAAGACTCAAAAGAGTCCCCGGCAACGGCGCCAAAAAATTGATAGGTCTAAGTTTTATCCCTATTCTACTGCAAGTGCACAGTTAATGCTATTGTAGTATTTAGGGTATCGAATCCACAGAGACTCGTGGTCTTGCGATAGATTGTAGAACGTTAGATTAAGCTAGGTGAAACGGTAGAAAGCAGTAAATCAAAGCAGCAGAAAAGTAAATAAAGATCGGTTTGTAAACAATCAGGGAAAAACGTCAGGTCAAGGGAGTTCTCAGGAAATCAGGAACACATGCTAATCAATCAACCGGGATCTAATTAAGAACTGTTCTAGAACTAGAATCATAGAATTATAACAGACCAACTTTCTTTGCGAATATTATCTATGTCTAACAACCTAGCAAGCCAACTTTCGTTGCGAATCCTAAAGTTCTAAACAAGCATTAATCTCAAGTTCTTTTGTTCACAATTCTCCTAAACCAAATTTCTTTGCGAATAGTCAAATTGATCATCTAGGTTCTTTCTAGCTAATTAACCAACTGTCGTTGTGGAAATCAACCTAACATCAATAATCTAAGTGGCCAGTTCAGATCAATCATTAAGAACAACCCTAGATGAAGAACTAATCAAATATGAATCCCTATAGATTGATAAACCTATAATTCCATGAAATACCCTGTGAGAATCCCTAAACCTAACAGGTAAACTACTCAGACATGATCATCGAAACAGAAGACATCATGAATAGAAAACCAAATATCATAAAACAGAATAAATAACTGGGGTTCAAAATCCTCTCTCTCTCAAGAACAAGATCAGCCCCTAACTCTCTCTGAAATAAAATAAAGTGTAGCTTAAACAATGGCTTAAAACCCTAATATATAAGTCTAAACACGTTTTTGGGCCTTTTTATGTTTCTGGGCAAAAACTGTAATTTTTCCAAAATGCAGATTTTTGGGCGCAGAACCCTGGAATCACCTTGCGTCGACCACTACACAGACTGCGTCGATCGTTTCAAGGTGATTTCACAGCTAGTGAGCTCTGTGAGATCTCTAAACAGTGCAGAATTGACACAAATGCTTCCGAAACGTCCAATTAGGCTCCAAATGTCCTTAAACCTGTAAAACACATGAAAAGACTCCAAAACATAATAAAAGACTCGATAAATAAGACATATACCATGGCTAAAATCCCTAAAATCCATGGTATATCACCTTCCGACCATTAGGTGGCACATTCCCGTAGCTAGTACATTGTAAGGATATGAAGTGAGGCCTCATTGTAAAATGGTTATGGCCGTATCGTAATCACGTTCTATAAAAGCAACATGTACACCTTACATGAGGAATGCTGTTGGATTTCCTGCGTCTAGGCACCTAGCAAAGTATGTAGTTTACTTTTTCATCATATGTACTATATCAATAAATTAGCAAGTCATATAAGAAGTTTGATTATCTTTGGAAGAAAGCCCTGACCGTGCTATCCATGCAAACGTATTCGGAATTGAACATGAAGTGGTCTATGTTTGCCATCTTCAGAACTTCTGGTAAACGAGTGTATTCAAACATTAGTTTGTAGACGCTACCAATGGAGGGAAAGTCATCGATGTGCCTGGACCTAGCTAGACGTTCTATGATGTCAAGTTGGAGTGGTTGTGGTGAAAGAAGCATGATTCCTAAAGGAAAGTAGAAGTTAATGGGTAAAACCGGATTCAGATTGCAAGAGTTGGTTGAAATCCCACCTTATTTATACTAAAAGAAGGTATAGTGATAAGGTATATATTTATCCCTTCCAAAGGTGTGTGTATGACCAATCAGGTGTCATTAGAATTGAAGACTGATTTCACATACATCAGTAACACATTTAATTTTCATATTAATTATCTCTTACAGTAGAAGAAAGAGGTAAAATGGTAAGGGTTATTATTATGGATTTGACTTTAAACCACTACATTTACTACTTATTAATGGCAGTAATTAACCTAAAATTTCATGGAGAAGTGTACTAACTAGTAGTTAAAACATCACACTTAGTTTTGTTTGACAACTCTGCATACAAATAAGAGTTTATATGAACGAGGTTAGTGGATTATGAACGTTCATACCTAACTATTTTATAAGAAAATTGCAAGTATTATTCCTACGGCCGTGGGTCGATAGAACGTAGTGATGTGCAGAAATAAAGAAATAATGTAAAGTAAAAAAGAATGTATTACATCTGAGTTTAGAATCTAGTAATAACTTAGGTCTCACGGTAGATACAAGGGATTTGCCATCTCTACAACCTGTTCGAACAGATCACAAGCATATTTGGCGCGAATTCTACGAATCTTGTCATCATCGATCGAGCGCACATAGTACTTCCAAGGATTTATATTTTTCGAGATTTTTTTCCCCCGCCCTATCTGGTTTACTAGGTAGGGTAGCATCGTCGTGATTGGGACCATCATCTCGGCGATCTCGGCTTTCTCACGATCACCAAGCCTGGTATCCAATAACTCAACCGTTCTGGATGCAATGCGGATCACTTGACTTACCAACCTCTCGTCGTCCCACCGCATCGGCATGTAGATGGTATTTGCATCCCTGGTCCAACGGAGCTGAGGCAAACCATTGCTCTGGCATCCCGATACGTATTCAACCAACAGAGGATCCCACTTGAATACTTGCGCGTCGCGGCCAAATCCAGAGGCTATGGACCCCGTCTGGAAGTCGTCGAACGTTCTGCGCAGCGCATCTGGGAACAAAGAATCCACCATGCTTATTTGGTTTATAACGTATACATCTTTTCGTCTCGTCCATATATGCGACAACAAAAGCCGCATTTGCTGTGCATATATAAACGTAACATGTTATAAATGCATAACGTCTTAGTTTATATATATTGTCCTCGTCTTCGTCAACAGAAATCCAAAACTCACCTCGTAATTAAGATTAAATCCCACCGTGCCAAGTTCTCTGAACACCAAAGTATAAATAACTTGTCCAGTCCTGAGGGTGATTTGCCTGGCAACAAACAGAGGTTATTTTGTGCATCCTAGGAAAAAAGACTTAGGCAGTTGGGTAAGTAATTACAAGGGGGTTTAATAACTTACTATTTAGCTACCAACCTCTCAGTAGCCTTACGAGCAAGCTGCGCTTCCTCGTACGTTATATCATCAAGAGGGTGTATTGTCCGCTCACCCAACCTCTTACAGGCGAACATATTGAGGAAATGGGAGTCGTAATCCGGGTTCCGAATCTTTACTCTTTCTGGCCTCCTAGGGTATTTGCTCTTGAACGTTATGTGAGTAAGAAAATCACACTGAAAGGGATTACAAAATTCTCCGTAGCATGTGCCCTCTGGTCCTTCGCGAGCCAAAACCTCACAAACGGGTATAACATTCAGGGGTACCACGTAAAGGGGTACGACAATACAAGGTTCTACATTATGGACCGTAGTACGATAAGAGGGGTCTTCCTCGACTGGCTCCTGCACACTTGTAGGAACTCATTCCTACAATATGAACGTTCATATTGAGATAGTGTACGATCACAGATACCATTTATCGTTCACAAATTTGATCTTTGCACATACAGTCTCCTCCATGGGGACTTTTATGGTTTCTCCATGGTTGGTTGTGTCCACCGGATCCTGCACATTTTCTCTAGTTGCTTGCTGCAAAACGAATGTTCATTTAGAGTAACATGTACATTCACAGATATCAATTCGTGTCCACAACGATAATTCATATCCATACCATTTCCTCGAAGCGGTCCTTAACGGTCTCCCCGACGATGGTTGTGGCCAGTGGCTCCCCGACGTTATCCCCTGCCGTAGACTTCGTCTCCACCTGGTCCTCGACAATTGTAGCAGCTGCACCCTGCGAAACAAATGTACGTTAACAAATATGTGTGATCGTTAACAGATATGTGTGATCGTTAACAGATATGTGTGATCGTTCACAAATGTGTGTGATTGATCACAGGGCAAAGTTTACTCTATACCTTTTCCAGCATGACCTCCTGGACGATTTACTCATCCGTGGTTTCGGCAACCGGGTCCTGGACAGTTGTACGAGCTCGTCCTGCAAAACAATGTTTGTATATAGAGAGTAATGTACGGTCACAGATATGTTTGATGGTTCATAAAATAGAAGAGTTAAGATAGGTTTGAGGTAAGTCGAGAGCATCTTAATACCTATGGAAGCTGTGCATATGTAAACAGAGGATCCATGCCATCATCCATATGTTCCTGGTGTAAGTGCTTTTGTTAATGTTTTCAAAATGTCATCTACTCGGAATTGGGTGAGGTTAAGGGATCATATCAGGAGTGTTGTAGAGGCCGATGGGTTGTGGATCTCCTCAGTACATGCGGCCATCGGGTCTTCAACAAACGGCTCTTCGTTCAAATTCTTCTTGTTAGACCCATCGTCCACGGTAGAGCCAACTTCGTCAACAACCGTTGTAGGTCTTGCTTCCTATCGAGTGAATGTTCATACATTGATTAATGCACGGTCACAAAATAACATGATCGTTCACAAACTGAGATTAAGTCACAGACTTATATTAAGTCCATACCGTCTCCAACCCGCCAATGCCGGGAGCTTTATCTCCCAACGATTGGTCATAACTCGCCTAAGGATCAATTGAGGCTTCGTTCTCCACCGGGTCCCGCGCACTTGGACCACCCATTTCCTGCACAACGAAAATTCGTCTTCAGATAGTGTACGTTCACATGGATATGCTTCTGGCGTTTTGTTACGTTTGACAGGAAAATACCTTCTCGAACGGCTCCTTAGACAACTTCGTCTTCTTAGAAGTTCTTCCATGGATATGCTTTTGACATTTTCCAGATTCTTTAGCAGTCTCTTTCTTCCAACCCTCTGAACATCTTCATCCGAAGGGAGCTTCTCCGCCGCCACATTCCATTCATGCAATTCGACGTTATCCGGCACATCTTCCTGTCGAGTGAATGTTCATACATTGATTAATGCAAGTTAACAAATAAACATGATCGTTCACAATCTTAGTTTATTTCCATACCGTCTCCAACCCGCTAACGCCGGGAGCTTTATCCCCCATTGGCCTTCATTCTCCACTGGATCCTGCGCATGGACCAGCTACTTACTGCACAACCAAACTTCATCTTCATACAGTGTACGTTCACATGGATATGCTTCTGGCGTTTTATAACATTTGATAGAAAATACCTTCTCGAACGGCTCCTAAGACAACTTCTTCTTGGAAGTTCTTACAAGTTTATGCTTCTTGCGTTTTCCAACATCTTCATCCGAAGGGAGCTTCTCTGCCGCCTCATTTCCTTCATCCGAGGGGACAAAATCCGGCACTTCTTCGTCGGCAGGGAGCTGTACTGGCGAGTCAGAAAGTGTTACATGCTCTTGATACGCGGTGACTCAGGCTACCCCTAGATAACCCAAGCTTCCATGCAGTCCGGCCCTAGGACGCGACCCCGTATTCTCCGGACTACACACCTACCGGCATCACTCAGTAGGTTAACACCATAACCGGAATCACCATGATCCGATTAGGCAACTACCGAGGATCCAATCGGGTCGGAAGTACCGGAACGTAACCAAACACCTACACTTGCGGGATTTAACTCACCCTAGAGTCCTAGTGCAGAAATGTAAACACGCAGACTCGCTTGGACTCTAATAATCAATCTCAATCAATAATCAACAACCATACAACACCGAATCCCGCAAGTCTACTCACACACACTAACACCACCGCTCTGACTTGGCTCCGTACCGAGTCAGCAACCACGACTTAACGGTCCCCTGACCAAGTTAAGTATCCACACGGATCGCTCGGCCCAACACCGAGACGATCTAACATGCCTGCACAGAAAGCTCAACAACAACCATACAACAACACAATCACACAATCACCACACAATCAGGCCTATTAGGGTTTCTAACGTCTTTTAACCAATTCACGTCCGCTACCTTGGATTAGCGGATTGCTAACCTGTAGACGGCTCACATCTCATTAACGTCTGATACCTTGGATTAGCGGATTGCTAATCCGTAGACGGCTCACCAATCACAACACTTCTCTTTTCTTAACCTTTCCTAAGTATCTTTTATCAAATCCCCGATCCGTCGGTTTAGAGCTAGTAGCTTACTAAACTCCCCGACGTCTCATCTTTCATTAACTTAATTCATTCATCTCGGTAAATCATCATTCCATACGCTATACGTTTGTTAGGTTTAATTTCATATTTTCACTCGTCTTAATTCCCGTACTTAGATCCATTCAATACCGTTCTTCACATCCGTATATATGCATATACGGCCCTAACATGCAACGACTATATGAATGCATCACACAATGTTACTATCAACCTAACGGCACGCAACAGGTTTAATCCGTTTAATTCTCATAAACCTAACATGCGTCTTAAACCTAACCGGTTTATCGTTAATTCAACCATTAGTTCTCAAACACAATCAATAACATCCGGGTATGCAAAACCTAATTCTACGGTTTCCCATTTCTCGATCTACATGCATTAAACTACGGTGTTTAAGCCGACTCACAGTGATTTAGGTCGGAATGAACGGCACAGATGCGGATAGAGCTTCCCGAGACCCCGAACTAAACCTAAACCTCCTGAACACACGAACACGAACTTCGAGGCTTCTCGAACACCCACACACAAACCGCAACACAAAACCGGCCGGAGTCAACGCATTGACCGGCGTTGACCACAGCGTTGACCGACCGTTGACGGCGTTGACCGTTGACCTCCGATTGACCGTTGATCACTAACCGTTGACCAGACTTAAACCGGTTGACCCCACCTCTAAATCGGTTGACCAGAGAACCGAAATCCAATTGACCAGTTTAGGTAAACCGGGTCAAAGTCAACCGTTGACCGGTTAACCTAAACCGATCCAAAACCACCAAACCAACTCTAATCTTGAAACAACCCATCTGAATCAACTCCCTGAAGAACCGGCTGAAGACACGGCGACGGTGGAGCTTCTCCGGCGACTTCTCTGGCGTTGACTGGCGGCGGCGGATCGTTAAACACGGCGGAGGGGATTTTTTCCGGCGACTCAGAAGCTCATCCACCTACCAAACTGCTCAGAATGAAGAGATCTATGCACCCATGGCTTTAAAACACTCAGATCTGATGAAGAAAGAGAGAGATCCACCTACCAAATCTGCTTTCTGGCCAGATTCCGGCAAACTCCAGCAACGGCGGCGATGGTGGCTGGCTGAAGATTGTAGAGGAGGGTGAGATGAAGCTACTGGGCTTTGCAGAGTGTGATTTGAGTTTAAGATGTGGAAGTTATGGTCTTTCTTGCTCACCAAGGAATGAAAAACATCATAAGTTCTTGAAGAAGATCTTTGAAGATACAAAGGATCTCTGAGTTTTCTGGAAAAGGAGGATGAATCTGATGAACACAAAGAGAGAAAAGAGAGCTCGGCAGAGAGGATAGAGAGAGAGAGATTTCTTGAGAGAATGAGAGTGATGTGAAACATTATTCCCTTTTGGTGCATGAACATTTCTCATGCAATGCATGCACCCATGAGATGTGGCGCCTCCAGGGATGATACACCTGTCCTCTGAGGTGTGTTTATGCCAACAAAATCCCACCATTAACCCTTTAATCCATCCTTAATTCCTCTTAATCATCCTTGCTCGGTTTGCTCGATTTCCCAATTATTGTTTTAATAAATCTTGAATGATTCTCATAAATCCCAAGACTCCCAGAAACTGATTTTTCTTGATTTTAGATGAATTTAGCAACTTGAATCACCTCATTTGGAGTTTCCTAGCTCCGGTTATGAATTTCTGAAGTTTCCTCGTTTTAGTCGGTTTTCACCCCGATAAGCCGAAAAACTCATTTCTTCTCCGTCCCTTCCAATTCTGGTCTTGTAAATATTCTTTATGCTTTAAAAAGAGAACATTTGGCCCGTCTCAGCTTCCGTCTCGAAATTTGGCAAAATTATTATTTTGCACCTGGGTTTGGCAAAATTACAATTTTGTTCCCGTTGACTTTTCTTCTGCCCGTTGACCATATTTTTGAATGCCTGGTATTACATTCTTCCCCCACTTACAGGAATTCGGTCCCCAAATTCTCCGTCACTACCAGAATTTGAATCGGCACCAAACTCCGCAAGTTGCTTCACTACTCCCCTTGTTGCTTCCTTCCTTGAACCTCGATCTTCCGCAAGTATTTACTTTGCTCCGATTCTCACTTCTGACTTCCCCACTTTGCTTTGACTTCCAAGTTTCTCCCGATACTGGTTTGTCTCCCAGAGACACTTTTCAAAAATCTGTATTCCAAACCCCATGTCCCTATGGCCCCAAATCCATTCGTACTAATAACTCTACTCTGTTCCCGATACTGATTCTTCCTTCTCAAACGCTCCCCAAAAGTTTTTGATCTCTGAATCCGATTTTTCTAAGACTCCATTCACTTCACACTGATTGCTTCACTCTAGTCTCCACACTGTCGCTGACGTTCCTTCAAATCTTTTTGCTAACTCATCATACCAACCGCTTTGCTCTTCTAGTTACCCTGCACTGATACATTTTCCACTGATGATCCATACCAACTGCTTCACTTCCCGGGTCAACTTGTCTCACGGCTTCTTTACACTCCATCTCGCTTTCGGGTTCGGTTTCGGTCTCGTATTCGTATCGCATCGTCCATTCCGTCCTATATTCAACACAACAACTTTTACTGGAGCGGTGAATTCAAACCAATCCATCCTTCGATATCACTTCCTCATAGAGATATAGTTAGTTAATCATGTACCCAACGGTTACCCATGATTAAGTAACGATATTATATAATTCCGCTCTCTCGTGAATTGACAGTCGAATACAACCATTCTCAAGTTAGCTCAACACCTTAAACGAAAAGGTTCTAACACTTTCATTTCGACAAAATTTAAACTACTCAATCCAACCCAACACAACCAGCAATCGAATGGCTTACCACTACCGTCAACCATCCTCGAATGCTATGCAAGCCATAAAAGAAACTAGCACCCTAAAAGCGCTATAACAACGCATGAAACACAACCCCAATTAACCAATGCACCACTCAAGCATTAGATAAAACATGCAAGAAATTAACACAAAAGCAAACAATTACCACACACAACCAAGCAATCACCAGATCGCTCCGGATATGCCGTCAGTTCCGCTCATCATCAGACTTCGCATGGTAATTCGTTTGCATCCCAAAACCATCACACGCATGCAAACAATTACTACGCAAGCCATAATGATAAGTTGAACATTCTGCATCACATATATATACAAAACGACAACACACACATTTCGAGGTTTTTAATACATAGATAAAACATAAATACAACAAGGCGTCCTTCATCAACACCCTAACCCCCAAACTGCACCGTCATACCCTGGAGATGTCAGAAACAACATGCGAAGATCGCCGATATAGATACACAGAAAAGCAACATAGTTAGTGCCCACACCTACCTCGCCTAACTATCCTAGTCCTAACAGCCCCAACACGACCGGAATACCCAACACAAACGGCATCGCGGCTCGCGGTGGTAGCCACTGGCAGGTGTGCCGGGAGGGTGTGATGGGTGTGCATCTCTAGATGGTGCTCCAACTCGCTGCGGCTCTGCCGTCGGACACAAACGTGCAACATGACCCCTGCGACCACAAAGCTGACTGATACGAGCTTATCTAAAAGTCTTGAGCCAAAATAGGGGTGAGCCGTTAGCTGGTCTAAGGACCTCTCTAACTAACTCGAGATAGGATGGAAGCGAGGGTGGATTGATTAGAACCACAACAAGTGTGAAAGCTTGTTGATACTTCTTAGAACACTCAATGATTCGGACTAACTCACGAAATCAAGAGCCTAGAGGTTTTGTAAGCAAAACAAACAATTTTATTCATGATCAAAGGTTGTGATTTTACAATGAAAAAGATGAGCTTTTATAGGCTCATACACAGCTGATCTAACACAATAAATAAGAAAATAAATCAACATAATTGCAAATAAATTAACATAAATGAAAAATCAATCAAAAGTTTGATTGATTTGGCCTTTAATGCTCGATATTGGCCAAATGAGGACATGTGGGAGGTTCTTTGTATCTGGACAGCTTGGGCATGTAATAATGCATCCTTGAGAGTCTCTTGATGGTGTAGAAGCTCTCCAAGTCGTGGCCAATAAATATTGTAAGGAACCATTGTGACTTGGTTCCTTTCGGGTCCATAAAAGACAAGTTGGGTCTTGTGCTTGTCTTCATTGGGTCTTCACTAGTATGGCCTCTTGAAAGGCTGATAAAGACATTCAAAGGAGCTTTGGGGAGTGGCTGATCCATCTTAGATTCGTGGAATTCATCTTTTGGTTTGATGTCCGCATCATACCCTCCTTTTTGAGGAAGTTTTGTCCTCAAAACTTGTCCACTCGGCTCCATGTGGATTGAGTAGTGAGTTTGATTGAACTCTGGTTCAGCTACTGATTTGATAACCTCATCATACTGTCCTTCTTCGAAATGATTTGTCCTCAAATCTTCGTTCGTGGTAATTATGTTGGGAGCCACTGATTTTGTTGGAGATTGCGTAATCCTTTCAACCCTTATGCCCCTCCTTTCTTCTATGCGTGTGAGGTGTTTATCCAAGGTTTTTATTTCATCTTGGATACATGAGATCAATTCCCAAAAGGCAGCCATATCTCCTTTATTGTTATTCATTACTCAATGGTATAAATAATACCAAGAGAAAAAAAAATACACAAGGATTAGAGCAAAAAAAGAAGAGAACTATAAGGATTGTTTTTTTCCGTTTTTCTAATGTAAAGAAAAAAATTACAAAAATAAAAAGGAAACAACAAAAGTAATAAAATCAAACAACCTAGTTTGATCCAGGACTTTTAAAGCTCTGATACCAAAATGATACGAGCTTAGCTAAAAGTCTTGAGCCAAAATAGGGGTGAGCCGTTAGCTGGTCTAAGGACCTCTCTAACTAACTCAAGATAGGATGGAAGCGAGGGTGGATTGATTAGAACCACAACAAGTGTGAAAACTTGTTGATACTTCTAAGAACACTCAATGATTCGGACTAACTCACGAAATCAAGAGCCTAGAGGTTTTGTAAACAAAACAAACGATTTTATTCATGATCAAAGGTTGTGATTTTACAATGAAAAAAGATGAGCTTTTATAGGCTCATACACAACTGATCTAACACAATAAATAAGAAAATAAATCAACATAATTGCAAATAAATTAACTTAAATGAAAAATCAATCAAAAGTTTGATTGATTAGGCCTTTAATGCTCGATATTGACCAAATGAGGACATGTGGGAGGTTGTTTGTATCTGGACAGCTTGGGCATGTAATAATGCATCCTTGAGAGTCTCTTGATGGTGTAGAAGCTCTCCAAGTCGTGGCCAACCAATATTGTAAGGAACCATTGTGACTTGGTTCCTTTCGGGTCCATAAAAGACAAGTTGGGTCTTGTGCTTGTCTTCATTGGGTCTTCACTAGTATGGCCTCTTGAAAAGCTGGTAAAGACATTCAAAGGTGCTTTGGGGAGTGACTGATCCATCTTAGATTCGTGGAATTCATCTTTTGGTTTGATGTGATGTCATCATCACTGACAGACGGTAACGGGTGCTGGGCGTGGACCACGGTAACAAGCTGATGCCTGGTGATCCGTAGCACTACATAACTGACAGGAGGAATCAGACCCCGAAGAAGGATCCTGATAACACTCGGCCGCTGGATGACCCTGACCTCCACATATCTGGAAAATTACTGGCGCTGAGCGAGACCTACGGGAACAAGACCTACGGGAACAAACATATGCTCTATTTCCCTCGTCTCCACACCTCCTGCAAGTCCTCGATGGTCTCAGCGGCTGAACTAGTGGTGGCTGCGCTACAGGTGACTGCGCTACAGGTGACTGCACGGCTGGCTGCTGAATAACCGGCTGTTGAATGAGCTCGGTGTCTCGGCGACTCGGTCCGGGTCGGTAACCCTCTGAAATGGTGCACGATATGGCTCTTCGTCCGACATACGAGGTCATGGCCCCGCAATCGGGCAAATAGGTGCCAGATGACCATCCATACCACACACCTAACATTAATAAGGACTCTGCACCGGCTGATAGGGCTCACGATAACGCAAATCGACAGGTCATGGACACCAGTACAGATGGAAACCCTGAACTCCGCATGCGCTACATGTCCGGTGTACAGGCATAGGCGGTAGCGAGTCTGGCGTGTCTGCTAGTGGAACCTCTGGTGATGCGACTGGCTCGGTCGGCGGTGTACCTGGCGATGTAACTGACTCAACATGCGCATCCGATCCTGACATCGACATCGGCTCAACCCCTGATAATGGCTCCATCGCAGAGAGTGGCTCGGTGAAACCTGGTGATGATGATGCCGACCTCTGAGGTGACCCTGGCTGTCGATCTGGCTGATGGTGCGGTCCAATCTGCTGCTCTAGAACGTCCCCGAGTATCGCCATCTGCCCATCAATATGCTGCTCCCAATACAAATGCTGCTCTGGGTCTATCGGCTCCATATCCATGTCGACCACTGCATGTAACGGGTCCACCCTAAAGTCCTCCCCACCAAGTGGGATGAAGTCTGACTCGTGTAGGCTAAAGGGTAACGGCACATCATGTGCCTCAAGCATCGGTGGATGAACCACTGGCGGTACCACTGGCGCCTCCAACTGTGGTGGAAATGATGGCAACCCATAGTCTGCGTATCCCAGGTATCCCATCGCTCCTGCGACCGGGTCTGGGGTACCTGCATCGTCCTGCAAGGCCGAAGGTAATGGATCAGGCAACGACCTCCAATCTACAGGGGCTGCTCTCGCTCCCTGCTTCACTCGAGGAAAAACCGGTGGTCGATCAGATATCCGGGAACCCTGTGACTGTCCAGCCTGTGCCGCTCTCAGACTCGCCTGGTGCTGCTCTAACTGAGCTCGGTACTCTGCCCCTGTCATCCAACGATGACTCATCCTGCTCACTGAAATCTCCCACAATATGCACACACCCACACACAATCCGTCCAGGGACACACTGCTGTTGACTGCAATCAAAACACAAGTAAACATTAGTACAAATAATACAAATTTCCTATCCCATCCCAACCCCGGATTTACGGACGCGGCTCGGTTTCCTAATGGATGCTTGGGTAAGACACAATTTTGACTCGATAAAACACGGAAAACACTCATAAATGAACAGCTTCGAAACCCATGACGAACCATGCTCTGATACCACCTTTCTGTAACGCCCCTTTCCCGTCGTCCGCAGACCGTCGAGCTGACCGGCCAACAATCAAACAAGAACATGACCGATCGAACCCAAGCTAGTCAAACAGGAAAGGTTCGCCATAGGACGAAGCCAGAGACATATCGGTTTGAGACAAAGGCTCGCACTAACCCGTCCTTGACTCTGCTATCCTCACTTCCATAGTACAAGTCGTACGCCTTGTACCACTTCCGTGAGTTGTGTCTGTTCGGACTAAACACAATATCAGGAAAGCATATTCATTTCTGAGTAATAAAACGTTCAGCACAACGTTTAATAGTCATTTTTATAAATCATTTCCTCAATCAGCAAAACAACACTCAAATCTCAATACAAAATTGGCGTCAAGCCGAACCGAGAGAAAACCCTAAAATCATCGAATCGAACCCCGCCACAAGCAATCCCGAAACTACACAGAGGACCTCCTGCGTCCGTCGCTGCTAAACATGAAAAACACAAAAAGAGTCTAATGAGTGATCTAAGATCACCCAGCGAGTCGGCTCCCCACTACGGCTGCTAATCTATCTATCAACTATAGATTCCCGCCCGAAAACCCCAAAATAACAAACAATCATAACAAATAGCCGATCACGCACTACCACGTTGTGTCGAGCCCACACACAATCAATTGCCAAAAGAAAGAGAAGGCGATTAGAGGAAATCGAGAGCACTGTGGCACATGCTCTCCATTGAGACTCGATCTATCTACCGCGCAACACCAACTACACCAATCACAACACCTACGATCTCGGTAACTTCCATGGGTTTCCACCATTACGTAAACACGAAGTCCAACGACTAGGACACCGTTCTCCGTCCATCGATACACGGTGACTCAGGCTACCCCTAGATAACCCAAGCTTCCCAGCAGTCCGGCCCTAGGACGCGACCCCATATTCTCCGGACTACACACCTACCGGCATCACTCAGTAGGTTAACACCATAACCGGAATCACCATGATCCGATTAGGCAACTACCGAGGATCCAATCGGGTCGGAAGTACCGGAACGTAACCAAACACCTACACTTGCGGGATTTAACTCACCCTAGAGTCCTAGTGCAGAAATGTAAACACGCAGACTCGCTTGGACTCTAATAATCAATCTCAATCAATAATCAACAACCATACAACACCGAATCCCGCAAGTCTACTCACACACACTAACACCACCGCTCTGACTTGGCTCCGTACCGAGTCAGCAACCACGACTTAACGGTCCCCTGACCAAGTTAAGTATCCACACGGATCGCTCGGCCCAACACCGAGACGATCTAACAGGCCTGCACAGAAAGCTCAACAACAACCATACAACAACACAATCACACAATCACCACACAATCAGGCCTATTAGGGTTTCTAACGTCTTTTAACCAATTCACGTCCGCTACCTTAGATTAGCGGATTGCTAACCTATAGACGGCTCACATCTCATTAACGTCTGATACCTTGGATTAGCGGATTGCTAATCCGTAGACGGCTCACCAATCACAACATTTCTCTTTTCTTAACCTTTCCTAAGTATCTTTTATCAAATCCCCGATCCGTCGGTTTAGAGCTAGTAGCTTACTAAACTCCCCGACGTCTCATCTTTCATTAACTTAATTCATTCATCTCGGTAAATCCCGATATCATTCCATACGCTATACGTTTTTTAGGTTTAATTTCATATTTTAACTCGTCTTAATTTCCGTACTTAGATTCATTCAATACCATTCTTTACATACGTATATATGCATATAGGACCCTAACATGCAACAACTATATGAATGCATCACACAATGTTACTATCAACCTAACGGCACACAACAGGTTTAATCCGTTTAATTCTCATAAACCTAACATGCGTCTTAAACCTAACCGGTTTATCGTTAATTCAACCATTAGTTCTCAAACACAATCAATCACATCCGGGTATGCAAAACCTAATTCTACGGTTTCCCATTTCTCGATCTACATGCATTAAACTATGGTGTTTGAGCCGACTCACAGTGATTTAGGTCGGAATGAA
The DNA here is from genome assembly GCA_030180135.1 of Orychophragmus violaceus. Lineage (NCBI taxonomy): Eukaryota > Viridiplantae > Streptophyta > Magnoliopsida > Brassicales > Brassicaceae > Orychophragmus > Orychophragmus violaceus. Next base: position 62,026,537 of record CM058233.1, read on the forward strand.
CGACACGGATGCGGAAACAGCTGATAGGTCAAGAATTAATCCCTATTCTAAACTGCAAGTGAACAGCAATGTCAAAGTAGTATATAGGGTTATCGAATCCACAGGGACACTTGGTCTCAATAGATCAGAACAGTAGAGACTAATACTATAAATAAGCAATGTGATTGAATTAAAAGCGGTGCGAGAAAGTAAATCAGTAGCAGAGATTAACGGTTGTGGAAGCAAGTAATTAAAAGCGTCAAGCCTAGGGTATTCTCAGGAAATCAGACAAGCAGACAGTTAATTCAGCAAGGATCTAATTAAGCACAGTTCTAGAACTCAAAACACATATATAGAATTAACCAAATTCCTTTGCGATAATTCTCTAAGTCTAAGTGCAGCAAACCAAACTTTCGTTTGCGAGAACTAACAGATTAAACTAGCATTAATCCCAACTTTGATATGTTCACAATTATCCTAAACCAAACTTCCGTTTGCGCAAAGTTTAATTGCCCAATTTAATTAGTTCAGATTCCTAAACCCCACTTCCGTGACGTATTTAGCAACCTAAGATCTAGATTCTAATTGATCAGGTTAGAACTAGCTTTAAGCACAATTAAATTGAAGAACAAATATAGTTTGAATCCTTAACTGAAATTGAACAAGTCTAGCAAGTCATGAAATCCTATGTGAGAAACCCTAAACCTAACTAGGAATCTACTCAGACATAGATAATGAAAACATAATCATAGAATGAATAAATTGCATAAAAGAATAAGAGTAAAAGGGGTTCGAAATCTTCTCCAAATACAGATGAAGTAATAGGTTCAGATCAGCCCCAAAAGCTCTAAAAATCCTCTGCTCTTAATTATGAAAGTGTAGGTAAAATAAACACTAAAAACTAGTATATATAGGTATAATCTCAGATGGGGCTTCTGTGTAAATACTGGAACTATCTTGGGCTTCTTTGCAAATCTTCATATCTTCATTAAACCGTCGTGTACGGCCCATCTCGCTAGTGTGTCGACCGATGCACAAGGTGTGTCGGTCGATGCATGATCAATAAATCGGACAGTGACTTAAGCTCTCGGCCAAAACGTCCCAAAAGTCCCAAAATGCTCCAAATATCTCCAATTAGCTCCAAACTTGATTAAACCTGTAAAAGACTCTAAACGAATACAAAAGACACTAAAAACACAACTATATCATGGTCTAAACTGGGTAAAAACCATGATATATCAACTCCCCCACACTTAGCCTTTGCTTGCCCTCAAGCAAAACAGAGAACTAAAACATGGTGAAGAGGTTTGAAAACTCTTCAGAAACTCATTTCATCCTAGAAGCTACAATACTCAGATTCCCCTTAGTAAACCACTGCAAAAATCAATCACAGGATATCAAGACCACAATGTACTTCCCCCACACTTAGCAACTGTCCTAGGTAAACTCCACAATCACATTCAAGCATTCAAATTCTCCCTACTGACTTCTGCAAGTATTTAAGTGCGGTCTCACCTAAGGATTATCGATCAAAGGGCACATGGATTCTTACCTTATCAGCTCTAGACCACCATACTATCTTTCTCTAGTCCCTTTCTTCTCTTTCCCTTCTTTAACAACTGATTTTTCCCCACTGGGTATCATTTTATTTTTTTATCAGTGTTCTTCCCGTTATGGGGTGTACTTTGGACACATTCCATGGATCACATGAGAGATAATAGTGTTTGCTACTATTCCCATGACCACTTCGGAGTTACTAACTCATCCTCAGTTTATTATCTCTTTTTTTTTTTTACTTTACAGAAGGGGAGAAGGGAACTAAATAGGATAGGTTGACAGGCTGTGTCAGAACTAACAAGGGAATCCGACACAAAGTATACCAAGCCCTTAGGTGAGAAATCTAAGTCAGTATTAAATTGAAGTCAGTAAAGGATCCTCTGATACCTGAAGTGATGTGGGTGTTCCCAGTAGGTTGATCTGTGATGGGGTTTTCTAATAGTCATACATAGATCCTGCAACTTCATCCCAATGGTTACTTAAGTTCCTGCAAGTCTTGTAAATCTTCTCAGAAAATCATAGTTTCTTACTTAAACAATTTTGACTCAATAAAACAAATTTTTTTTGAAAAACGGACTGACTCTTAAGAAAACAGAAAACAAAAGTCAGTAGCACCTCCCCCACACTTAAGACACACTGTCCCCAGTAGTGTCCAGCGAAGGATCGGAAAAAAGAAAATAAAAATTGAAAAGGTGAAATTATGTCTGTCGGGTTACCTCTGTCGCTAAGCATCGATCGTTGCACTAAGTGCATCGACCGTTACTTGGCGATTTTCGTGTATAGTCGATCGTTGCTCAGGACCACAACGATCGCTGCAATGCGATTCCTTTCGTGTTGTGACGATCGACACAGAAGTGCGTCGATCGTTGCACTGCGATTTATCCGAGACCTGCAAACATAAACTCACCAGAAACAAATGTAAAATCCTAACAAAAACACCAAAAATTAAGTAGAAAAACACCAATACCTAACGGTGGGTTGCCTCCCACCCAGCGCTTGTTTAAGGTCAATAGCTTGACCGGACGGAAAGAGATCGGACTCATGGCGGTTTCAACAGAGACTTTGAGTGTCTCTGTGAATGTCTCCTCATCCAAGGTGGCGTATAAGCATTCATGTCATGAGATCTTCCAAGGAACGAATGAGAAGGGTCAAGGTGGAAGTGTAGCTTCGGCGGGATTCTTTGTTTCCCTGCATTTAAAGTCAATGGATTAGGAGGTTTGAGCTTTGGTGATTTGGACCTTACCTTTGACGTATATCTGATGTATGGAGCTTTCTGCTTATGAGCAGTTGCAGGTACTGAAGATGTTAGAGCAGGTTCAAGAGGAACCGCCATCTTCTTCTCTCCACTATCAGATACTGCAGTTCCACCAATATGAACTTCTTCTTTTAGATGACCATCAGTGGAGATCATCTTCTTTGCATGAACTCGCGAAGTTTCAACTGGTGGTGTTTTATTCACCTTCTTATCCATCACTTTTATGCAGTTAGCCACTTCTAGCTCTTGTTTGGAGGGTTTAGGAACCTTAGGATATGGCACTGGGGGCTTGTAGACTCGTTCTGGTACTGTTGCAGTTTTCTGGTCATGTCTGCGTTCTGTGTCGATCGTTGCATGATATGTGTCGATCGATGCAAGGCGATTTTGTTTCTCGAAAGAACTCGAAATTGCCGTCAGAATGGCGTGTCGATCGTTACTGAGGGGGTGTCGATCGGTGCATGTATCAGGCAGACAATATTCATCCAGAAAATCCGAGATTAAGCTCTCTTCTTCACCTAGCAAGGCAATCTCATCCCTTATGTTCACAGCATTGATGTGCAGCTTCCGTTCAGCTCTCTTAGCTTCATTTTGCCTCTCTATCGCTGCATCCAGCTCCTCCATATGTGTGCTCAAAGATTCGAACTTCTCATTCAAGTCTTCATACAACGCATCCATCTTTGAGTTGAAGGACATATCAATCTGTTGTTGTCTCTCAAGATACTGCTCCATCATGATTTCCATTCTGATCTCATGAGCTGTAGGTGCAGGAGGTACTTGGTAAGAAGAAACACTACAACTCCTTGTAAAGGGTTTCTGAAAAGCAGATCCGTGACTATAGAATCCAGTTCTTTCAACGCAATGGTTAGCTTCTTGTGCATACTTTCCAAGTAGAAGACTATGCAGAGAGTCAACTTGGTTCTTCAACCCAGCTATCTGTGAACTGTCAATCCCTGAGTTGAAGATATCATTCCGACACATCGTCCTGACGATCTCTTAGTATCCTTGGTGATTCAGCGAAGTGTGTCGATCGATGCAAGAAGAGCGTCGATCGATGCAATGCGAAATCAGAGAAAACAGAAAAATAAATCAGCAAAAATTAAAAAAAACAAAAACGAAAAAGAAAACAACAATTCCTAGTAAAACCCTAGGCTCGAAACTATCGAAGACTCAAAGAGTCCCCGGCAACGGCGCCAAAAACTTGATAGGTCAAGAATTAATCCCTATTCTAAACTGCAAGTGAACAGCAATGTCAAAGTAGTATATAGGGTTATCGAATCCACAGGGACACTTGGTCTCAATAGATCAGAACAGTAGAGACTAATACTAGAAATAAGCAATGTGATTGAATTAAAAGCGGTGCGAGAAAGTAAATCAGTAGCAGAGATTAACGGTTGTGGAAGCAAGTAATTAAAAGCGTCAAGCCTAGGGTATTCTCAGGAAATCAGACAAGCAAACAGTTCATTCAGCAAGGATCTAATTAAGCACAGTTCTAGAACTCAAAACACAGATATAGAATTAACCAAATTCCTTTGCGATAATTCTCTAAGTCTAAGTGCAGCAAACCAAACTTTCGTTTGCGAGAACTAACAGATTAAACTAGCATTAATCCCAAGTTTGATATGTTCACAATTATCCTAAACCAAACTTCCGTTTGCGCAAAGTTTAATTGCCCAATTTAATTAGTTCAGATTCCTAAACCCCACTTCTGTGACGTATTTAGCAACCTAAGATCTAGATTCTAATTGATCAGGTTAGAACTAGCTTTAAGCACAATTAAATTGAAGAACAGATATAATTTGAATCCTTAACTGAAATTGAACAAGTCTAGCAAGTCATGAAATCCTATGTGAGAAACCCTAAACCTAACTAGGAATCTACTCAGACATAGATAATGAAAACATAATCATAGAATGAATAAATTGCATAAAAGAATAAGAGTAAAAGGGGTTCGAAATCTTCTCCAAATACAGATGAAGTAATAGGTTCAGATCAGCCCCAAAAGCTCTAAAAATCCTCTGCTCTTAATTATGAAAGTGTAGGTAAAATAAACACTAAAAACTAGTATATATAGGTATAATCTCGGATGGGGCTTCTGTGTAAATACTGGAACTATCTTGGACTTCTTTGCAAATCTTCATATCTTCATTAAACCGTCGTGTACGGCCCATCTCGCTAGTGTGTCGACCGATGCACAAGGTGTGTCGGTCGATGCATGATCAATAAATCGGACAGTGACTTAAGCTCTTGGCCAAAACGTCCCAAAAGTCCCAAAATGCTCCAAATATCTCCAATTAGCTCCAAACTTGATTAAACCTGTAAAAGACTCTAAACGAATACAAAAGACACTAAAAACACAACTATATCATGGTCTAAACTGGGTAAAAACCATGATATATCAACAGCTTCCCGAGACCCTGAACTAAACCCGAACCTCCCGAACATACGAACACGAACTCCGAGGCTTCCCGAACACCCACACACAAACCGCAACACAAAACCGGCCGGAGTCAACGCGTTGACCGACATTGACCAGCATTGACCGTTGACCTCCGATTGACCGTTGACCACTAACCATTGACCAGACTTAAACCGGTTGACCAGCGAACCGAAATCCAATTGACCGGTTTAGGTAAACCGGGTCAAAGTCAACCGTTGACCGAAAATTGACCGGTTAACCTAAACCGATCCAAAACCACCCAAACCAACTCAAATATTGAAACAACCCATATGAATCAGCTCCCTGAAGAACCGGCTGAAGACACGGCGGCGGTGGATCTTCTCCGTCGACTTCTCCGGGGTTGACCGGCGGCGGCGGACCGTTAACCACGGCGGAGGGGCTTTTTCCGGAGATTCTGAAGCTCATACACCTACCAAACTGCTCAGAATGAAGAGATTTATGCACCCATGGCTTCAAAACACTCAGATCTGATGAAGGAAGAGAGAGATCCACCAAACCCTAATCTGCGGCTGCTTTCTGGCCAGATTCCGGCGAGCTCCGGAGACGGTGGCTGGCTGGAGATTGTAGAGGAGGGTGAGAGGAAGCTACTGGGCTTTACAGAGTGTGATTTGAGTTTAAGATGTGGAAGTTATGGTCTTTATTGCTCACCAAGGAATGAAGAACATCATAAGTTCTTGAAGAAGTTCTTTGAAGATACAAAGGATCTCTGAGTTTTCTGGAAAAGGAGGCTGAATCTGATGAACACAAAGAGAGAAGAAAGAGCTCGGCAGAGAGGATAGAGAGAGAGAGGTTTCTTGAGAGAATGAGAGTGATGTGAAACATTATTCCCTTTTGGTGCATGAACATTTCTCATGCAATGCATGCACCCATGAGATGTGGCGCCTCCAGGGATGAGACACCTGTCCTCTGAGGTGTGTTTATGCCAACAAATCCCACCATTAACCCTTTAATCCATCCTTAATTCATCTTAATCATCCTTACTCGGTTTGCTCGATTTCCCAATTATTGTTTTAATAAATCCTGAACGATTCTCATAAATCCCAAGAATCCCAGAAACTGATTCTCCTTGAGTTTAGATGAATTTAGCAACTTGAATCAACTCATTTGAAGTTTCCTAGCTCCGGTTATGAATTTCCAAAGTTTCACCCCGATAAGCCGAAAAACACATTTCTGCTTCGTTCCTTCCAATTCTGGTCTTGTAAATGTTCTTTATGCTTTAAAAAGAGAACATTTGGCCCATCTCGGCTTCCGTCTAGAATTTTGGCAAAATTACTATTTTGCCCCTGGGTTTGGCAAAATTACAATTTTGCCCCTGTTAACTTTTCTTCTGCCCGTTGACCATATTTTTGAATACCGGGTATTACAATTTGTAACTCCGAGATGAAGTCAAGCCCATCACCATGATGGCGAGTGTGATCCGGAACAGTGGCCAAATCTAATGGACATGGTGGAATCAATCCGTACACAAAACAAAATGGACAAGACCCTAGGCTGCAATTCATGGCGTGATTATGCGCAAATTACAGTTGTCCCAGTTTTGCATCCTATGACATTATATTTTCACCCATATGACAGCGAAGCATGTTTCACAAAGCTCTGTTTGTAACTTCCGTTTGAACATCAGACTGCAGATGATACAAGGAACACTTATCATGGCTAGTGCCTAAAATCTTCCAAAGAGATCTCCAATGTGACTCAAAAACTACGTATCATGATCAGAGAAAATCGATATAGGGAGACGATATCTACAAGAAAACTGTTATTTTATGACTGCGTTGTGCTACTACTTATGTAGTCGTAAAAAATCCTGAGCAATTTGAGACTAATTTAAGACTGCCTAGCGACCAATAGAAATTGGTCGTACATAGGTCACATATATGTTACGGCGTTTCACGAGTCGTACATTAGTTGCTATTTTACGACTGATAGACGACTGCATGGTTGTCATAAATTTGTAGTCGCTAATTGGTTGCTACATTTGCGATTAATTAGCGACTGTTTTGCGTCGGTTGTAACTCAGACGCTATTTTGTAGTAAAAAGTCAGTACATCCACACGTTTTAATTGTTTTCGGATTGGTATACTGTTTTTTTTGCGACAATATATGTCAATCGCAAAGAGGTCGCTTCATAGTCGCGATTCAGTCACAATATGGTGTATATAATAAACCTTCGACCTCTCTTCTCCTCATTCCCACAAATACACTCAAATACTCACTCTCCGATCTATGAATCCAAAAAAAATAATCTTAAACCTCTTTTTTATAAAATGTCGAGATCCTATAATGCTCAGGAATGGATGTATAATGGGATAAATCCAAAGAAGCAAAATTTCACGGCGGAATTCGAAATGGGGGTTGATCAATTCATGGCTTTTGCAAGTAATCAACCTTTTGCGCTAAGCAATGGCGGTAAGTTTTTCGGCCCTTGCACTTTCGGCAAAAACGAGAAAGTTATCCCGGGGAAAAAAATTTGGAATCATATATTAGGTAGAGGATTTATGGAAGATTGTTATATTTGGTATAATCATCTGGAGGAAATTGATGTGGTTTTAGGACCGAGTTATGTTAATATGATTTTTTGGATAATGTGGTAGAAAATAGATATGTAGATATGGTGAATGATGCGTTTCGTGATAGCGTGAATTTTGATAGTTATCAAAATGTTGATGAAGAACCGATACGTAACCATTCCAAAAATTCTACGACTTGTTAGAAGGGGCGAGAAATCCGTTATATGATGGTTGTCGTGAAGGTCACTCTCAAGTTATTCTTAGCCACCCGAGTCCTGCAAAATAAGAAGGACTACAATATGATAGAGAAGTGTGTGGATGCCGTTTGCGAGATGTTGACATATTATTTACCAGAAGGAAACCAGTCAACCGGATCCCACTATGAGACAGAAAAGTTGATGCGCAACTTTGGTCTCCCGTATCATACAATTGATGTTTGTATTCATAATTGTATGATCTTCTGGAAAGAAGATGAAAAGTGGGATAAGTGTCAATTTTGTGGCTCGCCAAGATGGAAGCCCAACGACGGAAACCGAAGAACCAAAATAGCAGAGTTTCGTATGTGGTATCTTCCTATCGCTGACAGATTGAAGAGAATGTATCAGAGCGAGAAGACTGCAGCGGAAATGAGATGGCATGCTGAGCACCGAGCAAAGGAAGAAGAAATGTGTCATCCTTATGATGCGGCCGAGTGGAAATATTTTCAAGACCTACATCCTGGGTTTGTCGAAGAACCTCGTAACGTTTATTTGGGATTATGTACAGATGGGTTCAATCCATTTGGCATGTCTCGTAATCATTCGTTGTGGCCTTTGATATTGACTCCATATAACTTGCCCCCTTGGATTTGCATGAACACAGAATACTTGTTCCTTACAATTCTGAATTCAGGGCCAAATCATCAGCGAGCAAGTCTTGATATTTTCCTCCAACCTTTCATTGAGGAGTTAAGAGAATTGTGGTCAACCCGAGTCGATGCGTACGACGTATCCTTGCATCAAAATTTTAATCTGAAAGAAGTGTTGATGTGGACGATAAGCTACTTTCCGGCGTATGGTATGTTATCAGGATGGACGATGCATGGTAAATTGTCTTGTCCAATTTGCATGGACGATACAAAGTCATTTATCTGCCGAATGGTAGGAAGACATGCTGGTTTGATTCTCACCGAAGATTTCTTCCTCGTAGTCATCCACTATGGAATAATAGAAAAGACTTCTTGAATGGAAAACATTATATGAATGAGTATCCACCTCAGTCTTACACAGGACATCAAGTTTATTATGAGTGGTTGTATAGTGTCAAACCACCGAAAACAAAGGATTGCGGTGGAAACAGTCATGAAAAGAAGAAGGCTGGTATGGAAACTGGCACAACTGGCACAAGGAAAGCATATTTTGGGAGCTACCGTATTGGACATACCTCAATCTCCGACATAATCTTGATGTGATGCATATTGAGAAGAATTGTTTCGACAACATCATGAATACTCTTATGAATGTAAAGAAAACAAAAGACATCGTCATGTCACGAAGGAATATATAAAATTTTTTGTGCTCGACCACACTTACATCTTGATAGTGATGGTGAAGCTCCTTTCCCCGCCTACACACTTACGGAAGAAGCAATGGAAAAGTTGTTGGAATGTGTAAAACAGGCGGTGAAATTTCTAGATGGTTATGCATCAGACTTAGCTAGTTGTGTTGATATGGTTAATGGAAAGTTCTCGAGCGTGAAGAGTCATGACTGCCACGTTTTTATGTAGCGAAACGTCCACCTTGTGTTATCAGTAACTAATACTTGTAGTTATATGATAAGTGCGACACACACCAAAGCCTATACTATTTATACTAACTTTTTTCATTAATAATGTTTTGTTGGTGTTGGAGGATTTTTGGGTGACTTATGTGCAAGAAATTTTCCGAATAGTCGGGTCACAATTCTAAAACAAAACATAGTCTTGCTCATATGTAATTTAGAAAAGATCTTCTCACCTTCTTTTTTGACGTTATGGAGCACCTGCCTATACATCTCCCATACGAAGCTGAATTAGGAAGCCCTGTGCAATATAGGTGGATGTATCCTTTTGAAAGGTTTTTCAAAAGGTTGAAAGGGAAAGCGAAGAACAAAATATATGCAGCAGGATTAATTGTTCAATCGTATCTCAACGACAAAATATCTTATTTCTCAGAGCACTATTTTGACGCAAATATACATACAAAATCAAGGTAAACACTCTTTTTAGACATATGTTATATATAAATATATATTCTAATGTTTATCAACTGTTTTACCGCATAGGCTAACAAGATTCGATGAAGGGGATGCCTCCGTATATTATGTCGATGGAGACCTGATATATTTTATCGAGTAGGTCGTCCAAGTGGAGAAATGCACCAAATATGGCTTAAGAAAAAGGACTATCAATGTGCACATTCATATGTTCTCTTAAATTGTGATTATTTCCAGCTGTTTGAGAGGTAAATTGGCATATATCTATTTATTTCATATGAATGTGTTTTGATTTCAAATCTATTTATTTGTCTTATATAGTATGATCGAAGATTATATTTCTGCAAAATATTTAGAACTCTTCGATGAAGAAGTTGCCGTGGAAAGAGCTGAAAATATTCTACATGGGTAAAAGATTATGTATGTCCAAAAACAACTCTTTCCATAATAGTGTGTATTACATATATGTAGACACGTGAATAATGTATAGCTATATGCAGATTACTCACTGGAACGTCACAAATCATTTTCCTCCTTGGGTCACAGAGATTGTGAATAGACCCGTGAATAAGGCCAAAACATGGCCTATGTACTTCACAAGAGGATATTGGTTCCGTACACAGAATCACGGCGAGGGATGAAAGATATGTAACTATGGGGTATGTGTTAAAGGAGATAACTATTCCAATGCATCAGATGAAGCTGATTTCTACGGGATCTTAAATGATATCGTACAACTTGAGTATGAGGGGATTATTGATATGCAAATCACACTTTTTAAGTGTAAGTTGTATGACCCTGTTATTGGAAGAGGCACTAGGAAGAGCAATGGAGGTGTTATTAACGTTCTTTCATCGAGGAAATACAACAAATATGAACCATTTATTCTAGGTATATATATGTGTGTTGAAATCACACATATATATATATATATATATATATATATATATTGATGTTGCAATCATATATTGTCTTTTACAACCTCTCAAGCGGAACAAGTTTGCTATATTTTGTACCCGTACACAAATAAACCAAAATATTCATGGCTTAATGTTGTAAAGGTAAATCCGAGGAGTTATGTCTCAGGAGAATATGAAGTTCATGAACCAACTCTTTTGCAACAAGAAAATAACGATGCCGTACTTCTGACTACAATTGACGATAAGACAGAAATTTGCTTCAATATGTAAACCCAATACATCTCGATTACGATGTTGGAGATGCAGAACAAGAATATGAATTTCTAAGTATTACTAATTTTTTTAGATCAGTTTGAATACTAAATTTGCAAGTTTCTTAAATATTAATAAGTTTGGATAATGATTATGGTTAATTGTTTTGGTTTACGACAAAAAATGTTATGGTTTAATTGTTTTGTTTAATTAACCAATTGATTTTAACTAAACCAGTTGATTTTTGGTTTAATTAGTTTAATTAAAATAGAAAATCATTGGTTAATTGGTTTAATTACATGATTCAGACCAGTGCATCCTGCTCGGCATTTTTCGACCAGTGCATCCTGCTCGGGATTTTCCGAGCAGTGCTTCCTGCTGGGAATCTCCAAGCATTGCATCCTGCTCGGATTTTCCGAGCACTGCATCCTGCTCGGACTCTCCAAGCAGCGAATCCTGCGCTGACTTTCCAAGCAGCGCATCCTGCTCCGATTTTCCAAGTAGTGTGTGCTTGTCCATGGACTTTGACTAAGCAACCCATCCAAACAGTTTTGATTCCTCAGAAGTTCCTCTAAATGGTTTTGTATGTTTTATACGAAATATCATTCATACAAAATGTCGTCCATACGAAGCGTTCTTTATACAGAAATGGTTATGTCCGATTTCTGAATCCGTATTCAACTATTGATTTTGTCGAGGGGGATTTTGACCCTAACAACGTTCTCTTATTGATAATCTTTGCACTAGTAATAGCAATAAATGTTATGAATTTGATAGAACTGATTGTTCTACTAATCATGAGACATAGCAAATAGAAGAACTTAAAGAAATGATGGCCAAGCTGCTAGAGACACAAAAGCGACCGGTGAACTCATGTGAAGCTATCCACTCTACAAGAAAACTGTTAGATAGCTACGGATTAGGTCAGCTATGACCAATTTTCATAGCTATTTTGACGATAGCCACAGATAGCTATGACCAGTCCCCGCGTTTATGAGATCACGACTATTATCATTTTGTTGCTAACTTTAGCAACGTCTATGTGGAATATCTATGACGTAACTCGTAGCTAATAGCTACGAATATCAATGACGTGCATTTATAGCTATCATATTCACAAATAGCTATGTATATATTTGTATCAAATAGTCTACAAATTACCACCACTATAATCGTAGCAATATTGGCGACGACATAAGACGAAGATGTCTGTGGATATAATAGACACAGTTTGCTACAACTGAATTCATATTATAGCTAATAATGTCTACAAAAGGTGTCATAGTTATAAAACTACAAACTTTGATGGTTGTGATCGTGGATATATAGCTGCGATTGTGAACCCTTCTATTTGTGGCTATCATAGCTACAAATTGCTATAGATAATTTCGTAGTGATGGCTACAGATATCTACGAAGATTTTTGTGTCTAAATAGCTATGGATCCCAATTTCCTTAATTCATGGTTATTGTATCCACGAACTATGATCATAGCAATCTGTAGCCATGTAAATTAATAGCATAAACGAATTTTCACTACAAATAAAGTTCACATTGATAGCAGATTGTTATAGCACGTTTTACTGAACTGCTATTGTAAATGAGTTTGAAATTTTTATATTATATAATAGCATTAGATAAACGCTATGATAGAATTTCACTAAGCGGGAAGCTAAAATTAACATTTCCGCCAAACACTTAACAAAAATTTTAGCCTCGTTTCATTTTCCCGCTTTCACGGCTCATTTTTCCCTCTATCGAGTCTCATTGTCCCTCATTCTTGTAAAAAAATTCTGAGTGTCTTCATCGATTAAGAAAAAAAAATTATTTCATCATGTCAACTCTCCTCTTCCACCTCCCCTGTTTTCCCCGACCCAGCTCACTTAATCTCTTCTTCTGATTTCCTCCTCCCGCTCCTCCTCCTCTGCAAAACCTAGATGACGGCCTCCAATACAAATGTGGTATTGCCAGTCAGTCCCTTGATTCGTCCTCAGTTCGACTTAAGATCGTCGTTCAAGTCATGGATCTTAAACCTGTTGGAATCGATATACGTAAGTTTCTTACAAAAATGATTAGTCTTGTCTTTCGATTCATCACCTGAGTTTGGGTTCGATTTGCTGATTTCCCCTATTTTCACGCTAGATTGTGTTCCCTTGGTTGATTATGCAGTTCAAGAGCTTCTCTTAAACCCCAGGGTTGATTATGAAGTTTGAGTTTCTTTCCGGTTATAGATTAGGGTTTCTCTCGATTGATTCTCTGTTTGAGATTTGGGTATTGTTCGATTTGTAAGCTAATCTATGGACGTTTAGCAATTTCATCACATCTATTCAAGTTCTCCTCCCATCACTGATAGTCTGATACATTTTGTAGGAAAATTGCATTACTTATTGGAGAAAATTTGTGGCTGAGTACTTCTCACCTCGTGCAAAGCAAAGGTTGTGCTTATCACAGTACGAAAGTGATGGGCGCCATGCGCTTGGCATGTTTCCACAGGCAGCTCCGGTCAGTCTTTTCTTAGTTTCTTGTGTTCTGATTTTTGTATAATATTGGTGTTTTGCATCAGCCTGTTTGTAACCACACTTGTTTACTCCAACTGTACTATTTCTGAATTTGAAAACACTGAATTTCTAATTCTTGTTAATAAGTCTGTGATGCTCTCGTTGTGTTGCAGGATATGTGGCAGTGTGATCTTTGCGGAGCCAAGTGATATGTCTAAGTTTTATCCCTATTCTACTGCAAGTGCACAGTTAATGCTATTGTAGTATTTAGGGTATCGAATCCACAGAGACTCGTGGTCTTGCGATAGATTGTAGAACGGTAGATTAAGCTAGGTGAAACGGTAGAAAGCAGTAAATCAGAGCAGCAGAAAAGTAAATAAAGACCGGTTTGTAAACAATCAGGGAAAAACGTCAGGTCAAGGGAGTTCTCAGGAAATCAGGAACACAGGCTAATCAATCAATCGGGATCTAATTAAAAACTGTTCTAGAACTAGAATCACAAAATTATAACAGACCAACTTTCATTGCGAATATTATCTATGTCTAACAACCTAGCAAGCCAACTTTCGTTGCGAATCCTAGAGTTCTAAACAAGCATTAATCTCAAGTTCTTTCGTTCACAATTCTCCTAAACCAAATTTCTTTGCGAATAGTCAAATTGCTCATCTAGGTTCTTTCTAGCTAATTAACCAACTGTCGTTGTGGAAATCAACCTAACATCAATAATCTAAGTGGCCAGTTCAGATCAAGCATTAAGAACAACCCTAGATGAAGAACTAATCAAATATGAATCCCTATAGATTGATCAACCTATAATTCCATGAAATCCCCTGTGAGAATCCCTAAACCTAACATGTAAACTACTCAGACATGTTCATCGAAACAGAAGACATCTTGAATAGAAAACCAAATATCATAAAATAGAATAAAGAACTGGGGTTCGAAATCCTCTCTCTTTCAAGAACAGGATCAGCCCCTAACTCTCTCTCAAATGTAAAATAAAGCATAGAACTGAAAGCGTTGTCTAAACAATGGCTTAAAAATCCTAATATAATGGTCTAAAGTCGGCTGGGGCTTCTTTGTAATTATGAGAAACTTCTGGGCAACAGTGCAATTTCCTCAAATCTTCATTAAACGCTCGCGAGAAGTCTGTGTCGACCTTGTGTCGATCGATGCACAAGATGTGTCGATCGACACAGGTCTGTGAAACGGGCAGTGAACTCTTCTCTCGGCCAAATGCTCCAAAATGCTCCAGAATGCACCATAATGTTCAATTCCGCTCCAAACGTATATAGACCTGTAAACATAGATAAAAGACTCCAAAACATAATAAAAGACTCGATAAATAAGATATATACCATGGTTAAAAACCCTAAAATCCATGGTATTTCAACTCCCCCAGACTTAGCTCTTGCTTGCCCTCAAGCAAGTAAATAACCAAAGTATAAGAAAAGAGGTTTGAAAACACAGAAACTCATTTCTTCCTAGGAACTTTCGCATTCACATTCACTTAGTAAACCAATGAAAACTTTCCTACAGAACTCAAGACCTCAATATACTTCCCTCACACTTAGCAACTGTCCCAAGTAAACTCCACAATCAAGTTAGGACATTCAAGTTCACCACTCCAGTCTCTGTATACAATTAGGTGCAGTCTCACAGAGGGAGTATCAAATCAAAGGACACATGGACTCAACCTATTCAGTATCTTACCACCAAACTGTCGGTTTCTGGTTTCTTTCTTTTCCCTTTCTCCCTTAGCACTGATTTTCCCCACTGGGTATCATTTTATTTTTTTCTATCAGTGCTCTTCCCTTTTTATTGGGGTTTTAACTTTGGATCTTTCCATGGATACACAGGAGGTAATAGGGGTCTCTACCATTCCCGTGACCACTTCGAAGCTACTAGCTTATCCTCGGTTTTTATCTCTTTTTTTTTTACTTTTAAGGGAGGGGAAAATCAAAAACCATACTTAAGAACAGGATCACAGGCTGTGCTAAACACATCAAAGTAATCCGACCCAAAGATTACCAAGCCCCTAAGTAAAAAATTAAAGTCAAGATTAAGCGCGAGACTAGTGATGGATCCTCTGAATACCTGGTTAGATATGGGTGTCCTTGATAGGTTGATCTGTTCGGAGTTTTCTAATAGTCATAGAGGTCCTACAAGTCTGTCCAATGGTCACTTAGTTCGTGTTCAAGCGAAAAGTTTCCTTGAAAAATCATAGTTTCATACACATTTTGACTCAATAAAACAGTTTTGAAAACATGGGACTGACACTTAAGAAAACAAAAGCGTGCGTCAGTAGCTCCTCCCCCACACTTAAAACACACTGTCCCCAGTAGTGTCAAGCTTAGGGTCGGTGAGAAAATAAATCAAAGCTGAAAATCCGAAAAGTCGCAGAACACTTACCTGTCGTCGGCCTGCGTCGATCGATGCCACAAGGGTATCGATCGATGCAAAGCGAATATGCTTGCGGTTATTTAGATAACCGATGTCTGAACCGCAATTGAATTGGCTATCCAGAAATCGCTAAATCATCGACCGATGCACTATGTGTGTCGATCGATGCAGTGCGATTCTGCTGTTTCTCACGCCTCTGAACACACTTAAACATAAAAATAAAAACACCAAATCAAAACGAGAAATGAAAACAAAAACGAACCTACTAGTGGGTTGCCTCCCACTCAGCGCTTGTTTAAAGTCAGTAGCTTGACTATGGAAAGGAGATCAGACTTATGGGGGATTCAACAGAGACTTTGAGTGTCTCTGTGAATGTCTCATCATCCAAGGTGATGTATATGCTGTCGGATCATGAGATCTCCCAAGGAAAAAGAAAATAGAACCAGGGCGGGAGCGAAGCTTGGGTGGGATTCTGCGTTTTCCTGCATTCAAAGCTGATGGATTAGGAGGTTTAAACTTAGATGATTCATGCCTTACTTTTGATGGAAATGAGATGTCTGGAGCTTTCTGCTTATGAGCAGTTGCAGGCACTGAAGATGTTAGAGCAGGTTCAAGAGGAACCGCCATCTTCTTCTCTTCAATCGGAACCTCTGGTTCCACCTCAACACTAAAGATATGTCCATCAATGGTGGCTCTCTGCTTCCTGTGCATCTTGAACTGCAATAGCTTATCTCCCAGTTGGAGATCAATTAAACCACGTCCCACATCTATCACAGCTCCCGCAGTAGCTAAAAATGATCTTCCAAGCAGCAAAGGATCATCTGGCTCAACATTGTACTTCAGTACTACAAAGTCTGTTGGAATTAAGTAGTTTCCAACTCTAATAGGTACATCCTCAAGAACACCTTCGGGGTACCTCTTTGATAGGTCAGCTAGGATAAGAGAGATCCTAGTAGGCTAAAATTCCATAAGTCCTAATCTCTTAGCCACAGAGTATGGCATGAGATTCACACCAGATCCTAAATCACACATAGAATGCTTGAATCTGCCCTTAGAGATGGAACAGTCAAGAACAAAGACTCCTGGGTCTGGAAGCTTCTATGAAATCTGAATCAGCTGCTTTTCCATCACTTTCATGCAATTAGCTTCGTATAGCTCCTGTTTGGACAGCTTAGGAGGCTTAGAATGTGGTAATTGAGGCTCAAAGACTCATTCTGAGATTGTTGCAGAGTACTGGTCCCATCTGCGATCTGTTTCGATCGATGCATGTTGTGTGTCGATCGATGCAAATTTTGTATCGAGCGACACAAGGCGATTTTGAGCAATTTCATAAGACGTATCGGGGCTGTGTCGATCGATGCACGAGTTTTGTCGATCGATGCTTGTCTCAGACAGACAGAATTCTCCCAGAAAATCGGAGATTATGCTCTCTTCTTCTTCCAGCAAGTCAATCTCATCTCATGTGATCACAGCATTGACGTATTGCTTTTGTTCAGCCTTCCTAGCTTCATTCTGCCTTTGTATTGCTCCGGCTGTCTGTTGAACTTGAACTTACCATTCATATCTTCATACAATGCATCTATCTTTGAGTTGTAGGACACAGTGATATGTTTTTGTCCCTGAAGAAACTGCTCCATCATGGTTTCCAATCTGCTCTTATATGTAGGTGCAGGCGGTGCTTGGTAAGAAGAAACACCATAGTTCCTTGAGAAGGGTTACTCTGTTGCTGGAATGGTTCCTGAAAAGCAGATTCCTGACTGTAGAATCCATTCCCTCCAACGTAGTTGATAGCTTCTTGCGCATACTTTCCAAGTAGAAGACTATGCAGCTATCTGTGAGCTGTCAATCCCTGAACTGAAAATATCATTCCGACACATCGTCCGCACGGATCTCTTCTTTATGCTTACGCGAAACTATGTCGATCAATGCAGGAAGAGCATCGATCGATGCAATGCGAAAGGGTGTGACGATTGACACACAGGACCGTGTCGATCGATGCAGAGCGATTACAGGCGTACCTGAAACGCAAGAAAAAGAAAAAAAAATTAGTAACAAAAAAAACGAAAAACCTAGTCCAAACCCTAAGTTCAAATCTATCGAAGACTCAAAAGAGTCCCCGGCAACGGCGCCAAAAACTTGATAGGTCTAAGTTTTATCCCTATTCTACTGCAAGTGCACAGTTAATGCTATTGTAGTATTTAGGGTATCGAATCCACAGAGACTCGTGGTCTTGCGATAGATTGTAGAACGTTAGATTAAGCTAGGTGAAACGGTAGAAAGCAGTAAATCAGAGCAGCAGAAAAGTAAATAAAGATCGGTTTGTAAACAATCAGGGAAAAACGTCAGGTCAAGGGAGTTCTCAGGAAATCAGGAACACATGCTAATCAATCAATCGGGATCTAATTAAGAACTGTTCTAGAACTAGAATCACAGAATTATAACAGACCAACTTTCGTTGCAAATATTATCTATGTCTAACAACCTAGCAAGCCAACTTTCGTTGCGAATCCTAGAGTTCTAAACAAGCATTAATCTCAAGTTCTTTCGTTCACAATTCTCCTAAACCAAATTTCTTTGCGAATAGTCAAATTGCTCATCTAGGTTCTTTCTAGCTAATTAACCAACTGTCGTTGTGGAAATCAACCTAACATCAATAATCTAAGTGGCCAGTTCAGATCAAGCATTAAGAACAACCCTAGATGAAGAACTAATCAAATATGAATCCCTATAGATTGATCAACCTATAATTCCATGAAATCCCCTGTGAGAATCCCTAAACCTAACAGGTAAACTACTCAGACATGTTCATCGAAACAGAAGACATCTTGAATAGAAAACCAAATATCATAAAATAGAATAAAGAACTGGGGTTCGAAATTCTCTCTCTTTCAAGAACAGGATCAGCCCCTAACTCTCTCTCTCAAAAGTAAAATAAAGCGTAGAACTGAAAGCGTTGCCTAAACAATGGCTTAAAAATCCTAATATAATGGTCTAAAGTCGGATGGGGCTTCTTTGTAATTATGAGAAACTTCTGGGCAAAAGTGCAATTTCCTTAAATCTTCATTAAACGCTCGCGAGAAGTCTGTGTCGACCTTGTGTCGATCGATGCACAAGATGTGTCGATCAACACAAGTCTGTGAAAAGGGCAGTGAACTCTTCTCTCGGCCAAATGCTCCAAAATGCTCCAGAATGCACCATAATGTCCAATTCCGCTCCAAACGTATATAGACCTGTAAACATAGATAAAAGACTCCAAAACATAATAAAAGACTCGATAAATAAGACATATACCATGGTTAAAAACCCTAAAATCCATGGTATATCACCAAGTCTGGAAAAGGATTTGGCAAGAGAGTTATTCCTGTGTGTACTTGTATTTATGTGCCTTCACTTTAAGCACAATGAAGCAACTTCCACATGTTAACTGGTCTTGGGAGTTTTGTGCTTGGCATCATGAAGAGCTTCTTCTTTGCAGACTTATTGCTCCGCAAATCCTATTCTGATGACATGAGCTTTGCGTTAATTATTAGGAGCTTAAGACCTACAACCCATGGTTGTTTTTTCGAGGATATTTAATACTTGGTTTCCCTAAATGCTTTCTTATGTGTTTATTTTTTTGTTTCCCTATGAATATGAGCACATAGTCTATAATTTAGTTCTGAATATATGTTTAGACATGCTGCAAACGGTGCTGGAAAGTTTAAAAAAACTTATTATCGGTCATGCAGGTGAACCAGATGCTTCAATATTGTATACTATTTTTTTTGTCCATATTCTGCCTCTTGTTTTGTATTGCTCTGTATCATTGTTGGGTGCTAATTATTGTCTCAGGGTCTTGGCCGTAGGACGGCAGCTGGCAAAGATCATGGAATCACCGTCGCTTAATAATATTGGCTATCCAAAAAGATATATCAGAACTCTACTGGTACCCGTTAGTTGCTTTTCTAGCTGTTAGTTTTGTATCTAAAGTCTTAATAGTGAGCCATTGCGAGTGGCAGATATCTGAGGTTTGACAAGAGGATCACTGCTTTTGCTGAGGAGAAGTTCCAGAGAGACGGTATTGATTTGAAGACAAAGTCTATGGTTGTGGGAGTGACTGCAGATGAGATATCCACAAAGGAAAGAGGAACTGGAAAAGTTATCTCTGAACCTTATGGTATGGTTTTGTGATTGATTCACGTCCTGTCGTTTAACTTAAAACCAAGACTTGCAATCGTTTGACTAATCAAATCATTTTCTCTTGTCCACCTAACTATATTTTTGCCTTTTGAGTATATGTTTACAGGGGCAGAGGCGTGTCTTGGCAATTGACGAATGGCTTAGAGTGGAGGGGTGCGACAGTGTCTATGCTTTAGGTGACACTGCAACCATCAACCAACGCAGACTCATGGTATTGTTTCAACACCTTTCCATGTGTAATGATGAGTGACTCTTCAGAGTTTGATTTGTTGTTACGTTGGTCTTGTTGAGTAAACAGGAAGATATAGCTGCATTTTTCAATAAAGCAGACAAGGGAGAGATAGGAACTTTGAACAAGAAAAGAGTTCAAAGGTGTGGTGAAAGACATCAATACATCTGATTATATATATGTGTTACTAAAGTAAGACACTCTTTTTTTGTTTCAGGGAATGAAAGAAATTTGGTCCAAGATAGCTAGTTTTACTTTGGTTAAGACTAGGCTAATGAACTTATGATTTGTCTATGTATTTTGGTTTTAGACTTTGAGTTATGTTTGTGGCATGAATCTCTAAACTTGTGTTTTTGATGTTGGATTGTATTCAGACTTGTGGAATTGATGACTTAATTTCTATATATCATTTTCAATTTTAAGATTATGTAAGGATTGTATTATATAAATGAAATTGATAGCAGGTTGATAACAAATATAATAGCAACAAAATAAACGTTATAATATTATATCATAGCAATATAAAATAAACATCAATAACTGTATTATAGCATACAAAAAGCTGTAAAATTAAATATAACAAAAATAAAATGCTACAATAACATACACTATAAGTTTAATTATGTGCTATTATTAATATTATTACAGCTAGTAAATTTCCGTGCTATAATAGATCAGCGCTATCATAGCAACTCGAAAAATGCTATCGTAGAGCTGACACCTAAGATAGCTGCCGCATAGATAGCATTTATGAAAACGCTACGAAAGACATATGATAGCATTATTTTCGCGCCGGTAATGTACATATTTCTTGTAGTGTTTGCTCTATTGATTTGAAAATTGCCAATTAAAATTCTTAATATAATGAAAATTTTACTAATTAAACTAATCAAACAACAATTAAAAGTGAAAATCCTAATTAGATTAATACATGCATAGAGTAAAATTACAAACAAAATGAGTTATAGACTAAATACCTCTAATGATGTTCTCAAATTACAAAAGATACACCTAAAACATACACCCTAAACTACTATGGAATTGTGTTGTCTTAGATTTGGTGTGGCTGTTTTCTAGACTCGGAATGTGAACTTGGAGCAGTAGATACAACACTCTCATGGAGAGAAACAGGCTGGTATGTCACAGGGTCAACTCCATTCGTCTGCAACAACACTTCCATGCCATGTTTCAATCCAGCTATTGAGTCTTTCATCTTTGACATTTCCTGTTCCGCTTCTGCTTTCTTGAATAGTGAAGCAGGTGTTTTCTCATTTGAATAAGAATGGACGTACTTAATTGTCGCAATTCCATAGATACACCCTTTAGAGTTAGTAGTTTTCTGCATAAAATGCAACTAGAATCAGAAAAGCAAAAAAACATCTAAATAAGTAAGAGCTAAACATCAGAACATCTACACAACCACAATGATTCAACAAGGATTTTTGAACAGATAATTAACAAAGAGATCATCTCATAACCACAAAACATGTAAACCTTTCAAAACAACTAACAACATATTCATCTAACTAACAACAGAACATCTAAACCTTTCAGAACCATATTCCAAAACAAATATTCAACAAGGACTCAAAACCATATTCTAACAAAGATTAATCAAGGATTCCAGACCAACAAAATTCTAAAAACAGAACATCTAGCTACTTAAATCAAATTTAAAACATTTACTTACTTCAAAATAGGCGACAATGAGCTGAAGGGGAGAGGAAGTTCCCTTGGTGATACTAAAACTCTGTGCTCGCTCTATGGCCAATGCCTCAACTGCTGCAACAAGATCCTCTACTATTTTTCTATTATAGTTTCATCCTTGCGAGCGTGGGTCTTACGAACTACAGCTGTTGCAGGTGGTAGAATTCCCATCTCAAACTCCGAACAAAAAAACTTTTATAAGTAACCAATGAAGAAATTAATAACCAAAGTGTACACAAAAAATAAGCAGACATACCATCTCATATGCAACTCTGATAGGCTCTAAGTTTTAACCCTATACTAACTGCAAGTGCACAGTAATATCAATGTAGTACTTAGGGATCGAATCCACGAGGACTCAGGGCAACGACATAATTAGAACTATCAGATTAAACTAGGAGAAAGCAAATTGTATTGAGAAACTAAAAGGCAGTGCAAGAAAGTAAACAAGTAGCAAGTTGTGGTTGTAAGCAATTAACTAAGGGCGTTAAGTCTAGGGAGTTCTTAGGAAATCAGACAAGCAGACAAATCATTCAGTCAGGATCTAATTAAACACTGTTCTAGAACTCAAAACACAGATATAGAATTAAACAACTTTCGTTGAGAGAATTCTCTAAGCCTAATTGCAGAAATCCAAATGTCTTTGTAATTCCTAACAGATTAAACCAGCTTTAATGATCAAGTTCGATATGTTCACAATCTAATTAAACCAAATTTCTTTGCAAGTAATTATATTGCTCAACCTAAATAGTTCAGATTCTAAACCACACTTTCATGTCAATCTAGCAACCTAAGATCTAGATTCTAAGTGATCAATTTAGAACTAGCATTAAACACAATTTAGTTTGAAGAACATCTATTGATGTGAATCCTTAACTGAATTAATTATATCTAGCAAGTCATGAAATCCATATGAGAAACCCTAAACCTAACTATGAATCTACTCATACATGGAATATGAAGACATAATCAATGAAATAATAGATATCATAAAAGAGATTAGAATACGAAAAGGGGTTCGAAATCTTCTGCAAGAACAAAGTGTAGTAAAGGATCAGATCAGCCCAAAAACCTCTAAAAACTCTCTGCTCTCAAGTATGATAGCGTATCTAAAAACTGAAGTTAAAACCTTATTAAATAGCTAAATCACGTCTTGGGGCTTCTTTGTAAATATCTGGAACTTCTGGGCAACTTTGCAATATCATCATTCTTCATTAAACCGCCGCGAGTCTGGCCCATTACGCTGTGCATCGATCGATGCTGATGTGCATCGATCGACACACTCCTCTGTTTCAGACAATGAGCACAAACTCTCGGGTCAAAACTCCAAAATGCTCCATTTAGCTCCATAATCTCCAAATCCACTCCAAACGTGTGTGTACCTAATAAGACCTGTAAAAGACTCTAAAAGAACACCAAAAGACTCTAAAACATACTTATATCATGGCATAAAACCGGTAAAAACCATGATATATCAACTCCCCCACACTTAGCCTTTCCTTGCCCTCAAGCAAAACAGAGAACTAAAACATGGTGAAGAGGTTTGAAAACTTTCAGAAACTCTTTTTGTCCTAGAAGCAACAACACTCAGATTCCCCTTAGTAAACCACTGAAAGAGTCAACCGCAAGATATCAAGACCAACATGTACTTCCCCCACACTTAGCAACTGTCCTAAGTAAACTCCACAATCAATCCAAGCAATTCAAATTCACCCTACTGACTTCTTAAGCATATTAAGTGCGGTCTCACCTAAGGATTATCGATCAAACGGCACATGGATTCTTACTTTGCCAGCTCTAGACCACCATACTATCTTTTTCTGGTTCCTTTTCTTCTCTTTTCCCTTCCTTAGCATTCTGATTTTTCCCCATTGGGTATCATTTTATTTTATTTTATCAGTGCTCTTCCCGTTAAGGTGTAATTTGGACACATTCCATGGATCGCACAGGAGGTAATAGTGTTTGCTACCACTCCCGTGACCACTTCGGAGTTACTAACTCATCCTCAGTTTATTACTTTTTTTTATGGAAGGGGAGAAGGGAACCATACTCGGACAGGTTTACAAGCTGTGTCAGAACTAACAAAGGAGTCCGACTAAAGGTATACCAAGCCCTTAGGTGAGAAAATTAAAGTCAGGTTAAAGGTGAAGCCAGTAAAAGGATCCTCTGAATACCTGAATTGATATGGGTGTCCTCAGCAGGTTGATCAGTGTTGGGTTTTCTAATAGTCATAGATTGATCTTTCAGCTTCATCCCAATGGTTACTTAAGTTCCTGCAAGATATTGTTAACTTCTAAAAAATTCACTGTTTCCTATTTAAACTGGTTTTGACTCAATAAAACAAATTTTTTTGAAAACTCGACTAACTCTTAAGAAAACAGAAAGATAAAGTCAGTAGCTACCTCCCCCACACTTGAAACACATTGTCCCCAGTAGTGTTAAAGCTAAGGGTTGGTAAAAGAAAGAAAATGTTATGGATGTATTGAGTTCTGTCTGATTTTTACCTCTGTCGCGCATGCATCGATCGTTACATAAATGTAACGACCGTTGCTAGGCGATATTTCGTCGTGTGCCGATCGTTGCTCAGGACCGCAACGATCGCTGCAGTGCGATTACTCGTGTTGTGACGATCGACACAAGGTTGTGTCGATCGACGCACTGCGATTTCCGAGAACCTGCAGACAAAAACTCACCAAAACCAAAAACAAACGTAAAATCCTAACAAAAACACCAAAAAAGAATAGCAAAAACAAAACAGTGGGTTGCCTCCCACTCAGCGTTTGTTTAAGGTCATTAGCTTGACCGGACGAACAAGATCAGTTTGCTGGAGATCCTGACAGAGACTGTGATTACCTCTGTGCAAGTCTCCTCATCCAGGGTGGAGAATAAGCTGTCTCAGTGTGAACTTGTCCGAGAAAAGACGGAATGAAATGTTCCCCAGGATCCAAAACCAAAGTGTTACTAGTCTAAGCTCCATGTCCATCCTTAATAATAAAGGTCTTCCCATCTATCAGTGGCTTACGCAGCATGTCCATCTCAAAGTGTAGAGGCTCGTCTCCCAGATGAAGATCTATCAAACTGTTCCTCACATCTATTACTGCTCCAGCTGTGGCCAAGAATGGTCTACCCAGTATCAAAGCATCATCCTGCTCACTGTTATACTTAAGCACCAAGAAGTCTGTTTGAACCAAGTAGTTTCCAACTCTCACTGGGACGTCCTCAAGAACTCCTTCAGGAATCCTTATTGATTGATCAGCTAGGACAAGAGAGGTCATAGTGGGTGAAAAATCCATCATACCCAGCTTCTCTACCACAGAGTATGTCATGAGACTTCCAGCAGCTCCTAAATCACACAGAGAGCGCTTAAAACCATCCTCAAAGATAGAACAACTCAGCACAAAAATCCTAGGATCGGGCAGCTTCTTAGGAATCTTAGTCAGTAGCACATCACTTATATGCTAAGGAACCACTATTACCCAATCTTTCAGCTCTTCATCCAAAGGCAACATCTTACCCCAAGTATCTCTGCACACAAGGGTGATAAGGTGGATCATCAGATGGTGGAATTTCTTCCAACTCTTCACCAATCTCTTCTAACTGTTTAAGCTCATCAATCTCTTGTTGAATCACCTCAGACACTTTAGGATATAATCGAATAGATTGTGCATAACTCTCCTGTTGAGTTATCTCAGACACTCCAGGGAATAAACGATTAAGCTCTGAATCTGCCTCTGCATCATTGCCATAAGAATCCTGTGAATCTGTCTGTCCACGCCATGCAACGATCGACGCTAAGGGTGCATCGATCGATGCAGTCAAGTTTTCACAGATTCCACCCGAGAGATTTTCCTCAAAATCAGAAATTTCAGCCTCTTCTACCAGTTCAGCTGTATTTAGCTCAAATCTTTCACCTAGGTGTGATCCATCATCAATGTACACTGACCATGCCTTAATATGGGTGTCTACAACACTCTTTCCCTTGAAGGAGCTTGAAATTTGGCTCACCTGAGTGTCCAATTGCTTCACATGAGTATTTAGAGACTCAAACTTCCCATTAAGATCCTCATAAACGGCATCCAACTTCTTGTTGCAGTCCACAACAATCTTAGTATGTCCTTCCAGCAGCTGTTCCATCATAGCCTCCATCTTACTCTCATGAGTAGTAGCTACAGGAGGCGCTTGGTAAAAGGAAGATCCATAAGTCCTCTGATTACCTTGTTGGAAAGGTTTCTGAAAACCAGCATTCTGTCCAAAGCCAGAAGAGTTTTGATTGCTTGTGAAAGCACTCTTCTGACCACTGAAAAATCTATTACCTTGCTGATTACCAAACCTGTTACCTTGGAAACTAGATCCTCCGATGTAGTTCACATCCTCTTCCTGCTCTTCTTCTTCAGTTTGGATCACTTCTACATCTTGGGAAAAATGGACAGCTTTCTTCCCAGCTAGAAGATTGCAAACAGTGTCCAACTTAGATCTAATATCAGCTATCTCCGAATTCTCCATCTTCCCACCGGACTTCTTTCTTCTCTCATCAGTAGTCTTGCAGCTATTACTGCTTACTAAATTATCTATTAGCAGCTTAGCTTGAGTAGGAGTCATAGTGTTAAAGTTGGCATTGCTGGAATTGTCCAATGCAGTCTGGTATGGAAGATCTATTCCTCTAAACAAGATACCTAATAGTGTTACCTCAGTGAATCCATGATGCGGGCAATCACGTTGGTACTTCTTAAACCTCATCCATGCTGTCTTAAGAGGCTCTGTCGGACCTTGGGTGAAGGTGAGAATGTCCTGTCTGGACTGATCGGAGCGAGCATCATCGTAGAAATGTCGCAGAAACTCACTCTTCAGAGCGTCCCAAGTATCAAACGTTCCAGGTGGAAGTTGTTTCAGCTAGGCTGCAGCATCTCCAGCGAGAGAGTAGGGGAAAAGATTGAGGAACAGATAGTCTTGGCACACTCCATCATACTTTATTCTGGTGACTATGTTCTCAAACTCATCTATGTGATCCATCGGCTGCTCACTTGGAGAGCCATGGAAGGCTTTCTGCCTCGAGAGAGAGTAGTAGATGGTCTTGATCTCAAAATCATTCCTCTCAAAATCAGGAGGTACAAGAGTTGACCGGTTAACATGGAACTCATCCAGACGGTTATAGTCAGCCAAAGTCCTCTCATGGACAACCATCTCTCTACCTTGGGCCTGTCCTTGGCCTTGGTTTTGCTCCTGGCGTGGTTGCTCAGGAAGATCAGGGATAACATTCCCTTCAACATCAATCGGTTCTCCAGCAGCATTGTACGGATTGTTGTGTCGGTCCCTCAAGGTACCTTGAGCATCAGGTCTTATGATCACATCTTTGATCTTTGAACTCTTCTGTTAGTCCTCTCTAGTCTAGCAAGTTCTTCAAGTTGGAGGTTTACGAGATTAGTGTTCGGATTACTTCTGGTATCACGCGTCTGCATAAACCGTCTGTAATCGCCAAGCAACGATCGATGCTAGCAGTGCAACGATCGATTCAACTCCAATCGCCTAGTAACGATCAACACAAGAGGTGCAACGATCGATGCTATGCGAAATTAAAACCTGCGACAGAGAAGAAACAGAGAAAAATCAGTAACTAAAACAAAAATTAAAAATCCTAGTAAAAACTCTAAGTTCGAATCTATCGAAGACTCTAAAGAGTCCCCGGCAACGGCGCCAAAAACTTGATAGGCTCTAAGTTTTAACCCTATACTAATTGCAAGTGCACAGTAATATCAATGTAGTACTTAGGGATCGAATCCACGAGGACTCAGGGCAACGACAAATTAGAACTATCAGATTAAACTAGGAGAAAGAAAATTGTATTGAGAAACTAAAAAGCAGTGCAAGAAAGTAAACAAGTAGCAAGTTGTGGTTGTAAGCAATTAACTAAGGGCGTTAAGTCTAGGGAGTTCTCAAGAAATCAGACAAGCAGGCATCTCATTCAGTCAGGATCTAATTAAACACAGTTCTAGAACTCAAAACACAGATATATAATTAACCAACTTTCGTTGAGAGAATTCTCTAAGCCTAATTGCAGAAATCCAAATGTCTTTGTAATTCCTAACAGATTAAACCAGCTTTAATGATCAAGTTCGATATGTTCACAATCTAATTAAACCAAATTTCTTTGCGAGTAATTATATTGCTCAACCTAAATAGTTCAGATTCTAAACCACACTTTTGTGTCAATCTAGCAACCTAAGATCTAGATTCTAAGTGATCAAGTTAGAACTAGCATTAAACACAATTTAGTTTGAAGAACATCTATTGATGTGAATCCTTAACTGAATTAATTATATCTAGCAAGTCATGAAATCCCTATGAGAAACCCTAAACCTAACTATGAATCTACTCAGACATGGAATATGAAGACATAATCAATGAAATAATAGATATCATAAAAGAGATTAGAATAAGAAAAGGGGTTCGAAATCTTCTCCAAGAACAAAGGGTAGTACAGGATCAGATCAGCCCCAAAAGCCCTAAAAACTCTCTGCTCTCAAGTATGATAGCGTATCTAAAAACTGAAGTTAAAACCTAATTAAATAGCTAAATCACGTCTTGGGGCTTCTGTGTCACTGGAACTTCTGGGCAACTTTGCAATATCATCATTCTTCATTAAACCGCCGCGAGTCTGGCCCATTACGCTGTGCATCGATCGATGCTGATGTGCATCGATCGACACACTCCTCTGTTTCGGACAGTGAGCACAAACTCTCGGGTCAAAACTCCAAAATGCTCTATTTAGCTCCATAATCTCCAAATCCAATCCAAACGTGTGTGTTACTAATAAGACCTGTAAAAGACTCTAAAAGAACACCAAAAGACTATAAAACAAACTTATATCATGGCATAAAACCGGTAAAAACGTGTGTGTACCTAATAAGTTTCTTACTATTTCTTCTTCCTATGGATCCATCTAGGTTTTTACTTTCACACAAATGATTAGTCTTGTCTTTCGATTCATCACCTGAGTTTGGGTTCGATTTGCTGATTTCCCCTATTTTCACGCTAGATTGTGTTCCCTTGGTTGATTATGCAGTTCAAGAGCTTCTCTTAAACCCCAGGGTTTATTATGTAGTTTGAGTTTCTTTCCGGTTATAGATTAGGGTTTCTCTCGATTGATTCTTTGTTTGAGATTTGGGGTTTGTTAGATTTGTAAGCTAATCTATGGACTTTTAGCAATTTCATTACATCTATTCAAGTTCTCCTCCCATCACTGATAGTCTGATACATTTTTGTAGGAAAATTGCATTACTTATTGGCGAAAATTTGTGGCTGAGTACTTCTCACCTCGTGCAAAGCAAAGGTTGTGTTTATCACAGTACGAAAGTGCTAGGCGCCATGCGCTTGGCATGTTTCCACAGGCAGCTCCGGTCAATCTTTTATTAGTTTCTTGTGTTCTGATCTTTGTATAATATTGGTGACTGCATCAGCCTGTTTTTAACCACACTTGTTTACTCCAGCTGTACTATTTCTGAATTTGAAAACACTGAATTTCTAATTCTTGTTAATAAGTCTGTGATGCTCTCGTTGTGTTGCAGGATATGTGGCAGTGTGATCTTTGCGGAGCCAAGTCTGGAAAAGGATTTTGTAAGAGAGTTATTCCTGTGTGTACTTGTATTTATGTGCCTTCACTTTAAGCACAATGAAGCAACTTCCACATGTTAACTGGTCTTGGGAGTTTTGTGCTTGGCTTCGTGAAGGGCTTCTTCTCCGCAGACTTATTGCTCCGTAGGTCCTATTCTGATGACATGAGCTTTGCGTTAATTATTAGGAACTTAAGACTTACAACCCTTGGTTGATTTTTCGAGGATATCTAATACTTGGTTTCCCTAAATGCTTTCTTATGTGCTTATTTTTTTGTTTCCGTATGAATATGAGCACACAGTCTATAATTTTAGTTCTGAATATATGTTTAGACATGCTGCAAACGGTGCTGGAAAGTTTAAAAAAACTTATTATCGGTCATGCAGGTGAACCAGTTGCTTAAATATTGTATACTATTTTTTTTTGTCCATATTCTGCCTTTTGTTTTGTATTGCTCTGTATCATTGTTGGGTGCTAATTATTGTCTCAGGGTCTTGGCCGTAGGACGACAGGTGGCAAAGATCATGGAATCACCGTCGCTTAATGATATTGGCTATCCTAAAAGATATATCAGAACTCTACAGGTACTCGTTAATTGCTTTTCTAGCTGTTAGTTTTGTATCTGAAGTCTTAATAGTGAGCCATTGCGAGTGGCAGATATCTGAGGTTTGACAAGAGGATCACTGCTTTTGTTGAGGAGAAGTTCCAGAGAGACGGTATTGATTTGAAGACAATGTCTATGGTTGTGGGAGTGACTGCTGATGAGATATCCACAAAGGAAAGAGGAACTGGCAAAGTTATCTCTGAACCTTATTGTATGGTTTTGTGATTGATTCATGTCCTGTCATCAGGGACTTTATGCAGCGGATTTGTCATGTTAGATTTAAAACCAAGACTCGCAATCGTTTGACTAATCAAATCATTTTCTCTTGTCCACCTAACTATATTTATGCGTTTTGAGTATATGTTTACAAGGGCAGAGGCGTGTCTTGGTAACTGACGAATGGCTTAGAGTGGAGGGATGCGACTGTGTCTATGCTTTAGGTGACACTGCAACCATCAACCAACGCAGACTAATGGTATCGTTTCAACACCTTTCCTTGTGTAATGATGAGTGACTCTTCAGAGTTTGATTTGTTGTTACGTTGGTCTTGTTGAGTAAACAGGAAGATATAGCTGCAATTTTCAGTAAAGCAGACAAGGGAGAGATAGGAACTTTGAACAAGAAAAGAGTTCAAAGGTGTGGTGAAAGATATCAATACATCTGATTATATATATATATATGTGTTACTAAAGTAAGACACTCGTTTTTTGTCGCAGGGAATGAAAGAAATTTGGTCCAAGATAGCTAGTTTTACTTTGGTTAAGACTAGGCTAATGAACTTATGACTTGTCTATGTATTTTGGTTTTAGACTTTGAGTTATGTTTGTGGCATGAATCTCTAAACTTGTGTTTTGGATGTTGGATTGTATTGAGACTTGTGGAATTGATGACTTAATTTCTATATATCAGTTTCAATTTTAAGATTATGTAAAGATTGTATTATATAAAAGAAATTGATAGCAGGTTGATAACAAATATAATAGCAACAAAATAAACGTTATAATATTATATCATAGCAATATAAAATAGACATCAATAACTGTATTATAGCACACAAAAAAAGCTGTAAAATTAAATATAACAAAAAAGATATAATAACATACACTATAAGTTTAATTATGTGCTATTATTAATATTATTACAGCTAATAAATTTCCGTTCTATAATAGATCAGCGCTATCATAGCAACCCGAAAAATGCTATCGTTGGGCTGACACCTAAGATAGCTGCCGCATAGATAGCATTTATGAAAACGCTACGAAAGACATATGATAGCATTATTTTCGCGCCGACAATGTACATATTTCTTGTAGTGTTTGCTCTATTGATTTGAAAATTGTCAATTAAAATTCTTAATAGAATGTAAATTTTACTAATTAAACTAATCAAACAAGAATTAAAAGTGAAATTCCTAATTTGATTAATACAGACATAGAGTTAAATTACAAAGAAAATGAGTTATAGACTAAATACATCTAATGATGTTCTTAGATTACAAAAGATACCTAAAACATACACCCTAAACTACTATGAAATTGTGTTGTCTTAGATTTGGTGTGGCTGTTTTCTAGACTCGGAATGTGGACTTGGAGCAGTAGATACAACACTCTCATGGAGAGAAATAGGCTGGTATGTCACATGGTCAACTCCATTCGTCTGCAACAACACTTCCATGCCATGTTTCAATCCAGCTATTGAGTCTTTCATCTTTGACATTTCCTGCTCCGCTTCTACTTTCTTGATTAGTGAAGCAGGTGTCGTCTCATTTGGATAAGAATGGACGTACTTAATTGTGGAAATTCCATAGATACACCCTTTAGAGTTAGTAGCTTTCTGCAGAAAATGCAATAAGAATCAGAAAAGCAAAATGACATCTAAATAACTAAGAGCTAAACATCAGAACATCTACACAACTACAATGATTCAACAAGGATTTCTGAACAGATAATTAACAAAGAGATCATCACATAACCACAAATCATGTAAACCTTTCAAAACAACTAACAACATATTCATCTAATTAACAACAGAACATCTAAACCTTTCAGAACCATATTCCAAAACAAATATTCAACAAGGACTCAAAACCATATTCTAACAAAGATTAATCAAGGATTCTAGACCAACAAAATTCTAAAAACAGAACATCTAGCTACTTAAATGAAATTTAAAAAATTTACTTACTTCAACATAGGCGACAATGAGCTGAAGGGGAGAGGAAATTCCCTTGGTGATACTAAAACTCCGTGCTCGCTCTATGGCCAATGCCTCAACTGCTGCAACATGATCCTCTACTATTTTTCTATTATAGTTTCATCCTTGCGAGCATGGGTCTTACGAACTACTGCTGTTGCAGGTGGTAGAACTCCCATCTCAAACTCCGAACAAATTTTTTTTTATAAGTAACCAATGATGAAATTAATAACCAAAGTGTACACAAAAAATAAGCAGACATACCATCTCATATGCAACTCTGTTGTGGGTTTTTGCTCCTAAAGTATACATGTGTGTGGCCAAGCTTTCTGGATTTGAAGTAACATTATTTGAAAGGTTTTTCTCTTCTTTACGTGTTCTTCCTCCTCCCAAGTCTCTAGCATTGAATTCTAGTCGGCCAGACCAGTAAAATTGGCTTCTTACCAAAGCTTTTCTTCTTGTTTACAATGTCTCTGATTGACCTTATGAGAGTGGTTGTCCAGCGTTGGAGAACCATATTATGGTGTTTTTCTTCCCAGTAGTACTTTTACAATAACCAAACAATAAGTGTTGTTAGTATATTTAGACATAGACAAATACTTACGAGAGAAACTAGTAAGATAATTTAAAAAGATAAGAAAGTAGTACACATACTACGAAACTAATCCACCACTTATCCTTCTTCGCTTGTGGAACCATAGTGTAGTCCCACCATGGGCCCCAAAACTTAGATTGATAGCCTGCCACTATATATTTTCGGATGCAATCGTCTATGTTAAACCCGTGAGAGAGAATATTGTGTTATGAAAACTCAATCAATTTACATTCGCATAACAAAGAAGGAGAATCAAGCTAACAACAAAACTATACACATTCCCATAAACCCTTAGGTAATCGTATATCATAACACTTAAGCAATAACTAGAACTAAATACATTTATAAACAACTAGAACTAGAACACATTAGCATATCATGAATTAAGAAAAAACTAGCACTATAACACATTACAACTAGAGCACATTATAACTAGAACACACTCGCATATCATGACTTCAGAAACAACTAGAACTATAACAAAACACTAAAGCAACATAATAAAATCGCATATCATGACTTAAGCAACATCATAATCAAGCAAAAAACTAGAGCTATAACATATTCGAAAACACTTAAGCAACATAAGACTAGGACTATAACAAAAAAATCATATATATATATATTCATATATATATATATATATATATACCCAATCTCTCAATCATCCTTGTTGGTGGTTCGGGACCAATATAAACACTGCTTGACTGCCTGATGCGAGCACTGTGTGCTAGTCTATCCGCCGTCAGATTTCATGTGTGTGGTATATGCTTGAAGTCAAATGTCATGAAGAACTCATTTCTTCGTTCGAACTCCTCCAAATAAATTGAGCAAGCTTGTCAGACCTCTAGTTTAGACACTATCTTCACCAACTCCGAACAGTCTGTTGCAAATGTTATATGTGCTTTTTTGAAGAACTTCATACATTCCATGGCCCAAATCATGGCTTCAAATTCCGTATAAAGATGGGACAAACTTGTTCTAATATTCATTGAACCCATCATAATATTTACACCTTCCTCATAACAACTATACCATCCTTGTCCCGAAAATACATATCCTTCTTTCCACGACCCGTCAACAAAACACCATTCCCCTTTTGAACCACCTTGCTTCTAGGTCTACAAGACCCTGTCAAATGTTTAGTGTTATCCTTTGTCCGACTTAGTTGTCCAGATCCCAAAGTTACCGATTCTGTCTCCACCAACCTCAATGTTTCTTGGGCATCCCGATCATTCTGATTATATACCATATCGTTTCTGCTCACATATGCCCTAAAATCAACTGATATTGAGTATTTGTATCATCAGGAGGTAATCTTCAGAATAAATAGTCCATATTCG
Organism: Orychophragmus violaceus; assembly: GCA_030180135.1. NCBI lineage: Eukaryota > Viridiplantae > Streptophyta > Magnoliopsida > Brassicales > Brassicaceae > Orychophragmus > Orychophragmus violaceus. The sequence continues at coordinate 62,061,058 of CM058233.1, forward strand.
TATAGAGAGATATCGTAAGAAAACTTGCTGGATTTGTAGGAAATTATGCTAATGTCCATGTTTGTAATGCCGGACGACATTCAAATAATACATGGTTAAATTTTTCTTCTGCACCACACCATACACACCAGGTATCACAATTGATCCCTATTGCCTTTAATTTTTTCGTAACCGGTAAACATCCTGAAATTATTTCCATATGAAATTATGTAACTTGGGAGGGCATTTTTCTTTCATGAGAAAGATTGCAGACATTTGATATTTGGACCCTTAAGTGGGGTAGCATTGCCTTTATCAGTTTTTTTCTTTCTATATGATACCCTGATTTGACTGAATATCTTACATAATTTGTAAAATACCACCCATTAGTATATGGTCGATTAAACCTGCTAATCGCTATACTCGCTATCAAAGCCGCTTCTTCAGGTACAATTACCATCTCAAGCAGTTGTGTGTTCCACACCTGATTTTGTTGATCAATCAACAGGTCAACCGTATATAAGTGATTATCCACATGGGATTTACATGTCGCTGGTCTCAGGCGATATACTAGAATCCATGGATAACTCCATACTGAAATGCTCCGGTACCCACCCTCTTGATATGTTTTTTAACCAGAGATCTATCTGAGATGATAATCCTCTATCCATAAGGTGGTGAATATGATATTAGTGGATCTAAAGGATCCGTGTTCCAAAAATACCTACCCTTGAAGACTTTAGAAAACAAAATATAAGGTTTATCAATCAATCTCCACAATTGCTTCGTTAAAAAGGTTGTGTTCATATACATGAATGCCCTAAAATCAATCCCTTCATCATCTTTGTCTCGACAAACATTATCCTAAGACATCCAATGCATACCTTTATTCGTTCCTGCCAAATTTCACAAGAAATGAGAGACCACACTTTTAACGCTCCCTTCCTAACCGATCAAACCCATGCAGGACAAACAATAAGAGACTGTTTACCTCGTTTCCAAGATACAATGGTTTCAACCCGAACCGCTTCCACGAGTTTTGTTCTGTTTAGGCTAACTGCATAACACGAAATATTCCATTTTAAGTAATTTGATTATTTTAAATTCTTTAAACATATGTTTATCTAATTTTGTGGGTTCTCAAAGTATTTTTACGGGTACCAAAAATCCAAAATCGAAGAAAATCAACGTATATGAAAACAAACTGTAGCCAAGGCAACCAAAATCTACTACGAGAGGCCTACACGTCCGCCGAGCTATGCTGAACCTGAAAAAACAAAAGAAGAGTTTAATGAGCAATCTAAGATTACCCCGTGAATTGGCTCCCAACTGAATAGGGTAACAAATCCCACCCGAAAACCCAAAATAACAAACAATAATAAACAATAAAATAGAATAGTCGATCACGTGGTACCAACGTAATGAGCCCCACAACACACAAGCATTCTCTATTATTTTACAGAATATGACTATTGAAGTCGAGAACACAGCGGCACGTGCCCTCGACTAGATTCGATCTAAGCTAACTTAGTATTAGCAACAAATTTACATCATGAGCCCCAAACGCAAACTCGGTGATACGATCCTAGACAGGATCAACCCCAAATCAACACTTGAGAGTTGGTAAAAGGATAGGCCTTGCAAACAATCAAATTGCTTCAAGGGATGTGGAGCGGATGGTCACACAAAGGTTGCGGAAAAGCCTTTAATTCACCTCTTGATCTCTTCAGGATACTACACACCAAAAGAAAACAAGGATTTTGCTGGATATTACACACTAACAAGATGATCTAGAAATTTCAGAAGGTTTTTAATAAAAAAGTCTAGATAAATTCGAAATGAAGAAGTTCATGGGGTTTAAGAAGAGTTCAGAACATAGCTTGCGTTAAGAGCAAGCATTAAATGACCTAGGAACTCAACAAAACACTTAATATAAGGTTTAAATTCGAAACTTGGCTCTCATGCACACTTCATGGACGAAACTTTTTTCATGGGCTTGAAGAAATGTATTCTGGATGCCAAACATAAGTCTGCAAGCTTCCAATCCAATTGGGCCTAGCAATCTTCAAGTAATGCACCAGGTTGACCCATTTAGGCAAATGAGCTTTATCTTTCTGATCCGTAGGACTTTTACTCTGTTCTTGGGCTTGTTGGAAATATAAGAGATCCATGAAGACGTTCCAATTAGTCTCATGTCGAGATTGTACCTTAGTTGGGCTGTGTGACTCAATATTTGGCTCAGTCGCGCAACACGTGCTGAAGCAGAACCATCGGTTTGTAAAATTCGTATCTTTTAAGTATGAACCGATTTAGATATGAATCCAATTGTAGAAGCTTCTCTTATGAATCAGGATTTTAGGAAATTTGGTTCGTAGCTTGATTCCTCCTGGTTCGTTCTGTAACCTCCTTTTAACGCTCGTATGTCCGAATCGCGTAAGCTTGAGTTCACCTGGATTGAAAGTTGCATAACTTCTTCACAAGAGCTCTGATTGGATTGATTCAACTTCGATGAGTGCTCTTGATGATATGAGCATGTATTCCAAGTGTTGGTTGGCCGAATGGAAAGACCTTCATTTGTTGTTTTGAAGTTGAAATCAGGTGGCTCTTCCTTTGGCTTCATAACCGGTTCTGCCCATTTGCTTGAATCACGAGATGAGCTGGTTAGGATCGTATCATAACCTCCCTCTTGAAAAATTTTCGTCCTCGAAACTGTAAAAGCTTGATTTGGGAAGTGTTGAAGTGAATCTGGTGGTTTCCCCTTGACTAGAATAGAATGTATGACTCCATATTGTTGATACCTTGTAGGAATCAGCTTCTCTTGTTGCACATCATCCTCAACCTTAGTTTGGACACTTGGTGATCTCTTCTGGATGGTTAGATCTCCCTTAGCTTGTATGTCCAAATTGTTCTCTGATAATGATGATGAAGAACCAGGAACCTCTCTCAATTAAGTTGTTGTTCTTTAGTGGCAATAGTTGTCTTGGCTTTGTTACTCGGATTAGGGACCGTCTTCTTTAGTGGCTCCAGCACAGCCTGAAAAATCTGATGCATCCCTGTTATTAGTTATTTTTTCAGCTCCACAAAACTTTGCTCTATGAGATAATGGTTGGGAACAAAATGTTTCCTCATGACAACTTTCATCTCAGCCCATGTATTAACAAGATGTCTTCCGCTTCTAATTCTCCTTGTCTCCAACCGATCCCACCAAATATTTGCATAACCACGAAACCCAAAGGTTGCAACTCGTATCTTCTTACGATCAGAAAAATTGTTGCCATAAAAAATGAGCTCAATCTTCGTCTCCTATTCTAGATATGCAACTGGATTGTCATCTCCATAGAACGTTGGAACCTTCAACCCACTCATTTTTTTTCAGAAAGAAAGAAGATGAAAAAGTTATAAGATGAAAAGAAAGAAGATGCAAGAAATAATATGAAAGAAAGAAGATGAAAGTGGAGAAAATGAAAGATCAGAAACTACCAAAGTCTCAAATGATGCTCTGATACCACATGATACGATCCTAGACAGGATCAAACCAAAATCGACACATGAGAGTTGGTAAAAGGATAGGTCTTGCAAACAATCAGATTGCTTCAAGGGATGTGGAGCGGTTGATCACACAAAGGTTGCGGAAAAGCCTCTGATTCACCTCTTGATCTCTTCAGGATATTACACACCAAAAAAAAACAAGGATTTTGCTGGATATTACACACCAACAAGATGATCTAGAAATTTCAGAAAGTTTTTGATAAAAAGCCTAGATAAATTCGAAATGAATAAGTACATGGGGTTTAAGAAGTTCAGAACATAGCTTGCATGAAGAGCAAGCATTAAATGACCTAGAAACTCAACAAAACACTTAATACAAGTTTAAATTCGAAACTTGGCTCTCATGCACACTTCATGGCTGAAATTTCTCTTCATTGGCTTGAGGAAATGTATCATGGATGCCAAACATAAGTTTGCAAGCTTCCAATCCAATTGGGCCTAGCAATCTTTAAGTAATGCACCAGGTTAACCCATTTAGGCAAATGAGCTTTATCTTTCTGATCGGTTGGAATTTTACTATGATCTTGGGCTTGTTGGAAATATAAGAGACCCAGGAAGAAGGTCCAATTGGTTTCATGTCGAGATGGGCTGTGTGACTCAATCTTTGGTTCAGTCGCACAACAGGTCCTGAAACAGAACCATCGTTTTGTAAAATTCATATCTTTTACATCTGGACCAATTTTGAGATGAATCCAATTGTCGCAGCTTCTCTGATGAATCATGATTTTAGGAAAATTTGGTTCGTAGCTTGATTCTCTCTGGTTCGTTCTGAAACCTCCTTGAAACGCTTGCATATCTGAATCGTGTAAGCTTGAGTTTTCTGGATTGAAAATTGCATAACTTCTTCCCCAGAACTCTGATTGGGCTGATTCAACTTCGAAGAGTGCTCAAGATGAGGTGATCATGTAATCCAAGTGGTGGTTGGCCGAATGAAAAGACCTCCATTTGTTTTTTGGATGTTCGAATCAGGTGGATCTTCCTTTGGCTTCATAACCGGTTCTGTCCATTTGCTTGAATCATGAGATGAGCTGGTTAGGATCGTATCACTCGGTAACTTCCACGGGAAAACTTAGCTACCCTTTCTGATAACTAAAATCTCCCATGACTCCTAGACGTAAAAACAAAGTCCTATGAACTAGGACACCGTTCTCTGTCCATCTTTACGCATTTACTCGGACTACCCCTAGATAGCCAAAGTGTCCATACAGCCCAGCCCTAGGACAGGACCCTGTTTCTCCGAACTACACACCTATCGATGTCAATCTGTAGGTTAACATGATAAGGACATCAGCTTGGCCGACACTGAGTTGGACGAGCAAGACGGACCAGGCTCTACCAAGAAGCTGACCGACCTGTTTCCGACCATGCGAGTTGTACCAAGGACGCGCTCGGGACATCGACAGATGCAGGCCGAGTTCAACAATGCCATGGAGCAGCGGATCTCGAGGATAAGCTTAGAAGACATCACGACCCAGCTAGGCCATCTCGACCAAGGACAACCTGTCCTGAACCGACCATGATCTTCTGCATCGAGCCAGATGATTCTTTGACCGGTCTGCCTCTGGGATAAAGATCGTACTCTTTTTCCCTTGTGAAGTTTTGTCCCAAATGGGTTTTCTTCACAACGAGGTGATCTGAGGCCCATTCATTAGAGAGTCAGACCGGCCTCCTCTCTTCTTTTGCGACCAGACTTTCCATTTTTGTTCTTTTCTCTATTTCTTTTATGTCTTTGTTTTCTTTGGTTAATTTTCGATGGCCCATTAGTTTTCTGGTCCATCTTGTAAGTCATAAAACTCTTTTTCTGATTAATGAAAACACTAAGCAAGTTTAAACCTAGAAAAAAAAGAAACCCTAAAGGCTTTCTCGATCTCTCTCTCTTCGTGTGGCTGCCCCTTAGACGAGCGGATCTCTTGGCTTTTGCTTGCTGCCTCAGTTATCTCCAGCGTTCTTACAGATCAGTAGTTCAACAATCATCATCCGATCATCCTTTGACGAGAAGAGAGTGCCATCGGCCAGCTTCTCGTTCCATTCGATCATCACTCATCTCTTCACTCCATTTTCGGCCCATATCTCTCTCTACCATCATACCATCTCGCATCATCTGGTATCAGAGCTTTAAAGCTCCTGACCCAGCTCGGTTACATCTCATCCTTTATCTAGTTTCAATTCTGTTTTTTTTAGAATCGAAAAAAAAAGTTGCTAGCGTTAGTTTCTCTCGGCCGAGTGAATTTAGATTATTGAATTATTTCATTGTTGTGTTATTTTGCTCGTATCATAACTGAAATCAATAGGAAAATTTTGTTTAGTTTTGCTGTAAGTGCTTTCGGCCAATTTCATTGGTGCTAGGTAGTTAAGTTAAAAAAAAAAATAGCTTAAGGTTTTTTTTTGACGGCTGGTCTTGTGTTAGCATATAGTCTTAGGGTTTTAATTAAACCAAAATTGGTTGAGAATCAGTGGCTGGTTCAATTTAAATGAACATTTCCATTTCTGAAATCGGTTAAGTAGTTTCCATATTTTGCATTTGCATATTTTATTAAAAAAAAATTGATTGTCTTTGTTTCTTTTTTTTATTATTATTTTTTTCTGTTCTATCTTTTTCCTTGTACGTTTGACCCGTTGTTAAGTGTGCATGATACATGGCCGAAGAACATCCCAACCCACCAAACGCACCACCGGATCTCAACCAGCTCCTGGCTGAGATCCAAACCATCGGACAGACACTTGGTGCTCGACTAGACCGGCTGGAGCAACACCGACCGCTCGACCAGCATCGACCAGGCGGTCGACAGGCTCGACCAGACGAGCCACCGTTTGACCAGAAGTGTCCCGATGGTCCACAGCCTCAGCCAGGAGAGCATCGGTATGGACCAGAGGCGCCACATCCCCGGAACGACCAGCAACGTCGACCAGTACAGCACTTGAACGACCCAGACGCTTCCAAGATGTCCGACTTGACGATACGGACGACGATACGGATGAGTTTGAGGACAGACGTCACGGACCGCGACCCCCATACCAGCGTGATCCTAATCACCGTGGACGCATATGAGAACCAGAGGTACAACGTCCATATCCTAATGACATCAAGCTAAAGCCTCCAATTTTTGCAGGAAAAGTGGACCCGGAGGCATATATAGACTGGGAGCGGAGGATGGAGCATATCTTCGACCATTACGTATACCCCGAAGCCAGGAAGATATCCCTAGCAGTAGCCCAGTTCACAGGATATGCACTATCATGGTGGGACCGAGACGCTGCGGAACGAAGGCGCCATCGGTACGAGCCGATCGCTACATGGACTGACATGAAGTTCCAGTTAAGGCGAAGGTATGTTCCTGCCCATTTCATAGAGATTTGCAGAAACGTTTTCGTAAATTGATGCAGGGAACTATGACGGTTGAAGAGTATTTCGAGGAGTTCGAGCAATTGGGAAATAGGCTTGAGCTCGATGATTCAGAAGAGACTCTGATGGCCCAGTTCGTGGATGGACAGAACGAGAGGATCGCTAGAAAGGTAGAAATTCACCCTTATCACGATATGCCCGAGTTGTTGCACTTGTGTATACAGGTTGAGCATCACAACAAGCGAAAGTCCGCAACCACGACCCGGCCTAGAACCAACACGCCATGGACTGCACCAGCTCCACGGCCCGTTGACAAAGGTAAGACGGTTGAGGTCGAGTCCAGGTTCAAGAAGCCGACCATTGAGACGTCTAAGCCCAACCGACCAGACCCAGGTAAGATTACTAGTACGTCCCATTCTAGAGATATCACATGTTTTAAGTGTCAGGGTAAAGGGCATATGGCTCGAGTCTGTCCAAACCGGAGGGTCATGATCTTGAACGAAGCCGGTGAGTACGAGTCTCGGGATGAACAGGAGGATGAAGACATGGAGGAACTTGATACTGGGACGCCAATAGAGTATCCCGACTCTGGAGAGTTATTGGTGATTAGGAGAGCTCTCAGTGCGCTTGTTGATCCCGAGATGGTTCAACGCGAGAACATCTTCCACACTCGATGTACCGTGAACAACAATGTATGTAGTCTTATTATTAATGGTGGGTCTTGTACTAACGTGGCCAGCAGGAACATGGTTGATAAGCTCGGTCTTCAAGTGACTAAGCATCCGCGAACGTATCGGCTTCGGTGGCTGAACGTTGACACGGAGATCCGGATCGCAGATCAAGTAACCGTACCATTCAGCATTGGGTGGTATCACGATCAGGTAGTGTGCGATGTGGTTCCTATGCAGGTTGGACACCTATTGCTCGGCCGACCGTGGGAGTTCGATAAGGAGTCCTTACATAATGGACGGACCAACCATTATTCGTTCATGCACGACAAGAGAAAGTACCAGCTCGCGCCTCTTACACCCCAGGAAGTGCATGAGATGCAACTACACCTTGCAAAGGATAAGAAGAACCGTAAGACCAATTTAATTATTTCTTCACATTCTGTTTCTAGAGCAATTGATCAGAACACGCAGGTGCTACTAATAGTCTTCAGGGAGGCTTTACATTCGTATTCAGACGATATTGAGCTTCCCCGGGAAGTTGTTTCTTTGTTCTACAGGTTTAAGGATGTCTTTCCGGACGAGATACCAGCCGGTCTACCGCCCATACGAGGCATTGAGCATCAGATCGATCTCGTGCCAGGAGCGGCTCTGCCCAACCGGCCTGCATACAGGGTGAATCCGACCGAGGCCAAGGAACTGGAGAAACAAGTGCAGGACCTCATATCCTACATTCGCGAGAGCCTCAGCCCGTGTGCGGTACCAGTCTTGTTGGTTCCTAAGAAAGACGGGTCTTGGAGGATGTGCGTCGATTGTCGGGTCATCAACAACATCACCATCAAGTACCGACACCCCATACCACGGCTGGACGACATGTTGGATGAACTACACGGCGCGACCGTGTTCTCTAAGATCGATCTACGTAGTGGGTACCATCAGGTTCGAATGAAGGAAGGCGACGAGTGGAAGACGGCTTTCAAGACTAAGCAGGGCCTTTATGAGTGGCTGGTCATGCCATTGGGCCTTACCAATGCACCCAGTACGTTCATGCGCCTCATGAACCAGGTCTTGAGGGCCTACATCAGTAAGTTCGTCATTGTTTATTTTGATGATATTTTGATATATAGTCGATGCTTTGCTGATCATCTGGTGCACCTTGAGCAAGTAATAGATACTCTTCGACAGGAGGGTCTATATGCGAACCTCAAGAAGTGCACCTTCTGCACTGATAAGCTTGTCTTTTTAGGTTTTGTTGTGAGTTCGCAGGGCCTACAGGTTGACGAAGAAAAGATCAAAGCAATTGAGGAATGGCCGACCCCGACCACGATCGGCCATGTTAGGAGCTTCCACGGTTTGGCCAGATTCTATAGACGGTTTGTGAAGGATTTTAGCACGGTGGCCGCCCCACTTACCACCGTGATCAAGAAGGACGTCCCGTTCAAATGGGGCCAATCGCAGGAGACCGCATTCCAGAAACTCAAGGATTTGTTAACCCATGCTCCTATTTTGGTTTTTCCTGATTTTGATAAGACGTTTGAGATTGAGTGTGATGCTTCAGGTTTAGGGATTGGAGCTGTTCTGACGCAAGGTGGGCGACCGGTCACCTACTTTAGCGAGAAGTTGAGTGGAGCCACACTCAACTATCCCACCTATGACAAGGAGTTGTATGCGTTGGTTAGGTCCTTGGAGACTTGGCAGCATTACTTGCTGGCCAAGGAGTTTGTTATTCACACCGACCACGAGACGCTCAAGCATCTGAGAGGACAGAAAAATCTGAAGAGGAGGCACGCTAAGTGGCTTGAGTTCGTAGAGACCTTTCCATACATCATCAAGTACAAGAAGGGAAAGGAGGACGTGGTAGCTGATGCATTGTCCAGGAGATACACGCTGATCAGCACCATGGAGGCCAAAGTCTTGGGGTTTGAACTCATTAAAGAAGATTATGATACTGACCCTGATTTTGGTGAAATTTTTCAGGAATGTAGCAAAGGACCGAAAGGAGTTTTCTACTTGCATAACGGTTTCCTGTTCAGGGGCAAGCGGCTGTGCATTCCTCAGGGTTCGATGAGGGAGCTTTTGATCAGAGAATCCCATGGAGGAAGACTGATGGGACACTTTGGCGTGGACAAGACCCTGAGTGTCCTAGTAGATCACTTCTATTGGCCACATCAGAAGCGAGACGCGGAGCGTTTCTGCTCCAAGTGCATCACGTGCCTTAAGTCCAAGTCCAGATCACATCCTCATGGTCTTTACTTACCATTGCCTATACCTAACCGACCATGGGTCGATATTTCTATGGATTTTGTGCTTGGTTTGCCTAAGATCAGGAACAAGGATGCGATCTTCGTTGTGGTCGACCAGTTTTCAAAGATGGCTCACTTCATACCGTGTTCTAAGATGAATGATGCGACCTAGACAGCCGACCTCTTCCTCAAAGAAGTGGTCAGATTGCACGGACTGCCTCGGACCATCGTCTCGTACCGTGACCCGATCTTCCTAGGTCACTTCTGGAGAACGTTGTGGAGGAAGCTTGGTACCAAGCTACTGTTCTCGACCACTTGTCACCCACAGACTGATGGACAGACCGAGGTCGTGAACCGGACTCTCTCAGCCCTCTTAAGGGCCACGGTTGGTAAAAATTTGTCACATTGGTTGGATTGCATTCCTTTTGTTGAGTTTGCTTATAATGGTGCCAAACACTCTGCTACTAAGATGTCTCCTTTTGAGGTTGTTTATGGATTTATGCCAGATACGCCACTTGATTTGAAGCCACTGTCATCATTGGAGTTCATCAACCTTGATGGAGAGCGCAAGGCTGAGGCCGTCGCCAAGCTACACCGGGCGGTCAAGGAGAACATCGAGAAGAGGACGGAGCAATACAAGAAGCAAGCGACAAACACAGGAAAGAGGTCGACATTAGGCCAGGCGCTTGGGTTTGGGTTCACATGCGACTCGAACGGTTCAAAGACAAGAGGAAGTCCAAGCTGGCCCCACATGGAGATGGACCATTCCGGGTCCTAAAGAAGATCAACGACAACGCCTACCAATTGGAACTCCCAGGTGAGATGAGCATATCGTCGAGTTTTAATGTTGCTGATTTGTCTCCTTATTGTGAAGATGGGAATGATGAGGATATCAACTTGGCCGACACTGAGTTGGACGAGCAAGACGGACCATGCTCTACCAAGAATCTGACCGAACTGTTTCCGACCATGCGAGATGTACTAAGGACGCGCTCGGGACAGCGACAGATGCAGGCCGAGTTCAACAATGCCATGGAGCAGCTGATCTCGAGGACAAGCTTAGAAGACATCACGACCCAGCTAGGCCATCTCGACCAAGGACAGCCTGTCCTGAACCAGTTGGTCGGGAGGATGATCCACACTGAAACTAGCGGCCCATTTGATCAGACCACACCTTGGCCCATACTCCGGACGCACGGACCGACCATGATCTTCTGCATCGAGCCAGATGATTCTTTGACCGGTCTGCCTCTGGGATAAAGATCATACTCTTTTTCCCTTGTGAAGTTTTGTCCCAAATGGGTTTTCTTCACAAGGTTTTTAACGAGGTGATCCGAGGCCCATTCATTAGAGAGTCAGACCGGCCTCCTCTCTTCTTTTGCGACCAGACTTTCTATTTTTGGTCTTTTCTCTATTTCTTTTATGTCATTGTTTTCTTTGGTTAATTTTCGATGGCCCATTAGTTTTCTGGTCCATCTTGTAAGCATAAAACTCTTTTTCTGATTAATGAAAACACTAAGCAAGTTTAAACCAAGAAAAAAAAGAAACCCTAAAGGCTTTCTCAATCTCTCTCTCTTCGTGTGGCTGCCCCTTAGACGAGCGGATCTCTTGGCTTTTGCTTGCTGTCTCAGTTATCTCCAGTGTTCTTACAGATCAGTAGTTCAACAATCACCATCCAATCATCCCTTGACGAGAAGAGAGTGCCATCGGCCAGCTTCTCGTTCCATTCGATCATCACTCATCTCTTCACTCCATTTTCGGCCCATCTCTCTCTCTACCATCATACCATCTCACATCATTAACACCTAGCCAGATCAACCACCCAAAGATACGTGAACTGACCAGGATCTCTTGAGGATCCAATTGGGAAGGAAGTACAAAAACACCATTCCTATACTTTCAGTATCTAACGCACCTTACAGTCGTTAAGCAATCAAACTCACTGAGAGTCTACGACACCACCCAAGACCGATGAGGTCAAGAGATATATTAAACAACCCCAATACCCAGTTTATTCCGCAAGTCGTATCACCAACCTCTATCTTATCCCGACCTACCCAGTCCGTACCATAATAGGCACCTTTAACCCAAACTTACGCAGTCCCTTACCGTAGTAAGTATCAACCAATACAGTCTATCCGACACAACCCCAGGGTAGACGAAACACAACAATTATTAACACATCAACATTCAAATAGATACTTAGGATTATTTCTTATTATTAAAATTCTCTTTAATTCCTTGTTTCGGTTTATCCTGCTATCTTGGTATTAGTAAACTTACTAACCCCGTAGATAATATATTTCATTTAGATACATTCTAATTTAGTTCTTAAATTTAGTATCTCTTAATTATTTAGTTTTAATTCCCGAATAAACTACTTAATTAATTATTCTACCGCTAGGTTGGAGTTAGTAAAATTACCAACTCCCTAGACAGTTTATTCTTTAATAATTATATTTTACTTATTTAGTTATTTAATTAATTAACTAACCCGATTAATCCGTTTTAACTAACCCCAGACCGGTTATAATATTCTAAGGTTTGTTATATGTTTTTATCTGTATTTAAATTGTCTCGTGATTTTTGTATATAGATTTATTTATTTTAGTTCATATAATATCTATATATGCATATATTTTTTTCCATATGAAACAATCATCAAGTAAAATACAATATTTAAGATCAACCTGACAAAATATCTAAACGTGTCATGCAGTATATTTCCTACCGTTTAATTAGTTCCAATTATTTTAATCAACCTAACGAAGAATCTGCTGTATTATAATTTGGGCACAATGTCCGATGACTCTACGGTTTAATAATCGCGGGGTCTATATGGTGACTCAGTTTATTTCTAAATGAAACACGTAGCAAACATAGCCAACTCACTGTATAACGGTGACGGATGGACGGATGACAGAACTCAGAGCCTGACACGAACTCATAGCTATCTCAAACCTTGACCCGCTTTGTCCCAAGAGTTTGACCACAAGTTGACCCAAACTTCAGAGTGTTTACATGAGGTAGTTAACCGTGACCGTTGACTAGTGGTGGAGGCATTTACTGGCGACTGGTCTCCAGCGTTGACCACGGTGGTTGACTGGCGAGTGGTCCCCAACGTTAGCCACGATAGTTGACCGGCGTGAAGGTGGCCAGCTTTTTGTGAGTTGCCGACGAAAGATCCGGCGAGTGATGACCATCGCCGGTAAGAACTCCGGCCATAGTCCAATGTTGAGCGGTGGATAGGCAGGGCTTGACCGGTGGTGAGGGCTTCTCCGGAAAAGGATAGGTCCGGCGATTTGGAAGGAGCAGCGGAGAGGAGACGACAGAGGATAATGAAAGAGTGCTGCAAGGCTGGTGATTTCCGGAGACAACTCCGACAAGCTTCCGACGATAGCTCCAGCGATAAAAAGCATCTCCGTGAGGATTAAGTGGATGATTTGGGAGCTAACAGCATGATTGAGGGGTTAATGATGGTCTTAGGGTAATTATAGAGTGATTAGGGCTTTAAAGACAAAGATTTTGGGTTACTTGCATCACAAGCAACCAAGGAAGCAATGGGGGAGGGTGGTCGGCGGTTTTGATGGGAGAGAAGGGAGTGTTTCTTTTTGTTTTTTTGGGGGGAGAAAGGTGAAGAAGACACATGCTCTTTTATAGTAAAATGATGCATGAGTCTAAAGGAAAATGCATGAATCTTAATGGCTAGGTGGCATGGATTCTCCAAGAATTTTGATACATATATCTACATGTGTCTTCACCAAGGAAGGAGCTTAAGGTTAGTTGAATATGGAAATTAAAATATATGCGCCTCCACGTTGACAATGGGCATGTGCCACATGGCATGTGCGATTCCGAACCAATATTTCCAACACTTTCTCAAACATCTGAATTGGCTTCATTCTTCATTTTTATTTGCTGAATCCTTTTTTAAATGATTATTCGTAATTTATTTGATCTATTTAGTCTTTATGTAGTCCTTGAAACGTCAAAAAGATATTTTCGTTTTTTCTCGGTTTTATCCTCTTTTATTTCCGACAGTCCGTAAGATCTTTTTAAAATCCGATTTCAGCGTTTTCTTTCTTGTAAGTAATCTTTTAAATAAAGAGAAGATTACTTGATCCATCATAGCTTCACGGCTCCATTTTGGTGAAATTACTTAAATATCCTTTTGCTTTCAAAAAGTGCAGAAATGCCCTCCATTTATATTTCTTGTACTTAAAAGCTTCTTGTTGACGCTATCATGAGACATAATATTACAACATTTATCAGTTTTGCAGTCACTGTTTTTGGTAACCGAAAGCAAGACATCACATGGGCAGGGCCGTTGTCACTGATTTTATCAAAACCTCTTTTCCATTTCTTGTAAGAAATTTTGTTGTCCATCAATTCACTATACCATGAAATTTCGTTGGTGTTTATATCATATTTTTTAAATCAATATTCTAATCAGCGTGGTGTGCGGGACAATATTTTTTTATGAAAATGGTTTGACTATAATTTTAGTGAAAACTTTCTATGTAACGTTTGTAACATCAAGTCACAAAAAAACCCAAAAAACCCCTTCGTTCTCTGACACGAAATCCAAGGCGGCCGTTTTTGTCTTCCATCCGTAACGCTTCCTCTCCGGCGGCCGGCGATCTGTGCCGCCGCCGGGAGAGGCTCGTCTGGTGCTTCTTTTGGTGTATAGTTCTTTGAATCTCTTTGCCTGCCCTGTTGCTTCTCTTCCTTCTTTCTGCCGGCGGTTTTAGAGTTTCGGTCTCCTCTGTTTGCCTCTGTGATGGCGTGTGCTGGTGGATGGGTTCGTCTTGGAGTCCGGCGAGCTCTGGGCCTCTATTAGGCGAAGAGGTGGTTGCTTGCGTTCCTCCCGATCTGCGGAGTGGTGGCTCTCTTCCGACGCGATGGCGGCGGTAGCTTGTTGCCGGAGCTCTGGCGCTGCGGTAGGTGTTGTCCGATTCTCGGATTCTTCTCAGGTGGTCTCGCTTCTGTTTCCTCTCCGGTTTTGTGTGGTTTTATCTATCGGTTTAGGGTTGGTTTAGGGTGGTTTGGATAGGTGGTGTTCTTTGCTTAGGTTCCAGCCTTTGATTCTTCTGAGATCTTGCAAATCTAGTTGGGTTCTAGTTCTTATGGTTTGCGTGCATAGTCGTGGTCTGTGCGGTGCTGGTTTGCTTGCCTGTCGTACAGGGTTGCTTGGTCTCGGTATGCTGGTCATGTGCAGATGTCATTGAGCTTCTTTGGCCTTGCTTTTACCTTTTCCTCGGTGTCCTGTCTTGCTTTGGATCGTTTGCTTCAAGTGGTTTCGTTACCATGTTTTGAGAGAGCGCTTGTCCTATCTTCTGGTTGCGACGGAATTATCCCATGGTGTTTTATCTTGGTTCGGCCTACGGGTTTGGTTGATCCGGCTCTAACTTTAGGACTTGGAGCTGCGGCTCTTCTCGCATCTAGTCGTTGGTGGTCGAATGGTTAAAGTTAAGCTCCTTCGTCTTCCTCGGGTTGTCTGCATACGGTTTCTCGTGGCTCCTTCTGGGCTTGAGCAATATAATGTGATCCGGTGGTCTAACCTCAATAAGTTCGGCTTCAGATGTTTCTTCTCTCTTCTCTCTCGTTTCATGGTTAATTGGACTCTTTGGGTGTTTTGGTGTTTGAACTCGATCAGATTTTGCTGATTTCTAGTTGTTAGGAGGCTGTTTTTTTGCTTTTGTGTATGCTTTGTCTCCGGGGATTTAATTCTTGTCCGCCGGCTCTTGTCTCCTTTATGGCTTTTGGCTCTGGGAACGGTCTCGTTGCTCGCCGGCTTTAGACTTGTATCAGTTGTATCCGACCAATGTATTTGTTGTTGTTAATGAAATGAAAAATCTTCTAGCGGAAAAAAAATACGTTTGTAACATTAAATGATAGCAATTTTTGTTATATAATAAAAAGAGTATTTTTATAAATTTTATATGATGTTACCATATGGTGTATATTAGTAGAATAAGGATATGAGTTAGTTAAATATATAACGATATAATTTTATTTTAGTTTTTGACGAAATATTAAATTTGTTGATCTAAGTAGAAATAATGTAGCATTTACAAGGGGTAACTAATCAAAAGAAGGGAAATCGACATATTCCCCCCCCCCCCAAACTATCGTATATTAACAGATACACACAAATTTTCGGACCCTGCCTGATTGCACACCAAATTTAATTTCAAATCCTATTACCCCCAATTTGAAAGATCGAAACACGAATTCACACTTAATTGAAATTGAAAACAAAAATCGACATAACTCGATTAATTTCGGTTAATTTCTTAAACCTACCAATCCTTAACCTTATTAAACCAAAAAAATAAACATTAAACCTATTTACGACCCGATTAGGATCCAAAATCACTCTTAACCCAAAATCATATTTTCCCTAATCGATGACGACCCCTAAATTCCCAAACCCCTGAATCGCCAAGAACCCTAATTTCATGTCTCTAAAAATCAACTCGCGATTGTTGAATGTCGATTGTTGAATGGACTGACGTCCCTATATTCAAACCAGTGCCTCCCGATTCAGTCCCTCCTGATGTTGATTCTGATGGAGAAGATCGAAGAGATCGCAATGACTACAACATCGAGAAAGCGGTATCTGAGTTCGTCGATAAGCCACCGGTGAAGCACAATGTACATCCAGAGACCGACAGTGATGATGAAGGTGAGGAGATTCAGAAAACAGTCTACCGTCGGAAGAACATCGATCGAGGGAATGGGTATATGTATGAAGCGCAAGTCTTCATCAATGGAATTGCTTTCAAAGAGGCTGTTTTAGATTATGCTTTGAGAGTAGGTCGGGATATCATACATGATAGATATGATAAAACGAAGCTCGCCTTCGTATGTGTGGGAAAGAAATGCTCATGGCGTGTCTACTGCTAGAGTTCTGGGAAGGGTAAAGGAACATTGTGGGAGATTAAAGCTCTGTCGAAGGCACATAGTTGTTCTCCTAATGATTTGTGCTCTTTGTTGAGATTCACTATTATTGCTTGACTATTCGTTTAAAAAATAAGATAGGAGCCGGATTACTTCTTGCATAAGAAGATCGAGGACTTGGTTATGGAAAAGTGGAAGTTTAATGTGACAAAGCCTCAATGTCAACATGCAAGGGTTAAACAGCTTAGATGGATAGAGCGAGATTATGATGAGAAATTTGGATGACTTCGGGATTATGTCTCCGAGATAACGGAATCGAACCCGAATTCTTCTGTGGATCTTGATTGCGAGAGGAATGCAGAAGGTATTGATGTTTTTAACAGATTCTATGTATGTTTTGATAGCCTTATAAGGATTTAGAAGGAAACTTGTAGGCCGCTTATTGGAGTTGATGGATGTTTTCTAAAATCAAAAATGAAAGGAGAGTTGTTGGTTTCTTTGGGTCGAGATGGTGATAATGTGATATATCCAATAGCATGGGCTGTTGTTATAGTCGAGAACAAGGACTAATGGTTGTGGTTTGTTAGGAAGATCAGAGTAGACTTGTGACGTGGAGATGGGGATGGTTATATCATGGTTTCTGATCGACAAAAGGTAACTTTATCTTTGTTCTTCAATACTCATATGAATATATGTTTATATACTCATGTATTGTTTACTAATGCAGGGACTGTTTGCTGCTGTCAAGATCGTACTACCCAATATCAACGATAGAATGTGTGTGAGACACATATATGCGAATCTGAAAAGTAAGCATGGGAAGAAACCGGAGCTGAAGCCACTGATCTTGAATCTTGCTTGGAGCTACAATGCGGCTGACTTCAAAGAGAACCTGTTCAAGATCTTCAAGTATGATATAATCGTTTATGTTGATGTTATGAAATCAAAGCCAGAGACATGGTCAAGGGCCTACTTCAAGCTTGGTGCATTTTGCGAGGATGTGGAGAAAAACTCTACAGAGTCGTTTAACAACTCTGTAGGTAAGGCCAGAGATAAGCCCTATGTTCCCATGCTTGAGACCATTGCTCAGCTTGCAATGGTTAGGATTGCTAAAAGAGACGTGATCGCTGACAGCCATGAAGGTATTTGCACACCGTATGTGGTTGAAACTCTTGAGAGTCTGCATAAAAAGGCTTCTGAATGTGTGGTAAGGCCATCGACGAACATGACATATGAATCTAATCTTAATGGATGTGCTCCTCGAGTTAGTGATAGGTTGTAAGTTTTAAATCATATTCTACTGCAAGTAATGCAATTATAGTATAAAAGGTATCGAATCCCACAGAAAATCTCGGTCACGATATATTTTAGAACGGTCAAATTAAACTAGGAGAAAGTAATGAGAAACTAAAAAGCAAGCAGAAAAGTAAATCAGGTAGCAGGAGTGGTTTGTAAGCAATCAACTAAAAGCGCTAAGTCTAGGGAGTTCTCAGGAAATCAGACAAGCAGATCAGATAATCAGTCAGGATAAAATTAAGTCCGGTTCTAGAACTCAAAAACATATATAGAATTAACCAACTTTCGTTGTAAGAATTCTCTAAGTCTAATAGTAGAAACCCAAATTTCTTTGCAATTCCTAACAGATTAAACTAGCCTTAAGTTCAGGTTTGATATGTTCACAATTCAATTAAACCAAATTTCTTTGCGAGTAATTAAATTGCTCAACCTAAATAATTCAGATTCTAAATCACACTTTCGTGTCAATTTAACAACCTAAAGTCTAGATTCTAAGTGATCAGGTTAGAAACTAGTATTAAGCACAATTAAGGGTGAAGAACAAATATGATATGAATCCTTAACTGAATAAACAAATCTAGCAAGTTATGAAATCATTTATGAGAATCCCTAAACCTAACTATGAATCTACTCAGACATAGATAATGAAAACATAATCAATGAATAATTATATTGCATAAAAGAGAGTATAAAAATAAAGGGGTTCGAAATCTTCTCCAAAAGCAGGAAGCAATACAGGTTCAGATCAGCCCCAAAAAGCTCTAAAAACTCTCAGCTCAAAGTATGAAAGCGTATCTAAAATTAAACACCAAAAACCTAATTATAAAGGCCTAATCACGACTGGGGCTTCTTTGTAATTATTGGAAACTTCTGGGCCAAAGTCAAATATCCATATTCTTCATTAAACCGCCGAAGATAAGCCCATCTCGCTCGTGAGTCAATCGATGCACAATGTGTGTCGATCGATGCAGATCTCTGTTTTGGACAGTGAACTCTATCTCTCGGGTCAAAACTCCAAAATGCTCCAGAAAGCTCCATAATCACCAAATCCGCTCCAAACGTGCATATATCTAATAATACCTGTAAAAGACTCTAAAGAAACACCAAAAGACTCTAAAACACAGTTATATCATGGTCTGAAACCGGTAAAAACCATGATACATCAACTCCCCCACACTTAGCCTTTGCTTGCCCTCAAGCAAAACAAAGAACTAAAATGTAGTGAAGAGGTTTGAAAACTTTCAGAAACTCTTTTCATCCTAGAAGCAACAACACTCAGATTCCCCTTAGTAAGTCACTGAAAGAATCACCTGCACGACATCAAGACCAACATATACTTCCCCCACACTTAGCAACTGTCCTGAGTAAACTCCACAATCAATCCAAAGGAATTCAAATTCACCCTACTGACTTCTATAAGCTATTAAGTGCGGTCTCACCTAAGGATTATCGATCAAAGGGCACATGGATTCTTAGCTTATAGAAGTCAATTTCTAAGATCTTGCAGGTATGATAATCAGCAAATTTGGTTGGCTGGACGTCCATATCCAACCAACTATTGTAGAGCAATGTATCATAATCATCCCAGTGCTCTGATATTGGCCTGTTGATGAAATATGCATCCTTAGCCAGATCCTTAGGCGCTTTGCCCCAAACTTTATATGTCGGAATTATGGCTCCTTCTACCTTAGGCCAAGGCCACTGTATAGCATCACAGTCTCGCTGATACGGATCAGGTAATGTCGAATCCCGTGTGAACCACTCCTCTGGTGGAGGTGTATGATCCGCAGCTGCTGTAGTAGCTCTACGTTTACGAGGTTTTCTGCGAGGAGGCATCTGTAATCAAAGAAATAAAGCCTTATCAGTCCCGCAAAACTCTCTGTGAAATCGTAGTGCAACGATCGTTGCATCAGATGCATCGATCGATGCAAGGCAATTTTCACAGACTCCTCAAATCGTATAAGAATCAATCCACAATCACAACAGCAGTATAATCCCATCATTAATCAGCCTAAATCAAGCCTATATCAGCACGGAATCATCATTCTAAAGCCAAAATCTTCTAATTCCAAAACCCTAAATCGAATCCGAAAACGATGAGTTTGAGAGACCTTACCTCGGAATTGCTTCGAATAGGTTATAGAAACGGATAGAGCGTGTAAAAACAAGAAGAATAGCACTTTGAATCAACGAAAATGATGAACAATTGAGTGATTTAGGGTAGAGGCGAATCGGTTGTACGGACGGCGAAATGTAGAAGAAGAGAAGAGAGAAAAGGTTAAAGGCACTTACATGTTTCGTGAATGCAACGACCGTTGCAGATAAGCAACGATCGTTGCTAGTGAACCGATTCAATTCCGGTTTAGCGCATGTGTACCTTTAATTTTAAAATTGAACCATTTGGGACGAACGTTGCACAGGACCGCAACGATCGTCACAAGGCGATTTCATATCCTCGTCATATCTCCCTGCAATGACCGTTGCACATGTCCGCAACGATCGTCACATATCTCCAGACTCGTGTTCTGTAATGAAAAAGCACCAAAACAAAACCAAAACGTAAAATCCTAAGAAAAACACCAAAAAGAATATATACAAACCAAACAGTGGGTTGCCTCCCACTCAGCGCTTGTTTAAGGTCATTAGCTTAAACCGAACGAATAAGATCAGGCTCCTGGAGGTTTCAACAGAGACTGTGAATGCCTCAGCGAAAGTCTCCTCATCCAAGGTGGAGAGTAAGCTGTCTCAGTGTGAGCTCGTCCAAGAAAAGAAGGAATGTAATGTTCTCCGGGATCTAAAACCAAAGTCTCACTCGTCTGCTCTCCATATCCATCCTCAATCCTAAAGGTTTGCCCGTAAATCTGTGGCCTGCACAGCATATCCATCTCAATGTGTAGAGGCTCATCTCCCAGATAGAGATCAATCAGACTGTTCCTTACGTCGATCACTGCTCCAGCCGTGGCTAAAAATGGTCTTCCCAGTATTAGAGCATCATCCTGCTCACTGTCGTACTTAAGCACCAAGAAATCTGTTGGAACCAAGTAGTTTCCAACTCTCACTGGGACGTCCTCAAGAACTCCTTCCAGAATCCTTATTGACGTATCAGCTAGGACAAGAGAGGTCCTAGTGGGTGAAAAATCTGTCATCCCGAGCTTCTCTGCCACAGAGTATGGCATGAGACTTCCAGCAGCTCCTAAGTCACACAGAGAACGCTTGAAACCATCCTCAAAAATAGAACAACTCAGCACAAAAATACCAGGATCAGGTAGTTTCTTAGAGATCAGAGTCAGCAGCACATCACTGATCTGTTTAGGGACCACTATCACCCAATCTTTCAACATTTCATCCATTGGCAGCATCTTCTCCAAGTATCTTTGCACACAAGGGTGATATGGTGGATCATCAGATATTGGAACTTCTTCCAACTTCTTGTCCATCTCTTCCAGTTGTCTGACCTCAGCAATCTCCTGGTGAGTTGTCTCAGACACCCCAGGGAATAGTCTATTAAGCTCTTGATCTGTCTCTTCATCAATGCCATGAGAAACAAGTGAAATTTTTTGTACACGACTTGCAACGATCGACGCAATAGGTGCATCGATAGATGAAGCAAAATTTTCACAGATTCCACCCGAGAGTTTTTCCTCAATTTCGGATTTCTCAGGTTCTTCCACCAGTTCAGCTGTATTTAACTCGAAATTTTCACCTTGGTATGATCCATCATTAATATAAACTGACCAAGCCTTGATGTGGGTGTCCACGAAATTCTTTCCCTTAACAGAGCTTGAAATCTGGCTCACTTGTGTGTCCAATTGCTTCACATGTGTATTTAAGGATTCAAACTTCCCATTAAGGTCCTCATACACAACAACTAACTTCTTGTTGAAGTCCACATCAGTCTTAGTCTGGCCCTCTAGAAACTGTTCCATCATGGCCTCCATCTTGCTCTCATGAGCATTAGCAGCAGGAGGTGTCTGATATGAGGAAGATCCATAAGTCCTCTAATTACCTTGCTGAAAAGGTTTCTGAAAACCAGCATTCCGCCAAATCCAGAAGAGTTTTGATTGCTTGTGAAAGCACTCTTCTGTCCACCATTGAAGAACCTATTACCTTTCTGATTACTAAACTTATTCCCTTGGAATTCAGAGCCACCAATGTAGTTCACATCCTCTTCCTGATTGTCTTCTTCAACTCCAAATACCTCAACATCCTGAGCAAAATGGACAGCTTTCTTCCCAGCCAACATATTAGAAACAGTATCCAACTTACTCCTGATATCAGCTATCTCCAGATTATCTATCTTCCCACCAGACTTCTTCCTTCTCCTATCAGCAGTCTTGCAGCTATTACTGCTCACCAAGTTATCTATCAATGTCTTAGCTTGCTCAGGAGTCCTTGTGTTGAAATTTCCATTGCTGGAATTATCCAACGCAGTCTGGTAAGGGAGATCTATACCTCTAAAGAATATGCCCAGCAATGTCACTTCAGTGAATCCATGATGAGGACAAGCATGTTGGTACTTCTTAAACCTCATCCAAGCAGCTTTAAGAGGGTCTGTAGGACCTTGGGAGAAAGTGAGAATGTCCTGTCTCGACTGATCAGAGCGAGCATCATCATAAAAGTGTCTCAGAAACTCACTCTTCACAGCATCCCAAGTAGTAAACTTTCCAGGTGGAAGTTGTTTCAGCCAGGCTGCAGCATCTCCAGCAATAGAATAGGGGAAGAGTTTGAGAAACAGATAGTCATAGTTCACTCCATCGTACTTCATCCCAGTGACTATGTCCTCAAACTCATCAATATGGTCCATTGGCTGCTCATTCGGAAACCCATGGAAGGCTTTCTGCCTCAGAATAGAGTAGTAGATGGTCTTGATCTCGAAGTCATTCCTCTCAAAACCAGGAGGTACAAGTGCTGACCGGTTAGCATGAAACTCATACGGACGGTTATAGTCAGCAAGAGTCCTCTCAGCATGCACAACCATCTGCCTCTGACCTTGTCCTTGGCCTTGTCCTTGTTCTTGTCGCGGTTCAGGCTCAGGTTCAGGGATCACATTCCCTTCAGCATCAATCCTTTGCCCAGCAGCATTATACGGATTGTTTTGTCGGTCCCTTAGGGTACCTTGAGCATCGGGTATCAGAATCAAGCGTTCTTTCACCATCCTTGCTCGTTGACTTTTCCGGTTAGTTCTCTCTAGTCTAGCAAGCTCCTCAAGTTTGAGAATAACGAGATTCGAGTTCGGATTACTTCTGGTATCACGTGTCTGCATATACCGTCTGTAATCGCAGTGCAACGATCGATTCTAAGAGGCAACGATCGATTCAACTCTAGTCGCCTTGCAACAATCGATTCAAAAGAATGCAACGATCGATGCTAAGCGAATGTCAGACCTGCGACAGAGAAAAACAGAGAAATTAGTAACAAAAAAAAAAAACAAAAATCCTAGTCTAAACCCTAGGCTCAAATCTATCGAAGACTCAAAAGAGTCCCCGGCAACAGCGCCAAAAACTTGATAGGTTGTAAGTTTTAAATCTTATTCTACTGCAAGTGCACAGTTAATGCAATTATGGTATAAAAGGTATCGAATCCCACAGAGACTCTCGGTCACGATAGATTTTAGAACGGTCAAGTTAAACTAGGAGAAAGTAATGAGAAACTAAAAAGCAAGCAGAAAAGTAAATCAGGTAGCAGGAGTGATTTGTAAGCAATCAACTAAAAGCGCTAAGTCTAGGGAGTTCTCAGGAAATCAGACAAGCAGATCAGATAATCAGTCAGGATCAAATTAAGTCCGGTTCTAGAACTCAAACACATATATAGAATTAACTAACTTTCGTTGTGAGAATTCTCTAAGTCTAATAGCAGAAATCCAAATTTCTTTGCAATTCCTAACAGATTAAACTAGCCTTAAGTTCAGGTTCGATATGTTCACAATTCAATTAAACCAAATTTCTTTGCGAGTAATTCAATTGCTCAACCTAAATAGTTCAGATTCTAAATCACACTTTCATGTCAATTTAACAACCTAAAGTCTAGATTCTAAGTGATCAGGTTAGAAACTAGTATTAAGCACAATTAAGGGTGAAGAACAAATATGATATGAATCCTTAACTGAATAAACAAATCTAGCAAGTCATGAAATCCTTTATGAGAATCCCTAAACCTAACTATGAATCTACTCAGACATAGATAATGAAAACATAATCAATGAATAATTAGATTGCATAAAAGAGAGTATAAAAATAAAGTGATTCGAAATCTTCTCCAAAAGCAGGAAGCAATACAGGTTCAGATCAGCCCCAAAAAGCTCTAAAAACTCTCAGCTCAAAGTATGAAAGCGTATCTAAAATTAAACACCAAAAACCTAATTATAAAGGCCTAATCACGACTGGAGCTTCTTTGTAATTATTAGAAACTTTTGGGCCAAAGTGCAATATCCATATTCTTCATTAAACCGCCGAAGATAAGCCCATCTCGCTCGTGTGTCGATCGATGCACAATGTGTGTAAATCGATGCAAATCTCTGTTTTGAACAGTGAACTCTATCTCTCGGGTCAAAACTCCAAAATGCTCCAGAAAGCTCCATAATCACCAAATCCGCTCCAAACGTGCATATATCTAATCATACATGTAAAAGACTCTAAAGAAACACCAAAAGACTCTAAAACACAGTTATATCATGGTCTAAAACCAGTAAAAACCATGATATATCAGTTAGCTTGGAGAATAAGACTTGCAGCTAAAGAAGATGGGATATCACAAGGATACATTGTCATCATGCTTACAGAGTGATGTTGAAGAAGGGTCTTGAGGCAAAGATTATGTTTGCCACTTGTTTAGGACAGCAACATGGCACATAACTTATAAAGAGGGCATCATTCCACTCAAAAGGTGCGAAGTTTTGGCCAGAAGGACCAAAACCTCTGATAATCGCCCCAGAACCTTCGGTACAGCTAGGACATAGGAAAGTAACAAAGGCAGATAAGAAAAGGAAGAGAGGCGTGAATGAATCACTGGTTAAGAAGAAAGAAAATTTAAGCGAATAATGCATCGTTTTGTTTGTGGTGCAGTTAATCACAATTCACGATTTCATAAGAAGTCGTCTAAGGTAATAGATGCACTGCTCTGTTTGAAATATGCACTGGTCTTTTATATTTCTTATTGGCAGCTCAACAGCTTGAAATCTGTTTCATATAGGCACCTTCAGGTGAAGTTTGCACTCAAGTTGAATCTTCACAGGGAGTTCTCACTCAGCTTGACAACTGAAGACGTTTATGATTTTTATGATGTTGTTGGATGTTTTTTGGCTAGATATCAGATGAAGACGAATGTTTTTTTGGCTTGTTAGCGGATGTAGTTGGATGTTTTTTTGCTTGCTTTTGCGACTCATAATTGATGCTTCTGGCTTTCTTTTAGGGTGTTATGATGGTTTGTTTCTTTGTACGACATTGCTTCTAAAGCATGAAATCAGATTTAATTATCTAAACCAAATTCTTCCTTGTTACATTGCAACAGAAAACACAAGCAAACTACACTAGCTTACCAACAATGACAATGATCATCTCAATCTTCAATTGTAGTTTATCCATCCGCTTCTTCTTTTCTTCCATATGCTCTGATAGGATTTGTTGCTCAAGTTTTCCTGTCCGAAATCCCAAAGCTTCGATCTCCTCCACCAAAGCCTCATCAAGCAATTTGTAAATATGGTTGTCACTGATAAGCTACATTCAAAACCAATTCGTGATTAATATGCCATTTATACAATGACGATAAATTAAACGGATAATTACCTTTCTTTTTGCAGCAAATGCACACCGGAAGTATCTCCGGTAAGGGTTATTGTTCGAATTCGACATTCTCGACACAATCATATCTCCACACCAACATCTCCTCGGAAGACCATCAACCCGGGTTCTTGCACGGCCAATTGATGTCGTAGACGAAGATCCAGACTCGTTACTCATCTTCGACGACTGTTCTGGGTAGAGAAACGATTTTTTGGGAAATTTGAATTTTAGGGTTCTTGTGAGAAACTGTGAATTGGGGATTTTGGTCTGATTTGTGGGTTTAAGTCACATGTAGGTTATTCGGATTTTTTTAGGCGAGTCGGTGGGTTTAATGGTCTAGTATAAGTGGTATTGGTCAGGGTTTACCAGTCACACCACGAAAACCTTTAAGAATCGTGTGAATTGTGGATTCGAGTTTCGATCTTTCAAATTGGGGGTAAATAGGATTTGAAATTAAATTTGGTGTGCAATCAGGCAGAGTCCGAAACTTTGTGTGTATCTGTTAATATACAATAGTTATGGGGGGGGGGCTATGTCGATTTCCCACAAAAGAATGTTAAAAGAATGATGGAATGATTACAAAGTATCTAAATAAGAGCGACCTCAAGCCATCTTTGCATCACACCTTCAAATTTATGAGGTTTTTTGTAGTTAAGAGTGAACACTCGATTTTGAATTGGTTTTTCAATTAACCGAGCAAGCTGGCTCATTGAGGCCCAACCTCGTTATTGTCGTCTTGACTTGCTTTTGCGAAATATATGATATATTGCGGTTTGTCAGGCAATACAGAGTAGAACATAGTCCATTGGAGAAGATCTTGTTTGTTTCAGATAATTCACCATGGCTGTCCAATCTGGAGCTATCGTCGGACCCATCAGTCTTTTTGCAACGCTGAAAAAAACGTTGATTGTATATGGACAAGCATAAACAGGTGCTCTCGTATTTCATCTCTCTCACCACAGAAAACACAATGTTGGTGGACACCCAAAGCTCACATTATCTACCCTGTAGATAATCTATTTCACACCGCAAGCGATGTAATTAACGAATATCAGAGAGTACCTTTCCCAAACCAGACAATTTTTTGCAATTCAACTCTATTTCTTCTTTGTCTAACCTGGTCCAAAGTGCTGTCGGCTGAGAAATGATCACAGTAGTAAGTGTCTGAATGTCTCCAAAGCATTATGTCCTCCCGTGCATTAGGGTCCAGGAGAGGTTCTGCTAGTATACGAGTAACAATGGTAAGATGGGAGACAGCTTGGAGACCATGAATCCTGTAAAATAGATGAGGCTGCCTCAACCACCCTTGATTGTCTCTTGACACCAAGACCTTGGGTGTCTGCTTTACCAAAACCAACCATAAGATTCTAAACATTCAACAAATCTTCAAACTAGAAAAAGTTGTTCTCCCATTTTGCATTTCACAGATGATAAACTGGTAAGCAATATCTTTGGCCTTAACTAATATACTCCAAATCCAAGAGCCACTAGCACATTTATTAGCCTCCAAAAAATACATGTTATGCATCAAGTAGCGACGAACCCATGCAACCCACAATGTACCAGATATAGTGAAAAGTCGCAATACCTAAGCTGAGAGAGAATACCTTTGATGATTGCCGCAAACTTCTAAGCCCCAAACCGCATTCAGGCATAGGGAAGCAAATGTCTTGTCATGCTATCACTACAAGAAATATGTACATTCGTAGCCCACAATAAACGCTATAATAAATGATTTATAGCATTTCCATAAGCGTTATGACAGCGGCAACTATAATAGGCTGCACTCCTACCATAGCAGTTTTTGTTGTGCTGTGTTTCGTTACCAATATAATAGCATTGTTTTTAACTTTCTGTGGTTGGTTAAACTTATGATAGCATGACGGTTATCGTCTTGGCACCAGTTTTCAAAGTACTTTAAGATTGGGTAACATTGAAACTGAGGGTTTTTCTTGAAGTGTCTGTAGATTGTTATGTGTCTCCAGTTGCCGATTTTCTCGTATTAGTAAGTCGCGTAGAAGATGAACTTGGGATTGAAGAAAGTGTATTTCGTTTCCTTTGTCAAGAAACCCAAGTCAAGAGCCAAGTTGAAATCAGTTCAAGAACCTGCAAGAAAATTTTGTCATCAGATGAGAGATTCAAGAACAAACAGTCAAATAAAAAATCTCAAGAAGAGAGGTTCTTCGTTTGAAGATCTTACCCGGCATGTCTTGCTTCATCTTTGGACATAAGAGAGAAGATCTGACCTAAAACAAAACAGGACATTGAAGTAGTCACCAAAAAACATCCATTACAACTGCAACTGGTAAATTAAGATGAAGATGAAATGCAGCAAAGTAACTCCTGATTCCTTCATCTTCATCCACATACCTTTCAATAAAAAAACAAGCCATTGTCTTCAATGAATCATTCGCTACTTATATCAAAGCTAAGTAAATTAGTTTTAAAATTGTTAGTTTCTTATTTCATATGAATTACATTGAATACATCGGAGGAGGGGGTCGGGTCCCTTAGAAAAAAAAATCATATAGAGTTCATCAAAACCTCAAATAGAAAGCTCAGCGAAACTCCATACACAGCACGATTAATACATACGAAACGAGCTCTATCACAAGAAAGAACAATATCCAAACATATTTACAAACTGAACAAAAAAAAACTCAAACTTTGAAAGAAAATATCATCGATACAAACGAATAAC
Organism: Orychophragmus violaceus; assembly: GCA_030180135.1. NCBI lineage: Eukaryota > Viridiplantae > Streptophyta > Magnoliopsida > Brassicales > Brassicaceae > Orychophragmus > Orychophragmus violaceus. The sequence goes on from CM058233.1 coordinate 62,089,518, forward strand.
ACACAACAGACTTGGAGAAGTGGTGATACCTTAACTCATGAAAATCTAATTTTAAGCTTGAGACGACCTCCAATGGCAAGGTCTGTAAAATAGGAAGAGGAGCGTCATTTGATGATCGATCCACTTTATATCTTTTCTGCATATCCCTAGCAATAGGTCCTAGAGATCTCCAATGGAAGAAAAAGAAGAGTGGGATTGCTTTGAGAATTTGAGGGGATTCGAAGGGTGTTATAAAGGAAAAAGAATTCGAACCAATCAGTGTTTTTGGTCTGGGAAGAAGAAGGAGACTTTACTTGAGATAGAAATAAATTAGGTTATAAGGGTCATAGTTTCTGTTCAAAACGCTTTTTTTTTGTTCTCCAAATAATGTAAAGCCAAATTAATATTGGCGCTTATTGTATTTTTTGCTTTATGTGTTGGCGTCCATAACAAAATTTAGGCTCCAAATACTATATTTTGTTTTCCACTAATGAAATTATGGCTCCTTAATAAAATGCTATGATAAAGTATTTTATCCCAACATGCTGTCTTTAATAGCAAAATCGTGCAATCCTAAAGTGCTATCAGTGCCCATATTATTGTAGTGTATCTTCCCTTTATGAGACTAAGTAGGTGTGCCTGACCATATAAAGTAGCTGCACAAACTCTCTATAGGATCAAGACATCTTGTTGGTAGTATAAAGCCGAGCTCCAAAAATTTACATTGCTAGAGTACCAATTTTAGTATTTGCAAACGTCCTGAAAATGAAAGGGGCTACTTAGGCCAATATATTATTTGGTTATTTATATTATCTACCATAGGCTTATTATCTAGCTTAGTAAGAGGTTTAGTAGTGAGGTGGAGACCCTAGTACCTACTAGGCAGTCCTGATATTTCAGCGAACTTCTTCATGACCTCCATAACTTCATCAAGAGATCTAGACGTTCCATTCCATGAATACCTGAATATCATCATCAAAACTTAGATGAATAAGCTTGACTTTGTGGTACTTTGGTTGATACCAAAACTTCCTTGAATTGCAGCTTGGTTCAGAATATTGGAGAGGATATTGTTAAGAATAACATACTAGTAAGGTGAGAGAGAGAAGCATTGTAAAATTCCTCGAGCATTTGTGAAAAAACCTTCCAAACAACCACTAATCAAAACAGAGAAGAAGATATGGAGATGCATACCTGAATCCAGTGAATTAATTGATCTGACAAACCCATTGCTTTAAACACTGAGATGATAAAAGACCACTTCACTGTATCAAATGCCTTTGCTATGTCGAATTTTATTGCACTCATGGAAGAGAAGGATGACTTGTTATTTTTGTTCACTAACTTCGAAGCAAGAAGGACATTTTCAAGTAGGGGACGTCCTTTGATGAAGGTGCATTGATTGGGGGTCAATGGCTTATGGTAAAATGGACTTCAGCCAATTTTCTAAATCTTGGATATCAGCTTATATATCAGGTTACAACATGCTATGGGGCGGTACTCCTTCATTGTCTGCGCATTTTCTATCTTTCGTATGAGAGTAAGGGATGTGTCATTGATACCTGAAGGTAGGAAGTCAAACAGGAAGACATATTGCATTGTGGTTATAAAGTCATTCCAAATCACAGACCAAGCATCTGCATAGAACTCCTTAGTGAATCCATCCAGACCAGACACTTTGTCACTAGGACGAGAGTGTAGAGTGGACTTGAAATCCAGGGCATTAACTCCTGATATGTAGTTTTTTTGGTTCTTGACAATATCAATCCCTCAAAATTCTACTTGTGATCTTGTAGTATTTAGAGGTGTCAATCCAAATGGATAAAGTGTAGAACACTAAGAATGCTTACAAAATAAATGAGCTAAGAAAAATCAAGTAAACAGGTTTGATAAAACAATTCGAAGATATTGAAAAGAGATAGGCAAGTAGAACAAGAAAGAAAGAGATAAAGAGAATTAAGAAAATGATAAAGATGGATCCTAGGATGAGGTTATGGAGTTTGGGTGATCAAAAGTTAATTTATGATGGTCATACATTCATACAATATTAAACATGACCGAAGAACACAAATATAAGCTAACCCATTTCCATGACATTAATCCATATGCTAATCAAGTACTCATTCATTTTCCAATTGCAAATCACAAGATAAACACACATTCAATCCAATCTCAATAGCCATTACACATTGCTAAACCTTAGGCTTAGAACATTAAGCTAGACTAATCTAATTCCTTGATATTAGTCGCCTTGCCTAATCAATAACAATCTTCCAATTTTGATTAAGCAATAAACAAGCATGTAAAACAGGTTCATCTAACCAATAAAGACCCTAGGAAATCTTTTCTATGATATAGGAATGCAAATAATCAAATTTGGTTCTTTGGGATATTTCATCAAACACCTTTCAGGCGTAAAATTCGCTAAGATCCAGACTAATAAAATTCAAGCCTATCTAGCATTCAGAACACAAAATACACAAGGATCAACCAACATTAAGTCCTAAACATCGAAGAAAATCAATATTCACACCCTAAACATCCTCATCCCAAGATCCTAAAGCTAACTACTCAATAATCATAGTTTTCTCAACTAAACTCATAAAAGAAAAGTTAAGAAACGTGATTAGTGAGCTTAAGCAAAGAGAGATTAAGAAAAATTAAAGAAGTACTTGATTAAATTTAAAAGAAACTGATTACCAAAGTTTGGGTCTAAATTGGTAAAAGAAAGCTTAGGAGAAGAGAAGAGGTCCCTATGGCACCTTTGTATACCGCAGGATGCCATTCGGACTGTGTAATGCTCCTGCGACGTTTCAGAGGTGCATGATGTCTATTTTCACAGACATGATAGAGGATTTTATGGAGGTCTTCATGGATGATTTTTCTGTCTACGGACAATCTTACCATGCTTGTCTGGATAATATATGCAAGGTGCTAGCTCGCTGTGAGGAAAAGCACCTGGTTTTGAAATGGGAAAAATGTCATTTTATGGTCAAAAATGGCATTGTACTTGGGCATAGAGTTTCCGAGGCAGGAATTGAAGTGGACAGAGCTAAGATTGAGGTGATGAATGGGCTGCAGGCGCCAGATTCAGTAAAAGGAGTTACGAGTTTTCTTGGGCATGCTGGTTTTTATAGGAGACTTCCGCAAGATAACTAGACCCCTCACTGCACTTCTCTGCAAGAATGTAAAGTTTGAGTTCACAGATGAGTGTCATGTTGCATTCAAGGAGCTGAAACAGACCTTGATCTCGGCTCCAATTGTGCAACCACCAGATTGGAATCTGCCTTTTGAGGTGATGTGTGATGCTAGTGATTATGCGGTAGGAGCTGTGCTTGGGCAGAAGAAGGACAAGAAGCTCCATGCTATCTATTATGCCAGTAGAACTCTTGATGATGCTCAAAGAAATTATGCAACCACTGAGAAGGAGTTGTTGGCAGTTATGTTTGCATTCGAGAAGTTTCGTCCCTATCTGATTGGATCCAAGGTAGTTGTGCATACTGACCACTCTGCGCTCAATTATGTGATGCAGAAGAAAGATGCTAAGCCAAGGCTGTTGAGATGGATATTGTTGCTCCAAGAGTTTGACATAGAGGTGCGATACAAGAAAGGAGTCGAGAACGGTGTTGCTGATCACTTATCACGGATTAGGATCGATAAGGACGTTCCTATAGATGATTTTCTACCAGAAGAGAACATATATAAGGTTGAGACGAGATTTCAGGCAAATTCAACGAGTTCACTGCATTCTGGATGAAATTTAGGACGAGTGTCGGTTTACACCCATTTCATGTCGTTCGACACTATATTTGAGAAACCGAACGATAATCGATCAAACCCAACACCAGTTGGTCGACTGGGTTCAATGTCGATCGACACCAACTTCAGTGTCGGTCGACACCAGTTGCGGATGCAAGAAGCTATCCTGGATGATGAAGCTGACATATTCATAGCTGCAGTCGTCCAAGGTTCTCTCTCTACTAGACCTTGGTACGCCCATATAGCCAGTTACCTTGCTGCAGAGGATGAGCCTGAAGTGTTTAAAGGCTATGCTAAGAAGAAGTTCCTTAGGGAAGTCAGGCGCTATTATTGGGATGAGCCCTACCTGTACAAGCATTGCTTGGATGGTATCTATAGACGTTGCATTGCGGAGTCTGAGATCGATAACGTGTTTTACCACTGCCATGGTTCTGAGTATGCTGGACACTTTGCTACATTCAAGACAATGTCTAGGTTCTTCAAGCAGGCTTCTGGTGGCCTACAATGTTCAAGGATGCTCAGCTATTTGTCTCTCAGTGTGATGTGTGTCAGAGGAAGGGGAATATAAGTAAGAGACATGAGATGCCACAAAACTTCATCCTTGAGGTTGAGGTCTTTGACTGCTGGGGCATCGATTTCATGGGACCGTTTCCATCTTCTTATGGGAACATGTATATCTTGGTTGTTGTGGACTACGTCTCTAAGTGGGTTGAAGCACTTTTTAGTCCGACCAATGACTCTTCGGTAGTTCTTAAGCTGTTTAAGACTATCATCTTCCCCAGATTTGGAGTGCCTATGATTGTGATAAGTGATGGCGGTTATCACTTCATCAACAAGGTCTTCGAAAAGTTGCTTAAGAAGCATGGTGTTAATCATCGTGTGGCCATTCCATATCACCCTCAGACTAGTGGACAGGTAGAGGTCTCCAATAGACAAATCAAGGAGATTATGGAGAAGACAGTGGGAAAGACTAGGAAGGATTGGTCTGCTAAGCTAGATGATGCGTTGTGGGCTTACAGGACTGCGTTCAAGACGCCACTGGGGACTACACCATTCCATCTACTCTATGGGAAAGCTTGTCACCTTCCAGTTGAGCTCGAGCACAAGGCTAGATGAAATTCGCCACCATGCTTATGAGAACTCAAAGCTGTACAAGGAGCGTAAAAAGGTGTATCATGATAAGAAGATCATCTCACGCAACTTCGAACCCAATGATCAGGTACTCCTCTATAACTCTCGCTTAACACTGTTTCCTGGCAAGTTGCGTTCTCGTTGGTCAGGACCATTCACCGTCAAGGAGGCTAGACCACACGGAGCTGTTATCTTGATGAATTCCAAAGGCGAGGAGTTCACAGTCAATGGGCAAAGGGTGAAACATTATTGGGTGAAAGCTTCGATTCTAGAAGGCAACATTGTCCATCTGGATAACCCAACCAATGCCTAATCGCGACACAGTCAAGCTATTGACGTTAAACGAGCGCTGAGTGGGAGGCAACCCACTATAGGTTAGTTTTTGTTTCTTTTTGGTTTTCGCCCTTGTGTCTTTTGATTTTTCTGGTTTTTGTGTGTCAGAGTCGTACAGAGCAGGTTTGCTGGCAGCAGTGTCGGTCGACACTCCATAGTGTCGGTCGACGCCACACTCGAAAACACGGATGGAAATCGATCATGCTCGATTAGGAGAAAATCGATGTCGACCAGAGGCTAATGTCATCCGACACTGGTTGTGTATCGGTCGACATCGACTGCGACCACATGTAAGTTTTATGTTTTCCGAGTTCTCGGTTACTTACACCTTGTTATCCCGAGCCCAAGCTGCGATTGCACTGGGGACAATGCAGTCTAAGTGTGGGGGAGGTGGTTACTGACATTGTGTTTTGTTTTCTTAGAGTCAGTCCCTTGTTTTGCCTTATTTTCAAAATGGTTTTTTCGCTGGAACAAGAACTAAGTGACCATTGGATGGACTTGCAGTAGCTCTATGACTACTAGAAAACCCCAAACGGATCAACTTACCAAGGACACCCATATCTAACCAGGTATTCAGAGGATCCATCACTAACTTCACCTCTAATCCTGACTTATTTTCTCACTTAGGGGCTTGGTATCTCTGGATCGGATTCCTCTGATGTGTTTGACACAGCCTATGATCCTGTCTGAGTATGGTTTCTGATTTTCCCCTCCTTTGAAAGTAAAAAAAAGAGATTAAAACTGCGGATAATCTGGTAGCTTTGAAGTGGTCACGGGAGTGGTAGAGACCCCTATTACCTCCTGTGCATCCATGGAAACATGTCCAAAGTTACACCCCGAATAAAAAGGGAAGAGCACTGATAGAAAAAAATAAAATGATACCCAGTGGGGAAAAATCAGTTGCTATGGGAGAAAGGGAAAAGAAAGGAACCAGAAACCGACAGTTTGGTGGTCAAGTACTGTTTGAGTTGAGTCCATGTGTCCTATGATCGATACTCCCTCTGTGAGACCGCACCTAATTGTATACATAAGTTAGTGTCGTGAACTTGAATATCCTAATCTGATTGTGGAGTTTACTTGGGACAATTTCTAAGTGTGGGGGAAGTATATTGTGGTCTTGATCTCTGTAGGAAAGTTTTCAGTGGCTTACTAAGTGAATGTGAATGCGAAAGTTCCTAGGACGAAATGAGTTTATGTGTTTTCAAACCTGTTTCTTATGCTTTGGTTCTTTACTTGCTTGAGGGAAAGCAAGAGCTAAGTGTGGGGGAGTTGATATATCATGGTTTTTCTAGGTTTTCAACCATGATATAGTTGTATATATGGAGTCTTTAACCTGGTTTTTCGAGTCTATTGAGCCTTCTACAGGTAGGCTTGCGTTTGGAGCAAAGAGTGGGATTATAGGACGTTTCTGGCGATCTGTGCAATGAGGTGAAGTTGGAGTCTCGACCACGACTGGATGTCGACCGACACTCACCTTAGTGTCGGTCGACACTGAGGGCGACAAGACTTATACGGTGAGTTGAAGACATCTTTTGAAGAATTGCAAAGTTTCCCAAAAGTTTTCTCTAATTCTAATCTTGCCCCAAAACGTGTTTAGTGTTTTAATTAGGTTTTTCAGACTCAGTATCATGATCTTGTTCTTACTTTGTTCTTGCTTTGGAGATTGAGAGATTTGGTGCCAAGGGGCTGTTCTTGCTACTTGTAACCTTTGAGAGAAGGATTTCGAACCCTTTTTTTATCTATCTATTCAGTCTTTGGTTTTCTATTCAATGATGTGTTGTTTATCTGATAATATGTCTGAGTAGTAACCTAGTTAGATTTAGGAATTCTCATAGGGTTTTTATGCATGTTTAGATAACTGATTGATTAGGATTCTAAATATATTCGTTCATCACCTAAGTTGCACTTAACACTGAATTCTGGACTGATCACCTAGGATTTAGATCTCAGATAATTAACTTAGCACGAGAGTGTGAGTTGTAATCTGAATTAGCTTAGTGTGAGCAATTTGACTAGATACAAAGAGATTTGGTTTAGGAGAATTGTGAACTGAAGAACCTGTTTCTAATGCTTGTCTAGAACTCTAGGATTACAAAGAGATTTGGATCACTAGGTTGCTAGATATAGAAATAATATCAGCGAGAGTTGGATTGTTTATCATTGTGTTTTTAGTTCTTGAACTTGCGCTTAATCTTTAATCCGGTTAGTTAAGTATCTGACATTGTATATATCCCGAGAACTTCCTAAGTCTGACGCCTTTCTCCCATTGAAAACACTCTTTAATTTACTTGCATTCGGTTATTGCTTTCTCTTGGTTGGCTTAGCTTAACTGAAAGGCATATAGTCTATCGTGTGAAACTTGAGTCCTTGTGGATACGATACCCTGAAATACTACATTCGCATAACTGTGCACTTGCAGTAGAATAAAGAATAAACTTTGACCTATCAAAAATCTAACTCAGTTTCCCACGACTTTAATTTGGAGACTCAGAGATAAATTTCAACGGAAGAGATTCATACGACTCAATATTTCAAGACCGTCGGTTTGGTCCTTCATCACCTTTTCACTTTCAATCACTCCTTTAGCCTCCAAACTCTTCCAAACCTCCTTAGAAACTACAGGAAATCTCTAATACTCCAAATCACCTGGAAAGACTCAAGAAAAGGCAAAAAATGCAAACTCTAATCCTAAACACACTAAGTCCTAAATGAATGAATTTCTAATGAAATTGCTAGAAATAAATGCAATATGAAAGAAAGCTATGCAAATTATGATCCTAGAAACCTAGAAATTATGATACTATCAATTCCTCCAAACTTCTTTTTCTTGTTCGCAAGCAAAAATCAAAGACAAGAAGGAAGAAAAGTTTGAAAGTGAGAGCTCAAAGCTTCCAAAAGTAATTGTCAAGAAATGGTGGAAACGAAATCTAAACATGCAACCAAATGCTATAATCAAGCTTGATCTACTCCAAAAGAGTTAGCCATTCCCATCACTACATGCATCAAGTCCAAATTTCAACATACACATGAATTCCTAGCATCAATCCCTTTAACAATCAATTAGTAAAGATGATTCATTATTGTTCAAATCAAATGAACACATTTGGCTAAGGGTTTAAGGTATTGAGATGAAAATTATCTCAATTATTTGTGGCTTTTCAAGAACAATGATCAATCAAAGAGTGGATGAACTTATGCAAAATGATAAGAGTGAAGAACAACTTATGCATACAAGGATATACTCCTATCTTTCTTTACCTTAATGCCATGACCAATGAAGGACTAAAACCTGTAGAGACCTAATATAAAGATCAGCAATGACTAAAAAGATAAAATTTTAAATATATATGCAAGGGATAAACATGGGACTTTCTCCCAAGTGAGCTTGTTTTGTGTCTCTAAGCTTGGCTATCTTTGTTTTTAGTGAAGATTGGGGAATGACCTAACTTCTTGATTGATAGCTAGGACTTGAGTGAGAAACTATTGAATATTGATTGAGTCTCTTTGAAGTTCAAGGCTTAATATGGCCTTGGCACTTGAGAAAGGCTTGAATCTTCCTTTGCATTTGACTTTATACTCAATTTCTCCATCCTTGAGCTTGATTGGATGCCAGGTGAGAGTTCTTGGGGGAATTGAGCATTTTGGAGGGTGGGGCTTCTTTGATCTTCTTTTTTATCACAAGATTAGCTTTCTTAGATCCATCCAACCTCTCTTTTGAGCACTTAACATGTTCTCACTAAAAAATCCTTGAAGGATCTATCCATCCAAGGTTTCCTTTTCATCAACGTTAAGCTTGGTCATCTCCTTAGTGTCTTTCCCTTTCCTCCTTTCCTTGTCATCCTAATTCTCTTGCTCCATTGACGTGGAATAAGAGATTTCAAAGAGACTTCATCCAATGAAAAAAGTTCTTCAACATTATCATAACCCAAACCTTCCTTCTCATGAAAACTACTTCATAATTCTCATCAATCAAGTTCACCTTTCTTGAGAAGATTGCACTACAATACTCCTTGGGACTTGATTCAACCTCACACTGTATTTAATCCATTGGTGTTATAATAAGAGAACTCTCTACAGAAACTTGATTCTCCAAGTGGTTGAGCCTAAAAGATAAGTTTTCAAGTCTTGTGTAGAGATCATGTTGAGAAGATATCCCCTTAGTGTGAATGTTTTGAAATTGGTTGTTCATATCAATGGCCTCTCAATCTTGTCTCTCTAATAGTTGTTGGAGAATACTTTCATGTCCAAATCGTGACTTATAGTTGTGTCTCTATGAATTGTGGTTAAAATCCTTGTTGGGGAATTTTGTACCCTTTACTCTCGTCCCTCACAATGGTATATGACTCTTGAGTAGCTTGTAAGACTTCATCTAAAGATCATTAAGAGCTTCCAACTACTTACTCTCTTCATTCTTAATGTCTCCATTGTCCATTGGAACTTTCTCAAACCCACAAACATAGTTCTCCTCACTTTTGCCTAGATTCTCAACAAGTAGCTATCCTTGATATATTGTAAGGTTCACAAACCTTCCTTTTCTAGGTATAAGGATGGTGATGGGAAAAGCAGGTATAGGGATGGTGATGGGAACTTTGATATGCATCGGAGGAGCTTTATTACTAACAGTGTAAAAGGTTTTCCCTTGACAAAGCTTCACGAACTAGAGACTCATCATCTATTGATGAACCATAAACCCGCATTAAATCCCGAGAAATGGATCACCGGATGTGTGCTTCTCTTCGCGGGCAGTAGCTGTTTCGGGTCGTGGATGATAATACAATCTGTATCTAAAGTCCATTGGTGCATTTTATACACTGCATGATAGAAGATACTAAAGATATCATATTTTTTAAACCCCTGGTGAGGACAATCATGAGTGTATCCCTTACGTCTCTCCCATGTCTCATGAATATTCTCATGGGTGTATTGTTTGAAGCTCAAGATGTCATTCCTATCTTGGATTGTTATTCGTGTAGGGTAGAACTTTAGGAGAAATATGCTCTTGCAATCATCCTAAGAATTCACCAAGTGATATGGTAATGATCGCTCCAAATGGCTAGCGTTATCTCCAAGTAAGAATGGGAAAAGGGAGTTTTACACCATCATCATCCATATCTACAATACTAAATGTGTTACATAACCTCTGAAAGTAGTAAAAGGGATCATAAAGATTCTCCGCTCTTGTCCCTAAGAACTTGGAATCTTGAATCATTCTATCAAGCATGCCTTGATATTGTAAGAATTGGCTTCTATCGGAGGTGGATGGATCTTATATCTCATGCGACATTGAGGAGTGTCAAATCTTCCAATTGTTGGATTATTCTCTTGGGTTGGAGTGGGTAACAATGGGAGTGTCAAGTAAGCTTCTTGATGATGAGGTTGTGGTGAAGCTTCTTGAGATTGTGGAGCTTTAGTGATGCTTCTTTGATTGTCAATCTCCAACCCCTCAGGTGAACTTTTCTTTCCATGTCTCTTCCCTTTTTTTTGGTACCTTTGAAAGCACAAGAGAATCAAGGAAACCAAGTTAATAACAACAAATAGAAAGAAGTTCATCATCTTACTTAGTCATGAATGAACCAAAGAAGAACTAAAATCTTAGTCTCAAAAAGAAATAAAATCCTAATGACTAAAGTTAAACCCAATTGGCAGTGACGCCAAATTGATAAGTAGATATTTTTGTTCTAGAAAATAGAATCCTTCAAAATCCTACTTGTGATCGTTGTAGTATTTAGAAGGTATCAATCCAAATAGGTAGAGTTTAGAACATTAAGAATGCATAAAACTAAATGAGCTAAGCAAAATCAAGTAAAGAGGTTTGATAAAACAATCCAAAGATATTGAAAAGATATAAGCAAGTAGAAAAAATCAAGAAAGAGCTAAAACGAATTAAGAAAATGATAAAGATCAATCCTAGGATGAGGTTGTGGATTTTGGGTGAGCAAGAGTTAATCTATGATGATCATACATTCATACAATGTTAAACATGGCTCAAGAACATAAGTATAAACTAACTCATTTCCATGACATTATTTCATATGCTAATCAACTAATCATTCATTTTCCAATTGCAAATCACAAGATTAACACACATTAAATCCAATCTCAATAACCTTTACACATTTCTAATCCTTAGGTTTAGCATATTAAGCTAGACTAATCCAATATTAGTCCCTTTGTCAATTCTCTAATCAATAACAATCTTCCATTTTGATTAAGCAATAAACAAGCATGTAAAACAAGTTCATCTAACCAATAAAGACCCTAGGAAATCTTTTATATGATCTAGGAATGCAATTCATCAAATTTGGTTCTTGGGATATTTAATCTAACACCTTCCGGGCATGAAATTCCCTAAGATCTAAACTTATAAAATTCAAGCTAATCTAGCATTGAGAACACAAAATATACAAGGATCAATCAACACTAATTCCTTATCATCAGATAAAATCTCTATTCACACCCTAATCAACCTGATCCCAAGATCCTAAAGCTAACTACTTACTAATCATAGTATATTAAACTAAACCCATAAGGGAAAAATTAAGAAACATTATTGGTGAGCTCAAGCAAAGAGAGATTAATAAAATTAAATAAGTACTTAATTAAACATAAAAGAAACTGATTACAAAAGTTTGGGTCTAAATTTGGTAAAAGAAAACTTAGGTGAAGGGAAGATCCTAAACACTAGGTTAAAACCCTCATTTGTAGGTAAGGGGTTAGTAATGGCATTTTTGTAAATATGGACAGCTCATACTGACCGGCTCTGGTCGGTATGGTGATACTGGGTAGCTCCGGTCGGAATTCTCTGGTCAGCATAATCTCTAGTGCATCTTAATATGTGGGGCAAGTGGTTGAGCGTTAAACTGTGTTGAGATGTGTCCAGTAAATTAGTCATAAATCTTTCAATTCAAATGTAAATGGCTTTAAACCACCTCCATTGGAACTCAAACTCAATTTCCCACGACTTTAATTTGGAGTCCCGGAGCTAAATGTCATCAGAAGGGCTTCATACCACTCAATCTTTCAAGACCATTGGTTTAGTCCTTCATCACCATTTCGCTTTCAATCACTTCTTTGGCCTCGAAACTCTTTCAAACCTCCTTAGAAACTCCAAGAACTCTTTAATACTCCAAAATAACCTTGGAAGACTCAATAAAATAACAAAACTTGCAAACACTAATCATAAACACACTAAGTTCTAAATGAATGAATTTCTAATAAAATTACTAGAAGTGAATGTAATATGCAAAAAAAAAAACTATGAAAATTATGATCCTATAAACCTTTAAATCATGATACTATCAACTGCTGCCGCAAGAAAATTCTTGCCATTCACAGAGCATCTGAAATTCAACAGAGATTGCAGAGAGTCATCTGAGACATCCTTGGTATCTCTCTATTGAGATAAATCTCTGAAAATGTCCCACTACTTCTATTTTGATGTCCAACATTGTTTTTGGGACTTACCATAACCAGAAACAAGTACCTTAATAGAACTTCTTGATCTTCGACCTTGTGCAAAATGATGGAAAAATATGTAGTTTTGTCCCCTTTCTTTAGCTGCTTTAAGCAAGATTTTTGTCAGAAAAACTTCCCCTCAACATCCACAAGCGTGTTCCAGCGCTTAGATACTTGTGCCTCAGATTCCAATAATCTGGGATTGCGGTCCTACATCACTGCATTCTGAAAAAGACATAGGTCTTCAAACGACTGTTAGTCCTATTAGGAAGGTCTCCAAACTACTCTTAATCCACTTTTTAGCATCTTCAACTTCCTTTGGAACATTTGAAGAGATGTGTATGAATGATGCAAGGGACTTTATTGCTCCCAACATCTAGCCAAAGTGGGCAAGAACACTTTATGGTCCACCAGATAATTGAAAAATCTGAAAGGCTTCCCCGATTCCTCTTTCATTGCATCTAATCTTATGAGATTCCTCCCGGATATAAACTTGTGTATGAATGAGGAAATAAACTAAGCAATTCTACATATCTTCTGTATATGATAGATCCGAGAGCTTACAATCTGCCACAACCTCTTGAAAGTGCATCATCCATGTTTGATAAGTGAGATAGTTCTGGATACACGAGTGTTCTCCCAAAGACAAGGTAGTGTTGAGTCTCCCATAAAAATTCAGGACATGGAGAGATGATCATAAGCAGATCGTGTTGTTCCTCCCAAGTCTACAAATAATTTTGAAGTTTTTTTGGTCAATTCCAAATCTAGACCCCAGTAGATTTCTAATGGAAGTCTTACCGGGTCGACTTTGCATAAAAGTCTACTTTTTTATTTTCAGTGTCAAAACTAGACCTTTCCGGAGTAGACTTCCTAGGTAGACTGCCACAAATTCTACTTGATCAGACGTAGTATACTCCTAAAAGTCAAAGTTTGGTCGAATGCAAAACTAAACCCTTTACTTTTGCAGACCTCTCTACGAAGTCTACAACTTGATTTTAATTCCAAAACTAGACCCTTTGGATACTTTGCAAACAAATCTATATAGTAGATTTGTTCACGAAGTCTACTAACTCCAGTAGACTTCTCCGAGAAATGTACTCCTGACACATCATGCTGACATCATTTTCACGTCATTAATTTTTTTTTAAAGGCTTTTGTATATAATATATAATGTATTTGATATTTATGTTTGGATTAGGTAATATATTTGCTTGTGAATGAATTTGATATGTTTATACCATATAAATATGCATAAATCTTTTTCTTAGTGAAATTGTGAAACTAACTTATTTATGGTGGATTTCACGGAGAAGTGTACTTTTATATATTTTTTTTTTTCAAATGCATTTTAGTGCACATTTTTGATGAATTTTTTTTTTCAATTTTTTTCAATTTTGGTTAGGTATTGTTGGTATTTATGTATAAGTTTCACAATATTATATGTTATGGTTTAGTTTAAAATGAATTTATGATTTTAACATTTTTGCCAGATTTTTGTTGGAAATCGACCAAGGTAGAGTTGTACGAGAAGTTACTAGGGGTAAACGTATTTTTACCGATAAGCTCGGACCTAAATCTGATAAATGCTACTTCGTTGGTTATCCCAAAGAAACCAAAGGTTATTACTTTTACAACCCTACTGAGAACAAAGTGTTTGTTGCTCGTACTGGTCCTTTTCTAGAGAGAATTTCTTTCCAAGAAAAATAGTGGGAGTAAAGTACAACTCGATGAAATTTGAGAAACACAGGTGATTGTTTTGGCTTCTCACAAAGAGTCGTAGTATCTACACATGTGGAACGTGGGGTAGGTCCGAAAGGACACGCCACGAACCTGTTAGATGTGGGTTTTTGGTGACTGATCATCGTGAACTATTGATAATACAGAGTGATTAACCTACATCCTTTGAGGAAGCGATGATGGGCCCTGACTCCGAAAAATGGCTAGAAGCTGCAAAATCTGAAATGGAATCCATGTCAGTAAACAAAGTATGGACTTTTGTTGATTTACCTGATGTTGTCAAAACCATTGAGTGTAAATGGGTTTTCAAGAAGAAAATAGACATGGATGGTAATATACAGATATACAAAGCTGTATTGGTGGCTAAAGGTTACAAAAAAAATTCATGGTATAGACTATGATGAAACCTATTCCCCAGTCGCAATGCTTAAGTCCATTCGGATTCTCCTATAAATTGCCGCTTATTACGATGATGAGATATGGGAAATGGATGTGAAAAAAGAATTCCTCAATGGAAATATCGAAGATGATGTGTACATGACAGAACTTGAGGGTTTCACAGTCCATGGTAGTGCTAGGAAAGTATGCAAGCTTTGAAGTTCCATTTATGGTTTAAAGCAAGCATCCCGGAGTTGCAATCTTCGGTTTAATGAGGCAATCATAGAGTTTGATTTCATTAGAAACGAAGAAGAACCTTGCGTTTACAAGAAGACTAGTGGGAGTGTAGTTGTTTCTTAGTATTGTATGTGGATGACATACCTCTTATTGGGAATGACATTCCTATGCTTAATTCTGTAAAGACTTGGCTAGGAAGTTGTTTCTCAATGAAAGACATGGGAGAAGCCGCATATATATTCTTGGAATAAAAATCTATAGAGATAGATTAAATAAGCTAATTGGACTGTGTCAAGACACTTATATAGATAAGGTCTTACACATATTCCAAATGCATGATTCCAAGAAAGGTTTCCTACCAATGTCTCATGGCATAACTCTCAGTAAGACTCAGTGTCCTTTGACACATGATGAGCGAGAGAGGATGAGTAGAATCCCATATCCTTCTGCTATAGGATCTATCATGTATGCCATGCTCTGTACTCGTCCAGATGTTGCATGTGCTTTGAGCATGACGAGTAGATACCAATTTGATCCAGGTGAGAGTCATTGGACAGCAGTCAAGAATATTCTTAAATATTTTAGAAATAGTAAGGATAAGTTCTTGGTTTGTGGAGGAAATGATGAGCTTGTTGTGAGTGGCTACACCGATGCGAGTTTCCAAACAGACAAAGATTATTACCGATAACAATATGGTTTTATCTTTTATCTTAATGGAGGAGTTGCAAGTTGGAAGAGTTCCAAGCGGAGCGCCGTAGCAGACTCTACAACCGAATCTGAGTACATCGATGCTTCAGAAGCAGCAAAGGAAGCTGTTTGGATTCAGAAGTTCATTACTGAACTAGGTGTGGTGCCTAGTATTTCTAGCCCAGTGGATCTCTATTTTTACAACAATGGAGCCATCACACAAGCGAAGGAACTTAGGTCCCACCAGAAGTCCAAACACATTCAGAGGAGATATCATCTCATTCGTGAAATTGTTGATAGAGGAGATGTAAAAATTAGCAGTGTCTCAACGGATGCAACTGTTGCTGATCCGTTGACCAAGCCTCTTCCACGGCCTAAGCGTGAGAGTCATATTGCTGCTATAGGTATTAAGTTTCTTAAGATGTGATCTTGATTCTAGTGCGAGGATTTTCCTTTCATATGATGTTCATGTTTACATACATTTGGTTATGTTTTCAAATTAATGAAATTTGTTTCAGATTCATTTGGTTATTGGATAACAAATAAAAGTTCCAAAATAATTTGTATCATTTTATAGGTCATCAAGTACGTGACTTAATCATGAAACCCTATAAGTGAAAGGTGACCTAAATTATTGTGGTCCCTAGTCAAAGTTATTAAAATTGGATGTTAATCATGGAAGATGACTAGTATGTGAGGTGGCTGATGACTAAGTTTCGTGGAGTCATTTAATATGTTGTATTAAAGCCAATCGCATAGAAATGTGTTGGGGAACACATGGTTGGACTGACCCGCTATGAGAACTCTACAAGATTGTTATATGAGTGTCATATGAGTTTCTCATCACGACTATAGAGTGTAGTCCTTTGACTTGATTTCATCATGATTTCTTACCTATGGATTAGTTCACTTTGACCTTGTCAAACGTCAACCGTAACAGGTAATTATAAAGACTTTGATTGGGTGTGCTATGAATTTTGTAAAGAACAAGGATGGAACAAGATGGAATTTGTCCCTCCTATATAACGGGATATAAATATCTCAGGGCCTTGGTACTGAGAAATGCATGGCCGTGCTCAAACGAGGTTAATGTCAGTTGTTTGTTTTTAATCAGTATAAATCGGAGTTCGATAAATGTGATCTAACTAATAAGGATGACACCGTTTCTTGCCTTATGCCAATATCGAGATATAGAGACAAAGGGATTATGGGAATAGATGATTCCAGTACAAGTGGGAGTTTGTTGGGAATGTCCTGAAATCAATTGTATTTACTCTTGTTTGAGTCGTAACGGAGGTTCGACAATCATATAATATTAGGTGGTTATAATGTTTTGCTAGAAACCGCTTAAAATCAATAGATTAGGTATCTATTACTAATATTATATGATCCTACAGAGTCATACACCTAAGCAAACAAGATTATGATATATATTGGGTTTTATTATTAATGTAATAATATATATATATGTGTGTGTTATATGACTCTTGTTTTGATTCTTAATATAAGTATAAGTGGGCTAAGCCCATTAACAAACGTGCGGCAACCTTATTCGATTAGGTTTCATGATGTGTATATATATACTAAATGACGATTAGCAATATATATAACACACAGCCGCAAGTTTGAAAAACCCTAATATACAAAGCGAATTGTTCGTGGTATTTTTGAGATCTGATGTCGACGGCACTAACATTCTGTTCCGTTCTAGTTTGTGTGCGTGTGGAAACCAGTAGAGGCACTACACTTGGAGTGCTAGATAACCTCAAATCTTTTTGTTCATCTTTCTGCTGCAGAATATCCAGGTATATTCAAAATATTAGATCTAGATTTATTTCAGTATTTGCATGAGTTCCGGACTAGTAAACTCATAGGTTGATTTATTAAATTGTTTTATAAACCGGTATGAATTCCAACATTAAGGACAATATTTCTACTGGTTTCCACTACAGATATATGGCTGTCTATTAGTCGTTATTTTACGACCAAAAATTGTGGTTGCCGCCTTAGTCGCCAATTTACGACAAATTAACGACTATAGTCGAGACCGGAAACATAAGTCATTGAGTAGTAGCTAGTTTGGCGACTACGCTGCGACTGATGTGAAGCGTGGTTAAGAAGTCGCAAATTAGTTGCTATGTGGGCGACTAATTTGCTACTCCTTATATAGTAGTAACAAAGTCGGAAATTTGTCGCTAGTATAACGACTAATGTGTGACTCGTTATTCGGGTCGCTAAGTAGTCGGGTATGAGTCGTATCATATAGTATGTTTTTGATTTAGTAATAATAATATAAAATAGATTGATTATATTTGCTAATAATCTTAATTAAATATCAAAACAATTATTTTCTTAAACTAAATGTAAGTTTCCAAAATCGTTATGAAAGCAAAAAATTGTATTAATTACAAGCAATATATATTATAATCATAAGTAAGTGAGAATGACCCATATATACCCAAGCTCGATATTCTCTTGCTCGTAAAGTGATCCAAACGTAAACATCACTGCCAGATAAAAGGTATCATTAGTCAAGCTTTGCTGTTCATGTATTATGTCTATGCTTTTCTTTCATAATCTCAAATTATTAAGCATGAAATTTAGCATAACAAACTGATCGTTCATAATCCTTGCTCCTGCTTAACGAAATATATTGTTTTGTTCTTTAAAAGGGAACATGTCCTGATGAGAAAAAAGGTTGGAGGCATGCACTACAAGAAATTGGAGTATATATAGCACCCGGAAAACGTTCTATTACTATTATAGCGAAACGCTCTATCTACGCCCGTTATAATAGATAAGACACTTTACATAGCGGTTTTTCGTAATACTATAATAAAGTTATTTACAATAGCGCTTAATATTTTGCTATTATAGTTTATATAATAGCATTTTATTTTTGTTATTATTTATTTTATATACAACAATATTATAGAATTTTGTATTGTTGTTATTTTGTCGCTCATTTTGATCTATTTGCTAATATGGAAACATGCTTTCAATGAAAAATTTGTAAACCAAACAATTAATTAAAAGAAACATATTTGTCTTTATAAAGCAAAAGCCATATTTGACAACGAGTTCACAATAAGACATAATAAGTTATAAAAATCATTGAGCTCAATGTACTACAACCCACACTAAGACAATGTTTCATGTATCGTGAGTGCTCACATCTTCTATGTGTTCACCAAGTGCTAATAGCTCCTACAATTCATTCCCACCTCAAGTTCTGCCACTGTAACAACTTTATATGGTAATTCAAATTCTCCCACAATTGCTCTCTGTGAACAAGAATAGAAGACAACAACCTTCTCAAAGAGGCTTAAGTCCACAGTCTCCAACGTTGCCTATCTTGCGAATACCCACTTCCTCAAGCATGTGAGAACGGATATGACTCTTGACAAAATCCTCTTGCAAAAACCAAAACAAGTTCTCATCTGATCAGAAACTTCAGAAATTTAACAAGAACAGAGATAACCTTAACACTCAACCATAGCATTAGAGAGAAATTATGTACCTTGAATTTGTAATAATCTTCAAATCTTTATTGCACCAAGTCCACCATATGAGGATCCTAAAGAAACAATTCAAAAAATCAGAATCACATTACAAAAGGGTTTGCAAATATGGGAACTAAGACCTTAACAAGATTAATAAACAAAAAGTATGTTGAATGAAAATCCGGCAAAAAAAAATATGAAACGAAAATAAGAGTAAGCAAGCAGAATAACATAAGATGCATAAAATATAACAAAAATCAGCTCACTTGGTGAATAAGCATCAGTTTTGCAGCTTGATATACATCGGAGGTAACTCGGATTAGAGAAGCAGCAATTCCACAAATGGCTCAGTTTCTCTCCTATATAAACACCATAAAGCATATAGATAAAATTCAGCAACACTCAACTTGTATCAAGAGTTGCAGAAACAGCTAGAAGGAAATAAATACCTACATTTTCACCGAAGGGAATACATAACCACCGGTATCGTGCGTGTCAGTGCCCATGAAGTGACCTAGTCCTGAGGCATGAAAACAACACCCAAACGTTCTAACTTCATTTCTTCAACATCACTAGCAACATAGTGGAATTTAGATTCAGAGAAGAGTGAACAATGTTCTGCGAGAGAGAAAGAGAGCGCTACCCAGTGAGCAAAGGAATCCATTCTACTTTCTCAGTATAGAGTAAGATGTGAATATGGAAGCATACCTACATACGTATGAGAGGACAATAAGAATAAGAGTTGCGATATGATGACCCATTGAAACTCCAAAATCAGAGCACCTTGTTTCCCAGAAAATCATAGAACCCATCCACAGACATATACAAAAGTTTCCTTGTGTATGATACAACGTTATCTGGTTTCCCTTGTGTATTCCTCTCTAGGGACCGAAAGGACTCAACTACAAGTTCATTTATACAAATGTCTCAGAATTGCATAATCATCTCTGCAAATGGATCCAAAGGTTTCAACATCACTTACTGAAACAGTTATATTGCTGTTCAAATGAGATAGCACGAGGAGGAATCAAGCCTCGTAGCCCCAATCTATCTCTCTCAGTCGAAGGAAAACCTGTGTCATGCACCCACAGAGCCAGCAAATATAAGAAAGACAAATATTTCAATCTAATTAAAAAGCGCCAAACATTGGATAATCATTCTCGTCTCGTCGCTGACTTGGTTTAGAGTTGACAATATTAATTAGTCTTATAAACTGACTTCCCTAATGTTTTAACAATCAGCACTATGAGTTAATCAAACGAATCGTTTATAACCCTAAATGAGGGAATTGATCAGAGGAAAACAGAATAGAGAAACCTTGTTAACACATGGATCGTGAAGGATATCCGCACCACGCTTGTGGACGATGCACGGCCCAAGAATCGCCGTCTACAAGCAGTGCCAAGATTCGTGAGTTCTTGCAGCCGCCTCCGCCTTGGAGAAGCTAGCAATGTTCCCCCCACATCACCGGTCCCGAAAATCACTCTGAGGGTTCATGGAGTAATTCCTTCCTCGCCGTCTCCCCCATATTCCGCGTCGAGGCTCAGCCGCTCAGACTCATAATTTTATATCAGACTTCAGAATCCCCAAATCAGTAGCATATCAAACTCAAAGTAATGAAGGACTAGAAAAAGAAATTGAAGAGTGAAGAAGGAAGATAGATGTACGGAAAAGGTAGCGTACATATTCATAAGCTGCCGGTGAAATCGTCTTAAATCGATGTGGATCTAGAGACGAGGAGACGCAGGCGGAGATGGAGTAGCGGATCAAAATTGTTTGAGCAGAGATCCACCGACGGTAACTGTTCTAGATGGAGAAAAGGGCTTGGATCTAGATAATCGGAGGGAGAGGAGGTCACCATGATTTGAAGCTGCCGGATCTGATTTTTGTTTTGACCAAATTAGGGTTAGATGATTTTGTGAGTAAGGGACACTGATATGAAAAAATAGTTGTTTTTTCACTATAATTGCCAAATAGTTATGTTAGAGGGAAACGGAAAATATTAGGCTCTTGTTTTTTCACTAAGTGTTAAGTGGGAAAATGAATTACTTTTTCCTCGTCTATTATTCATAGCGTTTCAAAACTAAAAAGTGCTATGTATGCTTTGTTTCGTAAAAGCATTCGCATAATTGAAATCGTATCACCAAACATAGCGTTTGCATTTTAACAAACGCTATCTAAAACTGAGGGGTATATCAACCATAGCAGAAAGACATAGAACGCTATCTTTTACTGCTATCAATACTCCAATTTCTTGTAGTGATGTTCTTCTAAGCATGAAGAACACAAAGATCTTTACTTCAGTAGTACTTCGTGTATGGTATCACTTGAGTCTGGCCATCTGAATACACATCATAGAATAGCAAAAACAACATCAAACTTTGACTAATTTTCCTAGAAAATATAATTGAATTCATAGTTTGGAGATGGGTCCCATTGTTTACATGGCTATTATCTTCAGAGTCGTATTCATGGAATTGGAAATTAGACAAACCCATAAATTCTTAGCCATGTTCAAATCGAATGTTCAAAACACAAAAGGATATGTGCTCGATATCGAATGACATGAATTGGCTAGTAAACTTTTTTGCATGATTATACTGATTAGCCATTTTTAGTTTTCTGACTTGCCATTCATCCCGCATTTGTTTAATGATAGCTATCAGTAAGTATAGAGATAAAGATTCAAAAGAGAAAATAGACAGTATTTGTAAATCAACTAACCTTGTTAAAAAAAGCTAGGAGTCTCCATAAGCCTTCACATGTGTGTAACCTTTTTCTAAAGCAGACACCAAACCACGATTCATAACTCGATATTCTGCAATGTTGTTTGTTGTATTGCTTAATCCTCCACGGTAGGAGGAGATGACAGTTCAATCTGAATCAAGCAGAACATCTCCTGAATCAACTCGTCCAGGGTTTCCTTTTGAAGCTCCATCAAATTCAATGGTACAATACTTCCGAAAACAGACAAATTGCAATTTAAATAAGATGTAAACATGAATCTTAAAGTTAGAACCTATAGTATCTCATGCTTCAAAATCGGCTATTTTTAAATGTTAAGAATAGCTAGTTTTTACTAAATGTAAACAAATTGGAAAGAGAAGATCAAACAAATAAAATGATTAAATAGATAAGAAAATAATCAAAATCAGAAATGATGAACTAAGGGAGTGAAGGGGTTCTCTTCTTTTTTTTTATTCATTTCTCTTGTCGTCTCTTTTTTCTCTGCGAGAGGAGTGCAAAAATTCCTAGGTTTGGATAGTATGTATATATAATAAAATTTTCAATCGTAAATCCACCGAACAATGTGAATGTAACTATTGAAGACTTATAGACATAAATCTGGTGTAAAATTAGAAGAAATACCTCAACCAGATTTCTTGTCTCAACAGATGAATAACACGACAGCGGAAAGGAGGAGACTGTCTGAATTTGAGAGAGGTTATGATGGTTAGAGTATTTCGATCGGTTTATGATAATTTACAAAAATATTTGGTTTAGGAGCGATGATTATTTTTGGTTTTGCGGACCTTGTAAGATTAATATTTTATTTTTATATGAAATTAGTGGGTTGCCCGCGCACATGCGCAGAATACCAAAATATAAATTTTTTTATAATTGTGCATAATCTTTTCATGTTTAATATCAATAAAAATATTTAAAAATATCTTAAGTACCAATTATAGATTTTTATATATTTTTGTCAAAATATATATGTTTTAAATACTATGGTCATCATTCATGTTTTCCTATTTTTGGATATTATGCAATACAATTAAAAACACTAAATAACTAAAGAAAACCATAAACAAAGTCCGGGCTATAAAAAGAAATTTAATTTAAATTCATAACCGTGAGTCATATTCTTCATTTCGCAAATTCAACAAACCACACCCAACATTCTTAACATAGAAGAGGCTTAGGATAGGACTGGAACGGTTCCAGATATCCGGCTTTTGAGGTATCGGGATCCGGATCCGCCGGATATACAATACTACTACCCATATATTAGTTTAAATATCAGATATCCACGTATATCCGCAGATATCCGGATCCGATCCAAAATTTGATTAATTTTTAAAAGATTTACATATTTTGCACGGAAAAACTTATGTTCGTTAAGAAAAAACCATAACATTTACAAGAATTATGTGTGAGTTAAGACAATCACGGAAAGTCCAACAGCTTCCCATTCATTATCAGTTCACAAATGTATTCAATCAAAATTCCCAATGACGACTTAGATACTGATCAAATGTCACATAAGTGATCTACCTATGTAAGTATCAAAATATTACACCTTTCAAATTGTATTAGTTCATATATCACTAACTAACATAATCTTGGTGGGTATATATCCAAAATGTAGAAATTGGTTTCTGGTTATGGAGATCGTAAAAAAAAAGAGTGCTCCAGAGAATGAGAGTGGAAGAAAGTGATATATTTTGAAGATTAATTTGTTGAATGTGGGCTTTATTTTAGTTAAAATTAGGATGTATTTTAGTTAGGTTTCAATAGATGATATATATATATATATATATATATATATATATATATATATATATAATATAAAAAGGATCTCGGATATCCGATTTTCAAGTTTTCATTTATCTGGATCAGCAATTTTATTATCCGGATCTGGATCCGGTACCCTGGATATCCGTTTTTCGGAGCGGGTCCCAGATCGGATCCGGATCCCGGAAAATAATCCCAGGCCTAGTTTAGGGTACATGAAGAAAAAAAATTATATTAAAACAATAACTCAGAATATACCAAAAAATATAAACATCTATACTATATGATTATGAGATGTTAGATAAATA
Source organism: Orychophragmus violaceus (assembly GCA_030180135.1). Taxonomy (NCBI): domain Eukaryota; kingdom Viridiplantae; phylum Streptophyta; class Magnoliopsida; order Brassicales; family Brassicaceae; genus Orychophragmus; species Orychophragmus violaceus. Next base: position 62,113,543 of record CM058233.1, read on the forward strand.
CCTTTGGAAAAAATCACGGAACTCTTCAACTTCATACGCATCAAAGGGTTTCTTAGAAACTCGTTGAATAGCCTCCAATCTCACAACCCCTAATCCATAAGATTTTTTATTATCTGTCATTTTATACTAACTAGTACAAATTTACAAACATTTGGAAATTTTATCATACCACCACTGTCTTTGACCATATTAAAGGATTGGAATAAGCAGAATAAAATCCCATTACCACTGTTTCCCCATGCCGTCACCAGCCTAACAACAAGATGACCATTGACCACACAATCCAGTGACTTATGTCTGCCAGTATTAACTACAAATAAGCTTTAATACATTCTAAGAATATTCTACATGAAATAAATGGAAGATGTACTTACTTCAATCTCTAATTCGGAATTTTACTTAAAGAAGTCTCCAATAATTCGTTTCCGGATCCTTTTTAAGATCAACTGGATCTCTTTCGAAGCCATTAATTCCAAACAACACCTATAAAATCGATATATAAAAAAACACCAAACATATCCATAACCAAATCTAATAAATAATGAATCCCATGAAACAATTATGCTCTTTAACCAAAATTATATATATTAGATAACTGCTAGTTATAGTGCTATTTGAAACGCCATGTATTGGCTTCAAGTCAAAGTAGTTCTAGCCAATAAGGAACGAAATTCTCCATATTTTACTCGAACTGATTCGATTAAAAGTACCAGTACTAAGCGACTTAAGCCGGGCCTAGTCCCGCAAAAAGTCTTCAGTCAAATGGATAAAATATGTCGAACTTCTTCTCGCACGTCCGGCTCAAACAAGACTTTTACAGTATAAGCCAAGCACGTACTTGCACCTAAAAAAATAGTTAATCACAGGATAAGCCGATCCAAACTCGCCCCTAAAAATTTATTTACAAGATAAGCCGGCAACAGCTCCGCACCTCGAACAACCACAGGATAAGCCGAGCACGTACTCGCCCCTAAGGATTATTACAGGATAAGCCGAATTTGCCCCTAAAAAGTTATTTACAGGATAAACCGGCTATAGCTCCGCACCTCGAACAACCACGGGATAAGCCAAGCACGTACTCGCTCCTAGAGGTTATTGACAGGATAAGCTGGCGTCAACACCGCACCTTGACACGAACTACATGATAAGCTGAGCACGTACTCGCCCCTAAGAGTTATTTACAGGATAAGCCGGACGCAGCCCCGCGCCTATATAAGAGAAGAAACAACAAATGATTCATAGGATAAGTCCAACATAATCTTTCGCATCTAAGAAATAAGTATGGGTCAAGTCGCTCAAGATCCGCGCCCAGAAATAACAAGTACAACTAAACAAAATAAGGGAATGAACTTATAAGGAGACCATTATATGTTGTAGAAACATCTCAAAAACATAACCAAAAAGCGAAACATAAATCAAACCAAAACTAATAGCCTACGAAAACTCGGGCTTTCGCAAGAACGAGCCCCTCGTCACGAAGTCTTGTGACCTCGGCAGCAGTAATAATTCCCTCATTCGAACCATGCACATCCCACACGATGCAACCCGTTGAAGAGTCCCGTCTACGGTTCCGATAACTTAGAGGAGTAATGTAATAATATTCTTTAGTGAGTTCGGTTTCGTCCATCGAATAGAGCTCCTCCCTCAGGATCTTCTCATCAGCATTCAATCGCTCGATTTTTGACATTGGAACCTTCAAACCACCATCAACGAGAAGACGATACGACGCCAAAACTGAAAAAACCTGGTTCAACTCCAGAGTTTCCCCTGGGATTGTGCATCCTCTTCTCTAGCCCTCATGATCTTCGCCAAACGAGTCTCGGCCTTGCCAAGAATCTCAACCTTTGACTGTGCAACCTCATCGGCACAAAACTCACGCAATTTATCACACTCAGATATATGCGCGGCCTGAGGAACAAGCAACACATCTTAGCTTCCAAAGCAGAATCACGAGCCTCTGAGGCACTGGCCAAACAGAATCAGGTTCACTCCCGTAACAAGTCAGCCACCTTGAGTTCGAGACTCACAACCTTCTTCTTCTCCTGACGAAGGGCCTCGCCAGCTTCCCCAAGCTAGCGACCTTCGTCTGCATCTTGAGAAGTTTCATCCCTGGGTCCCCTTTTTCAAATCTGAGAATATCTTAATTTCGTGTTCATAAGCATCCACTAGGCGATTCTCATCCCCAAGAGTCTGCCACCAAAATCAAGATTCAGAACAATAAAAAAAGGGGGGGGGGGGAGAAGGAAGCACAAGAAATGGAACTCGGAACAGAAACTCCGAATACAAACGAGGAAGAAAGAAAAACCTTAACTCGGTCACGACCACAGCCGATTTTCCGATGAAGCTCGGGCCTGAATAGGGCGGAAATAGGGAAAAGCTTTTTGACTGGACTCATCCTCACCGACCGAAGAAACCGGACACATGCGTCGGAATCATTAACAATCGCACCAGCCCCAGAATATTCAATGCGAATAGAGAATTCAGCCGCTTCGGTCCTAATACACCCACGAATTTCCTGATTAACAGAATTTCGGGCAGACGGTTCGACCAATAGCGCGACAGCTACATCCTTCGCCTTGGAATCAAAAGCCGAGCTCTCCTTTTCAATTTTCATTTTATTCATTTTCGACACCAAGGTACCATCACCATCCTCGTCATCCTGGACACCAATCGACGTGCTCCCGGATGATTTCTCCCTTTCTTCTTACCTCCCGCCGCGGAAGGACCAACAACTACCCGATCAATAACAACCGACTCAGGAATGTGACTCAAGCCATATTTCCTCCCACTCGACTTAAGCTCCCAACTAGTCGCCCCGGCTTCTATACGTGGAAAACTTTTTCGAATCCTTTCAACTTGAACATCAGGCTACGATAAAGGACCGAGCAGAGTCAGCTCTTCAAACCCAAGGGAAAACGTTTTGGGTAAGGAGCACTGAACGTGCAGCGCTCTAGGAAAAGGAATCATAAGATCATCAGAACAATGAAAACTCAAAAGAAGAGAAAACAAAAAGCAGCGATCATACCATGATCGTGTTCCACGACGACCGATACAACCTGTTTTTATCGGGGATCGACGCGCCTTTGATCTTCGCGAAATAATACTAATCCTGCCAATTGGATATTTTGCTTACCGCACCAGTAACAAGTTTAATCCCATATCGACTCCTAGCTAAAACATAGCGCGTTCCGGTAATCGTCTTTTTAGTTGAGATCCTCATCGCTTCTTCAAAAAACGAAGGGTCATATCGACTTTCCACTCATCACCAAGTAATAAGGCGCCCACCATATTACGAACCGAAGCAGGACAAAGCTGAGAAAGATTGATCTTGCGTTACTCACAATAACCAACCAGAAGCTCAGGAAGGGGAAACCAGATGTGGCAGTTAATGAACCAACACTCATGGAGACAAATCCATACGTCGGGAACCAACCATAGCCTCTCGTCTGCAGTCAGAAGGCGGAGAACGAGACCGAGTGCACGACCATGGACTCTTGTTATGTTATCTAAAGTCGCATGCTTACACATAGACTTCCAAACATCGCGAGCCACCACAGCCTTTTTTGGTTTTCTCTGCCTCACAAACTACGCTCAGGTTCGGACCATCCATCTGATATTTTGGGACGTCAAAACGAAGACGACGATGCACAGGGGCTGATTCCTTACCGCTGATCTGAGATTCGCCCTCCTCATCAGCTGATTTCGGGGAAAATGAATCCATGCTCAAAGAAACGGCCGAGCTAACATCGCCACCACTACTATCAGTCGATGAATGATCGGATGCAGTACTCATAACCAGACTTTAAAAAAAGAACAAGAGAAAAAGAAAACACGGCAAACAAAAATGCAGAAAAGAAGAATTAGCCGAGGAACTCTTATACCAGAAATTTTTGACAACCATCAAGGGGACATCATCATTGCTCCCGCACGGATCCCAAGGCCCGACGGTTGCACAATCGATGACATCACAGGAGATACGCAATATTTCCGTCCGTACGACCGTTAGTGGCTTTTTGTCCCCTCAAGGACAACGCAAAACGTGTCCAAAGGTATAAAGAAATGCAGAAGCCACACGAGCCAAATAAGCCGACTAGTTTCCGCGTGACTTAAATGCTCAAAGAAATTCGCTGAATCCAACCCGAGCGAATATCGCCAAACTGGAAGGGGGGGGGGACTAATTGTTGGATATGTTTTAGCAACGATCCATAAGCCCACTGGAAATTTTTCCACCTCATCAAAAACATTTTCGACCAAGAAACGAGCCGGTAAGAAGTCAAACGGTCCAGCAGATAGTCAGCCCTCACACTCTATAAATAGACCATTCACTTTTAATTTTTCATCATTTTGTAACTTGTAAAGGCTCCGAGCTCCATTTATAAAGCTTCGAGCCCGAGCAACATTTAGGGAACCCGTTGATCGACTGACTCCCACCTTGTCCATTATTTTCATTGTTCGGCTTCAGCCTCATTATTAATAGAACAATTTCTGACCTCACTTAATGTTTATTATATGCTCGTTAGTTCGGACCTCTTTGATCGTAACCCGAGTTATTTTGGACTAGATCGAAATTCCATAACAACAAGGTTTGAGACCATAACAACAGCTCTGCAAAGACGGTGACTGAGTTACATCAAGTTCTAAGAGTGTCAGAACATCTAATGGAGCATATATTTTCTTAGCTCGTGGATTTGATGAAAATGGGTTTCGTTGGCATTCTAAGAAAGGAAGAAAAACATAATCAGCTGGTCACGGTTCAACAACAAATAAAAGTAAATCCTAGTATCCAGCTAAAACCATAGAGGGTCTCCACCGAACAGATTCTGAGACGAAACCCTGAAAAATCTATGAGGAAATTCGTCAAACAGCTCGAATATGAGAGCGAGTATGGTCTCGGAACGAATCATAACCTCATGCAGTACATGAAAAGGGAAATGGCACAAAAGGGAAGGGTATCATGGTGGACCGCTACTACTACAGGTTCACGAAAAGAAAATAAAGCCCAAACGGGAGAAGGTAGATGTCGATCAGTTTAGTGCATAAGGATTCAAGTCAACGTCAAATTCAGAGCTGAACTTCTTAAGAGTAAGGGAAACTCAGATAAGAGACCTTACCAGTGGAGAAAGAGGATGGAGGATGAATGTCATAGTCAACATTGGATATCAAACCTCATAGAGATGAAACGGTTCGGTGGTAAGAGAAGCACTGGTGTGATTTGAACATATCCTCGGGTAAGTACTTCAAACATGTTAGACAATCTATCGGAGATGGATGAATATGGCTAGGTCTGAGAAACACTAGTAAAAAGAAGAAGCAACTAATTCAATTTGATCATCATCAATTTTTACTTGAGAGGCTCCAAGGAGAGTAGTTAAGCATCAGCACCATTAAGCTATACTAGGATAAACGATTCATATAGAAAACGTGCATTTAATGGATTCTTATCCATGATACTTATCTCAAGATGATCGACAGGAACACGATATGGGGCATGGAGTTCATACCCAAAGAAGACCTTCTCACCTACTTATGGGGAAGAACCTAGAAGCTATAAACAACCAAGGTGTGTTGAATGAATATTGCTCAAGAAAAGAGTTGGAGTACTGGATTGAACGCTTGGAGCAAAATTTTGTGGACAATCACATTCATTATGTTTATAAACTGCCACTAGTCCAACAAAGTCTACAAGGACACTACAAGAAAACATGGCTATAACCGACGGATATACAGACGGAATAAATCCGTCGGAAATGCCGACGCTATACCGATAGATAATCGACGGTATAACTTTCATCGGATTTTCGTCGGTAAATTTCGACGGGTAGAGAGGTCGTCGAAAAATTTCCGATGGATTTTCGACGGTATCCGGTTCCCGTCGGGAACCTGTTGGTTCTATGTTACCGTTAATAGATACGTTAATATAGTCGTTATGGTATCCTTTGGACCGACACAAAACCAACTCCGACGGATAACGGCTATATCCGTCGGTTTTCCGTCGGTTAATATCCTATAAATACCAAACGTTTCTATCTTCTCCTCCACACCAATCTCTCTCTCTCTCACTATAATACTGTTGATTACCGAGAAAAATGTCTTCCTCTAATTATTTCAGATCGTGGATGGATGGACTGAGGGATGATGAGACGACGAACTTAGTGCACACCTCATATGCATTCAGTATTATGGAATTCATGACGGTAGTTTGAAATCAACCACATACGCAGGAAACCGGTAAGTTAAAATGTCCATGCACTCATTGCCGAAATGTTAGAAATCCTACGATTGACGAAGTATGGCATCACACTACAAGAAAACAGCGTTTTAACGATTGCACTTATAATCGCAGAATAGTCATTAATCGGAGTTTTACGACAAGCATACGACTAATAATGATAGTCGTCAATCGATAGTCTCTAAATCGTATAGTCGTATTATTAGTCGGCGAGTTACCACTATTTATACGACTAACATAGGTAATCGTAAAATAGATGTAGCGTTGTCGGTAGATCTAAGGACTAATATGCGACTACTAGTGTGAATTTTGTGCGACTATAGAGAGAGTCCAGATGACGTCGGAAAAATGTTGTTATCATATAGTTGTTAAACTAGGTGACGACTGGGCAATTAACATGTGACTGTATAGTATAGTCATAAAGTGGTCGTAAATATTAGCCATATGTAATGACTGGGTAACAACCACTTTAACTACTATCCGCGACTAATCTGAACATCCATATACGATTATGGTAATGATCTGACTGTTATGTGACTGAGTAGTATTGTCACGAGTTAGTCGTAGACTATGGTGACGTTTTGGCGACTGTTTATTGACTAATTTATCGATTGTAAGACAACTAAATGGAGAATCCAAATATGATTATGGTAAACATCTTGCTATTAATTGTCGACTGTTAAATGACTATGCAGCGTCTAAACAAAACATCCAGATACGATTATGGTACAGTTTGGCCGACAACTATCTGACTGTCTAATATAGTCACAATATAGTCGTCAGAAATGGTGACTGCTTGGCGATGGTGTAATGACTAAATAACGATTATTTAGCGACTATTCGGAAAATCTAGATTCGCTGATGGTAAATATTTAGCGACCAGTTTGTGTGTGTGGTGCGAAAATTGACGACTATTTAGTGGCTTTTATTCGGAAAAATAAGATTTTGGATTAATTTCATTTTCGATTTGGTAATCAGTGATACAGTAATTTGAATGGTACAACAAACGTAACAAACACTTGCATCAAAAATAACATTGGTAACATGTAGACACAGACGACCTATATACGCAAACTCCATCACTTAGGAGTTGCCAAATCATATTCCAATAAATTAACAAGTGCAAGAGACAGTGCTAAAGTAACCTAGGAATCAGATGGTGTTGTTTTCTTACTTTGGGCTTCCTTCAATTACTCTTGCTGGGCGACAACGCTGAAAAGTGTCTGGGCAGCTTGTGCTTGCGCATTAAAAGATTAGCTGTCAGGACTCCATGAGGATTTACTCGTCCATCCTTCTCAGTGGCCTGTGACAATTAAAGACAGTAAGAGAAAAACACCATTTTTTAAAGATCGTGAGATGACTTTATAAACATGGATTGTGAAAAATTTACTTTACCTGAGGAAAGATGTGGTTATATTCAACTGTTGATATCGCACGATGCAGCCCTTTCTGATGCTAACCATGTCTTTCATACGTCATTGATAGATCTCCTCAAAAAAAATTTTAGAAGAAAGTTATGTGAGGTTTGGGAACACCTAAAATGATACAAAAACTATATTGTAAGCGCTCAGACACTCGAACTGAGTAGACACATTAATGAGTTAAGCAGAGATTGGTGTCTTCAAATGTGTGCTAACTACAAGTTTAACATCCTAACCATCAGACTCTAACTCCTCAAATACTCATTAAAAAAACAACCAACTTACCCAGACTGTGGAATATAGGAGGCGTTTACAACCTGTAGAACCAAAATTAATTGTAAACAAATAATCAGATTCAGAGCTTGTCCAGTTTCAAAAGCAAACAAAGGAGAAGAAAACTAACGATATAGCTACCTGTACCCGTAGGCATCGATTCACGGAGGGTTTCGTGATTGAGATATTCAAGGAAGAATTTGAGAGAGTCGATAGGTTTCGGCCAAAGTTAGCTATAAAATGGAAAGCTTCGAATAAGAGATTCGAAGAAGAGATATCAGTTTGAGATGGGTGGGCGTAGAAGAGGATTCGTGGAGAGATTAGAGAGATGATTGGAAGGAGATATCTGAAAAGGGGAAGAAAAAAAGAAAATCAGGGTTTGACGTATTTGATGATTTCTCGGCACTCTGTTGAAAATTCTTGGGTATATGCGGGTAATTGAAATATTTTAGGCTATAAAATTGGGTTTAGGTTTCTCGGATTTATTTGGAAAATATTTTAAATTTTTGCCCACTTGTAGGCGTAGCGTGGCCGTAATATAATCCTTTTTTATTGACTCTGTTTTAAAAATTTAGCTAATCTATTTTACTTTATTAAAATCAGAACAAGTTTTCTCACAGTATAAAGAACGATTGAAGACATGTTTTATGAAAGCAAAATTGTTTTTTAAATTCTTTGAAATAGTTTTGCAATTTTGGTAACACGCAAATTAAAAATAGTACACAGCAAGATTTAAGAAATAGTTTTCGGACTAGAATGTTAAAGCACAGACGAAACTTTATATTTTAAGTGTTTAGGGTTTAGGGTTTCTTTTGAAGTCAACAAAACCCTATACCCTAAAAAGGAACCGTAAAGCCTCATTATGCTGTTTCATTGTAGGCCATCTCCAACCCACCCGTAAAACCTCAAATTTTTAGGTTTTGAATGTTGAAACCTCAAATTTGAAGTTTGTGAAACAAAATAATTACACTAAATTTTACAACTAAAATTATTCAATAAATGTATTTTCATGATACTCACAAATATGATCAATCAATGCATTTCGAAGTGAGAAATGTGCTTCTTAATGGTCAATACTCACTAATTTTAAAAACAATTTAATGGTCAAAACTAATGAAATATTTATTAGAGAGACTAGATTATGATTTTGTGAATCTTTCTAGATATATATGATTTTTTTTAGTATATACGAACTTATCATGTTAATGAAATTTAATAATATTGGTTGAGAGGAACATTGAATATTCTTCTTGTCTCTCATTTACTGTGTAAGGAATAAGCACAACCCTACCAAATGAAACGTTCAAAACAAGATTGAAGGGTGACTTCAGCATAAACGTCGCGCCGAGACAGAGGAACTCTGCAAAAGTCTGCAAGAGAACAAAAGACAAAAAATCGGTGCACGGTTCTATGTCTCTGAGGCTACACCAAAGCAAACGACAAAACCAGTATACGGTTCAAGGGCTCATGGGCTACACCAGAACAAAAGAAAAAACCAGTGTACGGTTTGTATAACTTTTAACCATGATATAACCAGGCATATCTAACCAGACATATCTAACCAGGCATATCTAACCAAGATATTTAACCATGATTAATTAATTTGATTGGGGTCGCGAAGATACACACTCCACTTAACCGTACGTCTCTCTCTCTCTCTCTCTCTCTCTCTCTCTCTCTCTCTCTCTTTCTCTTTATATTTTGAAGCGGCGCTCGAGGAACATTATTAAAACCCTCATTTCTTGTAACCTTCTTTAATTCAAGTTCTCGTAATAATCATCTTCCTGATTAACCTTTCTCCCACTATCATTTTCTCTGAAAAATAACCAAAGCACAATGGTCAATTACAACTACATAGCAAAAACACAACCTAACATAGCCGAAACCGGTTGGCGCTTCAGAGTTAAGTTTTTCCGCGTCTACACATACTATGTGTTTGAAGATGGACCACATTGGAGTTTCATCTTGGCCGACCAGAGAGTAAGTGGAAATTATTTGACTGATTTTCCGGCATGCAAGACTGCCATGGTTTTGACTCATTGATCTTTATGCATTCACTCATGTGCAGGGAGCCAAGATCAAAATGGTCATTTATCCAGGCAAAGTAAATAACTTCTTTGGACTTGAGAAAAACGAAGGCAAGTGGATTGAGATATCTGGAGTTAGGGTAGTGCGAATGGATCCAGGTTTCTGTCCAACAAAGTCTCGCCACTGACTTGAAGTCACGGAAGACATTGAGATTGAACTTATCGACTCTTTGGACATCAATCACTACATGTAATTTGTTAGTTTCCTCCATATCCGCGACATAAAAGCAGACAGAGAGGATCATGTACGTAAAAACTATCGAAAGTTTCCTTCTTTTCAATTATTTTTGAGACTCTAATCGTGAATCTCTAAATATTAACAAATATCTTGAGTAGACATCATGGGCGTTGTCTCGATCATCTGCCCCCTTGAAGTCGATCCCGATAACCCTGCAAAGGGAAATGAAAGTGTTCCACATCAGAGACGCCCATTAAGTGGATGTTTTTGGTAGTGTAGTAGTAAACACAGTGACCAAAACAATTGATAAAAGTGTAAATTGTTCGATAATAAGAACAATTGATCAGGATAGTTCTGATTTGCTTCTCTTATTCGTAATAGGATGAATAAGTTAAAGTGTGTGGCTTATGGCAAATACGCGGTTGACTTCTGGCTTGAATACTTGATGACTAAGGGTCTAGAAAAGATCGTGGTGCTCAAGATGTGGAGGAGTGTTCGGACTGGAAGTAACTGTTTTAACATTTTCATTTGTTTATATATAATAATTTAGGATAGTTCGCTAAAGTTCTTGTTTTATATAGGTGAACCTGATGAGACATGGGTTGAGACTGTGGAAGGGCTATCGGACTACAGGTTCAATCCACGAATTCAGGAGGTTCAAGATCTCAGGTTCCAGCTAGAGGCCGCTGACACCGATGCTGCCGGAAGAAGTGATGTTGTCCTTATCTAAATCTCATTCATAATTTAGTGTCTATTACTTGAAAACCTTAACATTTTATTATGCTTTTGGTTTTAATATGCTTATCGAACCGTATTAACTATGCTTTCATGTTTAATATTTCAATTTAATAACGGTAATTGATAGCCATATTTTAGTAAGAAATGATTAATACTCCATAGTAAGAATTTTTCGGTGACGGCCTCTCCAAGTCAATAACTTTCTTTGACTAAGATTAAGAAATCGACTACTATTTGTAATGTTAATAAATGAGAATAATCTAGTTGGAAATTAAAATTTTGATTTATAAAAATTATTAATATTAGAAAGAGGTCGTAATTAAATACATATACGAGCAATACTTATTGCATTTTTGAAAAGGGAAAAAATTAACAGCCAAAGATAAACAAGAGTAACATTTTCGAACTTATTTTTGGTCTTCATTTTGTATATTAAGAATTTTGTGGTGACATTTAAGATGCCTCTTCTTCCACCAATGAATGTGCTCGGCGTGACTGAAAGTTAGTGTCGCTTTAAATAAGGATTGGTTCAATAACCATTCTTTCTTCCCCTGAGTAAATATATAGCCCCTCTTTTCATCATTCTTCCCCATCCTCACTTCTTTCCTCGCCTTCGCTTTTAAGTTCTAACAGAGCCTCGCTTTATCTTCTATCTTTTATCTTCAGTTCTTCCTTAAATTTGCTGACATGTTCTTCTGTTTTCCTTTTGTTCAGTTCTGTGTCGACCTCAAGAGTTATGCATGAACAACAACGGAACTAGTATTCTCCTCAAAATAAAGTCACCTAAGAGTCTTGCAAGGTCAAACGACCAAATGGTCTTTCGCCGTCAAACACTCGGCGGCGAGATGATTGTTTGAGATCGATTTCTTTGGGTTATTTAATTTTGAGGAGAATATTAGTTCAGGCGTTGATTTCATAAAAGTTCCTATCTCATCGATGGACTTGCTGGGAGAAGACAACTCAATCGACAGTCAAGATTGTTGTTCGGTTTGACTCAAACTTTGTCTCAAACCGGACTGTCTCTGACTTCGTATTATGACGAACTTTTCTCGTTTGGTTTGCTCGGGTTCGATTGGTCATGTTCTTGTTTGATTGTTGACCTGTCAGCTCAACGGCAGCGGATAACGGGATAGGGATGTTACAAAAGGGATTCCTTGCTGCTTCTCAATACCTAACACTAAATTCAATCCACCAAGCTATAAACATAAAATGTCAGAACTTAAGTTAGTAAATGATCAGTATCTCACTAATGTTCTCCTTAAGATCAATTACAAGGTGATAATATGATATCTTTGACTCTATTACAACTTTTACTTTTGTTGTTTATAATGTTACTAACTTAAGTTTCTGGTGTTTTCTGTTTATAGCTTGGTGGATTGAATTCAGTGTCAGATATTGAGCAGCAGAGAGGAGTCCCTTTTGTAATGTCTCTTTCATGTTATCCGCTGACCGTCGAGCTGACCGGTCAACAATCAAACAAGAACATGACCGATCGAACCCGAGCAAGCCAAACGAGAAATGTTCGTCACAATACGAAGTCAGAGACAGTCTGGTTAGAGACAAAGCTTCCGCTTTGCAAGAACTTTTCTTATAAGAAATTAGTTTAGCTCTAATTATTTTTCTTAGTTCGACTTGTAATATCAGTATTTGAGGTATTCCACTCAATTCCTATATTATCATTTTGTTTGATAGACTTATTGTCTTTCATTTTTGTAATTTATAGTGGAAACTTGTGGAACCGACAAATTGAGAGTAATATTAATCTAATAATCTCTCTAGCACCCAATCATGAAATTTATGTGTGTTTTTCCAATAAGTAACCTGCAGTACATAGAAAGAAAATATCAAATATAGTTTGGCGAAGATAAATTCAAATAAATATATAGGCAAGAAAGAATTTTAAACATACATAAGTTTCCGCCCAGCTTCGATATTCTTCGGGTCTTTTTGCGGAGAGCTCTTCTTCGGAGAGTTCTGGATATTTTACGGACAGATAATCTTCGAACATACTTTAATTTGAACCAAAACTTATATGAGAAATCATAGTATAGTTGAATATATTAAACCAAAAGATAAGACATGCCAATATATATATACCTCTCTATTACTCGCGTAACCACGAGATGCATCATTCACCATATCCACATACCTATCTTCTACATTATTATGACCATTGATTTAAACATAACTCATTCCTATATCCAAACCGATTTCTTCTCCATGCATATACCAAACACAATAATCATGCATAAATCTGTAACTAAACAGACGGCTCGAAATTTCTGGTTCCGTGGTTTCCGGTTTTTCGTTCTTGCAGAAACGACAAGGGCAGAGAAACTTACCGCCATTCCTTAGAGCTAAAGGCAAGTTCCATAAATTGTGCTACCCCCGTTTTGAAGGCTATTGAGAAATTGTCTTTGCCATCATCGAGCCTATTATACATCCACTCCCGATGGTTGATATAAATATTGCAGCCTCCCGCCATGTAACTAGATTTCCCAAATTCTTTGTTTTCTACAAATGAAAACGGAGAAAGGGCTGAATTTTGAATTTATAGACATAATTGGTCACTCTCATTAATTGTCATAAATGCATGCGCATAAAACGGGTACACCTACCACAAACAGGTAAAATATAACCAAACTCTCATATTATTATTACTACATCCAAAAATACTATATTAAGCATGAAAAGAGTATGCCTGCCGAATTATAAAATTTTATATTTTGGAAATTTCGTGCATCGGCGCGGTACCTAAACCAAATGTCACGGTAACTTATCAATAACCGGTCGAAATGCCCTAACCATCATAGCCTCTCTAAAATTCAGACAATCTCTCCCTTTCCGCCGTCAAATACCCTAACCATCATAACCTCGGAATTTTGGCTCTCCTATTACAGAGAAAACAGAGACGACAAGAGAAATGGATAAGGGAAAGGCAAGAACCCCTTCGCTCCCTTCATCGTTTCTGTTTTTTATTCTTCTCTTATCTATTTAATCGTTTTCTTTCGTTGATCTTCTCGTGCCATCGATTATGACGCATGAGATACTCTAGGTTTGAACTTCGATATTGATGTTTACATCTTATTTAAATTACAATATATATGTTTTCAGAAATATTGTACCATTGAGTTTGATGGAGCTTCAAAATGGAACAACGTTGCCGAATATAGAGGTTTGATTCGTTTTTTGGAGTCTACTTTAGAAAAAGGTTACACAAATGTGAGGGCCTATGGAGACTCTCAACTTGTTGTTAAACAGGTCAGTTGCTTTACAGCTAATACCTGCTTTCTCTCTTGAATCTTTATCTTTAGACTTTCTGATAACTATCATTAAACAGATGCGGGGTGACTGGCAACTCACAAGCCTGAAAATGGTTGAGCTGTATAATCGGGCAAAAGAGTTTACCAGCCAATTCAAGTCATTTGATATCGAACATATTCCCAGGGTATTGCACAAATCCTTTTTGTGTTTTTAACATTCGATTTGTAGATGCTTAAGATTTTCTGATTTTGTCAAATTTCCATTTGCAGGAATACAACTCTGAAGCTGATAGCCATGCAAACTACGGGACCCATCTCCAAGGTGAGAAATAAATCTGCAATAATGAATTCAATTATATTTTCCCGGAAAATTAGTCAAAGTTCGATGTTGTTTTCGATCTTCTGTGATGCATATTCAGATGGCCAGACACAAGTGATTGCAGGTAGGAAGTACTACTGAAGTAGAGATATTCATGTTCTTGCATAGAAGTTAGAAGAACATGCCTCTACGCTTTTTTCTTCTGTTTTTTCTTTTCCCATCAGAACATGTTCCCTTCTGAAAAACAAATCAATGTATTTCGTTAAGCAGGGAGGATTATGAACAATCTTTTTCTTATGGTAAATTTAATGCATAACAATTAGAGATTATGAAAGAAAAGCATACATGGGTCATTCTCACTTAATAATGATTACAATATATATATATATACAAACTTTGATAATCAGTGACTATTAGCACGTATAAACAAACTATCTCATATTATTATTACTAAATCCAAAAATACTATATGATACGACCCATACCCGACTACTTTGCGACACGAATAATGATTTGAACATTAGTCTTATCAATAGCGACAAATAAACGACTTGGTTACTACTATAACCGAAGTAGCGAATTAGTCGCCCATGTACTGACCAATTCGCGATTGTTCTACGACTCTACTCATCAGACGCAAAAATAGTCGCCATATCACCGACTAGCCTGCGACTATTGATCCGGTCTCGATAATGGTCGTTAATCAGTCATAAATTGACGACTAAATTGGCGACAATCATTTTTGGTCGCATATAAGCCACTAATACACGCCCATATATCTGTTATCATAATAATTGTTTCGATGAGATATTTAGCATTTTTAAAGGTTATACATGGAATCTCTCCAACATCAGCATCCCGAGTTGACCAAGGACGAGCGTGAAGAGTGGAAAGATAAACACTTCTCAATTTGGTTAAAGTTTTATATGAGTTTTTGATTTTCATATCACCTCCCCCCCCCCCCCACTATTTTGTCGTTTATTAACAATTGAACGTTTTACATTTTCAGGTGAACAATGAAGTCCAATATGGTCGCAAACCAGAAGACAAAGTCAGCGGCCTCCAATACAATAAAAAGTCTTATCCACGATATTGCACACAGGGATATGCATTTAAAGTGCATAAAGAAGGGTCTTCTAGGACAACCGCATATCACGGAGTTTCATCTGCATCCGGCGAAGTTATGTACTTTGGGGTACTTAAATAAATACTAGAAGTGAAGTACATTAGGAAGCTCGGCATGAGATGTGTGGTCTTTTTGTGTAATTGGTACAACCCTATGATTGGGCAAGGTGTAACCATTGATGTGTTTGGTGTAGCGTCCATCCATTCGACTAAGAAGCTTAAAAAATATGATTCCTTCATTATTGCTTCTCAAGCAGATCAGGTTATTGATCCTCTCTTACTTTAAAGTAATCCTCCATCTTGAATTTCTTATAACACCATATAAATGTCTCTTCAATTTGATTTAGGTGTGTTACATTCCGCGCAGGAATACATGTAGTTGCACAAGAAACTGTAACGTACAACCCATCTAACTTGGTTTAGACCCACATCACGTACCACCATGTCTCGTATTCAAGTCGCGATAGGGGTGAACTTTTTATCAATCATCTGAAATAACCGACGGAATTACGACTGACAAACCAAACCGTCGGTTTTCCAATAGAATAGAAACCACCATCGTTTTTCCGACGGAAAACCGACGCAAAATGGTGGTTTAGTGTTTCAAAAAAAATGACGGTTCATCGTCAATATTAATGTTAAACATAAAAATAAAAATGAATTAAACGAGTTTTATTTTTTCTGTTATAATAAAATTGAAAAACTATATACAATTAATTGCATTCACTTAACAACTTTCACACATAGCCCACTGGATAATGTATTGTATACCAAAGTCCACCAACCCAGGTTCGAGCCATGCCAAACCTTGTTTTTGCATCATTTCATTACCGACGGATTTTTGACAGGTGGCCATATCCGTCGGAAAAAGTCTGGTAAACTGTCACAAGCTGCACTTACGTACACTGCATGCGTCTCTTCCCTATGTGATGTATAGGTAATTGTCTTTTCGGAAATTTATTCATAAATTCCGACGGATTGTGGTCGTAATTTCCGTCAGAAAGTTTTGTATAAATATGGTATGGATGGCACAATGTTTTCCATCATCTACAAACACACTCGAAACTTAAAAAAAATAATGGACAACGTCTACTTGTCCCCATAAAACAGCTCCTCCTACTTCCGGGAAATCTGTCAACCGGGTCAGGAAAATCTTCCCGTTCTTGACCCATCCCGCCAAACCACCATTCCATTTGGTTCGGCTACAATGCGGTTATTCCGTCTGTCGTCAGCGATCATCAAGAATCGTTGGTCCGAGAGTTATTTGACATACTACAATGTTCCGGGCGACCTTAAGGCGGCATGGTTTGAAGATTTTTTGGTGAGATATAATTTTAACTTCCAAAATGTCTTTTATAACTACAATAAATTTAATTGTGTATATTTTTTAAAATTACAGGCATACTTCAATTTTGGTCCAGACATAATTTTACCGTTTGGCGGGAATTCCATAGGACGGCTAGGCTGGTTTTCTAGACGAAAATGCGACGGATGAAACAGCTGTGGGAAAGAGGAGACCCAAGACCGTCATGGATTCCTGCACGGTCATGGAACCGCATGATCGATCAGTGGAGAGAGACAGACGTCGGGGATTGGTTCGGAACCAATTCCCGAACTATAATCGATCCGTCTAAACTATTTTATCAAATAAAATTTTGTACTGTTTTTATGAATTATGTTATGTTTTAAGATATTAATGTTTATAAATTTTATGTTATGTTTTAATATATTTATGTTTTTTAATTTTCAATAATTTGATGAATTTTTTTTAAATGAACATATAATTCTGTAGAGATATAAACAATTGCTTAAACTAAATGAACAATATAGCAACATAGCACATTGGTCTCTGACTTGAGCATAATTCAGAAAGTCTCGGATTCGAGTCATGCCGAGCCCGGTTTTTTATTTTTAAAAACCGACGGATAACCGACGTTTTTAAAACAACTGTTGGTTATCCGTCGGTTTCTAGATCCGCTAAAATTTTCACAATTTTTTCAAAAACCCGTCAAATTTTATGGTCGAGCCGCCCAATTTTTGCATCAAATAATTGGACCGCCTAATTTCCAACGGATTTCCGACGGTTCATTAATGAACCATCAGAAATCCATCAGGAAACGGGTAATAACGAACCGACCACAACTTCTTCTTCTTCATTTCTCTGAGATTTCTCTCTCTCTACCCTCTTGCTCTACCTTCTCTCTACACCTACGTGGCGATTCCTGAAGGAATTTCTAGCAGTTCCTAATCCAATTAGGCAACCCTGGTCTGAATTCCAAGCCTAGGATCTAGGGTTCATGTAATTGAATCATTGGGATCTCAGAATTACCTGGTGATTAGCAGCGGAAGATTTGCAGATAATCGAGATCTAAAGCGCCTCAAGTGCTGCGCCTCTACTGGTATCCACACGCACACAAAATGAACAGCAGGGATGCTAGTGCCTATAGAGATCCAATCTCTTCAGAGGTTTCTATTCAAGTTCTGGTGGCTGTGAATTAGGTTAGAAATCAGTTTAGGTCGACCATATATCTTATATATGTCGACTTAAACCATAACGGAATTAACCAACGATTAAACCGAATTAATCTGATTAATCCGCGAGTTGCATCGATCGATTCACTATCTGCATCGATCGACACTGTCCCAGAATATTGATATCGAATGCATATCAAATATACATTCACTGGATCATTACATTAATGATCAACCTCGTCTTTAACGCCCAGTTTGCTTAGGTGTGTGACCCTGTAGGATCATATAACACTAGCAATGAGTTCTAAACTCATTGATCATAAGTGGCTTCTAGCAAAGCATTATGACTACCTAGTATTATATGATTGTCTCATCTCGACAATACAACTATCACTTAGAGCAAGTACAATAGATTTCAGGACATTCCCAACAATCTCCCACTTGTACTAGAATCATCTATTCCTTCAATCCCTTCGTCACTATATCTCGATCTGGCATAAGGCAAGATCTGTGTCACCCTTATTTAGCTAAGATCATGTTCATCGAACTCCGATTTATACTGACAAGACAAACGACTGACAATCACCTCGTTTGAGTGTGGCCACACATTTCTCAGTATCAAATCTTCGATAGGCCCTGAGATATTTATCTCCTGTTATATAGGAGGGACAAATCCCATCTTGTTCCATCCCTGTCTCTTCACACGCTTCATGATACGCCCAATCAATGCCTTTATAGTCACCAGTTACGGCTGACGTTTGACAAGGTTAAAGCGGACCAATTCACATGTAAGAAAACATGACGAACTCAGGTCTAAGGACTATACTCTATAGTCGTAATGAAAACTCTCATGACACTTATATAACTATCCCGTAGAGTTCTCATCAGTGGGTCATGTCCGATCATGTGTTCTCTAACACATATCTATGTGATTGACTTTAATACTCTTATTAATGACTCCATGAAACTTAGTCATCAGTCACCTCACATACTAGTCTCACGCGGTTGTTAATGTCCCACTTTAACAACCTTGACCAGGGACCAACATAATTTATGTCATTTATCATCTATAGGGTTTCATGATCAAGTCACATACTTGATGACCTATAAAATGTCATAAATTACTTTGGGACTATTATTTAATAACCATTATTAAATAATACAGATGTCAGATTTCAATAACATAATCAAATTATGTTTATATGAACATCATATCATAACTAAAATTTAACAACAACAACTCCCACTAAAATTAAGATCACATCTTAAGACATCTAATGCCTTTAGCAGTAGTCTGACCCTCATTCGCTCTTGCTCAGCGTAATACCAAGAGTCATTTGCATGAAGCCCTTCTTGGAATCCTGCATACTGGACTTGTGCAAGGCCTTATCACCATAAGTATCTTGACACAATCCAATTAGCTTGTCCAATCTATCTCTATAGATTCTTATTCCAAGAATGTATACGGTTTCTCCCACATTTTTATCGAAAAACAACTTTCGAATCAAGTCTTAACAGACTGAAACAATGGAACTTCATTTCCGAGAAGTGGTATGTTATCAACATACAATACCAGAAATGCAACTGCGCTCCCACTAGTCATCTTGTAAACATTCGGTTCCTCTTCGTTCTTGACGAAGTCAAACCTTTTGACTGCTTCATCAAAACGAATATTCCAACTCCGAGATGCTTGCTTCAGTCCATAAATGGACCGATGAAGCTTGCATATCTTCCTAGCTTCATTAGGATCAATGAAAACTTCAGGTTATGTCAGGTACACATCCTTTTTCAGAATTCCATTAAGGAAAACTGTTTTCACATCCATCTGCCAGATCTCATAACTATTATGAGTGGCGGTTGCTAGGAGAATCCGGATGGACATAAGCATGGTGTCTGGGATTAGGTTTCTTCACAGTCAATACCATGAATTTACTTGAAACTTTTTTCCACCAACCAAGCTTTGTACATTTGAATACTACTAACCATGTCAACTTTTCTTCTTGAAAATCCATTTACTCACAATGGTTTCTACACCATCGGGTAAATCAACCCAAGTCATACTTGGTTCTGTGACATGGATCCCATTTCAGATTCAGCGGCTTTCAGCCATTTTCGGAGTCAAGGCCCATCATTGCTTCTTCAAAATTTGCAGGCCCGTCACTTTCAATGATCAGTAGATCACGGCAATTAGTTACGAGAAATCCATATTTCTCGGGTTCGTGACGGATCCTTTCGGATCTGCGAGCTTCAGTTTTCTGTAAAAGTCACGCACACATATCTCATATGTATACTTTTACCACGACCTAATTAACCAAGATTTAAACCATAGTTAATTAAGTCATAAACCAAAATCAATATTTGGTTCGCGATCTGTGTCGATCGATGCAACCTTTGTGTCGATCGATGCAACCTTTGTGTCGATCGACACTTCTTCAGAAACTCGCCATTTAAATGTATATCGAATATACATTCACCAGATCCTTTATAAACTCTAGGCACCACAGGTGCAGGTTCTACAACTCTTTGTAGATCCAACTGCTGCTCTTCCTTATCAGGTTGAGCAGTCTCCTGTGATTTTCGAATTTCTTCGAGTTGTACTTTTACTCCCACTGTTCTTCTTGGAAAGAAAGTCTTTCTCAAGAAAACATAGTTCCGAGTAACAAAAAATTTGTTCTCGAACTGGTTGTAAAAGTAACATGCCTTGGTTTTGTTAGGACAACCAATGAAGCAGTACTTATCAGATTTGGGTGTGAGCTTATCAGAGATTAAACGTTTTATATAAGTCTCGCAACTCCAAATCTCCATGATGGATAAATCAGAAACATTTACATTCCACATTTCATGTGGTATCTCTGTAACTGATTTTGATGGAACTCTATTTAAAGTAAACTCAGACATTTCTAGAGCGTATTCTTAGGAGGATAATGGAAGATCTAAGTGACTCATCATTGATCGAACCATATCTAATAAAGTCCGATACAGGAGGAGTGAATTGTGAAACACTTTCACAATCTCTCAGATGATCACTAAATTCTTGACTTAAGTATTCACCTCCATGATCTCATCGTAGAGGTTTAATACCTTTGCCAAATTGATTCTGTACTTCATTTTGGAACTCTTTGAACTTTTCAAAGATTCTGACTTATGTCTTATAAATAAGACATAACCGTACCTACTAAAAATATCAGTAAAGGTAATGAAGTACTGAAATTTTCCTCTAGCATTAGTGCTCATTTGCCCATATACATCCGTATGTATAAAGCCCAATAAGCCTCTGGCCCTTTCATTTTGTTCGTTCGAAACTTGTATCGACCGACGCACCGTTTGTGTCGATCGATACTACCTTTGTTGAAAGGGGCCTTCGTCATTTTTCCCAATAAACAAGATTCACTTTACTCATTATGATTCATAATAAGATGAGCCCAAAAGCCCATCACTATGGAGCTTCTGAATCTATTTCTCATTTATGTGGCCCAAAACGACAATGCTAGAGAGAAGTTTGATTCGTATCATTTGACTTGAATCTCTTGGTATTAATGTTATAGTTTGGCACATTCTGGTTTAGAACATAAAGTCCATTCTCTAATGGATTGCTACTATAAAATACATCATTGTAATCAAATGAATAACACTTATTCTTAATTTGAAAACTGATATCTTTCCATATCCATACAAGGAATAGAAATAATCTTTCTGCTCATAGCAGGTACATAGTAGCAGTTTTAAGTTCAAAACATGCCATAAAAGAACAAATGAAATACTCATACGGCTAATGCAGCAACTCTTGCTCCATTTCCCACGCGTAGATCCACTTGTCCTTTCTCCATAGTCCTACTTCTGCTCAGGTCCTGCACATTTTCACAAAATATGAGTACCACAGCTGGTATCAAATACCCAATAAGTAGGATTATAAGAAGTAACATTTACTTCTATAACACAATACCTGAAGAAGAAGTCTCGTACGTCTTCTTCAGCTTCTCATAATCTTCCAAGAATTTATTGCAGTTTCTTTTCAAATGCCCATAACCATTAC
This sequence comes from Orychophragmus violaceus, assembly GCA_030180135.1. Classification (NCBI taxonomy): domain Eukaryota; kingdom Viridiplantae; phylum Streptophyta; class Magnoliopsida; order Brassicales; family Brassicaceae; genus Orychophragmus; species Orychophragmus violaceus. Next base: position 62,135,681 of record CM058233.1, read on the forward strand.
AATAACGGCACTTAACATCTTCAGAAGGACTGGTTTTAACCTTAGGAGCATGACCAGACTTGCTTGGATTCACAATCGAGCTCGTCATGCCATCACCTTTGTTCTTACCAAGTTTCTTAAACTTTTTACCCTTTTGTACCATAAGGACATTTGGGGTGTCCTTCTTGATGTTAGGTTCAGCAGTCTTAAGCATCCCATGCAATTTAGTCAACGTCTTCGTCAAGTTGTTCATGTCATAGTTCATAACAAATTGATCATAGCTTGACGGCAGTGACTGCAGAATGATGTCAGTAGCCAACTCTTGGCTAATGGGACAATCCAGTTCCCCCAGGTTATCAATATAACCCATCATCTTAATGACATGAGGACTAACTGGTTCGCCATTTGGTAGCTTGCACTCAATCAGAGATCTTTCTGTCTGGTATCTCTGAGTTCGTGCCTGCTCCTGAAACATACTTTTCAGGCCAGTGATCATCTCTTTTGGCGACTCCACGTACTCATATTGCTTCTTCAATTCTGAGTTCATGGTAGCCAGCATGATACAACTCACATCCACCGCATCATTAGAATGCTTATCCCAAGCATCCTTATCTGACTGCCAGGCATTGGCTCGGTACTTCTTGGGGAGAACTTTCTCAAGGACATAGTCCTTTTTCTCCTGTTTGAGAACAATTCTCAAGTTCCGATACCATTCAAGAAAATTGGATCCATTTAACTTGTCCTTCTCAAGGACGGATCGCAGGGAGAAATTGTTACGATGGTTTGTGCTAGACATAGCTGAAAAACAAGGGAGGTTTAGTTATGATGTTCAAGAAATGAGAAGTCTTAACAATTAAGAAAACTCGCATTATATTCAAACAATTGTTTCCTCAGATGAATATAATGATCCAAGACCCATACTTCACTAAACTTGAGTGAGCCACTGGCTATCACCCAAATTTTAGCTATCTAGGTAAGCAACAACTTTGCTAGTTATATCCAATATAACTCTTGGTTGTGGATTGACATCTTATGTCCAATCCACCTGATGTCTCTGAGCCCAAAACGATTTTGATGGCCCAGCCAAGTAAATCAATCTCTTCAGTCATGTAATTGTTGATGTCTTGCACTGCAAGTCCATCAACACGATTACCTTCTGTCTTACTCATGAAATTGTGGACATCTTGCACTGCAAGTCTATCGCACAATTAGATGGGTCTTGACAGTTGACAAGATTGGAAAGACATCAAGTATCACTTGATATTTGGTTGAGGAACGGAACCATTTAAAACGTTCAGTTTTATTATGTTATAATTCTTCTAATTAAATGATTTGTCTTGGTTTGGTTCTGTGGTTTCAGGTTCCATAACCTAAACCATCGAATCTTGTGTCGACCGACACTACTTTAGTGTCGATCGATGCTGATTAACCAAAACCAATCTGCGACAACCGATCAATCCAATTGATCTGGTTTTGAGTACCGGTCAGTGTCGATCGATGCTACATTAACATCGGTCGATACCAACCCAATCGCAATAAACCATGCTTAGCGTTTAACCATCATTAACCAAGCTTGATAACCGGTCCAATCCAATTGAACCGATTCATCAATCTCGCGAGGTTTGTGTCGACCGACACAACTCTTGTGTCGATCGACACTAGGCGAAACATAAGTTTTATTCGGGTTTTCGCCCTGTGTCGATCGACGCCGGATTGGCATCGATCGACCCCATGCGAAAAACCCTAAATTTTATTCGGGTTTTTCGCCCTGTGTCGATCGATGCCGGATTGGCATCGATCGACACCATGCGAAAAACCCTAAAACGTTTTTCGAACAAAAACCCTAAACTAGGTTACTTTGATCAAAACGAGTTTTAGCATGCTTGTATCAATCATACAGAGATCCAGATTCAACCAATCTAATCAACATGCTACAGATTCAATGGAACCCTAAAGCTCTGATACCACTGAAGGAATTTCTAGCAGTTCCTAATCCAATTAGGCAACCCTGGTCTGAATTCCAAGCCTAGGATCTAGGGTTCATGTAATTGAATCATTGGGATCTCAGAATTACCTGGTGATTAGCAGCGGAAGATTTGCAGATAATCGAGATCTAAAGCGCCTCAAGTGCTGCGCCTCTACTGGTATCCACACGCACACAAACTGAACAGCAGGGATGCTAGTGCCTATAGAGATCCAATCTCTTCAGAGGTTTCTATTCAAGTTCTGGTGGCTGTGAATTAGGTTAGAAATCAGTTTAGGTCGACCATATATCTTATATATGTCGACTTAAACCATAACGGAATTAACCAACGATTAAACCGAATTAATCTGATTAATCCGCGAGTTGCATCGATCGATTCACTATCTGCATCGATCGACACTGCCCCAGAATATTGATATCGAATGCATATCAAATATACATTCACTGGATCATTACATTAATGATCAACCTCGTCTTTAACACCCAGTTTGCTTAGGTGTGTGACCCTGTAGGATCATATAACACTAGCAATGAGTTCTAAAATCATTGATCATAAGTGGCTTCTAGCAAAGCATTATGACTACCTAGTATTATATGATTGTCTCATCTCGACAATACAACTATCACTTAGAGCAAGTACAATAGATTTCAGGACATTTCCAACAATTCCGGCCCGTCAGCATCTCTACGGGCCGTCAACGACTTAGAAATCATGTAAGTATCCTATCTAATTTCTAAAAAAATGAGTTTGAATTGAAAGTATATGTAGGTAGAATAGGATGTAATTAAACGATTTAGGATGTTGTTTAGGTTGTAGAAGTTATGTGGTTGTTGTTACTTCATTTTCTATTTTTCCATTTGGTTTTATGAAGTTTTAAAACGTTTTAAACGTTTTCTCAATTTTAAAATGCAAGAAAATTGGTTTTTAAACGTTTTCAGAATTTTAAAACGCCTTTAAAACGTTTTGAAAATGATTTATGAAATTTTAAAACCTTTTTTAATAAATTTTACATTTTTAAAATACTAAAAAATGTATTTAAACGTTTTAACCATTTTGAAACGCTCTTAAAAAGTTTTCTAAATGTTTTATGATCATCCAAAAATATTTTAGTACTATACCCTATTTTCCCTTTAATTTTATTCATAAAACGTTATACAAATTTTTTCTTTGCATATAATATTTTACTATAAATAAATTCATATTAAGTAAAATTGATTTTCTTCCATTTCTATTTTTAAAAATTGTATATCTGTTTTTATAAGTTATACAAATTTTAAAAATAATAATAAGGTTTTTTATCCAATTTTAATAATTTTTGAAATATATAATAACAATTTACATTTAATTTTTAAATATTGTTACATTTTAAATTATTTCTCGATTTTTGTAGGGATGCTGATTATGGTGCTTTTGAGCTGTATTTGGCGACTAATCCCGATGAGTTGCCGCCGGTCCATCAAGCACCTCCAGCCGCAAGGCAGGTCTCGCTCGACTCAGGTGAGACCGTCACAGCAGAGGCAATCTACTACTCGGCAGGATGCTCCTAGCGGGAGACATTCAGTGTCTCAGGTGCCAGAGACATAACATGATGTTCCGTGGTCTATCGCAGCGGAGATAGAGGTCGTAGTCGAGCAGCCAGGGCGAGAGATTCTGAAACGACTTCATCCGGATTACGAGAACAACCCGGGTACTTATTGGTAGTCCTTTTAACTTCAACAAATTTGTTTATATTAAATATGCTATTTGGACGTATAAGGTTGATTGTTTTGCCTTTGGCGTTTTCAGGTTCGAGATTACGGCTTCTAATATCGCGAAGATTATTTTGAACATGATGCACAACATGCTCAGTCATCCGTATCCGAAGTACATGCTGATGCCAAGGTCCGACAAGCATAACTGGTTCCGCCCGTTCGCGGTACGTATCTTCTTTCACTATCTTATGTATTTTAAATTTATATTTGTTAATGTTAACATCGAACTTTTTTTGTAGCAAGAGTATACTTGGGATAAGAACTGATGAGGACATCAGCTTAGCTGACACTGAGCGGGACGAGCAAGACGGACCAGGCTCAACCAAGAGGCTGGCCGACCTGTTTCCAACCATGCAAGACGTACCGAGGACACGTTCGGGATAGAGACAAATACATGCTGAATTCAACAACGCCATGGAGCAGTTGATCTAGAGGACAAGCATAGAAGACATCACGACCCACCTAGGCCATCTCGATCAAGGACAACCTGTCCTGAACCAGTTGGCCCATAGGATAATCCAGACTGAAGCTGGCGACCCATTCGACCCGACCACGCCCTAGCCCTTGCTCCGGACGATCGGACTGACCATGATCTTCTGCATCGAGTCAGACGATCCATCGACCGGTCTGCCTCTGGACTAAGGATCATGTTCTTTTTCCCTTGTGAGGTTTTGTCCCAAATGGGTTTTCTTCACAAGGTTTTTAACGAGGTGATCTGAGGCCTGTTCATTAGATAGACAGGCCGGCCCCTTCTCTATTTCGACCAAGAGTTTCCTTTCTCGTTTTAAGTTTTATTTCCCTTGTTTTTTTAACTATTTTCGATGACCCAATTGTTTCTGGCCCATATGCTTTCAGTTGTAAGTTATTTAAACATTCTTTTTAGTTTAATGAAAGTCACGTAAGTTTAAGCTAAGAAAACCCTACGGATTAGGCGATCTATTTCTCTCCTTTGCGCGGCTACCCCTCTGGAGGATCGGATCTCTTGGCTTTTGCTTGCTGCTCAGACCGTACGAAGTGTTCTTGTTGCTCAGTAACTCATAGACCATCATCGACCACCCACTGACGAGGAGGAGAGTGCTTTCGGCCAGCTTCCAAGTCCCACTCGACCATCGATCACACTCGCCACACCCATCTCGTTTCAGCCATCCGCCCATCACACGTCCATCTCATATCATCTGGTATCAGAGCCTTAAAGCTCCTGACCCAGATCGGTTATTTCTTCTCCTTTGCTTAGTTTTAGTTCTGTTTTGCTTTTATTCTTTTAAAACCAAAAATCAAAAAAAAGATAGGTTGCTGGTTGTTGTTCTCAATCGGCTAAGTCCACTATTTCTGAACCGGTTGTTTGCTGCTTACTGTGGAGTTGTTCTTTTTGTTTCTGTTGTTTGCTTTGATAAAAACTGAAACTCAAAAGAATTCTTAGTAGCAACCGCTTGTTAGGTTGGTTAGTTAAGACTCGGCCGCTAGGATTTTGCTTCTCTCTAGCGATCTGTTGTGGCTGCTTTATCTTATCTTGGTTGTGTTTGCTGATTCCTTGTGATACTGTTGCATTGCATTCACTGAAAAGAAGAAGTTAGAACCCAGCTGCTAGGTTGTTAGTTCTAGAACCGGATGCATATGGCTAGATTTTCCTTGAGCCTTGCGATTTCTGTGTGTGTGGTTTGAATTGATTAGATTGTGGTTCAGTTCTGATTTCTTCACCTAGGATGATTCTCGGTTTAGTTCTTTTTCATCCTGTTGTTATAGTCAGAAAAAATAATTCGTTGGCATTGTTTTCCTTTTAGTCGGACCACAGCTTGTTTCCTTTTCCGAATTGGTTGCGTTTTCCTTTTTTTTAGTACTTGCCCCTTTTCTTCGTTGGTACGTTTGAATTGTTTGTTAAGTGTGCAGGACGAATGGCTCAGGAACAACCCAATACACCAGCTAGATCAGCTGACCTTGAACAGCTAATGGCCGCGATCCAAGCTATCGGCCAGACGCTTGGACCTCGGCTTGAACGCCTGGAGCGTCCTGGTGATCCGTGGCCTCTACCAGAAGAGCAGCAGCCTCGGTTTGCAGCGTATCAGCCTCGGCCAGGAGAGCATCAGCATTGGCCAGAGGCACAACCGCCTCAGTTCGACCAGCAGCGTCGACCAGGTCCGCACCACGGACAAGTGGAACGACCTGGACGCTTTCAGGACGTCTGACTGGATGACAAGGACAACGACACAGACAAGATCGAGGACGGACACCACGGACCTGGACCCCCATACCAGCGCGATCCAATTCACCGTGGACGCATACGAGAGCAAGAGGTACAACGTCCGTATCCCAATGATATCAAGCTAAAACCTCCTACATTTGCAGGTAAAGTAGACCCAAAGGCATACCTAGATTGGGAGCGGAGGATGGAGCATATCTTCGACCACTACGGATATCCCGTAGGCAGAAAGATCTCTCTCGCAGAGGCCTAGTTCACCGGGCATGCCCTATCGTGGTGGGATCGGGACGCGGCAGAACGAAGGCGCCATCGGTACGAACCGATCACTACGTGGACCGACATGAAGTTCCAACTAAGGCGCAGGTATGTTCCTGCCCATTTCGTTATAGATTTGCAGAAACGTTTTCGTAAGTTGATGCAGGGAACCAAGACGGTCGAGGAATACTTCGAAGAGTTCGAGCAATTACGTAACAGGCTGGAGTTGGACGACTCGGAAGAGATCCTAATGGCCTAGTTTGTGGACGGACTGAACGACAAGATCACTCGGAAGGTAGAGATTCAACCTTATCACGATATGCCCGAACTGTTGCATTTGTGTATACAGGTTGAGCATTACAGCAAGCGAAAGTCCATGGCCACGAACCGGCCCCGGGCCAGCGCGTCAGTTACGATCCGTCGGTATACCGTCAATTAATATCCGTTGGTACACCATCGATTAAATTCCATCGATAACCCTTCGATATACCGTCGGAAAAATACCCGTCGGAAATCCGTCAAGAATTACCGAAGGATTTCCGACGGTTAGTTATTTTGACGAAATAGAACCGACGGTTACGTCCGGCCGGAAATCCGTCGGGAAAGGCCATTTCCGACGGTTTCGTCCGTCGGTTTTCGAGTTTTTTCTTGTAGTGGGAGCTTGGCTGAGTTTGGTAGTAGATGAAGACAATTTTGATACCACAATAAGGGAGGGACGTCTGATTGAGAAGCAAGAAAAGAACATATTTATAATCTACTGGACAACTCAGAATCACAAGATGAGGATTCTAATCAACCTTGGAGCTACTCATATTTACGTGCTGTTGAAAGCATTCCACCTACTCAAGACTTCAAAGTTACATCCACACAATGGTCGTGTAGTTGTGGGAAATGGAAGTAATGTGGCAATCATAGGGAGGAGCCCAAAGATAGCATTGGTGATTCGAGGGGTTGATTTCCGCGAAGAGTATCTGATTTTAGATACAATGGGCAGTGGAATTGACCTGATATTGGAAGTCAAGGAGAGACCACGAAAAATTGGAAGTCATGCGTTCTTTCTTATGACGTAATGGTTGTGAAAGTCGAAACTCGCACTGTCAAAACTTGTAGAGCTAACTTCTTAGGGAACATAATTTTCAGTGTAAACAACACGACAAGAGAGATCAAGAAGATATTTTTATTGATAGAAAGAATCGGAAACGAAGTACAAGGAATCAAAGTTAAAGATGTTACAGCTGAACCTTATGAAAGGCTGCCTACGTACCCTTAATAAGGGATCAAGCCATTTGTAGTTCGAGGTCTAGATGCTAGGGTTTTTCGCTCTCCATAAATAGTATGACCACCATCTTTTTATATAGTCGCGGCAAGATTTGCGGAAATCTTCCTGTTGTTATCTCCTTTCTTTTTCTGTTAAGATTTACATTTTTATCTCGGATTTTCCTCTTTAGCTCCCAGCTTCCTTGATCCTTACTTCTTCAAGTTTATCTTTTCGCGGCTTGACATATTTGCCGAATGGGCCGAGGACGGGCGCTCCGAGTCCGTTTGTATGCAAACTTCTCTATTCAGCCCAAAGTTTCGGTCATACGAAAGTTGTACATTTGGGCATAAGTTCATACTTCCTCTAACTAGGTCCGTTAACTTAGTTTATCATCCAAGAAGGTTCAAGCCGATGTTTCCGAAGGCAAGTTTGTGCGTATCGGTGAACGTTTGATTATCCATTTTGGAAGTTGAGAGAAGCAGAATCCAGCTCGGAAGTTTAAGAGATATACATTCACCTCGGAATCTCCGAAGGGGTAAATCATGGTTGCGAAATGAGAAGGGAAAGATTCGGATCTGAGCTGGTTTAGCTCGGAACTTCCGAGCTGGTTCAGCTTGGGTTTGAGCTGGTTCAGCTCGGAAAACCCGAGCTGGTTCAGTCCGGTTTTCCGAGCTGGTTCAGCTCGGTGATTCCGAGCTGGTTTGGCTCAGTTCCGAGCTGATTCAGCTCAATCTTTGTTGGTTCGGATGTTTCGTCGATCCGCAGTTCCTGTCGAAAGATGCGTAGTCAGCTGTATACGAAATGTTCGTCTCCTTCGTATGAAATGTCGTCTGTTTTGTATAAAATGTCGTCGTCGAAACCATCTTTCCAATAAGTCGTTTAAATGAAGTTGTCGGAACTTCATATAACTTGGTTGCTCGTATGGAACATTGTTTGTCCGTAGCGGACATTTGTCTTTGTCTGATTGTCAGATCTTGTTTTCGGCTAATGTTTTCGTCGAGGGGGTTTTTGACCCCAACAGTTAGCCCCTCAGCTCGTCAGACTCGAGTGCGATGATGGCGAGGTTATTTTGAATTCGAGGCGAAAGCAATTGTCCGAAAGACTTGGTTCGACCCTTTTGTTTTGTTGCTCTTCCGTTTGCGACGAGGAGTTGTCCGAACCGTTTGTCACATTTTGGCCTTCGTTTTATACGTCGAGTTAGACGAATTTTCTGGAAAGGCATTTTCGAGTTTTATTTGTTCCGACTTTTGGAGTAAATCGATTAACATCCATTGGTGTGTACATGGTGACGCTTTTGGATCTTTCGGCCGTAATTGATTTTTTGTGCAAAGTCTTCCGAGCAATTCTGTATGTTGTTGAACTTTTCTTCAGAACCATTGGTTGTTCCGGTTTATGACATTGATGCTTTGTTACTTCAAGCGAAGAATTTTTGTCTATAGCTGAACCTTATGAAAGGCTGCCTATGTACCCTTAAGAAAGGGATCAAGCCATCCGTAGTTCTAAGTCTTGTCGTTGGATGTTTGGATATCCATTGTTGGTCTTTCGTCGACGCTTCGGTATTCGAACAAGAAAAGCAGTGGAGAAGGTGCGTTGAATTGTGAACCGGTCGTTTTTACGAATGTGATGAGTCCGAGAGAGAAATCGCGTTAGGCTTCAGAATTTTCCGAGTAAGTTTGCTCGGATTTCCTATTCAAACATGCTCGCATTTTCTGAGCAAGCCTGCTCGGATTTTTGAGTAGGATTTGGTTTCAGGTTAGTTTGTCGAGCCTGCTAGGACGATTTGTACGTCCGAGAAGCTGAACTGTCGTGTTAACGTTAGGTCGATTAACCCAGAAAGTCGAGCAGATTTTATCAGGAGAAAATCTCCTTCATCGGCTCCGTATAGGCTGTATGAGTTGGTTTTGTATAGCTTGAAGTCTTTTCCGGATAGCTTCGTATAATTCCTGAAGGAAAGTGTGATTTAGCGTTTGACCCTTGGTGCTTTTAGGAGCATTGCACTCTGATGCGTATCCCGAGTCTTGAGGTTAATGGGATAGCATTTAAACTTGTGCGCGTAGAATCGTTCCGCCGTACTTCAAATCAGTTTTGAGCTCGAAGGTCAGCGAGATATTCTTGCCTTTGTGATGACTAAGATCAGCTTGCTCGGAAGTGTCTCACTGGTGTTCAAAATTGAGTTCGAGGAATAGTTAGGCGTATTGCTCCTGCGGACATGTAATGATTAGACCAGTGTGCTTGGAAGCGTCTTACTGTGTTTCGAAATTGGGTCCGAAAAATACTAAGACGTACTCCTCTTGCGGACTTATAATGATTAGACCAGTGTGCTCGGAAGCGTCTTACTGTGTTTCGAAATTGTGTCCGAGAAAAGCGTCCTTCTCTTGCGGACTTATAATGATTGGACCAGTGTGCTCAGAGGCGTCTTACTGGGTTTCGAGTCCGAGAAATTAAAAAATGTTTTTCTCTTGCGGACTTATAATAACTAGACTAGTGTGCTCGGAAGCGTCTTACTGGGTTTCGCAATGATTACACCAATGTGCTCGGAAGCATTTTACTGGGGTTTTAGGAGTTTTATGGTTGACTTCAGTACTAGTGAGGGGGTCTGCCGTCTTACATTCCCAAGTCGGTCGTGTACTCAATAATGACGTTGTCGAGACCAGTGTGTTGTATTTTACTGGGTTTGGATTTTCGATCCCGATTCTCCGCGAAACTGTCGCTTCGCATCTTTCGTTCACTGAAAATAAACCGGTATCCGCAGGACCACCTTTCAAAGATACCGAACCAAGATATACTTGGTTAGAACGTCATTTTACCAGTGTGCTGAGTAGCGTCATACTTTGGGGTTTATTATCGTCTCCAGTACTGGTGCGGTGGATTTGAAGACCTGTCAACAACCCGTATTCGGGATCTTACATCGACCTCTCGACTTATGTTACCTTTGCCGATAATAAACTTACCTTGGCGGTATCTAAAATTTATATAGCGCGCTTTTATCCGTTTGTTGGATGTATAGAGCCTCAATCCATATAGGACGTGTTGACTAATATCCGTAAAGGATGTATGTGTTTGTCTACTGCGGCCGTCAGCAGACAAGACAATCTATTTCTAACAATTATGCATGTGACGTAATAGTAGGCGAATTCTGAACTACAAAGCTTATATCCTAATTTTGATCCAAGAGGAATAAACTAAATGAAAAGGAGAAAAAGAGTTTATTTTCGTTACCGGATAACTTCAAGAGTATGGTCGGGGAGTTGAACTTTTGCGGACGCGCCATGCTTCCAACGAGGATCCGTTGTCCGGAGTTGTTTGAGTAAGTTGTCTGTACGAGATAAGTGTTTTGCTCGGAATTCTCGAGCTCGGAATTTCCACAGAGAATGGTCAGCTCGGAATTTCTGCGGAGAATGGTTAGCTCGAAATTTCCGCAGAGGGTTGTCAGCTCGGGATTTTTGGGCTGGCTCGTTTGATTAGCTCGGACTTTCCTAGCTGATTTGCTGGAAAGTTCCTAGCTGATTTCCTCAGACTTTCCTAACTGATTTTCTAGAAAGTTCGTAGCTGATTTTTTTGATTAGCTCGAACTTTCCTAGCTGATTTGCTGGAAAGTTCCTAGCTGATTTACTCGGACTTTCCTAGCTGATTTGCTTGGAAGTTTCGAGCTGACTTGTTTGATTACCTTGGACTTTCCTAGCTGATTTGCTTGGAAGTGTCGAGCTGACTTGTTCGGATGTTCCTAGCTCACTTGCTCGGAAGTTCCTAGCTGATTTTCTTGGATGCTCCTAGCCGATTTGTTTGAACAGCTCGGACTTTCCTTGCTGACTTGCTTGGATGTTCCTAGCTGACTTGTTCAAAAAGCTCGGATTTCCTAGCTGACTTGCTTGGAAGTTCCTAGCCGACTTGTTCGAACAGCTCGGACATTCCTAGCTGAATTGTTGGAAGCTCCTAGCCGACTTGTTCGAACAGCTCGGACATTCCTAGCTGACTTGTCGGAAGTTCCTAGCTGATTTCTTTCAATGTTCCGAGTAACTTTGTCCGAAGAGCTTTCAAGTTCGAAAATTGTTTTAAAAATTTCTGCATTTTGATTCAAAAGTATAGATATATACGGACCCACTCCCCCCTTTTAAAAAGGGAGGGACAGCTGAACCGATCAAGATATCGGCTGCCTATGTGTTGCATTCCAACTTCTTGGAATCTTGTCGTCGTCCATATTGACAACTCCATATGCTCCACGGCGAACTATTTTTGTAACTATGTATGTTCCTTCTCGGTTCGCTTCAAGTTTGCCTTTGTTTCGTTCAGCCGCGTTCTCGTATACTTTTGATAGGACTAGGTTGTTGTCAAGGAACCTTCACTGCGGACATTTGATTTGTAGTATTCAGCAGTTTTCTTGTCGATTGTTTTGGATGCGAACAAGTGCATGATCACGTCATTCGTTTCGTCGGTTTGATCATCGCATGTGGCGAAAGATGTTCCGAGAATATTACTTCGTCCCATGGTCAAGTCTTCCGAGTTGGATGTTTTGTTTCCGGTCGATGATACGATCATCTCAGACTAAAGAAATCGCGTGCTGACCGGAAAATGAAGCACCTGACTAGGTTCTGGGCGAGTGGTGAAGCGATCGCGGCAGGGCATTTTGCTGAGCTAGTCATTGTCGCGGAAAGGTCAGTACGCCGAGAAGAGAGCACACGGACATGTTCTGTTCGGATGGCGCGTTGCGGAGAAATGATTATCTTGAGTTTTTGCTCGGCACATAAAGACCGCGGTCGTGCGCCGAGCAGAGATCGAGCGTCGGAGCAAAAATCAATATACAGAAAAGGACTAGTGGCCAGCTTCATTTTAGCTTCCGAGTTGGGCCGAGCTATCCCAAACGTATGGTGAGAAGCAAGACAAAGGAGATCGGCTCAAGAAATCAAAGGTATCTTTTGCTCGGGACACTTCGTTCTCGGAAAATGTTTATGTGCTTTTTTTGGCTCGCCAGTGATGTGGAGCATGTCTTTGTGCCGAGCAGCTCATCGTAATGTATCGGCTGTAACTTTTCTTAGAGATATCCTGCTCTCATCTCGTCATATGCTTCGAAAAATAATTCATGCGCGTTACCTTGTTGCTCGCTTGAGAAAAGTTGATATTCATATATTGTATTATTATATGTACGTGTGAATATCAATTACATAAACCAGCTCGGAGATTATGACTCCCTTTTTCCTCCGAGCTGCTTTCTCTACTTCTTTTTTTTTTTTTTTTTTTTTTTTTTTTTTTCTTGGCGAGCTGCAAGCAAGCTTGTATGTTACGCCAGAGCTGATTTTGGCTCTTAATTATAATTTAAGACCATGTCAGCTCGGAAGTGTTCCAATATTTTTTTATTTTATTTTTTTCTTTTCCAGCTCGGATGTGTTTGAGCTCTCTTCAATTTTTATTTTTTTTTAGCTCGGAAACTCGAGCTGGTTTAGTTCGTATTTGAGTTGGTTTAGCTCGGATTTGAGCTGGTTCAGCTCGGATTTTCCAAAAATTATACGAGTTGTCGAGAATGCTGCGTGAGTTGTCGAGCAAGTTGTGCGTATTGCCGAGCATGCTTTGCGAGTTGCCGATCATGCTTTGCGAGTTGCCGAGCATTCTTGCGAGTTGCCGAGCATGCTCCGCGAGTTGCCGTGCATGCTTTGCGAGTTGCCGAGCACGATTGCGAGTTGCCGAGCACGCTTGCGAGTTGCCGAGCATGCTTCCCGAGTTGCCGAGCATGCTTTGGGAATTGCGGAGCACGCTTGAGAGTTGCCGAGCATGCTTTGCGAGTTGCCGAGCACGCTTGCGAGTTGCCGAGCATGCTTCGCAAGTTGCCGAGCATGCTTTGGGAATCGCGGAGCACGCTTGCGAGTTGCCGAGCATGATTTGCGAGTTGCCGAGCACGCTTGCGAGTTGCCGAGCATGCTTTGCGAGTTGCCGAGCACGCTTGCGAGTTGCCGAGCACGCTTGCTAGTTGCCGAGCACGCTTGCTAGTTGCCGAGCACGCTTGCGAGTTGCCGAGCATGCTTTTCGAGTTGCCGAGCATGCTTTCGAGTTGGTGAGAATGCTGCAAACGTTTGCGTGCTCTGGTTTGCTCGAAATTTCTGAGCTGGTTTCGCCCGGAACTTCCGAGCTGGTTCAGCTCGGATATATACGGTCACGGAGCAAGATGGCTTGGAATTCATGATGGTGTGACGGCGGGGCATCGATGACGATTGGTTAGAGATAGTTCGACTCGGCTGTGGTGTGAAGGTGCAGCAACATATTAAAACAGATTTTTCAAGCCGTTCGATTCCGGTACGATTGTCGGTTGTTTGGCTTCTTGCATCGCGGATTGATTTGCAAACGAAGCAAAGTCGGAGACTCGCTCGATGATAAAAATTGGTTAAGCTCTGATCATGACACATAACCGCAAAGTCTGAAACAAAGGTGCTCATTATTTGAAACGAAATCAAAGAGCATTAGATTGTACGTTGAACATACGAAAAGGTTTGACGATATATTTACTATTTCGGTCAAGAGTTTATCATGTTAATTTCTATGTAAGTTGAGATATTAGTAATTCCTATAATCGTAAAGCATTGAAAGCGGAAAACTTGTAACAAGGCTAAAATTGATAAGTTATAAAGAAGTTGAATAAATCGGCGCAATATGTAAAACAATTGATGATGATAAGGTGAATACGAATTTAGGTACTTATCTTGACAATCAGACAGATTGTAAGGTGAGTTTCGATGAAGACAATCTTTGAACACCACAAATTGTTCTCTTCGGCTTTGGCGAATTCCGATCCGATGTTGGTATCACTGTTACGATTCTTTTTATTTGAGGTTGCGTCCATGCATTCTTCTCCATCGACGTTGATAGTCGTCGTGATCCTTCTTGGCTGGATTAGTGGTGGCAGATATGTTGTGTTAGATCTGTGATAGGCTCAGAGTTTTAATCGTATTCTACGACAAGTGCACAATTATGCTATTGTAGTATAAAGGGTATCGAATCCCACAGAGACACTAGTTTCACGCGATAGATTATGAGTAGTTGAATTAAGCTAAGCGAAACAGATTATAAAGCAGTAAAGAAAACAATAATCAGAGTAGCAAAGTGAACGCTGTGTAAGCAATTAACGAAGGTGTCAGGTTCTGGGAAGTTCTCAGGAAATCAAGGAATCAGATCAATCAATTAATAGGATTCAAATATCGATGTTCTAGAACTAGAATCACATAAATATAGCAAACCAACTCTCGCTGTGAATACTAACTATGTTTAACAACCTAGAAAGCCAACCTAGAGTTCTAAACAAGCATTAAGAACAGTTTCTATCGGTTCACAATTCTTCTAAACCAAATCTCTTTGTATCTAGTCAAATTGCTCACACTAAGTTTATTCAGATTATAACTCATGCTCTCGTGCTATTGTTATTTATCTTAGATCTAAACCCCAGGTGATCAGTCTAGAATTCAGCATTAAGAACAACCTAGATGAAGAACTAGATGTTAAGAATCCAAATTAATCAATTAAACTAACAGTCCATGAAATCCCTAACGAGAATCCCTAAACCTAACAAGGAGATCTACTCAGACATGGCAATTGAAACAACAGACATGATGAATAGAAAAACCAAATAGCATAAAAGAGATATAATAACTGGGGCTCGAAATCAAGTCTCTCTCGAGTACAAGATCAGCCCCCAAAACTTAATCTCTAATAAAACCTAGCGTATCAAAAGCGTCGCCTAACAAGTGGCTGAAAAACTAATTAAATAGTCTAAAACACGAATTGGGCTTTCTTGTAAATATGGTGATCTTCTGGGCCTTATTGCAATTCCTCAAAAGTCTCATTAACTCGCGTAGAATTTCTGAATCGCGATCAGTGTCGATCGACCCTAACAGTAGTGTCGATCGACACTCACTTCAAGTATGGACTCCGACTTCGTCTTTTCAGCACAGATTCCCAATAGTCTCCAAAATGCACCAATATCTTCAAATAAGCTCCAAACGTGCATAAACCTGTAGAGGACACCAAAGACTACAAAACACCTAAAAGACTTTAAGTAAATACTTATAACATGGCCTGAAAACCAGTAAAAACCATGATATATCAATTTATCCGCAGGAGGGGTCCCCTTGTTTGCAAATCGCGGTCGACGTAGCGTAGGGTTCCTCGTTGAGCTGCCAGGTGTTGAGAGGTTGAGTCGCCTACGATTATTTTGTCCGAACTTCACTGTCCGAATTCTCCATGGTTTTTGTTCCGAACCTCTCTACTTGCTCGGTGAGCGTGGTATTGCAATTCTCCTAATACTGAGTTTTTCGCATCAGTATGGTTGTCGTCTCCTTTACATCGGTCAGCGCTATGTCGGCTGTCGTTGAATCACTTGCGGCTGCGTCTGTTGCAGCGTTGATCGCCACTAGATGATTTGTTCTGTTTCCATCAGTGGACATATCTTCAGATCCGTTAATCGGTGGTTTTTAAGTGTAAGAAACTTCTATGTTCCCCATAGACGGCGCCAAACTGTGAGAGTCGAAACTGGCACTGTCAAAACTTGTAGAGCTAATTTTTTAGGGGACAGAAATTTCAGTGTAGACAACACGACAAGAGAGATCCATAAGATATTTTTATTGATAGAAAGAATCGAAACGAAGTACAAGGAATCAAAGTTAAAGATGTTACAGGTGAACCTTATGAAAGGCTGCCTACGTACCCTTAAAAAGGGATCAAGCCATTCGTAGTTCGAGGTCTAGATGCTAGGGTTTTTAGCTCTCCATAAATCGTATGACCACCATCTTCTTATATAGTCGCGGCAAGTTGGCTCTGAGGATATTTTCCGCAAGATTTGCGGAAATCTTCATGTTGTTATCTCCTTCCTTTCTCTATTAAGATTTACATTTTTATCTCGGATTTTCCTCTTTAGCTCTGAGCTTCCTTGATCCTTACTTCTTCTAGTTTATCTTTTCGCGGCTTGACCTATTTGCCGAATGGGCCGAGGACGGACGCTCCGAGTCCGTTTGTATGCAAACTTCTCTGTTTGGCACAAAGTTTTGGTCATACGAAAGTTGTACATTTGGGCCTAAGTTCGTACTTCCTCTAACTTGGTCCGTTAACTTAGTTTATCGTCCAAGAAGGTTCAAGCCGATGTTTCCGAAGGCAAGTTTGTGTGTATCGATGAGCGTTTAATTATCCGTTTTTGAAGTTGAGAGAAGCAGAGTCCAGCTCGAAAGTTTAAGAGAGATCCATTTAGCTCGGGATCTCCGAAGGGGTAAATCATGGTTGCGAAATGAGAAGGGAAAGATTCGGATCTGAGCTGGTTTAGCTCGGAAAACCCGAGCTGATTCAGCTCGGATTTCCGAGCTGGTTCAGCTTGGATTTCAGAGCTGGTTCAACTTGGTTTTCCGCTGGTTCAGCCCGGATTTCTGAGCTGGTTCAGCTCGGTGATTCCGAGCTGGTTTGGCTCGGTTCCAAGCTGGTTTGGCTCGATCTTTATTGGTTCGGATGTTTCCTTGATTCGTAGTTCCTGCCGAAAGATGCGCTCGTCCGATTAATCAGTTGTATATGAAATGTCCGTCTGCTTCGTATGAAACGTCGTCTGTTTCGTATGAAGTGTCGTCGTCGAAACCATCTTTCCAATAAGTCGTTTAAATGATGTTGTCGGCACTTCGTATAACTTGGTTTTTCGTATGGAACATTGTTTGTCTGTAGCGAACATTTGTCTATGTCTGATTGTCCGATCTTGTTTTCGGCTATTGTTTTCGTCGAAGGGGTTTTCGACCCCAACAATGGTATTGTATTCGACCTTGGAGAAGGAGGGGATGCACAAAGAAGGCACGCTCGAGGAAGAGGAAAGTTGATACGCTCAAAGCCCTTGAGCTACACAGCAAGTGGACATAGTATAATTGTAGTATATAGGGGTCAAACCACAGAGACTCAAGATTTTTACGATAGATCTAATAGCGTCGAGTTAAGCTAAGCAGAAACAGTTCAAAAACAATTAAATCAAAACAGAAATGTAAAGTTGACGGTTTGTAAGCAATAAGCAAAAGCGTCAGGTCAATAGTGTTCTCTGGAAATCAAGCAATGCAGATCGATTATCATGTCATGATATAATTAAACACGGTTCTAAAACTCAAATCACTGATGTAAAATAAGCCAACTTTTGTTGCGAGAATTTATAAAGTCTAAATCCTAGAAATGAAATTTCTTTGCAACTTCTAAAAACTAAACTAGCTTTAAGCGCATGTTTGATTTGTTCACAAAATATCTAATCCAAATTTCTTTTCAATTATCTAATTTCCTCAACCTAAATTATGTCAGATTCCAAATTACACTTTTGTGTCATTTTAGCAACCTATGATCTAGATTACAGGTGATCAAGCTAGAACTTGTGTTAATAACAATTCATGATGAAGAACTAATAAGGCTATGAATCCTAACAGATGATCAATCTAGCCTTCTATGAAAACCCTAACGAGAATCACTAAATCTAAATTGAGATCTACGAAGACATAATCAATGAAAAAAAATCATGGATAAAGTAGATATCATATAAATCAAAAAAGACAATAGAAAAGGGGTTTGTAATCTTCTCTCAAAAGCAGTACAAAGTTCTGATAAGCCCCAAAGCCTTGCCTAGAATGAATAAAACATTATAACCTTAATAGTAAGTGTAAACCACGTCTTCGGTCTCCTTTGTAAATAATAGATCTTCTGGGCTAAATCTTGCAATTCTTCAAAAGTCTCCAAAAGTTGATGAGTTTCGTGAATTGCAATGTGTGTCGACCGATGCAGGAGGATGCTTGATATACCATTGATTTTACCGGTTTTAACCATGGTATATGCCTTATTTATCGAGTCTTATGTTATGTTTTGGAGTCTTTTTAGTATGTTTACAGGTTTAGACACGTTTGGAGCATAATTGGAGTTATTGGAGCATTCTGGAGCATTTTGGAGATTTTACCCGAGAGATAGAGTTCACTGCCCATATTTGACGGTTGCAACGATCGGCACACCATTAGCATCGATCGTTGCATAGCGTGACCAAGCATTCTCGCGAGCGTTAATGAAGAATGAGGATTAATGCACTAAAGCCCAGAAAGCCCAGATATTTACACAGAAGCCCAAAACGTGTTTTAGCTATTATATAAGGGTTTTTAAGCCATTGTTTAGGCTACGCTTTCATTAAGTCTTATTTTATTGCAGAGAGAGTTAGGGGCTGATCCTGCTCTCGAGAGAGAGAGGATTTTGAACCCCAGTTCTTTGTTTTATTTTATGATATTTGGTTTTCTATTCAAGATGTTTTCTGTCTCGATGAACATGTCTGAGTAGTTTACCTGTTAGGTTGAAGGATTCTCATTAGGATTTCATGGAACTATAGTTTAAATCAATCTGTAGGGATTCATATCTGCTAGTTCTTTGTTTAGGTTGTTCTTAATGCTTAATCTGAAGTAGCTAATCAGAATTATGATGTTAGGTTGATTGATACAACGAGAGTTGGTTAATTAGCTAGAAAGAACCTAGATAAGCAATTTGATCTACTCGCAAAGAGATTTGGTTTAGGGGAATTGTGAACATATCAAACCTGATCATTAATGCTAGTTTAATCTGTTAGTAATTGCAAAGAGATTTGGATTGCTGCACTTAGACTTAGAGAATTCTCGCAAAGAGATTTGGTGAATTCTATATCCGTGTTTGAGTTCTAGAACAGTTATTGATTAGATCCTGATTGACTGATTGCTTGTGTTCCTAATTTCCTGAGAACTCCTGAAACCTAACGCTTCGCTTCCTTGCTTACAAACTCGCCTGATTTACTTTTCTGCTTCGCTTTTTAGTTTCTCATCATATTTACTTTCTCCTAGTTTAATCTTTTCTGTTCTTAATCTATCGTTGACCAGAGTCCATGTGGATTCGATACCCTAAGTACTACAACTACATCACTGTGCACTTGCAGTTAGAATAGGGATTAAAACTAGACCTATCAAGTTTTTGGCGCCGGGGACTCTTTTGAGTCTTCGATAGATTTGAACTTAGGGTTTAGACTAGGTTTTTCGTTTTTTGTTTTTTTTTTTTTTTTTTTTTTTTTCACTAATTTTTTTTTTGTTTCTTGCGTTTCAGGTACGCCTGTAATCGCCCTGCAACGATCGACACGGTCCTGTGTGTCGATCGTCACATCATCGCGCTTGCATCGATCGACGCTTCTCCTGCATCGATCGACACATATCGAAAGGAAGATGTATGATTTCTTCAATCCAGGGATTGACAGTTCACAGATAGCTGGGTTGAAGAGTAAAGTCGACTATTTGCATAGTCTTCTACTTGAAAAGTATGCGCAAAAGCTATCAACTGCGTTGGAGAGAATGAATTCTACAGTCAGGAATCTGCTTTTCAGGGACCTTTCCAACAACAGGGTAATGCCTTCTCAAGGAACTATGGTGTTTTTTCTTACCAAGCACCACCTGCACCTGCATATAAGAGCAGATTGGAAACCATGCTGGAGCAGTTACTAGAAAGACAGGAAGAGGTGAGGAACTACATAAATGGTTCTGGGTTTCAGGGAAACAGGTATGGATCACCCTCCTATCAGGCACCTCCTGCAGCTAATGCTTATGAGAGCAAGATAGAATCCATGATGGAGCAGCTGCTAGAGGATCAGACTAAGACTGCTATGGACTTCGACAGGAAGCTGGATGCTATACATGAAAATCTGAATGGGAAGTTTGAATACTTGAGCACACATGTGAAAAAGCTAGATGTCAAAGTTCAGCAAACAGCTGGAGCAATACAAAGGCAAAATGAAGCTAGAAGAGCTGAACAGCACAGATCCATCAAAGCTGCGACCTTAAGGGATGAGATTGAGTTGCTAGGTGAAGAAGAGAGCATAATCTCAGATTTTCTGGATGAATATTGTCTGCCTGATACATGCATCGATTGACACCCCCTTAGTGTCGATCGACACGCCGTTCTGACGGAAATTTCGAGTTCTTTCGAGAAACAGAATCGCCTTGCATCGATCGACACACATCATGCAACGATCGACACAAAACGCAGACATGACCAGAAACCTGCAACAGTGCCAGAACGAGTCTATAAGCCCCCTGTGCCATATCCTAAGGTTCCCAAACCCTCCAAACAAGCGATAGAAGTAGCTAACTGCGTGAAAGTGATGGATAATAAGGTGAATAAAACACCACCAGTTGAAACTTCGCGAGTTCATGCAAAGAAGATGATCTCCACTGATGGTCATCTGAAAGAAGAAGTTAAGATTGGTGGAACTACAGTATCTGATAGTGGAAAGAAGAAGATGGCGGTTCCTCTTGAACCTGCTCTAACATCTTCAGTACCTGCAACTGCTCATAAGCAGAAAGCTCCAGACATCAGATATACATCAAAGGTAAGGTACAAATCACCTAAGCTTAAACCTTCTGATCACATTGTTTTGAAAGCAGGAAAACGCAGTAGACCGCCCAAGCTTCGCTCCCGCCCTGATTCTGATTACTCTTTCCTTGGAAAACCTCATGATCTGAAAGCATATACACCTCCTTGGATGAAGAGATATTCACAGAGACATTCAAAGTCTCTGTTGAAACCGCCATGAATCCAATCTCCTTCCAATAGTCGAGCTAATGACTAAAAACAAGCGTTGAGTGGGAGGCAACCCACTATTAGGTTCGTTTTTGTTTTCATTTTTCGTTTTTATTTGGTATTTTTAATTTTTCTGTTTAAGTGTGTTCAGAGCTGAGGGAAACAGGAATAATCGCATTGCATCGATCGGCACACATTGTGCATCGGTCGATGCAGTCGCGATTTACGGTTTAACGAATTGATTGCGGTTCAGACACCGGTTATCTACATAACCGCGAGCTATAATCACCTTGCATCGATCGACACCCTTGTGGCATCGATCGACGCAGGGCGACGACAGGTAAGTGTTCTGCAACTTTTCGGATTGTTTCAAATTTGATTATTATTCTCACCGAGCTCATGCCTTGATTACACTGGGGACAGTGTAGTTTAAGTATGGGGGAGGAAGCTACTGACGCACGCTTTTGTTTTCTTAGTTTTTCAAATTTGTTTTATTGAGTCAAAACTTGTATGAAACTATGATTGTTCGAGGAAAATTTTCGCTTGAACAGGAACTAAGTGACCATTGGACAGACTTGCAGAGCCTCTATGACTGTTAGAAAACTCAGACACGGATCAACCTACTGAGGACACCCACATCACTTCAGGTATCAGAGGATCTTTTACTGACTTCAACCTTAATACTAACTTAGATTTCTCACCTAAGGGCTTGGTATACTTTGTGTCGGATTCCCTTGTTAGTTCTGACACAGCCTGTAAACCTGTCCTATTTAGTTCCCTTCTCCCCTTCCATAAAAAAAAAAGAGATAATAAACTGAGGATGATTTAGTAACTCCGAAGTGGTCATGGGAGTGGTAGAGACCCCTATTATCTCTTGTGCGATCCATGGAATGTGTCCAAAGTACACCCCATAACGGGAAGAACACTGATAAAAAAAAAAATGATACCCAATGTGGGAAAAATCAGTTGTTAAGGAAGGGAAAGAGAACAAAGGGACTAGAGAAAGATAGCATGGTGGTCTAGAGCTGATAAGGTAAGAATCCATGTGCCTTTGATCGATACTCCTTAGGTGAGACCGCACTTAAATACTTGCAGAAGTCAGTAGGGAGAATTTGAATGCGTGAATGTGATTGTGGAGTTTACTTGGGACAGTTGCTAAGTGTGGGGGAAGTACATTGTGGTCTTGAGTTCTGTAGGAAAGTTTTCAGTGGATTACTAAGTAAATGTGAATGCGAAAGTTCCTAAGACGAAATGAGTTTCTGTGTTTTCAAACTTCTTTTCTTATACTTTGGTTCTTTACTTGCTTGAGGACAAGCAAGAGCTAAGTGTGGGGGAGTTGATATACCATGGATTTTACCGGTTTTAACCATGGTATATGCCTTATTTATCGAGTCTTATGTTATGTTTTGGAGTCTTTTTAGTATGTTTACAGGTTTAGACACGTTTGGAGCATAATTGGAGTTATTGGAGCATTCTGGAGCATTTTGGAGATTTTACCCGAGAGATAGAGTTCACTGCCCATATTTGACGGTTGCAACGATCGGCACACCATTAGAATCGATCGTTGCATAGCGTGACCAAGCATTCTCGCGAGCGTTAATGAAGAATGAGGATTAATGCACTAAAGCCCAGAAAGCCTAGATATTTACACAGAAGCTCAAAACGTGTTTTAGCTATTATATAAGGGTTTTTAAGCCATTGTTTAGGCTACGCTTTCATTAAGTCTTATTTTATTTCAGAGAGAGTTAGGGGCTGATCCTGCTCTCGAGAGATAGAGGATTTTGAACCCCAGTTCTTTGTTTTATTTTATGATATTTGGTTTTCTATTCAAGATGTTTTCTGTCTCGATGAACATGTCTGAGTAGTTTACCTGTTAGGTTGAAGGATTCTCATTAGGGATTTCATGGAACTATAGTTTAAATCAATCTGTAGGGATTCATATTTGCTAGTTCATTGTTTAGGTTGTTCTTAATGCTTAATCTGAAGTAGCTAATCAGAATTATGATGTTAGGTTGATTGATACAACGAGAGTTGGTTAATTAGCTAGAAAGAACCTAGATAAGCAATTTGATCTACTCGCAAAGAGATTTGGTTTAGGGGAATTGTGAACATATCAAACCTGATCATTAATGCTAGTTTAATCTGTTAGTAATTGCAAAGAGATTTGGATTGCTGCACTTAGACTTAGAGAATTCTCGCAAAGAGATTTGGTGAATTCTATATCCGTGTTTGAGTTCTAGAACAGTTATTGATTAGATCCTGATTGACTGATTGCTTGTGTTCCTGATTTCCTGAGAACTCCTGAAACCTAACGCTTCGCTTCCTTGCTTACAAACTCGCCTGATTTACTTTTCTGCTTCGCTTTTTAGTTTCTCATCATATTTACTTTCTCCTAGTTTAATCTTTTCTGTTCTTAATCTATCGTTGACCAGAGTCCCTATGGATTCGATACCCTAAGTACTACAACTACATCACTGTGCACTTGCAGTTAGAATAGGGATTAAAACTAGAACTATTAATGCTCAACTCGTTCACCAAGGGTGACTTCGACCATCACAGATTTAGCTCCAAAAATTTCCAAAAAGCTCTAACAAAGTACCTCCAAACGTGTGTAAACTTGTAAAGTGCCAAAAAACTCAATAGACACTATAAAAGACTCGATTATGTACATATATCATGGCCTAAAACCCATAAAAAACTATGATATATAAACTCCTACACACTTAGCCTTTGCTTTCCCTCAGGAAAACACAAAACCAAGATCAGGAAAAGAAGTTTGAAAAACTTTAGAATCTCATTTCATTGTTGGAGCACCACACTCCTTTAGTAAGCCAAATGAAAACAAGCCTGCAGAAATCAAGACCACAATTTACTTCCCTCACACTTAGCAACTGTCCCAATTATACTTCACAATCAAAGAGCATCTAAACTCACCATACTGACCTCTATAATCAACTAAGTGTCGTCTCACCAAGGGAGTATCGATTAGAGGACACATAGAATCTTACTCAGTCAATACCTGATCACAAGACTGTCAACTTATGGTTCCTTTCTTATCCCTTTTCTTACTTCAGCAGCTGATTTTTCCCTTTGGGTATCATTTTTTTATCAACTGCTCTTCCCTTTTAATTCAGGGTATTACTTTGGACACATTCCATGAAGCACATGAGGTAATAAGGGTCTCCACCACTCCCGTGATCACTTCGACGCTACTAGCTTATCCACATATATTTACATTTTTTTAATTTTCTTGAACGGAAGGGAGAAGGTAACCATACTCAGACAGATTTACAAGCTGTCAGGATTGACTGAAGATTCTGATCTAATGTATACAGAGCCCCTGGGTGAGGAAAATTAAGTCAAGTTAGAGTTGAAGTCAATAATGGATCCTCTAAATACCTGAAATTATATGGGTGTTCTTGGTAGATTGATCCGTTTGGGTTTTTTTAATAGTCATAGATCGCTAACAAGCTCATCCAATGGTAACTTAAGTTCCTCCAAATGTGGTGATTTCCTCAAAAAGTTCAAGTTTCCTACTCAAGGTTTTGACTTTATAAAACGACTCAAACTGACTCTAAGAAAAGAAAATATGATGTCAATATCACCTCCCCCACACTTGAAACACACTGTCCCCAGTGGAATCAAAGCTTCGTATCGTTAAAAAGTTATATGGAACGAAGTGAAGTTGTGATCTAGTGAAGTACCTGACCCGGCAACCTACATTGACCGACACAAAGGGTGCATCGGTCAATACTGGTTTTCGAAAGACTGCAACAATCGACGTAACAAGCACATCGATCGACGCGGAGTGTGTTTGTACGTACTAGTTTTCGCAGACAACATTTTTGTGTGTTTCACACGAAAAATCAACATGTAAGTTATTAAGAACAAAAACAACACATATCAAATCACAAAGGTAATCATCAAAGTCAAGAGTACAAAGTTCCAAAGATATAGGACTGACATAGACTCAAAAGAAACATAAAATGACTCAAAAGAAAGAAAAATAAAAGAAAAGAAAATAATGTACAGAACCGAAATGTCAAAGGATAGGAACTAGAAACGAGAACTAAGAAGAATCCTCATCTTCAATCCCAACCATAGGATCAGAACCACCAGAATCGGGAGTCGGATAACACCTACGACGAGGTGTAGGGAAAGTAACAGAGACACGCGGAGCGCGACGTCAGGAGCAGTTCGCAACCATCTCCCAAATCCCACGCATTATGTCGTTGATGAAGGTCTGGAATGCAGCAGGGGTCATCTCAGCTGGTGGAATCGGCAGCTCAGGATAAGGGACATGAAAGAACTCTACCTCGACATCTGTAGGTGCAGCTGAAGAAGAAGCTCCCTTGTGAAGCTTGTTGCTTGGAACTGGTCTCAGCATGTTCTCATGGGGCTGAAAAGTCAAGTCCAGAACAACCATGATCTTCATGAGCTTTGTCAATAAGAGCTTAACACACCACTCTCTGTCATGTGAATCAGTGAAGATCCAGTGATATCCCTCATTCATTCACGTAGTGCTCCTGAGATGAGTCTCATCCATACACAATCTCTTGGTGACGATCTCATTGCCCTCCGTGTTAATCAAAAATGGCAGAAGATATGAGTCAACATGATGCCCACAGTTTCCAGTTTCTTCTGGCTCAATTCCTTAGTCTTCAAGGTGCAGAGATGATCTGCAAAGACCGCACCCATGTTCAAGTTGGCGCATGGCTCAGTCTTAGTGTTTTCAGAGAAAAGATGACCAATCCCAGTATAGAGGAACAAAAGCTTTGCCTTCCTCATCTTGTTTGGTTCAATCTTACACAAAATCATGTTCCCTAAAACACGCAAGACATACCTCACGACCGGAAGTATAACTGGAGTCGGTTTGGTGTGGCAGGAATTATAGATCCCATTCCCAAAATTTGACCAAAAGGTCTGAAAATCCTCATCAAGCCACTCAGAGGATAGAACGCAACAAATAGGAGCCTTACTGAAAATGTAGATACCGAAAAGATCCATGATGAAGAGGCGATATTTGAATCCTTTGAACATGAAGGTCAGGACCCCTTCTTGTGCTTTCCTCATATGATCGTTCGTGTAGTAGACATGACACGTAGCTAAAAGTTGTCAAACTAGATCAGGAAAAAGATCTACTGCTTCATTGACATCATTCCCAAGCCTATTTACTTTATGGTCTTCTCCACATCAGCTAGGATACCAATTTTGTTCACTATCTTGTAGTCAATCAGCCTTGTGGGCTCAATCTTCACTGAAAGCTACACATTGTAGAAAAGCGTGTCACTCGTCCTACTCCTCTGATATAGCTCTGTATGTGCACATCTTCTTCTCTGTCTCGGTCTTGAGATCATGCTCCCAAATGTAATGTACCAGAACCATGTCCATCTCAGGCTTGTGCCAAGGAGGCCTAATCTGCCCAACGAGATACTGAGATGGAAGAGGGGGATACGAGTCCCGAGTACCAAATTCTGCATGAGGCTTTGAACTCAAAGCCTTGGCTGTCTGCATTCTCGTGCGCTTGCTTGATTTAGGAGCCATCTGCGACCAAAGACACAAGAACGAGAATTCTTGCCAATTAAGCCAAAGCACAAAGATCAACAAATGCTACCAAATAATGATAATCTTCAATAACAACAATCCACAGCACCAAAACCATCAACAAATCCTTTCAATTTCGTCATATTTCCAGCAAAATCGCAGATCAAAAGTGTTCGTCGTCAAATTAAGGATTTTCGAAAAACTTGTGAATCTGCTCAAGAAAACTCTGGGAAAACACGAAATCACTATAAAACCCTAACAAGGCATGATTCTAGCAATATTCCATCAAGAACAAGGTGAATTTGAGTTTTTTTACCTTAGAGCCAGAATTGAAAAAGAGGAGATTCAAAGCACATACATTGGAGATCGATGGAATGGATTAGAGAAACGGAATGTGGGGTGGGGGGAATCAAAGTGGAATGGTTTTTTGAATAACCAAAAATGGTTAAGAAATGAAGAAATAGCCATTTAGGGAAAAAACCTCAGTTTTTTCGCAAGTAGACAGTAATGCTGAGGAAGAAGAGAAAGAAAAGAAACTAAGTACTTACCTCGTCTGACAACGACCTAGGTCGCTCGTCACAATCTCCTCTTTTTCTCCGTCTTGTAGACCTTGCATCGATCAATGCTCATTGGTGGCGTCGATCGGCATTGGATGAGATTTAAACAGCGTACGAGTTTTTCCCGATGATAAACTTACGTTGTTTTCAGATATATTTCTTCTCATCGACCCATGCATCGACCGACGCACAGGACCGCGTAGATCGATGCTGGCTTTTATACTCAACAGTCCGAGTTCTGTACACACTTGAAATAAACATAAATGAAAAACCATGGTAAAACCAAAAACAAAGCACCAATTTGACCTCTTGGAATGTAATTAGTTTGACTGTAATGCGATCAGGAAGTGGGTGCCTCGTTCAGAGGCACAATTTGACATCTTAGAATTTTGGCCTTAGCCCAGTAGTGCTTAACCTCTGTCTTTTGAAAGTGTACTCCTTGCCTTCAGAACTTGTCAGGACAATATCACCATACAGACTCACCTACTTGATCGTGAAAGTTTTTGACAATCTTGAGCGCAATTTCCATGGAAACAATTGCAAACGGGAGTTATAAAAGAGTACCTGGTCAATTGGCTCAAAGTATCTGGAGATTATCTTCTTGTCATTATGGCCTTAGTCCTTTCCTTGAACATCTTTGAATTCTCATAGCAACGATGCCTTATCTCGTCTAGCTCGTACAGTTAAACCAATCTTCTCTCGTCAGTATGCTTCATGTCGAAATTCATCTGCTTCACAACCTATGCTGACTTATGATCAAGCGCAACTGGAAGGTGGAAGGCTTTCCCATACATAAGATGAAACGGTGTAGTCCCCAATGACATCTTTAACACAGACTTGAAGGCCTATAAAGCATCATCTATCTTTGCAGATCAATCCTACCTTGTCTTGCCAATTGTCTTCTTCAAAATCTTCTTAATATGCCTGTTAGAGACCTCTACTTTCCCACTTGTCTGAGGATGATAAGGAGTCGTCGCATGATGATGAACACCATGCTTCTTGGACAGCTTCTCAAAGACCTTGCTGATAAAGTGAAATCCTGCTTCACTTATCATAATTCGAGGAACTCCAAATCGAGGAAAAATTATGGTCTTAAAAAGCTTAAGAACCACCAAAGCATTATAGGTTCGACTAGCTATTGCTTCAACCCACTTGGACACAAAGTCCACAACAACCAATATGAACTTATTTACATAGGATGAGGGAAAAGGACCCATGAAATCAATGTCCCAGCAATCGAAAACCTCCACTTCAAGGACAAAGTTTTGTGGCTTCTCATGCTTCTTACTTTTTTCCCTCTCCTTTGACAAGCATCGCACTGAGACACAAACATATGAGAATCTCTGAACATATTAGTCCGCTAGTAGCCTGCATGAAAAACCTTAGACACTATCTTTAATGTCGCAAAGTATCCAACATATTCTTATCCATGGCAGTGAAAAAGCACATCTGTAACCTCAGATCAGCAATGCATCTCTTGTAAACTCCATATGAGCAGTTCTTGTACAAGTATGGCTCATCCCAGTAGAATATTATCAACTCTCTCAATAACTTCTTCTTTTGATAGCCTTTTAAATCAGCTGGTTTAGCCTCTGCAGGAAGATAATTTGCAATATCTGCATACCATGGTCGATCGGGAGTAGAAACAGCGTATATGTCCATGTTGTAGTGACCAATCTGAACCTTAAAAGATTCCAGGTTCGTGAACACCATGCATCGACCGACATCATGTGTTGCATCGATCGTTTCAAGTGTTGTAGCCTTACATTGAATCCTCTAAATCGATCCAATGTTCATGTTCTCGGGCTCTCCATCGACCAATGCAAGACGTGCATCAATTGACGCATGTTTTGCAACTCGATAATTCTGCGAATTTCTGTTTAAATTTGAACCCAACACTTCCTAAATCATATTGACATTCACCTTTGGCAAGAAATCATCAATGAGAATGTCTTCATCACCCATGATCCTGGAAAGATGATCAACAACACCATTTTCAACTGCTTTCTTATCTCTTACTTCAATGTCAAACTCCTGGAGAAAAAAAAATCATCTCAAAAGACTTGGCTTCGCATTCTTCTCTTGCATCAAGTACTTTAGAGCTGAGTTGTTTTTATGTACTACACCTTCGATCAAACCTAGTAAGGGGGAAACTTCTCGAATGCAAAGACTACTGCCAACAATTCTTTATTTGTAGTGTTATAGTTCTTTTGTGCATCATCTAATGTTCTGCTGGAAAAATAGATAGCATGTAGTTTCTTGTCCTTCTATTGCCACCGAATAGCTCCACTATAAAGTTACTCGCATCACACATCACTTCAAAATACAAATCCCATTATGTTGGTTGCACTATAAGAGCGCTCACTAACACATGCTTGATCTCTTCAAATGCATCTTAGCAATCTGCAGCGAACTCAAACTTCACATCCTTGCACAGCAAAGAAATTTGTGGTCTAGCAATTTTAATGAAGTCTTTGATGAATCTCTTGTAGAAACCAAGGTGTCCCAAAAAACTCTTCACAGATTTCACAGAATTAGGTGCGTGCAGACTAGTCATAACCTCAATCTTTGCACGATCCACCTCGATCCCTGATATATCATGGTTTTTACTTGTTTTAAGCCATGATATAAGTACATATTAGAGTCTTTTTAGTGTCTTTCGAGTTTTTCAAGTGTTTATTAGGATTACACACGTTTGGAGGATTTTGGAAGATTTTGGAGCTATTTGGGCAAAGATTTGAGCTGGAACCGTGATGAGAAGAATTCACCCTTGCATCGATTGACACAGTTCCTGGATCCACAATTCGCAGCGTTTAATGAAGATACACTTTTCATATTTTTAGCTAGAGAGAGTTTTGGAGCTTTGGGGCATATCCGTTTCTTGTACTGCTTTTTGGAGAAGATTTAGAAACCCTTTTCATTCTCTACTCTTTCTTTAATGCAATCTATTCATATTATGTTGTTTACTTCATTCAATATGTTTGAGTATATTCATTGTTAGATTTAGGGATTCTCATAGAGTTTTCATGACTTGTTAGATTGAATTTAATTAGTTAAGGATTCATAACTTGTTAGTTCTTCAACCTGAATTGCACTTTTGGCTAGTTTCTAACCTGATCAATTGGAATCAAGATCTCGAGTTTATAAATTGACACGAAAGTGAAATTTAGAATATGATCTGTTTATGTTGAGAAATTTAGTTATCTTCAAAGAAATTTGGTTTAACTGAATTGTGAACTAATCGAACCTGCATTTAATGCTAGTTTAATTTGTTAGGAATTGCAACGAAATTGGGATTTCTAGGGTTTAGACTTAGTAAATTCTTCAACGAAAGTTGGTTAGTTTTACATTTTTGGTTGAGTTCTAGAACGGTTCTTAATTCGATCATGACTGATATTTGATCTGCATGACATGATTTCCTAAGAACGCCCTTGACCTAGCGCTTTTAGTACCTTAAAAACAAACCGACTTGCTGATTTATTTACTGCTATTTATTTACTGTTTATTGATTGATTCTGCTTAGCTATTCTTGACCCTCTATAGTCTATCGTAAGATTCTTGAGTTTCCGTGGTTCGACCCTTATATACAACATTTGCATGTGCACTTGCAGTGTAACTTAGGGAATTAAACTCTGAGCATATCAAGTTTTTGGTGCCGTTGCCGGGGACTCTTTTGAGTCTTCGATAGATTTGAGTTTAGAGTTAGACTAGGCTTTTCGCTTTTTGTTTTTGTTACAAATTTTTCTGTTTTCGTTCTGTCTTTGCGCGTTTCAGGTTTGCGAGGAGACGACGTGCATCGACTGACACTCTACTGAATCGATCAAAGCACCCACGAACTGAATCGATCATTGCTTTCATGTGCATTGATCGACGCTTGAGCCATGAAAAGTTAGTGCATGCGTAATCGTGCAACTAGAGTAATCCGTACAAGGAACTCGTGAATCTCAGACTTGAGGAACTTGCAAGGTTAGAAAGAACGAACAAGAATGCTCAGAGGCCAGTAATGATGATGAATCCAAATGCTGTGATTTTGGTTCGAGATGCAGAAGGTGTTCTGAGAGATTTTCAGAACAATCCATACAATGATCAGGGACAGCCAGTTGATGCAAATGGTAATGTTATTGTCATCCTTGCAGATCAGCAGCGGATTGTTAATCCGGGTGAAGAAGCTCAAGGTGGAGGCGCAGATGGACACGGAAATCCACGAGTTGAAGTGCCACCTCCACCACTCAATGATCTTAATCCGCCTAATGCGCCAGTTGGGAGGACTCTTGCTGATTACAACAGGCTTGATGAGTTCTATGCTAATAGGTATGCAATTGTACCTCTTACCATTGCAAGGAATGATTTTGAGCTGAAGACATCTTACTATACGCTTGTGGGACAGCACCTCTTCTATGGACTCCCAGATGTGCATCCTATGGATCATTTAGAGAACTTTGAGTCTTTGGTTACTGGAATGAAGCATAATGGAGTGAGCTACGACTTCCTTCACTGTAAGCTCTTCCCGCACTCTCTTGGAGGAGAAGCTGCAAATTGGCTAAAGCAGATTCCACCTGGGACTCTGACTACTTGGGATGCAGTTACGAGGAAGTTTCTTAGGAACATTTATGATGATTCTAGATCTGGTCAGCTGAGAGAGGATCTTCTACAGTTCAAGCAGGGATGTATCAATAACACTAAGAATGCTGGTCTAGAGAGGAAAAGATCTGGTGGAAAGGTTGATAGCTCGCAGATAGCAGAGATGAAGAACAAGATTGATTTTGTTCATAGTCTTTTGCTTGGGAAGAAGAATGTCCATTTGCTCAGGATTTTGAGGTATTTGATGCTGAAGAGGGCTGTGATGAAGAGGATGTGAACTATGTTGGTGGAACTGGTTTTCTGGGTAACATATTTGGGAATCAGCAAGGCAGAGATGGCTACAATGGAATGGGTCAGAGAAGTACTTTCACAGGTAATCAAACCTTCTCTGGTTTCACTCCTAAGCCTTAGTACCAGAAGCCTTATCAGAGTAACAACAGCCCTAGAAACAACAATAATAGCTTCACCAGGAACTATGGATCTTCATCATATCAACCTGCTCCTCTTCAAAATGAGCAGTCTGATAAGATGATGGTTTTATTGGAGCAGCTTTTGGAAGGATAGCCGAAGAGTACAATGGACTTCAATGGAAAGATGGATGCTCTGTACTTGGATCTGAAAAGAATGATTGATGCCTTAAGCACTCATGTGAAGAAATTGGATGTTAAAGTTGCACAGACTGAAGGATTATGTGTGTTCATGGTGTAATTGTCAGGTTACATCCTAGCACATAATCATCTAGGATCTAGGTGATTTGCAGATGAATCATAAACAGATCAGGAGGGTTACCTTGTGATTGCAGCGGATTAATCAAAGGAATATCGAGATATGTAAGAGCTGATGATAACCGGCTCCTCCTAGGTATCCACACGCTTACAAGCTACTGGATCAGGCTGCTAGACCAAGCTGGAATTAACAGAGAGAGAGAAGAAAAGAGAGGCAAAAATCGCAGACAAAAAGCATTAGGGCTTCCTGCGCCTCTCCTCTTCCTTATATGGGCCCAAGTAATTAAACTAATGGCTCATTAGGCTTTTGGGCCCAAGGCCCAAATCAGACAAAAGACTGTCTTTTGTCTGGCCCAATTCTCTGTACAAATACAGTAAATGCCTTGCATCTTACCGTATTAATTCCTTGTTAACTTTCCCGTTAGCTATGGTGTGTGACCCTTAGGGATCATACAATACTGGTAATAAGTCCTAAACTTATAGATCATGAGCGGGCTCTAGCAAGTCATCATGATCACCCAGTATTTATGACTTATGTCTGATCTCGACACTTATCATACTTTCTAGAGATAGTACAGTAGATTTCAGGACATTCCCAACAATCTCCCACTTGTACTGGAATCCTACATTCCCTAATCCTTTTGTCTCAATATCTCGATCTGGCATAAGGCAAGATGCGTGTCATCCTTATATAGCCACACCATGTTCATCGGACCAGATTTGATACTGACAATGCAAACGACTTGGGCAAGTCCGTTTGGGAGTGGCCACTCTCTTACCAGCTATCAAGTCTCCGATTGGCCTAGAGATATTACCTCCGTTAAACGGCAGGGACAAATCCCATCTTGTTCCATCACTATGAACTACACACTTTATAATACACCCAACCAAGGTCCTTATAGCTCCCAGTTATGAAACATCGTTAGACAATGATCAAAGCGCATCACTCCATGTGCAGCCACATGCATGCGAACTCAGGTCTAAGGACTATACTCTATAGTCGTATATGAGAACCTCTCATGACACAGATATTAATATCTTGTAGAGTTCTCATCAGCGGGCCATGTCCGGTCATATGCTCCCCTA
Source organism: Orychophragmus violaceus (assembly GCA_030180135.1). Lineage (NCBI taxonomy): Eukaryota > Viridiplantae > Streptophyta > Magnoliopsida > Brassicales > Brassicaceae > Orychophragmus > Orychophragmus violaceus. The sequence goes on from CM058233.1 coordinate 62,169,153, forward strand.
CATATACCTATGTGTCGACTTTGATGCCGCGCATCTATGACCCCTCGAAACTTGGTCATAAGTCTCAACACAATCTAGTCTCAAGTGGTTGTTGGTGTTCCAATTTCAACAACCTTCGACTATGGACACTATGATTTATGTCATTTCGTTAAATATGGGGTTTCAGGATCAAGTCTACTCATGTACTTCGATGGCCCATATATAATGACATGAATCATTTTGGAACGATTATTTATATCACAGTTAAAATAATCCAGAAATCATAGATTTCATAAACATAAAATATTATGTTCACATGAACCTTTCAAAATGACTAAATAAAGCCCTTTACAAACTCCCACTGAAATTAAGACTACATCTTAACTTCACTTATCCTACAGCTACAGTCCGCGACTCGTGCTTAGGCCTAAGGAGTGGCTTCGTTAATAGATTAGCAACGTTCTCATTCGTTGAAACTTGCTGATCTACTTAACACCTCTGTCATTTATCTCACGGAATAGGTTATACCTACCCTCAAGGTGTTTGGACCTCTGATGTGCAGCTAGCCTCATCTATGCTGGGAATCACATCAAGTTCAGTGATGAACTCTTCTTTCCAAACAACCTCTTTCGCCGCTTCCCAAGCTGCGAAATGTTCAGCTTAAGTCATGGAGTCAGCAACAGTGCCTTGCACCGCCAGACAGACACAAGATATAACCGGACTGTGACCGGAAATCATCTTTGTCTGTTGGAAACTTTCCTTTCAGACTCTACCGACTTGTAGCACCTCACTTTCTCCGTAAATCAAGAACTTATCCTAAGTATTCCTCAAATACTTCAGGATATTCTTTACGGCTATCCAGTGATTCTTTGCTGGATTTGATTGGTCTTTTACTTGTCTTGCTTAGCATTAAAGCAACATCAAAACAAGTACGTGTCATGGCATACATGATAGATCCAATTGCCGACGCATATGGAATCTCATCCATGCATTCAAGCTCAGCAGTTATCGTAGGACACTGTTTCTTGCTTAATGTAATGCCATGTAACATTGGCATAAAACCCTTCTTGGAATGCTGAAAACGTGTAGGACTTTGTCAATTTAAGAATCCTGACTTTGTCCTACCGGCTCTTTTGGATCTCTATCTTTAGATCCAAAATCCAAGAACATACGTGGCTTTACCCATGTCAATCATAAAAACAACTCCCAAGTCAGTCCTTTACCGACTGCAGCATTGGAACGTTATTTCCGAGAATCAGTATGTCATCGACATACACTATGAGAAATGCAACATCGCTCCAACTTATCTATTAGTAAACGCACAGTTCCACTTCGTTTTTGTTCAAGTCAAAGCCTTGACTACTTCAACATAACGAATATTCCAACTCCGAAATGTTTACTTCTATCCATGAATGGATCGATGAAGCTAACTTACACACAGTGTAATTTTTCGGAGTCCGGGCTCACTTTCGCTTCTGTGAATTTCGCAGGTTCGTCACTTTCAATGATCATCAGATCATGGCAATTAATCACGAGAAATCACTCTCGGATTAGTGACGAATTCATTCAGATCTGCGAACTTCAGGCTCTACAGGTGTAGATTCTACAGAAATATGTAAATCCATCCGCTGCTCTCCCTCAACAGGTTGAGCAGCCTCCTGTATTTCTCGAATTTCTTCGAGTTATACTTTTACTCCCACTGTTCTTCTTGGAAAGCAACTTCCCTCTTAGAAAACAGAATTCCGAACAAACTAACTTCGTTTTCGGAATGGACGTAAAAGTAACAAGCCTTGGTTTCCCTAGGACAACCAGCGAAGTAGCTCAACTACAAATACTCAGTAAAGACGAATTTGGATCATTTCCAGTCCACATTTATGTGGTGTCTTTCAACTGATATTGGTAGAACTATTTCAGCGTAAACTTAGATATTTCTAGAGCGTTATTCTTAAAGAATATCATGGAAGATTCGTGTGACTCATCTTTAATCATTTCTAATAAGATCTGATTCTTTCTCACAGAAACACCTCCAGGTTTTCAGGAGAAATGAGCTGTGAAACGACTTCACACTCATTCAGATGATCACACCATCAATGACTTAAGTATTCTCACTCGTGATCTAATCCAGAGTCTCAATACTTCTGTCACTCAGATTCTATACCTCATTCTGGAACTCTTTCGACTAATTCAAAGAATTCTGACTCGTGTCTCATCAAATGAACACAGTCATACTCACTGAAGTAATCTGATAAAGATAATGAAGTACAGGAAATTTTCTCTGGCATTACTGCTCATCGGGCCACATACATGAGTATGTTCAATCTCCAATAAGCCTTTGGGCCTTTCTCTAGCTCGGCTAAGATGGACCCTCTGTTCTTTGGTCCAGTAAACAGAATTCAAGTCTCATAAGATATCCAATCAAATGAGCCCAAAAGTCCATAACTATGGGGTTTCTGAATCCGACTTACTCTTTGACCAAAACATTTATGCCAAGAAAAATCAGGTTTAATTCATCAGATTTAAACCAATTCGGTATTTATGTTACATTTAGGCACTTTTTGGTTTAAGATATAAAACCCATTCCTTGAATAGGGTGCTACAATTAACATTTCATTAAGATCAAAAGAACAAAACTTGTCTTTATCAAAATGAAAAACATTCAAATTCTTTACAAGAAAATGAAAGACAACTCTGCTTAAAGCAGGTACATTGTAGCAATTATTAATACAAAACCAAGCCTCAAAGGCATCTACAAGTGAAAACCCTACGGCTGAGGCAGCATCCATAGCTCCTTCCAGACACGCAGTTCCACTTGCCCTTCCTTCAACGTTTTACTGTTGCTCAGGCTCTGCATATTATAACAAATATCAGTGCCACAACCAGTATTCAATACCTATAAGGTATAACTTGAAGTAATAACATGAATACCTGAGGAAGTAGTCTCATACATCAACTTCAACTCCTCATAATCTTCCATGAATTTAATGCAATCTCTCTTCCAATGCCCAGTCTCTTTACAGTAGCAGCACTTACCAACGTAAGAGGTATCTGACTTGGGCTCAGAAGACACACGCTTGCCATGATTCAAAATCTGGACAACTTTGTCTTCACCCTTGTCAGCATTAGGTTTAGTAAACCTACCCTTCTCCTTCATGAGATTGTACAGGGTACTCTTCACGTTTGGCTCAACTGTCTTGAGCATATCATGCAGTTCAGTCAACGTCTTCGTTAAGCCTTTCTTGATATAGTTCTTTACGAACTTATCATAGCTTGACGGCAGTGACTGCAGAATGATCTCAGTTGCCAATTCTTGGCTAACTGGATAATCCAGTTTCCTCAGGTTATCAACGTAACCCATCATTTTACTGACATGAGGACTTACTGGATGATCATTTGGTAGCTTGCAGCTAGTGAGAGATTTAACCAACTGGTATCTCTCCACTCTTACCTGCTCCTGAAATTTCAATTTCAGGCTGCTGATCATCTCTATTGGCGACTCCATGTTCTCATATTGCTTCAGCAAATCTGAGTCCATGGTAGCCAATATCAGACCACGCACATCTACCGCATCATCATAATGCTTATTCCAAGCATTACGTACTGCATGAGAGGCCTTGGACCCGATCCTCTCGGGGAGAGCTCTCTCAAGGACATAGTCCTTTCTCTCCTGCCTGAGGACTAGCCTCAGGTTCCGCGACCAAGTCAAGAAATTTGATCCGTTCAGTTTGTCCATCTCAAGGACAGACCGGATCGAGAAAGTGTTTTTTGTTTGTTTGTGCTAGTCATAACTGAAATTTAGAGATAAATAGAGTTTTAGTTATTTAGTTCATAAAAGAGTAATCTTAATAACTTATAAGAAAACTCGCATTGCATTCAAAATTTCTTTGTTTAACCTCATAAGAATGCAATGATTCCGAGACCCATGTTCAGCTAAAACCAAAGTGGGCCACTGGCCGTCACCCGGAATTAGCTTTACTTGGTAAGCATACACACAGCTAGTTATATCCATATAACTCTCGGTTGTGGATTGGGCCCAAGGCCCAATTCACCAGATGTCTCAAGGCCCGGGACTCCCGATGGCCCAGTCAAGGAAACCAATCTCTTACAGCCAAATAATCACTAAAGTCTGGGACTCCCAATGAAATTAGTGACTATATACTACTTTACTTACGCAAAAACAGACACCTCACACTGTAAGCCATATCTGTAATTGAATAAGCGTTAAGTAGCTGACAAGATTGGGCAAGACATCCAAGCTTGATATTGGTTTTGAGGATTTTAGGTTTTCTTTCCAAAAATAGAAGATTACTATTTTGGGAAACTTACTTATTTTAGAAATTTTCTAAATTTAGAAACATACTAAAAATAGAAATTTCTAATTTAATATTTTATTAAAGTTTTCGGTTGGGTCACAAATTATAGGCCCAATTCTTGGCCCAAGACCACAAAATTCCAATTGGCCCAATAATTTGACATAACCGAGTCGGTTCATTAATTCTGGTCCGAGACCAAATTAACTACTAAATCCAACTAGTTATTTACTAAACCATACCAGCTCTAAATTATTTGGTCCAACCAAATCAAACTTAGACCAGCCTTCGGTTTAGGTTAAAATTCAATTTTTGAATTTAAATCCGGTTTAACCAGAAATTAAATAATACCAATTGTATTAAATAATTTTCAGCAAACCGCGATTTGGGTTAACCGCTTGAACCACCAATTAAATTGGATCGGTTCGGTTAAGTCCAAAATCAGGAAGAAACACCTTGTGTTTTAGCCAATTTTGACCTAACTTGCGGTTTTGGCTAAAGCAGACAATGAACCACAATCGGTTTGATCGGTTCATTATCGCGGGTTTGGGAAAAACGAACCACAATTATCAAGGCTTTGAATTGTTTTTTTTTCTTTAGATTAAAGACAAAAACTTGATCGATTCAATCATTAAACAATCACGACATTAACGATTCAATCAAATTGTTTCTCAAAGTCAACATGCGATCGTTTGTTTAACCAATTCAATAATTGAATCAACTATGATCGTGATTTAACAAACCAATCAAATCAAGCGATACACAATACAACATACACAAAAGACAAAAATGATTTTGACTTTTTTTTCAATTGAAGGATAATTAATTTCAACAATCGACTCATTCAATCAAACAAAAACAAAAACGATGGCTAACCTAGTCAACAAGCGATCGCTAACTTGACCTCATCGAATGATTATTAATTCAATCAATAACAAAACGATTCTTTGGATTATCAAACAAAGTCAAAACGATTTTGACATTCGTTATAATAAAGCAAAGACCAAAGCGATTGTTCATGTGATGCCTTTATCGATTATACAAAATCAAAATCGATTATACACATCCGATTATACAAAATCAAAATCGATTGTTTAACAAAATCAAAATCGATTCAATAAAGATCCAAAAGCAAAAACCTAACGACCTAGGCTCTGATACCACTGAAGGATTATGTGTGTTCATGGTGTAATTGTCAGGTTACATCCTAGCACATAATCATCTAGGATCTAGGTGATTTGCAGATGAATCATAAACAGATCAGGAGGGTTACCTTGTGATTGCAGCGGATTAATCAAAGGAATATCGAGATCTGTAAGAGCTGATGATAACCGGCTCCTCCTAGGTATCAACACGCTTACAAGCTACTGGATCAGGCTGCTAGACCAAGCTGGAATTAACAGAGAGAGAGAAGAAAAGAGAGGCAAAAATCGCAGACAAAAAGCATTAGGGCTTCCTGCGCCTCTCCTCTTCCTTATATGGGCCCAAGTAATTAAACTAATGGCTCATTAGGCTTTTGGGCCCAAGGCCCAAATCAGACAAAAGACTGTCTTTTGTCTGGCCCAATTCTCTGTACAAATACAGTAAATGCCTTGCATCTTACCGTATTAATTCCTTGTTAACTTTCCCGTTAGCTATGGTGTGTGACCCTTAGGGATCATACAATACTGGTAATAAGTCCTAAACTTATAGATCATGAGCGGGCTCTAGCAAGTCATCATGATCACCCAGTATTTATTACTTATGTCTGATCTCGACACTTATCATACTTTCTAGAGATAGTACAGTAGATTTCAGGACATTCCCAACACAGACTACTGGGTCTGTAAAGATGGATTCTTTGTACTTGGATCTCTCCCTGGAAGAACTGATGCTAATCTGAAGTACCAGTGTAATGCAATTACGTTGATAAGTTGTAAAGAGGTCGTTCCTGCTCAGAAAAGGGGTCTAAGTTTGGAAGAAATCGTTGAGATTGAAGAGTTGGAAGATGACATTCGCGAGTTGCAGAGAGCGTCGACCGATCCACCCCAGCATTGATCGAAGCAGGACGTGAATCGAGAATCTTAAACCAAGCTCGACACAGAGGTCGTTGCACTTGAGACGAGCGTCAATCGACGCACTCCTAGTGTCGATCAACGCATTGGCGTTGCACAGAAATAAGACGCCGAGAAGCTGAAGAAAGCTGATGAAAGAGTCTACAAACCTAAGGTTCTCTTCCCTAAGAACCAAGGAAGTCTATGTGAGAGCTGTAGTTGGCTAAATGCAAGGAAATCATGAATAAGGTGTTGGTTGAAGTAACTTTGATTGATGCTATAAAGACTACTCATGTGATGAAGATATGTCACAAGGACATGCTTTCTGGTAACAGGACTGATGAGGAGAGTGTATTGATGATCTCAGAGGTATGTAGTGTTGTGATTCAAGGCATGATTCCCGAGAACTGAAAGATCCAAGGAGCTTTGTGTTGGATTATTCTATCTATAGAGATAGATTTGAGAGGTCATTGTGTGATCTTGGTTCTAGTGTGAACCTTATGCCCTTCTCTGTTGCTAAGAAGCTAGGGACGACAGATTTCATGCCTACTAGAATCTCATTGGTTCTAGCTGACAGGACTCTCCAGATCCCTGAAGGAGGTTTGGAGGATGTGCCAATAACAATCAGTAATTGTGTAATTCCTACAGACTTTGTGGTTTTGCAGTATGTGATATACCATGGATTTTACCGGTTTTAACCATGGTATATGCCTTATTTATCGAGTCTTATGTTATGTTTTGGAGTCTTTTTAGTATGTTTACAGGTTTAGACACGTTTGGAGCATAATTGGATTTTTTGGAGCATTCTGGAGCTAATTGGAGAATTTGGCCGAGACATAGAGTTCACTGTCGATATTTCAGAGATGCGTCGATCGTTGCACTCTTGGCATCGATCGTTGCATATGCGAGTCGGGCCAAACGACGGTTTAATGAAGAAAGCTGATTTTGCAGAAAAAGCCCAGAATATTTACACAGAAGCCCAAAACGTGTTTTAGCTATTATATAAGGGTTTTAAGCCATTGTTTAGGCTAGGCTTTTCTTAAGTCTTATTTTATTTCAGAGAGAGTTAGGGGCTGATCCTGCTCTCGAGAGAGAGAGGATTTTGAACCCCAGTTCTTTGTTTTATTATATGATATTTGGTTTTCTATTCAAGATGTTTTCTGTCTCGATGAACATGTCTGAGTAGTTTACCTGTTAGGTTGAAGGATTCTCATTAGGGATTTCATGGAATTATAGTTAAATCAATCTGTAGGGATTCATATCTGCTAGTTCTTTATCTAAGTTGTTCTTAATGCTTAATCTGAAGTAGCTAATCAGAATTATGATGTTAGGTTGATTGATACAACGAGAGTTGGTTAATTAGCTAGAAAGAACCTAGATGAGCAATTTGATCTACTCGCAAAGAGATTTGGTTTAGGGGAATTGTGAACATATCAAACCTGATCATTAATGCTAGTTTAATCTGTTAGTAATTGCAAAGAGATTTGGATTGCTGCACTTAGACTTAGAGAATTCTCGCAACGAGAGTTGGTGAATTCTATATCCGTGTTTGAGTTCTAGAACAGTTATTGATTAGATCTTGATTGATTGATTGCTTGTGTTCCTGATTTCCTGAGAACTCCTGAAACCTAACGCTTCGCTTCCTTGCTCACAAACTCGCCTGCTACTGATTTACTTTCTGCTTGCTGATTTACTGCTTTCCCATATTGCTTTCTCCTAGTTTAATCTCTTCTGTTTTATAATCTATCGTTGACCGGAGTCCCTGTGGATTCGATACCCTAAGTACTACAACTATATCACTGTGCACTTGCAGTTAGAATAGGGATAAAACTCGACCTATCAAGTTTTTGGCGCCGTTGCCGGGGACTCTTTTGAGTCTCCGATAGATTTGAACTTAGGGTCTAGACTAGGTTTTTCGTTTTTTTGTTTTTTTCACTAATTTTTTTCTTCTGTTTCTTGCGTTTCAGGTACGCCTGTAATCGCACAGCATCGATCGACACGGTCCTGTGTGTCGATCGTCACATCATCGCGCTTGCATCGATCGACGCTTCTCCTGCATCGATCGACACATATCGTAAGGAAGATGTATGATTTGTTCAGTCCAGGGATTGACAGTTCACAGATAGCTGAGTTGAAGAGTAAAGCCGACTATCTGCATAGTCTTATACTTGAAAAGTATGGGCAAGAACCTCCTGCAGCCACTGCTTTTGAGACTAGGATGGAAACTATGATGGAGCAGTTAATGGAAAGACAGGAAGAGGAGAGGAACTACATAAATGGTTCTGGGTTTCAAGGAAGCAGGTATGGAGATCAGCAAGGTGACTCCTATCAAAAGACTTATGGATCACCATCCTATCAGGCACATCCTGCAGCTAATGCTTATAAGAGCAAGATAGAATCCATGATGGAGCAGCTGCTAGAGGATCATACCAAGTTTGCTGTGGACTTCGACAGGAAGCTGGAAGCTATACATGAAAATCTGTGTGGGAAGCTTGCATACTTGAGCACACATTTGAAGAAGCTAGATGTCCAAGTTCAGCAGACAGCTGGAGCAATACAAAGGCATAATGAAGCTAGGAAAGCTGAACAGTACAAATCCATCAAAGCTGTGACCTTAGGGGATGAGATTGAGTTGCTAGGTGAAGAAGAGAGCATAATCTCGGATTTTCTGGATGAATATTGTATGCCTGATACATGCATCGATCGACACCCCCTATGTGTCGGTCGACACGCCTTTCTGACGGCAATTTCGAGTTCTATCGAGAAACAGAATCGCCTTGCATCGATCGACACACATCATTCAACGATCGACACAAAACGCAGACATGACCAGAAACCTGCAACAGTACCAGAACAAGTCTATAAGCCCCCTGTGCCATATCCTAAGGTTCCCAAACCCTCCAAACAAGAGATAGGAGTGGCTAACTGCATACAAGTGATAGATAAGAAGGTGAATGAAACACCAACAGTTGAAACTTTGCGAGTTGATAGGTTGTATAGTTTTCCTTATTCTACTGCAAGTGCACAGTTAATGCAATCGTAGTATATAAGGTATCGAATCCCACGAGGACTCTCAGTCACACAATAGATTAATAGCAGTTCAGATTAAATTAAGCGAAGCAGATTTGAAAACAGTAAACTAAATAGCAAAGTAAATCGAGTGAGTTTGTAAGCAAGAAGGCGAGGCGTTAGGTTTCAGGAGTTCTCAGGAAATCAGGAACGCAAGCAATCAATCTATCTAGATCCAATCAATAACTATTCTAGAACTCAAACACTGATATAGAATTAACCAAATTCCTTTGCGATAATTCTCCAAGTCTAAGTGCAGCAAACCAAACTTCCGTTTGCGAGAACTAACAGATTAAACTAGCATTAATCCCAAGTTTGATATGTTCACAATTAACCTGAACCAAACTTTCGTTTGCGAATAGTTTAATTGTTTACCTAAATTCTTTCTAGTTAAATTAACCAACTTCCGCTGAATTAACCAACCTAACATCATAATTCTGATTAGCTACTTCAGATTTAGCATTAAGGACAACTTAGATAAAGAACTAGCAGATATAAATCTCTACGGATTGATTTAAACTATAATTCTCTGAAATCCCTAATGAGAATCCTTCAACCTAACAGGTAAACTACTCAGACATGTTCATCGAAAAAGAAAACATCTTAAGTAGAAAACCAAATATCATAAAACAGAATAATCAACAGGGGTTAGAAATCCTCTCTCTTTCGAGAGCAAGATCAGCCCCTTAGGCTCTCTGAAAATAAAATAAGACTTAAAAGTAAAGCGTATCCAAAAGTTGTTGCCTCAACATTGGCTTAAAAACTCTATTTATAACCTAAAACACGTTTTGGGGCTTCTTTGTAAATATTAGGAACTTCTGGGCAGGACTGCAGTTTCATCATTCTTTATTAAACCGTCTTTTGGCCCATCTCGCTGGTGCATCGATCGTTGCCACAAGTGTGACGATCGTTGCAACTCGGAAATATCAACAGTGAACTTTATCTCTCGGCCAAATACTCCAATTAGCTCCAGAAAGTGTCTAAATCACCAAATATGCTCCAAATGTGCTTGTACCTAATAAACACCTGAAAAGACTCTAAAACATAGTAAAAGACTCGATAAATAACACATATACCATGGTTAAAAGCCCTAAAATCCATGGTATATCAACTCCCCCACACTTAGCTCTTGCTTGTCCTCAAGCAAGACAAAGAACTAAATGCAGATAAGAGGTTTGAAAACTCTTCAGAAACTCATTTCATCCTAGAAGTTACAATACTCAGATTCCCCTTAGTAAACCACTGCAAAAATCAATCACAGGATATCAAGACCACAATGTACTTCCCCCACACTTAGCAACTGTCCTAAGTAAACTCCACAATCACATTCAAGCATTCAAATTCTCCCTACCGACTTCTGCAAGTATTTAAGTGCGGTCTCACCTAAGGAGTATCGATCAAAGGGCACATGGATTCTTACCTTATCAGCTCTAGACCACCATACTATCTTTCTCTAGTCCCTTTCTTCTCTTTCCCTTCTTTAACAACTGATTTTTCCCCACTGGGTATCATTTTATTTTTTTTATCAGTGTTCTTCCCGTTATGGGGTGTACTTTGGACACATTCCATGGTACACAGGATATGAGAGTTTCAGCTACCATTCCCATGACCACTTCGGAGTTACTAACTCATCCTCAGTTTATTATATTTTTTTTTTTTTTTTTTAGAAGGGGAGAAGGGAACTAAATAGGACAGGTTTACAGGCTGTGTCAGAACTAACAAGGGAATCCGACACAAAGTATACCAAGCCCTTAGGTGAGAAATCTAAGTCAGTATTAAGGTTGAAGTCAGTAAAAGGATCCTCTGATACCTGAAGTGATGTGGGTGTTCCCAGTAGGTTGATCTGTGATGGGGTTTTCTAATAGTCATAGATAGATCCTGCAACTTCATCCCAATGGTTACTTAAGTTCCTGCAAGTCTTGTAAATCTTCTCAGAAAATCATAGTTTCTTACTTAAACAATTTTGACTCAATAAAACAAAAAATTTTGAAAAACGGACTGACTCTTAAGAAAACAGAAAACAAAAGTCAGTAGCACCTCCCCCAGACTTAAGACACACTGTCCCCAGTAGTGTCCAGCGAAGGATCGGTAAAAAGAAAGAAAAATTGTTAATGGATGTTTCAGTTCTGTCGGGTTTTACCTCTGTCGCACAAGCACCGATCGTTGCACTAAGTGCACCGACCGTTGCTGTGCGATTCTTTCGTATTGTAACGATCGACACAATGGTGTATCGATCGACGCACTGCGCTTTCACGAACAGTTAGCAAGTTAGCAGGTAAATCCGTCTGTTTTTGTCAATTTTGATCCCTGCAGGCTGAAAACACTAGAAACAGAGTAAAACCGAAGCAAAAGATGTATCGAATAGAGTACACATCATCCAAACAAAGTAGAATCCTAAAAATCAAAAGAAGAAAAGTGCAAAAGATAAGAAAAAGTCAGAATACAGAACCGAAAGTATGGAGACTACTCTCACTCGCTCACATCGTCTATCCCACCATACAATGCATCGTCATCGGCTGCCTCGGGTGCGGGATCAGTATCAGTCGGAGATCGCTGTCGACGACGGTCAGGTACGGGCTGATGGATCTGTGGTGGCCTCCTGCAGCTGCAAGTACGCATGAAGTTCCAAAGAACTCGAAACATACCATCGGATCTCTCTCTCCACTCTGCCTCAGAATATGCACCGTAAGGCATCGCAGGCTCAGGAAAGGGACCCACAATGTCGACCGGGGCAGGCGCGGGCGCAGGAGCAGGGGCAGAAGATGTCGAAGCTCGTGAGGAAGGCTCTCCCAGCGGATGAGCCATGGTCGGAATCCCGCGCTGCGCAGACTCAGGAGGCTGAAATCTCAGTGCCTATAATGTGTCAATCTGTGTCCATCTGGCAGCGGGAAGCTCGATACCAGTCCTCCCAGTGGTCGGACCAGTGTAAACCCAAATGCGCCCCTCCTTGAGCCAGGTAGCGCTCTGCAGATGACTGAGATCCAGGATTTCGCGAGCCGTATCACGCTCTGTGCCATGCAGAGGAATCCCACAATACTCAAAAATGGGAGTAAGTAAACTCCCTACCGTCTCTGTACCAGCTCCATCAAACGGCTTCAGCTGCAAATCAACCAAATGCTGTGCGAAAATAGCTCCCAAGTTGAGACCCGCAGTCGGATCTCTCACGCCACTCTGCCTAAACTGATCTCTCAGCCCCATAAACAGCAACTCCATCTCAAGTTTGCGCATCTTGTTGGCCTCAAACTTGCAAAGCAAGCTCCAGCACAAGATACGCGAGACATATCGCAGCACCGGATGTCTCATCTGCACTACTGGCGTGGTCCTGGAGTTGTATCGACCGCTGCCAATACTCTCCCAGAATGTGCGAGCCTCCAGCGGATCCCACTCGAGTGGCATGGCTATGCGCCTCGGCGCAGTACTGAACCCGTAGATCCTGCAGAGATCAAGTAGAGGAATCCGATACCTGACTCCCCAACTCATGAAGGTGAAAGCACCACCTGTAGCGCTCCTGTGGTCGGGATCCGAGTAAACCACTCTGCAAGTGGCCAATAGCTGCCTGACCAGCTCAGGATAGAGGTCATAGTGTCGCATCGGCATTGTCCCTAGAGCAATGCCTCTGCACACAGCCATCACCTGCTCATCGATCCCCAGAATCCTGCAGGTGGAGTAGTCCGCGAACTTGGTCGGCTTGATGATCATTCCACACCAGCCACTATAGAGAAGCGAGTCATACTCGTCCCATGAAGAGAGCAATGGCCGCTCTGTGAACTCAGCGGACCTTAAGAAACGTATGAGGTCCTCCGGCCACTGTCTGGTCGTCGGAAATGGTGTGGCGTCCTCCCTGGGCCAAGGTAAAGCAACTGGTGGCCCATATCTGTTGTATGGCGCGGGCGACTCTGATTCCCTGTTAAACCATTGAGGCGGTGGGGTGTAGTGTCTTGTTGCTGTGGACGTTGTGGCTCGCTTCTTGCGGGGTTGCCTTTGAGACGCCATCTGCAAAAACAAAGTTCAAATATTTATAAGTTTCGGCAAAATTTCACTGTGAAATCGCGAAGCATCGACCGTTGCATCTAAGGCATCGATCGTTGCAAGGCGATTTCGCGTTATCGAACATTTCCCAAAATCGCAGTGCAACGACCGCTGCTCGAGAGCAACGACCGTTGCAGGGCGATTTTGCCGCAAATAATTCATCAAAATCAGTTCAAAATTGTGTTATCAACCACAAAATCAACAACAATCCATCACTAAACAACCTAAAGCATAATCATGTCAACATGCATTCATCAATTCCATCTAAAATCTCCAATTTCTAAAACCCTAAAAGTGAAATCCGAAAAATCAAAAATAGAAGTACATTACCTTGATTTCGTGAGAATTGGGTAGGAGAAACAGATTTGGGATGTAAAAATAAGTGAAATAGTGCTTAGAATCAAAGAAATCGATGAAGAAATGGTGATTTTCGGTTTGGGTTCTCGGTGTGTCGACCGAAAGAAATGGGGAAGAAGAAGAGAAAATAGGGTTTAAGGTGACTTACCTGGTCGTGGGTGCAACGATCGTTGCTTTAGGGGCAACGATCGATGCTGGTTGAACCAGTTTGTTTCCGGTTTAGCTCAACGTACCTTAATTTCGATTTAAACCAAGTGCAACGACCGTTGCACATGTGAGCAACGATCGACACACATCTCCAGACTGGTGTTCTGTATCTAACATTTAACAAAAACAACTAAAAACGTGAAATCCTAAGAAAAACACCAAAAATTAGAAAGAAAAATAATCAAACCTAACAGTGGGTTGCCTCCCACTCAGCGCTTGTTTTAAGTCATTAGCTTGACTTTTGAAAAGAGGTCAGACTCATGGAGGTTTCAACAGAGACTTTGAGTGTCTCTGTGAATGCCTTATCATCCATGGTGGTGTGTAAGCAGTAGCAGCATGATGTCGTCCAAGGAACGTCGGGATGAATGTAGGGTGAAAATGACATTTGGGTGTTTTAACGCTCTTTCCTGCATTTAAAACAGTGGAGTCAGGAGGTTTAAACTTAGAGGATTTATGCTTCACCTTTGGCAAAGTTTTGATGTTCGGGGCCTTTTGTTTATGAGTAGCTTTAGGCCTTGAAGATGTTAGAATAGACTCTTGTGGAACCACCATCTTCTTGTCAACCATCACTGTGCACTGAACCACATCTTTAGACTTAACGGGAGCTTTCGGGAATGGCAGTGGAGGTTTATAGGTTCTTTCTTTAGCAGGTCCTTGAGACATGAGTGAAACTGGTTCCCTTCGGGGTGCAACGATCGGTGCTTGTGATGCATCGATCGATGCTGTCGTCTCCTCTCGTGTTTCAACTATGGTCTCGGGTTTATCCGCCTCTTGATCCATTCCAGCCATCTCAGACTCAAATTTCTCTTCTTGGCTTGGTCCCACTTCGATCTGAACTATCCAAGTCAAGAGATCCATGTCAATCTCTGTTGAGTCGGGTGCATTGAAGCTTTCAAACTCAGGCAATTCAACATCAAATTCCCCACTATCTTCCATAAATACCACAGCCTTAACTGCTAGATATGATCCATGATCCATTTGTATGTCATCCTGAATGGGAATGTTGCTGGCATGAGCTTCTTGAGAATCCTTCCTTGGAGTAGAACTTGAACCTTGATCCATCTGTGTGTCCAGCTGCTTCATGCGAGTGCTCAAGGATTCAAATTTCTCATTCAGATTAGTGTACAGGTTCTCCAGCTTCGAGCTGAAAGAAGCTGTGTTCTGCTGTTGCTTTTCAATTGATTGCTCTATCATCATCTCTAGTCTGCTCCTTTGTGTAGGAGGTGCTAGATAGGAAGTGTAGTTATGGTCTCTTGATCCTTGAGCATGCCTAGAACCTTGTCTGTGTTGATGTTCCAATGTATGTCCATAAGAGTCGGTTCCAGCCATATAATGTACCTCTGCAAATTTATCAGTTTTTGCCTCTGCTCGGAACTGTCTCTCCCTAAGTAAGATGTCATGGATGTCATCTATCTTACTCTGCATCTCAGCTACTTGCCCAACCAATACATGGTAATCTGGTAAGATGGGATTTCCTTTCCCATCTATTTTCTGACCTTTTGCGTTGCATATGTGACCCTCTTGGTCTCGTAGAACGCCGTTTTCACCGCGAATCAGAATCACAGGTTCCATGGCGCGGGACCTATTGAACGTCTCAGATCTCAGCATCGCTGTTCTCGCCTTGTGTCGATCGATGCAGGGTGAGCAACGATCGATGCAGTGCGAATCCCTGCGAATCCAAAAATCAAAAACGTGAGTAAACAAGAAAATTAAAAAGAATGCTTAGTCTAAATCCTAGTACTAAATCTATAGGTGAACTCAAAGAGTCCCCGGCAACGGCGCCAAAAACTTGATAGGTTGTATAGTTTTCCCTATTCTACTGCAAGTGCACAGTTAATGCAATCGTAGTATATAAGGTATCGAATCCCACGAGGACTCTCAGTCACACAATAGATTAATAGCAGTTCAGATTAAATTAAGCGAAGCAGATTTGAAAACAGTAAACTAAATAGCAAAGTACATCGAGTGAGTTTGTAAGCAAGAAGGCGAGGCGTTAGGTTTCAGGAGTTCTCAGGAAATCAGGAACGCAAGCAATCAATCTATCTAGATCCAATCAATAACTATTCTAGAACTCAAACACTGATATAGAATTAACCAAATTCCTTTGCGATAATTCTCCAAGTCTAAGTGCAGCAAACCAAACTTTCGTTTGCGAGAACTAACAGATTAAACTAGCATTAATCCCAAGTTTGATATGTTCACAATTAACCTGAACCAAACTTTCGTTTGCGAATAGTTTAATTGTTTACCTAAATTCTTTCTAGTTAAATTAACCAACTTCCGCTGAATTAACCAACCTAACATCATAATTCTGATTAGCTACTTCAGATTTAGCATTAAGGACAACTTAGATAAAGAACTAGCAGATATAAATCTCTACGGATTGATTTAAACTATAATTCTCTGAAATCCCTAATGAGAATCCTTCAACCTAACAGGTAAACTACTCAGACATGTTCATCGAAACAGAAAACATCTTAAGTAGAAAACCAAATATCATAAAACAGAATAATCAACAGGGGTTCGAAATCCTCTCTCTTTCGAGAGCAAGATCAGCCCCTTAGGCTCTCTGAAAATAAAATAAGACTTAAAAGTAAAGCGTATCCAAAAGTTGTTGCCTCAACATTGGCTTAAAAACTCTATTTATAACCTAAAACACGTTTTGGGGCTTTTTTGTAAATATTAGGAACTTCTGGGCAGGACTGCAGTTTCATCATTCTTTATTAAACCGTCTTTTCGCCCATCTCGCTGGTGCATCGATCGTTGCCACAAGTGTGACGATCGTTGCAACTCGGAAATATCAACAGTGAACTTTATCTCTCGGCCAAATACTCCAATTAGCTCCAGAAAGTGTCTAAATCACCAAATATGCTCCAAATGTGCTTGTACCTAATAAACACCTGAAAAGACTCTAAAACATAGTAAAAGACTCGATAAATAACACATATACCATGGTTAAAAGCCCTAAAATCCATGGTATATCACGAGTTCATGCAAAGAAGATGATCTCCACTGATGGTCATCTGAAAGAAGAAGTTAAGATTGGTGGAACTAAAGTATCTGATAGTGGAAAGAAGAAGATGGCAGTTCCTCTTGAACATGCTCTAACATCTTCAGTACCTGCAACTGCTCATAAGCAGAAAGCTCCAGACATCAGATATACATCAAAGGTAAGGTACAAATCACCTAAGCTTAAACCTTCTAATCACATTGTTTCGAATGCAGGAAAACGCAGTAGACCGTCCAAGTTTCGCTCCCGCCCTGATTCTGATTTCTCTTTCCTTGGGAAGTCTCATGATCATAATGCCTATACACCTCCTTGGATGAAGAGATACTCACAGAGACATTCAAAGTCTCTGTTGAAACCGCCATGAATCAGATCTCTTCCAATAGTCAAGCTAATGACTAAAAACAAGCGCTGAGTGGGAGGCAACCCACTGTTAGGTTCGTTTTAGTTTTCGTTTTTCAATTTGATTTAGTATTTTTAATTTTTTTCTGTTTAAGTGTGTTCAGAGCTGAGGAAACAGGAATAATCGCATTGCATCGATCGACACACATTGTGCATCGGTCGATACAGTCGCGATTTACGGTTTAACGAATTGATTGCGGTTCAGACACCGGTTATCTCAATAACCGCGAGCATATTCGCCTTGCATCGATCGACACCCTTGTGGCATCGATCGACACAGGGCGACGACAGGTAAGTAATCTGCAACTTTTCGGTTTGTTCTTCAATTTGATTATTCTTTCACCGAGCTCATGCTTTGATTACACTGGGGACAGTGTAGTTTGAGTGTGGGGGAGGAGCTACTGACGCACGCTTTTGTTTTCTTAGTTTTTCAAAAAAATTGTTTTATTGAGTCAAAATTTGTATGAAACTATGATTTTTCGAGGAAAATTTTTGCTTGAATAGGAACTAAGTAACCATTGGACAGACTTGCAAAGCCTCTATGACTGTTAGAAAACTCAGACACGGATCAACCTACTGGGAACACCCACATTACTTCAGGTATCAGAGGATCCTTTTACTGACTTCAACCTTAATACTGACTTAGATTTCTCACCTAAGGGCTTGGTATACTTTGTGTCGGATTCCCTTGTTAGTTCTGACACAGCCTGTCAACCTGTCCTATTTAGTTCCCTTCTCCCCTTCCATAAATAAAAAAAGAGATAATAATCTGAGGATGAGTTAGTAACTCCGAAGTGGTCACAGGAATGGTAGAGACCCCTATTATCTCATGTGCGATCCATGGAATGTGTCCAAAGTACACCCCATAACGGGAAGAACACTGATAAAAAAAAATAAAATGATACCCAATGTGGGAAAAATCAGTTGTTAAGGAAGGGAAAGAGAAGAAAGGGACTAGAGAAAGATAGTATGGTGGTCTAGAGCTGATAAGGTAAGAATCCATGTGCCCTTTGATCGATACTCCTTAGGTGAGACCGCACTTAAATACTTGCAGAAGTCAGTAGGGAGAATTTGAATGCGTGAATGTAATTGTGGAGTTTACTTGGGACAGTTGCTAAGTGTGGGGGAAGTACATTGTGGTCTTGAGTTCTGTAGGAAAGTTTTCAGTGGCTTACTAAGTGAATGTGAATGCGAAAGTTCCTAGGACGAAATGAGTTTCTGAGTTTTCAAACTTCTTCTCTTATACTTTGGTTCTTTACTTGCTTGAGGACAAGCAAGAGCTAAGTGTGGGGGAGTTGATATACCATGGATTTTACCGGTTTTAACCATGGTATATGCCTTATTTATCGAGTCTTATGTTATGTTTTGGAGTCTTTTTAGTATGTTTATAGGTTTAGACACGTTTGGAGCATAATTGGAGTTTTTGGAGCATTCTGGAGCTAATTGGAGAATTTGGCCGAGACATAGAGTTCACTGTCGATATTTCAGAGATGCGTCGATCGTTGCACTCTTGGCATCGATCCTTGCATATGCGAGTCGGGCCAAACGACGGTTTAATGAAGAAAGCTGATTTTGCAGAAAAAGCCCAGAATATTTACACAGAAGCCCAAAACGTGTTTTAGCTATTATATAAGGGTTTTTAAGCCATTGTTTAGGCTAGGCTTTTCTTAAGTCTTATTTTATTTCAGAGAGAGTTAGGGGCTGATCCTGCTCTCGAGAGAGAGAGAGGATTTTGAACCCCAGTTCTTTATTTTATTATATGATATTTGGTTTTCTATTCAAGATGTTTTCTGTCTCGATGAACATGTCTGAGTAGTTTACCTGTTAGGTTGAAGGATTCTCATTAGGGATTTCATGGAATTATAGTTAAATCAATCTGTAGGGATTCATATCTGCTAGTTCTTTATCTAAGTTGTTCTTAATGCTTAATCTGAAGTAGCTAATCAGAATTATGATGTTAGGTTGATTGATACAACGAGAGTTGGTTAATTAGCTAGAAAGAACCTAGATGAGCAATTTGATCTACTCGCAAAGAGATTTGGTTTAGGGGAATTGTGAACATATCAAACCTGATAATTAATGCTAGTTTAATCTGTTAGTAATTGCAAAGAGATTTGGATTGCTGCACTTAGACTTAGAGAATTCTCGCAACGAGAGTTGGTGAATTCTATATCCGTGTTTGAGTTCTAGAACAGTTATTGATTAGATCCTGATTGATTGATTGCTTGTGTTCCTGATTTCCTGAGAACTCCTGAAACCTAACGCTTCGCTTCCTTGCTCACAAACTCGCCTGCTACTGATTTACTTTCTGCTTGCTGATTTACTGCTTTCCCATATTGCTTTCTCCTAGTTTAATCTCTTCTGTTTTATAATCTATCGTTGACCGGAGTCCCTGTGGATTCGATACCCTAAGTACTACAACTACATCACTGTGCACTTGCAGTTAGAATAGGGATAAAACTCGACCTATCAGTATGGAGAGGAACCAAAGGATCCACTTATCTTGGATACACCATTCTTGGCTACTGCTGGTGCGATGATTGACTACAAGAAAGGGACTATAATTCTGAATGTGGGTGATCTGAAGATGAGTTTTGATATGGATAAGCCGGTGAAGAGACCAACCATCGACGGACAAACCTTTTATGTAGACACTCTTAGTGATTTGGCAGAGGAATTCTTTCATAGGACACATGCTGAGGATCCGTTGGAAAGAGCTCTGCTAAGGTCAGTACTGGAATTGGAGCATCTGGAAGATGAGACTCCTATCTGTTATGCTAGATTGATGGATTTGACAGAGCAAGTCATGCAGTTGGAAGTGCAGTACGAACCGCTGCATCGATCGACACACCATGTGCATCGATCGACGCAAATCGCGTCCGACTGGGCAGAAGAAAAGGCTCTGAAATTGAACTGAACCAGCTTCCATCCGGGCTAAGGTACGCATTTCTTGGACCTAATTCAACATATCCAGTGATTATTAATACTTCCTTGAACAACGCAGAGACTTCCTTACTGCTGAGCAAGCTGCGCAAGTATCGCAAAGCTCTTGGCTATTCTCTTGATGACATTTTAGGTATCTCTCTGGAGATGTGCATGCATAGGATACATCTTGAGGATGAGACACAATCATCTGTTGAGCATCAAAGGAGGCTGAATCCGAATCTGAAGGAAGTTGTGAAGAAGGAGACTATGAAATTACTGGATGGTGGAATCATCTATCCTATCTCTGACAGTGATTGGGTCAGTCCAATATATGTTGTGCCTAAGAAAGGGGTTGTTACAGTGGTGAAGAATGTGAAAAACGAGATGATTCCTACAAGGACTTTGACTGGACACCGGATGTGCATTGATTACAGGAAGATGAATGTTGCGACTAGGAAATATCACTTCCCCTTACCTTTTATTGATCAGATGCTGGAGAGGTTAGCTAATCATCCTTACTATTGCATTCTCGATGGGTACTCTGGCTTCTTTCAGATTCCCATTCACCAGAGAATCAGGGGAAGACCACTTTTACTTGTCCCTATGGAACTTTTGCATACCGCATAATTTCTTTTGGACTTTGTAATGCACCAGCCACCTTCCAGAGATGTATGATGTCTATCTTTACTGACATGATTGAGGATTTTATGGAGGTGTTTATGGATGACTTTTCTGTCTATGGGTCATCTTATCATGAGTAATTGGATATTTGTGCAAAGTGCTAGCTAGATGTGAGGAAAAGCATTTGGTTCTAAATCGGGAGAAGTGTCATTTTATGGTCAGAGATGGTATTTTTCTGGGACAAAGAGTATCAAAAGCTGGGGTTGAGGCGGATCGCGCCAAGATTGAGGTTATGACCAGCCTTCAGGCTCCGCATTCTGTGAAGTCTGTGAGGAGATTTATTAGACACGTTGGGTTATACAGGAGGTTTATCAAGGGTTTCAGTAAGATTGCTAGACTACTAACTGTTTTGCTGTGTAAGGATGTGAAATTTGAGTTCACTACAGATTGTCGGGCTGCATTTTAACAGATCAAGCAAGCATTAGTGAGTGCTCCTATAGTGCAGCCACCAGATTGGGAGTTACCTTTTGAGGTTATGTGTGATACAAGTGATTTTGCTGTAGGAGCTGTTCTGGGGCAGAAGAAGGATAAGAAACTTCATACTATCTATTATGCCAGCAGAACACTATATGATGCGCAGAAAAACTATGCCACTACATAGAAGGAGTTGTTGGCAATTGTCTTTGCCTTTGAGAAATTTTGCCCTCATCTGGTTGGATCTAAGGTGATAGTACATACAGACAATTCAACTCTAAAGTACTTGATGCAGAAGAAAGATGCAAAGCCGAGGCTTCTGCGATGGATTCTCTTTCTTCAAGATTTTGACATTGAGGTTAAAGACAAAAAAGGAGTTGAGAATAGAGGTTCTGATCATCTCTCAAGGATCAAAGTTGAAGAAGATGTCCCTATTGATGATTTTCTACCAGAGGAGACAGTGTTTATGACGGATTTGGACAGAAATTTACAGAACTGTCGGATTACAGAACATGCGTTGATTGATGCTACCTTGGCAATGATCGATGCACGTCACGGGCTGAGTCAATCGATGCACCTCTATGAGTCGATCGACACAAGGCGATTACGAACCCAGAACCTCTGAAGGTTCTGATTGGTCACTACAACATGGATCTTTACACTGTTTCGACGCTCGATCGACAATGGTTTGCTGATATTGTGAATTACCTGGCTGCCGAGACTGAACCATATGATCTCAAGGGGTATGCAAAGAAGAAATTCTTCAAAGAACTCTGAAGTTTCTGTTGGGATGAGCCTTATCTATACAAGCACTGTTCGGATGGCATTTGCAGGAGATGCATTGCAGAATCAAAGGTTCCAGACGTTCTATTTCATTGCCATGGATCAGATTATGCTGGACACTTTGCTACTTTCAAGACTGTGTTTAAGGTTCTGCAAGTAGGCTTCTGGTGGCATACTATGTTCAGAGATGCTCATTTGTTTGTCTCTCAGTGCGATGCCTGCCAGAGGAGAGGGAAAATCAGCAAGAAGCATGAGCTGCCACAAAATTTCATTCTTGAGGTTGAGGTTTTCGATTGCTGGGGCATTGATTTCATGGGTCCTTTTCCCTCATCTCATGGGAATAAGTTCTATTTGGTTGTTGTGGATTATGTGTCTAAGTGGGTGGAAGCAATAGCTAGTCCAACCAATGACTCTTCGGTGGTTCTTAAGCTGTTTAAGACCATCATTTTCCCTAGATTTGGAGTGCCTCGGACTGTGATAAGTGATGAAACCCACTTTATCAACAAGGTCTTTGAGAAGCTGCTATAGAAGCATGGTGTTCATTATCGTGTGGCTACTCCTTATCATCCTCAGACTAGCGGGCAAGTAGAGGTCTTTAACAGACAAATTAAGGAGATACTGGAGAAGACAGTTGGGAAGACAAGGAAGGATTGGCCTGCAAAGCTGGATGATGCGTTATGGGCCAAAAGGACTGTGTTTAAGACGCCACTTGGGACTACACCGTTTCATCTTCTCTATGGGAAAGCATGCCACCTTCCAGTTGAGAATTGAGCATAAGGCAGCATGGGCTGTGAAGCGGATCAAATTTTATGTGAAGTCTGCAGCAGAGAAGAGATTGGTGCAGCTGAATGAGTTGGATGAGATTAGGAATCATGCCTATGAAAATTCGAAGTTGTACAAAGAGAGGACTAAGGAATATCATGACAAGAAGATTGTCTCTAGATAATTCGAGCCGAATGATCAAATACTTTTGTATAACTCTTGTTTGCAATTATTTCCAGGTAAGTTGTGTTCTAGATGGTCAGGTCCTTCTCGATCAAGGAAGTGCGTCTGTATGGTGTTGTTGTTCTGATTAGCTGAGAAGGAAAGGAGTTCGTTGTCAACGGACAGAGGGTGAAGCATTATTGGGCTAAGGCCGAGATTCCAAGAGTTCAGATTCTGCATCAGGATTATGCACCCTCTGCCTAATCTCCTTTCGGTCAAGCTAATGACGTTAAAGAAGCGCTGAGTGGGAGGCAACCCACTGGTAAGTCTGTACATATTCCTTTGGTGTTTTTGATTCGATTTTACTTGGTCTTTTTCGTTTTTGGTGTTTTTGTCGTACAAAGCTAAGTCATGAGTCTGGAAATCGCCCTGCATCGATTGACACAGAACTGTGTGTCGGTCGATGCAGGTGTGTTACGGTTGGGTCAGCTGAAGAGAGGAACCGCGAGTTTACAACGCAATTATACCGTTTAATTTGCGGTTTAACCAGAGGATGAAATCAAACCACGAGGAAGAAGTCAACACAAAGTGTGTCGATCGTTGCGGTGTTTACAACGCAACGATCGACGCACCTGGTCTGAATCAGAAAATTGACGGGTACGTTCTTAAACTGGAAATTTTAATTGAACCGGCCTGGTTCATTGGTCGCGATCTGCAACAATCGACACATCCTATGCGTCGATCGACGCACCTGCACGTGAGATAAGTACCTTATATTTTTTTTTCTTCTTCTTCTTCCTCATTTCCCCCTTTTCGAGACTCGAACCCTAAATCGCCCAATCTCCCAAAATCTTCATTTCTCAACCATTTTTGTTGATTCAAAGCTCCATTCCACTCGATTTTGTCCCCTCTATCCATATCTATCACTCATTTGATCCAATTCCAGGGTATGTGTTCCGAATCTATATGTTTTCAGTTCGGCCCTTATGTAAAATTCGAATTCATCATGTTTTTATTGTTTAATGGTATATTGATCCTTGTTTGAGGCTTGTGATGATGATTTTGTGTACCCTAGTGATTGCATGGACAATTTTGCAAGTTTTCCGAAAATTTTGGTTTAATGATGAACACTTGCGATTCTCTTATTTAGGGCGAATTTATGACGGATTGATACTGGTTTTGCTGCTGCTGATGATTGCATGTGATGATTATTACTGATTTTGGTGCGTTTGTTGATCTTAGAGCTTTGGCTTAATTTGCAAGTTTGTTTTTCTTGTGTTTTTGATCGCAGATGCCTCCACGAAAGCGCCAGAATGTTACAGATGACTCTGATCCGCCTGCAGACTGGCTCTCACGAGTTTCCTCACCTCACGCACCCATTCAGTTAGCTCAGGCAATGATACAGGCCCCTTGGCCTAAGGGAGAGAAGGATCGGATTCCTATACAGAGGCAGTGGGAAAATGATCCTCAAACAGAAATAGAGAGTGCTGATTACACTAATAGGGACATATCAGAGCAGTGGGATGAGTATGAAACGTTGTTCTAGAACGCTTGGCTCGACATGGACATTTAGCCCACACGCTTTGCTGATTACAGGACTTGTCAGATGCAAGGTATCACAGAGGAGGTTCGGATACTTCTCAGCAGATAGGCTTGAGGAATATGCCTATGAAGAGCTACGAGCTTTACTGAGACTTGGTCAGACAGCAGTTGTCGGCCTGCAGAGTATACTACACTCATGAGCTGCCCAAGAGAGCATATGAGGGGACTTTTACCTTCATGTGTATGGGAATCAGGTACCGCATTTTGATCCTAGATCTCTGCCGCTTCTAAGGGTTCAGTTTGAAGCCTATTCACTGCACTCTCATTGCTGAGTGGGATGACTCAAACACTTAATTCTTCTGGAACCATATTGGGAATGAGCGATACAACTCGCGGACCTCCAAGCAGACAGTTATACAGCATCCGGTCCTGAGGTATGTCGTGCGCATTTTGGGGTACACATTGTTATGCAAGTTTGAAGCTAACAAGATGAGGAAGAAAGAGCTCATGATGCCTTACACTGGACTGAGTCGCTTGTTCAAGGAGACTGCATTGCGCGATCCTGCGACTGGGCTTAACTTGGGACCAGTCTTTGCTAATCATTTGTGCAGTTTGAAGAAGAAGGCATTTGCACGGAAAAAGATTGAGACTGTGGGTAGTTTTCTTATTCCTATTTTCCAGCTCTTCAGTATTCCTACGGATGGGAGAGAGTGTGATACCAAGAGACTATGGATGGATACTACTCACTTGAGGAGCGCCACGTGGATGAAGGATGAAAACCTCTGGGTTTTCCATGATGCAGACTTGCGTAAGTGGTGCGTGCAGCTTCCATCACCAGAGCTCACGAGGATGGATACATTGCTTGCCTTTAGTTTTGAGCCTCATAAGAATGATCTGTGCTGAGTACCTACAGGTGCTAACCCTCTCGGTGCATCTACTTCTGGAGCCTTTACTTCTGTTCCTGCGCCTGCTCATGCTGCTGGAGATGATGGGTTTGTGCATATTCCAGATCCTCCTCCTCCTATGGATATTTCTAAGATGTCCCAGGGAGCTTTCCAGTCCATGCTGAATGATAGAGTGAAAGTTCTCTGGGAGATGCTTGCTAGCTACTCTTGCAGACGTCAGAAGAGAGTTCATGTACATGTACCTGCTCCAAGATGCAAACGTTTGCCTACACATGAGACTTCAAGCAGCTTTGATCGTCGATATGCTGGTACTGATGATGAGACCGAGAGCGGTGAGATTTGATTATGTTTCCTTGACTTTAGTTCTGTATTTTTCCTCTTTCTTTTTATTTTCGTTGGAGTCATTTTTCTTTTTCTTGAGTTTATGTCAGTCCTTATACTCTCGAACTGATGTACTTTGCCATTTATGACTATGTGGTTGCTTTGATCTTGTGTTGTCTTTAATTTTTATAGCTAACAGGTTGAGATTTTGTGATTATTCACAAATTAAAGTTGTCTGCGAAAATGCTCAGAATCAGACGCACACTGCGTCGATCGTTGCGGTCCTGTGCAACAATCGTTGCAACCAATCCGTATCCATGTGTCTATAGTTTCACCCCTGTGTCGATCGACTCAGGTACGCCACGGGTAAGAAACGCAGAACAGAAGTACATTCAGTCCCTTTTTCATATTATACCAATCCTAAGCTTCGACTCCACTAGGGACAGTGTGTTTCAAGTGTGGGGGAGGTGATACTGACATAATATTTTTCCTTTCTTAGAGTCATTTGAGTCTATTTTATAGAGTCAAACTAGTTTAGTAGGAAACTATGACTTTTTGAGGAGATCACTACACTCGCAGGAACCTAAGTGACCATTGGATGAGCTGGCAGATGATCTCTGACTATTAGAAAACCCAACACATATCAGCCTACTAAGGACACCCATATCACTTTAGGTATTCAGTGAATCCATTACTGACTTCACCCTTAACTTGACTTAATCTTCTCACCTAGGGGCTTCGTATACTTTGAGTTAGATTCCTCAGTTAGTTCTAACACATCTTGTAAACCTGTCTAAGTATGGTTCCCTTCTCCCCTTCCTTAAAGTAAAAAAAGAGATAGATAAATTGCAGATAAGCTAGTAGCTTCGAAGTGATCACAGGAGTCGTAGAGATTCCTATTACCTCTTGTGCATTCATGGAATGTGTCCAAAGTACATCCCAATGCCGGAAGAGCACTAATAAAAAAAAAAATGATACCCAATGGTAAAAATCAGTTGCTAAGAAAAGAAAATGAGAAGAAAGGAACCAGAAAATGATATTATGGTGTTCAGGTGCTAACAGAGTAAGAGTCCATGTGTTCTTTGATCGATACTCCCTAGGGGACACCGCACTTATTAGATTATAGAAGTCAGTAGGGTGAATTTGAATGCTCTGAATGTGATTGTGGAGTTTACTTAGGACAGTTGCTAAGTGTGGGAGAAGTATATGTTGGTCTTGATCTCTGCAGGTGCATTTTTCATGTGGTTTACTAAGGGGAATCTTAGTGTTGTACTTCGACGATGAAACAAGTTTCTGAAGTTTTCAAACTTCTTCACCTCTTCTTGGTTTTCTGTTTTGCTTGAGGGAAAGCAAAGGCTAAGTGTGGCGGAGTTGATATATCATGGTTTTTACCTGTTTTAAGCCATGCTATAAGTACATATTAGAATCTTTTGTAGTGTCTTTCGAGTCTTTTGTAGTGTCTTTCGAGTCTTTTCAGGTGTTTATTAGGATTACACACGTTTGGAGGATTTAGGAACATTTGGAGGTATTTGGGCAAAGATTGGAGTTAGAACCGTGATGAGAAGAATTCACTAGTTGGAGTCGACCTGAGCGTCGACCGATGCACCCTTGCATCGATCGACACAGTTCCCGGATCCACAATTCGCAGCGTTTAATGAAGATTTTGAAGAATTGCAGAATTGTCCCAAAAGTTCCAATATTTACAAAAGAGATCCAAGACGTGTTATACACTTTATATTAGGGTTTCGGTGTTTTATTCTATATACACTTTGCATACTTTTAGCTAGAGAGTGTTTTGGAGCTTTGGGGCTGATCCGTTCCTTGTACTGCTTTTTTGAGAAGATTTCGAACCCCATTTGAATCTCTACTCTTTCTTTAATGCAATATATTCATATTATGTTGTTTGCTTCATTCAATATATATTAGTAGATTCATTGTTAGGTTTAGGGATTCTCATAGGGTTTTCATGACTTGTTAGATTGAATTTAATCAGCTAAGGATTCATAACTTGTTAGTTCTTCAACCTGAATTGCACTTAAGGCTAGTTTCTAACCTGATCAATTGGAGTCAAGATCTAGGGTTTATAAATTGACACGAAAGTGAATTTTAGAATCTGATCTGTTTAGGTTGAGCAAATTAATTATCTACAGAGAAATTTAGTTTAACTGAATTTTGAACTAATCGAACCTGCATTTAATGCTAGTTTAATCTGTTAGGAATTGCAAAGAAATTTGGACTTCTAGGGTTTAGACTTAGTAAATTCTCGCAAAGAAAGTTGGTTTATTTTACATCTGTGGTTGAGTTCTAGAACGGTTCTTAATTCGATCCCGACTGATATTTGATCTGCATGACATGATTTCCTGAGAACGCCCTTGACCTAGCGCTTTTAGTACCTGAAAAACAAACCGACTTGCTGATTTATTTACTGCTATTTGTTTACATCTTATTGATTGATTCTGCTTAGCTATTCTTGAGTGTGCACTTGCAGTGTAACTTAGGGAGTTAAACTGTGAGCATAGCAATCCCTACCTTAGAAACTTTGTGCCCAAGAACAATGTCATCTCTGACTATGAAGTGGCATTTTTTTCAATTCAGAACCAAGTGATTTTCTTCACATCTACCTAGGACTTTGCACATGTTATCCAGCACTTATGATAGTATGACCCATAAACTGAACTCATCCGTAAACACCTCCATGAAGTTCTCAATCATGTACGTGAAGATGGTCATCATGCATCTCTGGAAGGTAGCAAGAGCATTATGCGATATGCAAAAGTACCATAGGGACATGTAAATGTGGTCTTATCTTGATCATCTGGAATGATGGGAATCTGAAAGAAGCTAGAATGCCCATATAGGAAGCAGTAATCTGGGTGATTAGCCAACCTCTCAAGCATTTGATCGATTAATGGCAACAGGAAGTGGAATTTCCTTGTTGCAACATTCAGCTTCTTGTAATCAGTGCACATCATATATCTGTTGGTACTGGATTTCCCCCTAGGAAATCCGGCCCATTAACAGACAATACAAAGGCCCGTAATTACAAGCCCGTTCCAGAATCAAAGACAAAGAGGAGAGCCGACTCCTTTGTTGGGCCCAAGCGAATAAACGCCCTGACAAGGCCCGGACGATGCCGAAGCCGGAGACAATCGAGCTCGAGCTCGGCAGAAGATGACGTGGAGATAGAGCAACTCGGTCTTCGTCAGTTCAACTGATCCACACAAATCTCGGAGATCATTACGACGGCGAGACCGAAATATTGGGACTAGAAGATCAAAGTCGAGACTATTTAAAGAAGAAGTGGCGATTCATTATATACTCCAACCCTGGCTAAGAACACTTCGACTAGATAGCTCGATTTCATACTTTGTACTCTCTTTTCGATTGTGTTTGTTCTATCTCGACGATCAATCTCAATAAAGTCTTTGATTCATAGGAAACTATACCATTTCGATATCCTAAAGTCCAAATCCACGAATACAAATTCTTAGTGTGAATCCCGGATCTCACATTTGGCGCCGACTGTGGGGACTATCTATAGCTTTTCCTATCTTAAGAATCAGATCCTAGATCCGATAAATCGAGATGAATCCCGACCAAACTGGCTCTCCCAGCGCCACACCACCAGTTGACCTCCCTCAAACGGTCGACAACGTTCCTCAGAGCACCACCGGGGTAAGGAACATGGGTCAGACCGACGGCGTGTTGACGAGCTCCGCCTCAGTCTCCACGACCTCGGCACCAGCC
This sequence comes from Orychophragmus violaceus, assembly GCA_030180135.1. Lineage (NCBI taxonomy): Eukaryota > Viridiplantae > Streptophyta > Magnoliopsida > Brassicales > Brassicaceae > Orychophragmus > Orychophragmus violaceus. The sequence goes on from CM058233.1 coordinate 62,198,785, forward strand.
GGCTCTGTCGCTCAAACAATCGCGACGAGCCAGACTCCGACAAACGTTTTGTCAAGAACTAATGATCCGAGCAGAAACTGGGTGTGGATGAGAAACGATTCGATATCCGCCCCAGGAGGTGGATCTGGAATAACCAGACCTAATTCGCCACTACCTTCTGCTCCACAGAGACAAGGGCCAAACGATCTTGCCGATATCCGTTCGATGCTCAGCCTATTGGTAGATCGAACGAGAAATAACGAGGCAAGCGCAAGGGCCCAAGAGATCGCAAACCGTTCCCTGGCCGCGCAGCTCGATGAACAAGAACGGCGCCTTAACGCCCGTCTCGAAGAGCTCCCATAAGTCCTCCACCGCGTACCCGCTTGGACTTCTCCCAGGTAGTAACTCCTCCGGGATCGTCGGGAAATTTCGATAATACGTCAAATAGCGGCTTCCGCCCTACAATGACCCCTATCGCGATACCGACCCCATTCAGTTCGAGTTCAATGGTCAGAGATCCAACCGGATCAAGAAACCGACCATTACCCGGTCCACCACCTTTCCCGAATAACTCTAATATCCAACCGAGGCAACTAGGAGGCTCTGCCTTCGCCTCGAGCTCGGGACTCCTTAACGGATCAAACACGGTACAGTTCCGAACGCCCCAGATCGACCAGACAAGGTCGGTCCCACCGATCGATCTCCTCGACCCCATTATTCCAGAACAAACGTCAGGTCAGGCACAAGCCCAGTTCACACCCGCAGAGGGCGATGAACACGATATGCTTAGACAATACATCGAGCAGGCTAAGGCCCAGTTCAACAGTCTGAGCTCAAAAGTTCACTTGGCAACGAGCACGGCTCCTGACATCGATCGAGTGATCGAAGAAACGCAACAATCGCCGTTCACAGATCGGATCGCGTTTGCAAGGATCCGAGAAATCAAGAAAACTAAGTTTCCAGAATTCTCTGGGAAATCAGACCCGAAAGCCCACATCAGGGCATTCCAACTAGCGATGGCAAGGGTGTACCTTACCGATGAGGAGAGAGAGCCGGCCTTATGTAGGCTCTTCGCGGAAAACCTATCGGGCTCCGCCCTAGAATGGTTTGCCGGACTGGAAGAAAGGTCCATTGACAACTTCACCCTGTTCATGACGGCTTTCCTCAAACAATACTCCGTCTTCATCGAGGAAAAGACTACTGAGGCAGCCCTATTTGGCGTCTCTCAAAAACCTGACGAAACACTTCGCTCGTACATCGACCGATTTAAGGAAATAAAATCCAAAATCGCGAACCCACGAGACGAGGTAGCTATAGAAGCATTAAGACGAGGACTATGGTACTCAACCAGATTCCGCGAGGAAATAACAGTCCGCGAACCTCAAACGCTCGATGACGCCCTCCATCGCGCATCGGCCTTTGCTCGCCTCGAGGACGAAACCACGGCCCTCAGAGAAAAACACCGAAAAGAAAAGAACCCGTCGGGCTCGCAGAATTCGAACTCGAAAAGGATTCCCGTAAATCAGGGAACGTCAACGCGGTCGAGAGCCCAAAGAGCTCGAAGAAATTCGAGTTCGACAAGGAAAAATTTTGTGATTTCCACAATAAAAGAGGACACTCGACCGAAGATTGCTATACTCGAGCTAAAGCAGAGGCTCAAAAACGAGAGTCTGAAAGCAAACAAGACTCCAAAGTCGAGGAGGAAAATCTGCCCGACAAAAAGGAAAACAAACAGACCAAGGAGTCAAACTTCAAAAAACCTTCTCAGAACAAACGAGAACGGTCAAAGGAGCCGGAATCCCCCGAAACACTCCCTCAAGGGTCGCGAAAGCGAGTTCGCCACCATGCAGACCCAAAGGTCGAACGACCCAAGTCAAATAGGACCCCCAAAGGACCTCACGACTCAGGTCTGCATAGACGATGCTCATCCCGAAAGACTCGTTGGCATCGGAATCGACCTATCAGAGCCAGTTAAAAATGAACTGGTCTCTTTTGTCAAATAGAACGTCGACTCCTTCGCCTGGTCTTCAGCAGACATGAAGGGATCAACATCGACGTAACCAGCCACGAGCTGAATGTCGACCCAACCTACAAACCGGTAAGACAAAAGAGTCGAAAACTAGGCCCTGAGCGGGCCAAAGCCGTCAATGATGAGGTCGATCGGTTATTAAAAATCGGATCGATCAGAGAGGTCAAGTACCCCGACTGGCTTGCGAACCCCGTAGTGGTTAAGAAAAAGAACGGAAAATGGAGGGTCTGTGTAGATTTCACGGATCTCAACAAAGCATGTCCAAAGGACAGCTTCCCACTCCCACACATCGACCGACTGGTCGAGGCTACCGCTGGACACCAGCTACTATCTTTTATGGACGCGTTCTCAGGGTACAATCAAATATTGATGAACCCTGAGGACCAAGAAAAGACTTCGTTCATAACTGATCGAGGCACGTACTGCTACAAAGTCATGCCCTTCGGACTAAAAAACGCAGGAGCAACTTACCAACGCCTCGTCAACAAGATGTTTTCAGGACTCCTAGGCAAAACCATGGAAGTCTACATCGACGATATGCTGGTAAAATCTTCCAGGTATGAGGATCACATCCCCCAACTAAAAGAATGTTTTACCATTCTCAATAAATACGGGATGAAACTCAACCCAGCAAAGTGTACCTTCGGGGTTCCCTCAGGAGAATTCCTTGGTTACCTAGTGACCGAAAGAGGGATCGAAGCGAACCCCAAACAGATCGCAACGTTCATAGAGATGAAATCTCCCAGAACAATGCGAGAAGTCCAGCACCTGACCGGCAAAATAGCTGCTCTGAATCGCTTCATCTCAAGGTCGACTGATAAATTTCTACCCTTCTATCACTTGCTCAAAGCAAACAAAAAGTTCCTCTGGGACGAAAAGTGCGAAGAAGCGTTCACTCAGCTCAAAGCTTACTTAAGCGAACCACCCATACTGGCGAAACCAGTAGAAGGAGAAGCCCTCTACCTCTACTTAGCTGTCTCGACGGCAGCAGTGAGTGGAGTCCTGGTTCGCGAGGAACAAAACGAGCAACGGCCGGTGTATTACATCAGTAAGACCTTGATCGACGCCGAAACCAGATACCCCGCCATGGAAAACTCGCCTTAGCGCTAGTGACATCGGCTCGGAAACTTCGAGCGTACTTTCAATCGCACTCGATCATAGTGATGACCTCTCAGCCGCTGAGAACCATCCTTCACAGTCCAAGCCAGTCAGGTCGATTGGTCAAATGGGCTATCGAACTTAGCGAGTACGACATAGAATACAAAGCTCGAACGTGCCTAAAAGCACAAGTACTGGCAGATTTCGTAATCGAGCTCCCTCCGACTATAGAACTCGACCCGACCTCGGCCCAAAAATGGAAACTCTACGTCGATGGAGCTTCCTCGAGGCAAGGATCCGGAGTCGGGGTAAAGTTAGTCTCCCCAACGGGCGAAGTACTAGAACAATCGTTCAGACTGGGCTTCGCCGCATCGAATAACGAAGCAGAATACGAAGCGTTAATAGCCGGGCTCAGACTCGCAATAGCAATAGGAGACCGAGAAGTAAACGCCTTCAGCAATTCCCAATTGGTCACGAGCCAATATCATGGCGACTACGAGGCCAAAGACGAACGGATGGAAGCATACCTACGGGTAGTCCATACACTGGCCGAACATATCGAATTCTTTGATCTGACACGAATCAAACGAGGGGAAAACACTGCAGCCGATGCCCTAGCCGCATTAGCATCGACATCAGATCCTAACCTCAAAAGGATCATACCAGTCGAAGGGATCGAAAAACCAAGCATCGACATAGCCCTCAAAGCTCTGTCCTTGAAAGAAGACGGGCCCGCCACGAAGGACCATGTCAAGCACAAAGAATGTCCTGGGATCACCAGTAGCGACATCATCGAGATTGATGATGACCTCGATCCTAGAAACGCCGTGTACGTTGCGAACGTCCCCGACGGACCAATCCAAGCCGCAGCCGCTAGTCAGGGACCCGAGCCTAACAACGACGAAGATTGGAGAACTCCGATCATTCGATACATCACAAACGGCGAAGTTCCCGACGACAAATGGGAGGCACGGAAACTCAAAACACAGAGCGCAAGGTACTGCGTCACGCAAGGAGAGCTCTTCAAAAGGAGTCTCTCCGGACCTTACCTTAAATGCCTTGACAAAAAGCAAGCCACGGCCGTGATTACACAAACACACGACGGATCCTGCGGAAGCCATTCTGGAGGACGAGCATTGGCCGTGCGAATCAAAAGGCAAGGTTACTATTGGCCGACAATGGCCACCGAATGCGAATCTTTCTCCAACAAGTGCGATAAATTCCAAAAGCAAGCTCCAATTATCCACCAAGCATCGGAAAAACTCTCCTCTATCTCATCACCATACCCGTTCATGCGATGGGGGATGGACATCGTGTGACCGCTAGTCGCATCCGGCAAAAAAGAAAGCTACACACCTATTGGTGATGACGGACTACTTCACCAAGTGGATTGAAGCAGAGTCGTACCAAAAAGTTAAGGACGTTCACGTTAAGGAGTTCGTCTGGCGAAACATCGTTTGCCGACATGGACTACCCCACGAGATCGTCACCGATAACGGATCTCAGTTCATATCAAACACGTTCAAAGAGTTCTGCAGAACTTGGAACATAAAGCTGACTTACTCAACGCCACGCTATCCCCAAGGGAACGGGCTAGCAGAAGCAGCTAACAAAGCGATTATGAACGGTCTCAAGAAAAGGCTCAAAGAGTGTAAAACAACCAGGAGTGACGAACTCCCAGCCGTACTCTGGGCCTACCGGACTACCCCCCGCAAATCCACTGGCGAGACTCCCTTCTCGCTGGCTTACGGAATCGAGGCGGTAGTACTAGCCGAAATCCTCGTATCAAGCATCCGCAAAGAAGAATGCCCACGACAAGAGGAACTTAACAACAAGATGATAACTGACGAGCTCGACCTCGTCGACAAAAGAAGGAACCTCGCATTAGCTCGACTCCATAATTACCAACAAGCCGCAGCTCGCTACTATGATTCCCGAATCAAAACTCGAAGGTTTCAAGTAGGAGAGCTCGTCTTACGAAAAGTGTTCGACCATAAAAAGGAAGAACACGCTGGAAAGTTAGGAGCAAAGTGGGAAGGTCCTTACCAGGTCATCGACATTGTAAAGGACGGGGTCTACCGACTCAAGTCGGTAGAAACCCAGAAACCTAAACTACGACCTTGGAACATCATCAACCTCAAAAAGTATTTCCACTAGGAGTACATCAACATAATCGAACTACGAAATGGCTTGATCCCCTTAAAAAAGGGTACGTAGGCAGCTCGACTTCGAGTGCAGCCGCCCCCCCAACACGAGCTTCTACCGAGCTCAACGACTTCTGACGAAGTCGTACTAGCTTATATTTGTGAAATCAAAATAAGTCCCTTAATCCAATGCTTCTTTCTGTCGTAAAGGTTAGAACCACTGCGAAATACCTCATCATAACATTCCCAGATTGCGATATGAAATTATCTCTTCGAAAGCCAAAGTGATATGAAATTATCTCTTCTAAAACAAACGATATTAATTTATCCCTTCCGAGCGACCTGAAATGGCCTCTCCCAAAGTCAAAGCGATATGAAATTATCCCTTCCGAGCGACCTGAAATGGCCTCTCCCAAAGCTAAAGTGATATGAAATTATCTCTCCTAAAATAAGCGATATGAAATTATCCCTTCCGAGAGACCTCAAACGGCCTCCCCCAAAATCAAGCGATATGAAATTATCTCTTCGAAAATCAAGTGATATGAAATTATCTCTCCAAAAAATAAAGTGATATGAAATTATCCCTTCAAACAAAGCGACCTAAAACGGTCCTTCCAAATCGAACGAGCTGAAATGATCGTCCCAAAACAAGCGACCCAAAACGGTCCTCCCGATTCGAACGAACTGAAATGATCGTCCCAAAGAAAAAGATCCAGAGCGATCCCTCCAAAACCAATAATTCTTCTAAGCCTTATACGGATTAAAAGAATTGGGGGACTACCCCTCCCTCCAAGCAAAAGACAACGAAGTCCAGACAGTTATTCAAGCAAACAACCTTTGTAAGTCCACTTCGATTCAGCAATTCTTTGAAAGCACCCAGCGTCAAGCTCAGATCTGAGACTACGAAGCAGTCGTACCTCGAGTACGATCGACACAAAAAGTTCACGAAGAATTCCCTAAGGCCGTCCATGACAAGTATCTGTCATAACGGCCAAACCCTGTGACGAAGCATCGAAAACAGTAAAATCTATGCTAAGGTATGAAAGTTTCGAAAGCAATTCATAAAGAAAAGGACTCAATGTCCTCGAGTTCGAACGAGAGACCACTAAGGGCAACACCAGAAACAAAAAGAAAAGCACCCTCGGGCAACAAAAGTCTGGAAACAAATCAAAAGCCCACTTGGGCAACAATGAATAAAGAAAGAAGAAGGACTAGAACTGCTTGGAAGGAGAGGAAGCTTCGTCTTGATCCTCCATCTGGTCATCAGTCGCCCTGTCCTCCTCAAGTCGACCCTCGACCTCGTCGCTAACACGCGAACTAACTCCGGTCGGAAGGTTTGATCCATATTGATCAAGACGAGGGGCCGCCTGGTTCAAAGGGCGCGCCAAGACCACAGAATCGTCCGACATCACCGGTAAATTAAGTTTGCCGATACTGAAGTCCGACACCGCTGCGGCATTCATCTCCTCCGTGGCCAACCTTTTCTTCTCGGCCAAGTCCATCACCTCCTTGGTCAGATCAAGTTCGCCAGAGGCGAACTCAGCGATAAGCGCAATATTGGCCAAAGCCTCCTGAAGCCTCATCTCGGCACTCACAGCGACCTTCCTTTGGCTCTCCTTCGCCGCAATCCCCTCGAGGATCCTGAGGTATTCACCGTTCAGCCCGTCTCACGCGCTCACTCCTCACCGTTGGATCAAAAACAAGATCTACGGATGGGGCGAAAATAATCATTAGGTTTGTCACATCCGAGGCACGCACCTCTTCCCAAGAACGTCCACCGCCCATTAACCTCGACTTCTTGAAATCAATGAGCTGGGGGGCTATTGTTGGTACTGGATTTCCCCCTAGGAAATCCGGCCCATTAACAGACAATACAAAGGCCCGTAATTACAAGCCCGTTCAAGAATCAAAGACAAAGAGGAGAGCCGACTCCTTTGTTGGGCCCAAGCGAATAAACGCCCTGACAAGGCCCGGACGATGCCGATGCCGGAGACAATCAAGCTCGAGCTCGGCAGAAGATGACATGGAGATAGAGCAACTCGGTCTTCGTCAGTTCAACTGATCCACACAAATCTCGGAGATCGTTACGACGGCGAGGCCAAAATATCGGGACCAGAAGATCAAAGTCGAGACTATTTAAAGAAGAAGTGGCGATTCAATATATACTCCAACCCTTGCTAAGAACACTTCGACTAGATAGCTCGATTTCATACTTTGTACTCTCTTTTCGATTGTGTTTGTTCTATCTCGACGATCAATCTCAATAAAGTCTTTGATTCATAGGAAACTATACCATTTCGATATCCTAAAGTCCAAATCCACGAATACAAATTCTTAGTGTTAATCCCGGATCTCACAATATCCAGTCACAGTATTTGTAGGAATCAACTCATTCTTCTCGTCTTTACCATTGTGACACCTTCCTTCTTAGGAAGCACATGCACTGGACTGACCAAATCACTGTGAGAGATAAGAGAAATGATCTCAGCTTCCAGGAATTTCATAATCTCCTTCTTCACCAACTCCTTCAGATTCGGATTCAGCATCCTATGATACTCAATTGATGACTTCGTCTCATCTTCCAGAAGTATTATATGCATGCATGGATCCGGAGAGATATCTGAACTATCATCAAAAGAATTGCCAGCTTTGCGATATTGGCGCAGCTTTCTCATCAGTAAGGTGGTTTTTGCAATTTTCAAGGAAGTATTAATGATAACAAGATATGTGAAATTCGGTCCAAAATGTGTAACTTGGCTCTGAAAGGAGCTGTTTGAGCTCAATTTTGGGAGTTTTTTCCTTTCTCCAGTCACTGATTTTCGTAGGTTGCATCGACTAATGTTGAGGTTGCGTCGATCAATGCAGTTGTTCTTCCGGCGCTACTAGCATCTTCGCATATCCAATAGTAAATTCGTCCAGCTGCTCAATCTTCTGCGGAGAGCTTATCAGAGCTCTATCCAACGAATTTTACGTGTGTGACAAACGAAAGAATTCCTCTGTAGATCACTGAGACTATCACATAGAAGGTGTTGGGATAGTGTCCTGAAATCACACTTGTACTCACTCCTGATGATAGTTGTGTGTCGAGATCATACATTCGTATAATACTGGGCGGTTGCAATGTTTTGCTAGAAACCTCTTGCAATCTGTAAGTTGTAGACTTACTGCCAGTATTATATGATCCTATAGGGTCACACACCTAAGCAAACTGGAAGCTAAAACATGGGAATGATCATTATGGTAATGATCATGTTAATGTGTATTGGATACACATTAATATCGAGTTAATGGTGTTGTGTCGATCGACACAGTATGTGTGTCGGTCGACACAGTTCGGGCTTTCGAACAGATGTTTCGATTTATGACTCAAATGAGTCTATCCCGTTAAGAGTAATTCTAGGTCTGAATAAAACCTGAGGTTTTCGACCTGAATCAGGGGCCGTCGTCTCTTTCTTGACAGAAGAGGCAGAAACACCAAAACTCAGAGATCCCATAGATCCGGCACTAGCATCCCGGTTTCCAGGTTTGTGTGCGTGTGTATCTAGTAGAGGCGAAGCATCTGAGTCGCTCACTGATCTCGTTCACCAATCATTCTGCTGCCAGTTCTAGGTAAGAACGAGGTTGGTAATTTCAATATAACGAACCCTTAGATCCTAGGAGTTCCAACAGTGGTATCAGAGCATGGTAAGGTTTAGTCTATTGAATCTAAGGCATTTAAATCGAATACTGATGAATTTGATTAGTTAATTGCCTGTTGAATCGTGTTTTCTAGAAATTAATCTCGGATTGAATCTCTGTTGAAAACGACGAACTGCTGTTGTCGCACTGTGTCGATCGACACTAAGCTTGTGTCGGTCGACACACCGCGAAACGCATAATAAGATTTTAGTGTTTGTCGCAGAGTGTCGATCGACACAAAGCGTGTGTCGGTCGACACAGAGCGAAAACGCGTAAATAATTTAGGGTTTGTCGCATGGTGTCGATCGACACTAAGCTTGTGTCGGTCGACACATCGCGAAAACTCATAAAAGATATTAGGGTTTTCGCACAGCATCGATCGATGCACTGGGTGTATCAGTCGATACACGGCAAAAATACGAAAGATTTGAAATTGCACTATATCGAGCGACACACTGGGTGCATCGGTCGACACAGACTATGCGAATGGATAGATCGGTTCAATTGGATTGAAGTGGTTATCTCGCATGGTCATGTCGGTTTAATCCCTAATATTCTACAATGTCGGTCGACACAAACCTTGCGGTTGGTTGAATCGGTTCAATTGGATGGAATTGGTTATCATGCTTGGTTAAAGCAGTGAAGATCGGTTTAAATTGGATGAATTGGTTCAATTGAATTGGACTGGTTATCTCAATTAGAATAAACCGATTTAATTGGTTAAAGATCAGTTTGATTGGATAAGTCGGTTCAATTGGATTGGACCGGTTATCGCAATTAGTTAAAACTGGTTGAATCGGTTCAATTAGATGGACTGGTTAAATTGGATTTGACCGGTCATCTCGGATGATCTGAAGGTTGCATATCAAGAGTCGACCAAATGAGTCAGTCGACACATATGGTGACGATGCGAGCCGTAATCGTTTGGTTTTGAACCAAATGATTAAGCAACCGAACCGAATGACCTAACCCACTGAAATTAGAATGATTAAAACTTAATTAAAATTATTAAAAGTTAAAAATGTTCTAAACCCGTTTAATGCACATTGGATGTGTGTTAAATCGAAGCTTAGTTATTCAATATGGTCAACTGTCAAGACTCGTTTCGTTGTTGGATAGTCTTGCCAAGAGCTTGGTGTCCACAATTACATGAGTAAGGCAGGTAGTAGTGTTGATGGTCTTGCAGTGCTTGACATCAACTATTGCATGACTTAAGAGATTGAATTACTAATCTTTTAAAGTTCCATTTCCTCAACTAAATATCAAGTGATGTTGATGTCTTGCCCAATCTTGTCTACTGTCAAGACTCGTGTCGTTTGTTGGATAGTCTTGGAGTCCTTGGTATCCACTGCAACATGAGTAAGGCAAATGGTCATTGACAAACTTGCAGTGCGACTGTCAGTGATCACAAGACAGAAGAGATTGGTTTTACTTGACTGGGCTATCAGAAGTTCTGGGCCCAGAGACGTCAGAGTGGATGAGACATGGATTGTCTTATCTACGACCAAGAGTTGTACTGAGTACAATTAGCAATGATTTGCTTACCTAGATTACTAAACTCTGGGTGAAGACGAGTCGTCCACTCGGATTTTAGTGATGTATGGATCTTGGATTATTATATTCATTGAGGAAACATTGTTTGAATATAATGCGAGTTTTCTTATTGGATAAGATTCCTCATTTCCTGAAATCATAACTAAAATTTTCTTTGATTAAAATTTTCAGCCTATGTCTAAAACTACCTTCTCGTTACGACCCGTCCTTGAGAAGGACAAGTTAAATGGGTCAAATTTCCTGGATTGGTATCACAATTTGAGATTAATCCTCAAGTAGGAGAGTAAGGACTATGTCCTTGAGAAAGCTCTTCCAGAAAGGCTTGGGGCCAATCACTTGAATGCAGTATATAATGCTTGGAATAAGCATTATATTGATGTGGTAGATGTGCGTGGTCTGATGTTGGCTACCATGAACTCGGACTTGAGGAGTCAATACGAGAACATGGAGTCGCCAATAGAGATGATCACCAGCCTGAAACTGAAGTTTCAGGATCTGGCACGAGTTGAGAGATTCCAGATGGTGAAGTCTCTCACTGGGTGCAGACTACCAGAGGATGTTCCAATGAGTCCTCATGTCATTAAAATGATGGGTTACGTTGATAACCTGGGGAAACTGGATTGTCCTGTCAGCTTAGAGTTGACAACTGACATCATTCTGCAGTCACTGCCGTCAAGTTATGATAAGTTCATTAAGAATTATATCAAGAAAGGCTTGACGAAGACGTTGACTGAGCTGCATGGCATGCTCAAGACAGCAGAGCAAAGCATCAAGAAGGGTAAAAGATTTGAGAAATCTTATGTAGACAAGGGTAGAGACAGGGCCGTCCAGATTTGGAATCAGGATAAGCCTGTGTCATCTTATAAGCCCAAGTCCGGTCCATCTGGTGTTAAAAAGTGCTTCTACTGTGATGAGTATGGGCATTGGAAGAGAGATTGCATTAAATTCTTGGAAGATTCACAAGAGATGAAGAAGATGTATGGTACTTCTTCTTCAGGTATTGTGTTATTAATTCAAGTTCTACATATGTATTGGATACTAGTTGTGGTACTGATATTTTGGAAATATGCAGGGCCTAAACGACAGTAGAACGTTGAAGAAAGGACAAGTGGAACTGCGTGTCTGGTATGGAGCAATGGTTGCTACATAAGCCGTAGAGATTCTCCACTTGTAGGAGCCTTTCAAGCTTGGTTTTTGAATTAAGTAATTGCTACTATGTACCTGCTTCGTGCAGAGATGTCTTTCATTTTCTTGTAAAGAATTTGGATGTTTTTCATTCTGATAAAAGACAAGTGTCGCTCTTTTGATCTTAATGAAATATTATATGGTAGCACCCCTTTTGATAAATGGGTTTTATATTTCAAACCAATATACACTTGGATATAACATAAATACCAAACGATTTAAGTCTGATGACTTGAACTCGATTTTCCTTGGCATAGTCATATTGACCAAATAGAGTGAAGCGGCTTCAGAAGTTCCATAGTTATGGACTTCAGGTTCATTTGATTGTAAATCAATTGAGACATGAATTCTGCTTACTGGGCCAATTGACAAAGGCTTCTTTAGCAGAGCTAAAGAAACGGGCCAGAGGCTCGTTGGGCCTTACACATACTGATGTATGCGGCCCGATGAGCATTAGTGCCAAAGGAAAAACTTCAATACTTCATTGACTTATTGATGGCTTCAGTAAGTATGACTGTGTTCGTTTGATGAGACACGAGTCAGAATCCTTTGGAATGATCAAAGGAGTTTCAGAATGAAGTATAGAACCGATTTGACAGAAGTATTGAGATCCTCGATTAGATCGCGGAGGAAAATACTTGAGTCAAGAATTGGGTGATCATCTAAGTGAGTGTGAAGTCATTTCACAGCTCATCTCTCCTGAAAACCTTGAATGGTGTTTCTGAGAGAATGAATCGGATCTTATTGGATATGCTCCGATTAATGATGAGTCACGATTAATGATGAGTCACATGAATCTTCCATTATTCTTTTAAAATACGCTCTAAAATGAACATGTTTACGCTAAATAAGTTTTCTATCAGAATCAGTGAAAACACCACATTGGATGTGGACTGGGTGATTTCCAAATATGTTTTTCTGATCAATTGGGATTGCAAGGTTTGTGTAAGGCAGTTGTCATCAAACAAACTTGAACCCAAAACTGATAAGTGCTGCTTCGCTGGTTATCCTAGGGAAACCGAGGCTTAGTACTCTTGCAGCCAATCCGAGAACAAAGTTTTGTTGTTCGGAACTCTGTTTTTCCAAGAAGAACAGTGGGAGTAAAAGTACAGCTCGAAGAAATTCGAGAAACACAGGAGGCTGTTCAACCTGTTGAGGGAGAGCAGCGGTTGGATCTACAGAGTGTTGTAGGATCTACACCTGTGGAGCCTGAAGTTCGCTGATCCCAATGGATCCGTCACTAAACCGAGGGTGATTCCTCGTAACCGATTGTCGTGATCTGTTGATCATTGAAAAGTGACGAGCCTGCGAAATTCAGAGAAGCGAAGGTGAGCCCCAACTCCGAAAATTGGCTAGTTATGCATGTTAGCTTCACCGATTGAAGCAAGCATCTTGGAGTTGGAATCTATGTTCTGTTAAAACGGTCAAAGGTTTGACTCGATCAGGAACGAATAGAAACAGTGCGTTTACAAGTAAACTAGTGGGAGCGTAGTTGCAATTCTCAAAACTGTATGTTTAGAACATACTTAATCTCATAAATGACGCTCCGACGCTAAAGTCTTGTCAGGATTTGGGTCGGAAGTCAAACTTAACGATGGACATGGGAGAAGCCGCGTAAGCTCTTGGAATATGGATCCATTGAGATGGATCAGAAGAGCTAATTGGATCGTGTCAGAATCCTTATGATTATAAGGTACTGGACAGTTCCAATATGCATGATTCCAAGAATGGCTTCACACCAAAGGTCTTATGGCAATGATCTTAGCAAGATGAAGTGTCTTGGACACTGGCTGAGCTAGTGTCTATGAGTGAGATTCCTTTTGCTCATGCAATAGAATCCATCATGAATGCCATATTTGCGCTCGTCTAAATGCAGCTGACGCATAAAGCATGATGAGTAGGTACCAATTTGTTCCAGTAAGAGTCACTGGACAGTTGTAAGGAAAATCCCCAAGTGTTTGAGAAACACTAAGGATAGGTTCTTGTACAACTGAGAAAAAGACGAATCTGTTATGAGTAGTTAGACGGACAAAGATAAATCCCGGTTCCCACCTGGTTATGTCTTTTGCATGTGTAGCGGTGCTGTCTGTTGGAAAGGTTTCCAAGCAGAGGACCGTAGAATAGTGCTCATTAAAGAATGGCGGTGTGGTTTGTTGGAATGGTTCCAAGCAAGAACACCGCAGCATCTCTCACAACCTAAGCACGAGTTGTATACTGTTGCTGTAGGTACTAGATATCTGAAGACTTGGTCTTGATTCTAGTGGGAGTTAGTTTAGTTATGATGTTCAGATAGATATGATATGGTCATGTTTATGAAAAACTGACATCAACATTATTTGACTATTGGATAATTAAATAATGGTCCCAAGATAAGTTTATGTCACATTATAGGTCATCAAGTTGAGGACTTGATCATGAAACCCTATAAGTAACAAATGACATAAATTATGATGTGTCCCTAGTCGAGGTTGTTAAAGTGGGGCAATAACAACCGCGAGAGACTAGATTGTGAGGTGACTGTTGACTAAGTTTCATGGAGTCAATGATATGAGTATCACAGTCAGTCACATAGATATATGTTGGTGAACATATGATCGGACATGACCCGCTAATGAGAAGTCTCCAGGATAGTTATATTTGTGTCATGAGAGGTTCTCATTACGACTATAGAGTAAAGTCCTCAGACCTGAGTTCATCATGCTTTCTTGCATATGAATTGGTACACTTTGACCTTGTCAAACGTCGACCCGTAACTGGCGACTATAACGGCACTGTTCAAGTATATCATGAAGTGTGCGTTGAAATAGGGATGGAACAAGATGGAATTTGTCCCTCCTGAATAACGGGAGATAAATATCTCAGGGCCTATCGAAGATTTAATACTGAGAAAATGTGTGGCCGCACTCAAACGAACTGTAGTTCAGTTGTTTGTAATGTTCAGTATAAGATCAGGAGTTCGATAAACACGATGTTAGCTTAATAAGGATGACACCAATCTTGCCTTATGCCAAATCGAGATATAGAGACAAAAGGATTATAGGAATTGATGATTCCAGTACAAGTGGGAGATTGTTGGGATAGTGTCCTGAAATCACACTTGTACTCACTCCTGATGATAGTTGTGTGTCGAGATCAGACATTCGTATAATACTGGGCGGTTGCAATGTTTTGCTAGAAGCCTCTTGCAATCTGTAAGTTGTAGACTTACTGCCAGTATTATATGATCCTATAGGGTCACACACCTAAGCAAACTGGAAGCTAAAACATGGGAATGATCATTATGGTAATGATCATGTTAATGTGTATTGGATACACATTAATATCGAGTTAATGGTGTTGTGTCGATCGACACAGTATGTGTGTCGGTCGACACAGTTCGGGCTTTCGAACAGACGTTTCGATTTATGACTCAAATGAGTCTGGCCCGTTAAGAGTAATTCTAGGTCTGAATAAAACCTGAGGTTTTCGACCTGAATCAGGGGCCGTCGTCTCTTTCTTGACAGAAGAGGCAGAAACACCAAAACTCAGAGATCCCATAGATCCGGCACTAGCATCCCGGTTTCCAGGTTTGTGTGCGTGTGTATCTAGTAGAGGCGAAGCATCTGAGTCGCTCACTGATCTCGTTCACCAATCATTCCGCTGCCAGTTCTAGGTAAGAACGAGGTTGGTAATTTCAATATAACGAACCCTTAGATCCTAGGAGTTCCAACAGAAGGTTCATCCGTTGATGGTAGGTCTCTTCACCAGATTGTCCATATCAAAGATCATATTCAAATCACCAACATTCAGAATCATCGTCCCTTTCTTGCAGTCAGTCGTCGCTCCAGGAGTAGCCAAGAAGGGTGTACCCAAGATAAGTGGATCCCTTAACTTCTCCATACTGAAGAACCACAAAGTCTTTCATGATCATGTTGTTACCAATTTCGATTGCCACATCTTCCAATACTCCCTCTGGATCCCTGACAGTCCGATAAGCTACAACCAATATGATCATAGTAGCTAAGAACTCAGTCATTCCCATTCCTGAGAAACTGAGAAGGGCATGAGGTTCAGACTTGAACCAAGATCACACAATGACCTCTCAAATCTATCTATGTAGATCGAACAATCCAACACAAAACTCTTTGGATCCTTTAGTTTCTCAGGAATTCTGCCTTGAGTTACAGCACTGCATATTTCAGAAATCATCATGACACCTTTTTCTTCAGTAATGTTTCTTGAAAGCATGTCCTTCAGACATCGCTTCATCACATGAGTAGTCCTAATAACATCAATCAAAGGGACATGAATAAGCACCTTACTCATCATGGCCTTGCACTTAGCAATTTAAAGCTCGTACTTTGACTTCCTAGGCTTCTTAGGGAAAGGAAACTTTGGTTTGTAGACTTTTTCATCTGCAGACTTGAGCTTATTTGCATCTGGTGTATGTGCACGAGCCTTGCATCAATCGACGTTACATGTGCTTTGATCGATTCTCGGCTGAGGTGCGTCGACCTTTGTCATCATTCCATCTTCCTGATTTACATCAAAACTCAAATAATTTTCGACATTTCCTTCATGCACCGATCGATGCTGGCTCCAAATCGTGAATCTCGTCCTCGATTTCTTCCAACTCCACATATTTTCTCCATACTCTGACCCTTTTTGCAGCACATGAACGAACTCTGTAGAACTCCTCGACGTGATGGCATTGCACCGGTACTTCGGATTATCATCCATTCTCCCATAAAGAGTCCCATCTTGCCTCTTCAAAGACCCATAAGTATGTATAACCTGAGTTTCCAGCTCTTTAACATGGGTGTTCAGAGCATCGATTTTTCCATTCCATTGAAGTCCACTGTACTCTTTTGCTGACCCTCCAAAAGTTGTTCCAGCATAGCCTTAATCTCAGACTGCTCATTTTGTGGAGAGTAGTCTAATAAGATGATGCATTGTAAGTCTTGCTGAAACTGTTGTTGTTCCCAAGATTGTTGTTGTTGAAAGGCTTCTGATACTGAGGCTTAGGAGAAAAACCAGAAGAGTTTTGATTACCTGTGAAGGTGTTTCTCTGACCCATTCCACTATAGTCACCTCTGCCTTGCTGATTCCCAAACATTTTACCCTGAAAACCAGTCCCACCAACATAGTTCACATCCTCTTCATCACAGTTATCCTCAGCTTCAAATTTTTCAACCTCTTGATCAAATTAGACATGATTCTTCCCAACCTGAATGATGTGAACATAATCAATCTTGTTCTTCATATCTGAAATCTGAGTTCCATCCACATTTCCACCTGCTTACTTCCTCTCTAAATCAGCATTCTTGATGCTATTGCTAGACACCAAGTTATTAATCAGCTCCTTATCTTGCTATGGAGACCTCATGTTGAAGTTTCCATTGCTGGAATCGTCCAATACTATCTGATATCTCCAATTTATATCTCTTAATAAAATGCCTAGAGCTGAATTTCAGAGAAACAATGATGTGGACAATTGTGTTAGTACATATTGAAGTGTATCCAAGCATCCTTGAAAGCTAATGTAGGACCTTGTTTGAACTGGATAATCTCTTCCTTCAACTGATTAGATCTAGCATCATAATAGAAGTTTTGAAGGAACTTCTTCATGGTCGCATCCCATGTGGTAGGAGTACCTGGTGGAATCTGCTTTAGCCAGTTTGCAGCCTCCCCACCAAGATAGTGTGAGAAAGCTTGTAGTGCAGGAATTCATAGATCGCTCCATTTTGCTTCATTCCTATAATCAGATCCTCAAATCTTTCGATATGGTCCATAGGATGCTCATGTGGAAGACCATGGAACAAATATTGTCCAACAAGAGTGTAGTAGGATGTATTCAGCTCGAAGTCATTCCTCTGAATCATAGGAGGTCTGATCGCATACCTGTTAGCATAGAACTCGTTAAGTCTATTGTAACCAACAAGAGTCCTCCCAGCTTGTGCATTCCCTTCGCATGTGCAACAAAGAAGGTTGTTCAACAACTTCAGCTTGTTCTGCACCTGCAACAACAACTGGTGCTACAATGGGGTTTCCTTCCCCCATCAAGTTTTTGACCCTGATTGTTATAGGCATTACCATCATGGTCTCTCGGAACACCAGCCTCATCCTGAATCAATACCAAGGCATTAGGATTCAACATCATACCTAGTTTATGTGCTTTCCTGTTTATCCATTCTAGCTTTGCGAGCTCCTGGTTTCGAAGAAACAAAAGCTCTTTGTCCGGATTGCTTATGAGTGCACGATTAGACATGCACTATCTGATCACGAGCATTGCTTCGACCGATGCAGGTGAAGCGTCGATATATGCATATGTTCTTCAAGTACTATCCGATTTCTCTAACCGTGTCTATTGATCCCAAAGCGGTGTCAATCGATGAAAGTATTCTTCACGCAACCTAAAACACGTAGAACGACAAAACAAGAAAATTGGAAGTAAAACTAAAAAAAATTTAAATCATAGTCTAAATTCTAAAGTTAAATCTATCGAAAACTCAAAAGAGTCCCCGTTAACGGCGCCAAAATTTGATACTCTCAAAATTTTATATCCCTAGAGCTATACTGCAAGTGCAAACAGTGCAATTGTAGTATATCGAGGTCGAACCACAGAGACTCAAGATTCTTACGATAAATCTAATAGTGTTGAATTAAGCAAAGCAGAAACAATTCAAAAGCAATTAAATCGAAACAGAAATGTAAATCAGACGGTTTGTAAGCAATAAGGAAAAGAAACAAGTCAAAGGAGTACTCAGAAAATCAAGCAATAAAGATCTTATCATGTCAGGATCTAATTAAGAACGGTTCTAGAACTCAAACCATAGATGTAAAATAAGCCATTTTTCATTGCGAGACTTTACTAAGTCTAAATCTTAAAATCCAAATTTCTTTACAGCTTCTAAAGACTAAACTAGCATTAAGAACATGTTTGATTTGTTCACAAATTATCTAAGCCAAGACGTGACTGCTTTGAAATTCTTGAGGAAGACGTGGCATGTTACATTTGAGTTAAGTTTCTTGATTTATTCATACTAATTCGCATAGCACAGTTTGTTTGATGATTCACTACAAAATTGGTGTGAATGTTTTACATTCAGCTAATCGGAAGACTTTGGTGTATTGTCTCGTACAAGTAGAGACAAAGAAGGTAGAGCCGGAAAAAACCAAACTCGGTTACACTCCCATGGAGGATTTTAACTGCTTCTCGGCGTCTGGTAGAAAATTGAAGACACATGTTCAATCACCCAAGAAAGAAGAGCAGCTTCTGAACTTTTTTAGGGGCTTAGTTCTTATAAGTTTTTGACATTCCCTTGGATATTTAAATTATTAACATCTTTTTGACATTCCCTTGGATATTTAAATTATTAACATCACCCTCATCTTAAGTTTGTAAATTTGGAGACTACATGTAGTGAATCAAAATTATTTTTCTTGATTTCTAGGGATGGTAAAGTTGCTTGAAGACATAATGAGAGTAACAAAGGCATGATGGGTGATATAGGAGAAGCCAAGAGAATCTACGAGTATCTTGAAAATTGAAAAGGTTTAAAGACTAAGTTTAGTTGTTTCTTGAAGCATCTCTTTCTTTGTGAATACACAATTAGGATCATTTTATTTTATTTTCCATTTTTAACACTTTGATCTAACTCTATTGTGGATTTGTTTTAGCGTACCAATAAATGTCATTTTTTGTTTACTATAATGACAAAAGCTTATAAATAACAAATTTTTCAGAACGAACGACAAAAATAAATTTACAGAAAATGAATGCTATATTTTATATATATATATATATATAATAATTTTTTGGTGAGAATATTATATACAAAAATATAACACAAGAAATTGCTATCGTAATAAGAACTATTGGAGGCAAAAAACGCTAAATTAAATAATCAAGCCATAGCATGACGAAAAAGCGATGTATCTGACTTTTAATCATAGGTGATGACAGAGCGTTTATAAAATATACGCTCCAAACCATTATTGTATTGAGTAATTGTGTTTTTTTCAAATATTAATAATACTCAATAAATTTGTAGTGAACATTGTTCCACGATCTTTTCATGTGTTTTATTTCACTCACACGATACTGCAAACTACTTTTTAGGAAATCACTTATCCTTTAATTGCTTCTGTTCAAGCAAGCTTAATTCTGAAAGTCTTTATGGACAACTGGACAAGTGATCGAAGAAAAACGCACTTTATTAACATATGTTGTCAAATCAATTTTTAAAAAAATATTCTTATATATCAAAAACCAAGATGTTGCACTTTATTAAATAGTACACCTTAAACCAAGGTCAACTTCTAATGCAACTTTGGAAAAATAGTTAGAACTCATTGATATACAACATTAAAAGAAAAACTTCAAATAATGATTTTAACAAAAAAAACATCAGGATAATGCATAATAAAAATAGAGGAACGTGAGAATATGACTCCATATACAATAAATAATAAAACTTTATATAAACAAAACAAAAATACTTTATTATAACTCCATTCAATTTGGCATCTGAAAATGATTTTTTCGTTTAAATATATTAGAGACGACTTCAAACAATACTACTAAAATGAGACAACTTATAATGCAGATTGGAAAATATTAAATTTGTCGAAATTACAGATAAACATTTTAATTAACTATATTCAAGATGAAATAAATATTTCATATAATGCATCCAAATATTTCATATAATGCCTCCTCTGCTCACCCACATGGATATGGGCCCATTGCTTACGGCCCATTTGAATACCCGGAGAGAGGGTCTATCCATGGGCTGCACCTCCCCTTGGAGATTAGTCTGGGCCTTTCCATAGGCCCGGGATACCCCCAGGTTAAACAAAAAAAAAAAAAAAAAAAAAAAACATAACTTGGTCATGGTCAGAGTCGTGCTTAATATATATAAAAAAAGGCATGAGGCAATTGCCGCGTCACTTCGCATTTTATTTTTTGGGACCCCAACTTTCATAATTTTATCAATTTCAGTTGGTTAAATACAACTGTATATTTGACCAGAAAAACAATTAACATATGCCATGGTTTATTTTTGGTAATAGTTTTTTTTTCGACGATTTGTGATAAAATTATTTACAAATTTATTTGTGTTAAGTATGTTTCTTGTTTGGATTGGGGATTTAGACTTTTATTAAGTTGTACAATACGTAAGTTTTTTCTTTGACTTCTAACTAAAATATTTTTTTACAATTACATCACTTAAAATTCATTTTTATATATTTGTGCCTTTGTTTAAGATGGAAAGGGCACTTTCATACGTTACATAAAATCAGAGGCCATCATCCCATGATCTCTATCTTATATATGTATATACGAACTCCTTTGTTTAATTATGCGGGCATTGTACCAAGTCCTTTTCATATATTAAAAGAACGAAAAGTATGGAGTTTTTTTTTTTTTTTTTTTGAACTTTGGAAACTATGGAGTTGTTTTTTTTTTTTTTTTTTTTAAAGATATGGAGTTGTTTTCTTGATAAAATATATGTAGAGTTATTGATAATCACTAATCAGAAAGACAAAAAGTCATATTTTCATTATAAAGATGGTTTTTGTTTAATTTGATTGGCGTAATAGTCAGTCGTCATACGCGACATCACATAGCATAACTAGGTCTAGAGGTATGTGCTGGGTTTTAAAAATTTACCACTAATATGTTTTGCTGCAAATGAAAAGTATAAATCTAGCAAATCGAATAATTATATGATTTGTTACTTTTGTGACCCGGTCACGATGCCAGAATGGGAAAGAAAAAATTCTTGTGGATTCAGGAGGTTTAAACTAAATCTGGGTATTCGGATATTCGGTTCGGTTTCAGGTAAGAACTGTTCGGTTCCTGATATTTTGGTTCTAGAGATTTAAGATCCATCGTATATGTCCAGATTCTTGTGGTGCTTTAGATGCTACCACGTTCTGGGTTCGATCCTCTTGCCATGCGAAACTAAGTCACATTTGTTTAGGTCACCAACATGGATATGGACCTTGCTTTAAGGGCCCATTTGAATACCCGGAGAGAGGGTCTATCCATGGGCTGCACCTCTCCTTGGGATTAGTCTGAGTCCCTCTATAGGCTCGGGATACCCACATATTAGAAAAAAGATCTATCTGATATTTTACAATTTTTTGTTAGGTTTTGATTCAGTTCCTGTCGATTTCGGTTCGGTTCCGGATACCCACAAAAAAAATCTTACAAAAAAATAGATTCGATTAGTCGGGTATATTGGAATTATAACACCACATGCAATATCCAATAATGAGCCTTTTAATGAAATGATTTTTTTTTGTAAAAAGGAGAGGTAAGAGTCCCACACTCGAAACAAAAAAGAAAAACTTGGTAGAGTCTTAACTATAAATAAAGTTATTTTCTTTTAAAACTTACTTTCTCAAACAATTGAGCTTAGTAAAATCGTGGCACATATGTTTATATATATTGGGTTAAGTTTAGTATATATGTATATATATTTTCAGGTATTCTGATACCCGATCGGGTTTCGGTTCGATTCCGGGTATTACCAAATACCCACGGTTTCAAAACAAATTACCCATCAGGTAAATAATATATAACAGTATCGGTTTCGGGTTGGTCCATTTTAGTTTGGTTCCGGTTCGGGTAATCGATTCAGTTTAAAATGCACATGCCTAGTTTAAACCTTAATCCCTTGGGAGAAGAATTTTTTTTAATGAAACTACTGATCAATCAAGAAAATTGTGCCAGATCAGATATAAACAAGATTTGGGTCTTAAATGTGCATCCTGCTTGGGATTTCTGAGTAGTGCTTCCTGCTCAGAATGTCTGAGCAGTGCATTCTACTCGAACTTTTCGAGCAATGCATCCTTCTCGGACTCCGGGCAGGTTGTACGAGCGCCTGTGCTTGTCCATGGATTTTGTTGAGTTATTGGCTGTTTAAACAACCCATATGAAGAAGTTTTGATTGCTCTGAAGTTTGGCTAAATGTTTTTGTACGTTTCTACGAAATTCCATTCATACGAAACGTCGTCCGTACGAAGCATTATTAGTACGGAAAAATACTATGTTCGATTGCATAATCAATATTCCACTATTGATTTCGTCAAGGGGGATTTTGATCCCAACAGTTAGCCTCCTAACTCTTTATACTCGAGTGTGATGATGGCGAGCTTTAAGTATTTAAGGCAAAAACAATTGTCCGAAAGTTATGGTCTATATATTCTTTTCTTCGATGACTGTTTAGTCGTAACAAAAGCTTGTCTGAATATTTTCGTCATAAATTTACCAAGGATTGGTACGTCGGGTAAGACCGGTTTGAGGAAATTACAAGAACATTATAATGACAGGAGATGAAACCTTCCGATCAGGATTCGAGCAGGACGTTCCGTACTGACCAGTATGTGTGTGGGAGTCTTTTGGGCCGTATTGCTCTAGAAGATCCATCCGAGCAAGATATTGCCAATTTCAAAACCATGCCTAATAATGAACAGTTTAGGCATGATTAGCCTAAGCATGCATATGCAAGGATAATCATGTGTAATCATGATTAAGGTTTCATGCCTTTGCAAAATCTATTAGTACGTCCCCTACTTCACTTCACTCTTCACACTTTCACCACAAAGAAAAATTCTAAGGTAAATTCTCTCTCTATTTTCTCTCTAGTTTTTTTTTTGTGCTTTGCCCAAGTTCCTTCTTCGTTCTTGAGCATTCTTAAGCGTTCTTGAGATTTTTGGTGAAATTTGGAGACTTCGATTTTTCTCCAAGTTTTCATTTATGCTTCGTTACGTTTTCAATGGAGGAGTGAAGTGGTATGGACCGTCTCGTTTTGCGTCTCGGACACGAAAATTTTATTTCCGAAGAAGGGTCTTCTGGATTTTGGCGGCAGCCATGTCTCCTGTTGATCAGCCATGTTCTTCAAGAAGTTTTTCAGGTGAATTGGTTTATGAGAAAAATGTCCCATTTCTAAGCGGTAATCAGTTCGTCGGGGACGGTGACATCCATTTAAATTGAGAAAAAATTTCCTTCTGTTGTGGACAAGTTCGAGGATGTTCGATCAGCCAGGAAGAAGCCAAACGTTATTGGGGTGATCCTCACCCGAAGCGAAAGGTGGTTCGGCGAAAGAAAACAAAAGGGGTGAAGGTAGTGCCCAATCCTCTTGGTTCGACCTTATCCAAGAGGGAGTCGGTCGAGAAACTTAGGCATCAGTTCGGAATTTCCGAAGCCGTGATGTTTATGATTACATTGACTAATGACCAAGTCGATTCTCCCCCAGTCGGTTACTTCTCCATATATAAATATTTCCTCGAATCGTGTTTCTTGTGGTTTCTGGTTCATGGGCTGATAGTCCGCATTCTCCGACGTTGCGGACTGGCTCTCATGTAACTTTCTCCTCGAGGCCTTCAGAATTTGATCAGACCATTGGTTTGAAGTTTTGAGTGTGGCGTTGAACTCCGAGTATTGCATCTTCGGTACATGTTGAATATGGCCCCGATCGTAAAAGGCTGTCCCAAGCATTACCTCAACACCCATCCGCATCGGAATATTGTCAATAATTTTGAAAGCAAGGATCTTCAGTGGAGGCATAACTTGTTTTACGTCTTGATCGCGAAGAATCTGTTGAAAAGGATTACATCCCGATTATTAAATCAAAATTGGGAACACTTGGTAGCCAATTCAGTTGTTTGGCTTTAAGTTGTTCTACCAAACCTTAACTCTTTATTTTGTTTTTATTTCTTACAAAACAAGATCTTGTTATATTTTGTCCTTCGAATTTTATCGAGGTTATTCGGAAATTGCAAGCTGAAGGGACAGATTGGAACGAGAGTTTTTCCTACAAGAGAGTTGATCAAGCGAGGCAAATGGAGACTGCGCGTCAAGCAGCAAGGGCTGAGGAGCGAGCAGCTGAGGAGGAGAAACGAAGTGAGGAGGAAATGGTGTGAGAGTCTGACGTGATCACTTTGTGGCTCGATAGCTGAGCGGAACTTCCCAAGTTTTATTTTAACGGGTCATTGGAACAGACAAGATCCGACGCTTAGTGAAAACATTTTTGTTGTCGGGGATGGCGTTGAAGTTAGCCAAAATTTGGCCATCCCTCAATTTTCCCATGGACCAGTCATGGGGTTGGCGGATCAGACTTTCGCGCCTTAGCCGAGACGGAAATGGAAACGGAATAAGAGACATGGCAAATTGCTGAAGTTTCTCACCCTCACTCGAAGCTGATTCAGTTTGACCTGAGCGAGGGTTGTTCTTTGTACTCTAACGCCTCTAAAGCAGCAAACGTTTTTGGAGGCGTGCGTCATCATGGCGACGACCAGGTCAGATACGAGAACATGGTTTACGGCAATTCGCTTACTAGTGCGAGACATGATTTTGTGAAGGTTATAATGTTCTTCTTTGACCAGTGAGATTCTTTTCTTTTCGCGAACTAACCGGTACAACTTGTTAATTTTCTTCTGTAGGCGTGGGCATCGGTCAACAGGCATGCTACCATATCCGAGAGGAAGATACAAAAGGCTAAGAGCCTACTTGCTAGCCATTTTATCGATAACACAACGTTGGAAAACTTTGCAGGTCTATTGCAATGGGGTGCATGATTTCGTGATGATGCGGCGTCAGTGAGGATAACTGATGCCTATGGATTTAATGTCTCAGTGTCGGGTTTAATTATTTTGCCCGTGTTTGTGTTATCATCTCGTATCTTGTTGAACCTTTTCTTTAGAACGGTTAATCACTTCGGCCTATGAACGGGATGCTTTGTTATTTTTAAATGAAATGTTTTCTTTCTCAGTTTTAAGATTCATTCTCGGATGTTTGGAAATCCATTGTTGGTCTCTCGTTGTTTCTTCCGAATTTGGGTTGATTGAACAGTTGAGAAGGTTCGATGAATCTTATGGACCTATTTCGGTGATGATATGATGCTTAAAATTGGCGTGCTTAGAAGCGTTTTGCCATGTTTTGAGTAAATTTTAAAGTTTGAAGGTTGGCGAGGTATGCCCGACTTACAGACTTATGATGATCAAGACCAGTGTGCTCGGAAGGGTTTAACTAGGTTTTGAGTTAAGTTTTTAGTTCGGAGGTTGGCGAGGAATACTTGACTTACAAACCCATGATGATTAAGACCAGTGTGATCAGAAGCGCCTTATTAGGTTTTGAGTTATGTTCGAATGTTAGCGAGCTATACTCGACTTACGAACTTATTATGAGATGATGATTAAGAACAACGTGCTTAGAAGCGTTTTACTGGGTTTCGAGTTATACTCCGAGTTTGAAGGCTAGCGAGATATACTCGACTTACGAATCTATTTAGGTAGTAAACTATAAACGAATTTTGGCTTGGATATGCCTAGCGGAAATTAGACGAGGTCTACTCGGTCGAGATGTCGTAGACCAGTGTGCTAGGCAGTGTTTACTGGGTTAAGAGGTTTTTTCGAGTTTGGGATTTGCGAGACATCTCTACTTACATTCCCGTTATTGATCGTAAATTCATATGAATATCAACTAGGAAATACCTAGCGTATAATAGACCAAGGTATACTCGGTCAGACTTTGTATAGCATGTTTTTAATCTATCTAGATGTCTAAGAACCATCGTTCATATAGGACATATTGGTTATTTTCCGTAAAGGACGTTATTGTCCATATGTTGTGGTCAGTAATAGATGAGAAAGAGAATGTTGAGAAACAATGAAAATTCACTAATCTTGACTTGGAAAGATGTGACACTGGAATAGTTAATGAATTGAATTGGGTCGCTTTGTTACGAAGTTCGAATTCTAAATTTGCTTTAAAGAAAAGTGAATCAAATGAAAATAAAAATAAAATCGTTTATTGTTTACCCGACAATTCCGAGCGTATGGTTGATGAGTTGTGCGTTTACGGAGGCGTTGAGCTATGTGATCACGATCTGGCGAGCCGAACATCTTGAGTGCATGGAGTGGATCGTCATAGCATGTCTTGAGGGAAACTAAACAAGCAAGTGGGCAAGTTTCGTCGCTATCCGAGCAGCACGTCTGATGCTGAACAGACCACAAATTGATTCAAGCGGGTTTTCGTCGCAGAGAGGCCAATCTTCCGAGCAGCATTTTTTGCGGACAATCGAGCGTCTTTGTTTCGGACATCCGAGCATCTTTGTCCGAGCAGAGATTTTTGAGCATAGAAACGACCGAAGGTGTCAGAGCGTTCGGGTGTGAGTCCAGATTTTGTTTCAATTTTTTGTAATTTCCGATGCGGAAGTACATGTGTATACGGACCCACTTCCCCCCTTTGAGGGGGGACAGTTGAACCGATCGAAAGACCGGCTTGCTACATATCCCTTTTGGGGATCAAACCGTCCCCGTAGTTCAAGTTGTTTCTCATTTTTATTTAGACATTCAGAAGTCTTGGCTTAGTAGTATTTTGTTAGATTAACTCCAACCTCTTAGCATTCTGACATTGTCCATATGGACGAGTTCGTACGCTCTGAAGCGTATCTCTTCGTTGGGTTTTTATGGTATGTCCCAATCTAACCCTAGTTTACTTGCCATCGGCGAGGCCATACTTTTGGTTGGACCAAATCTCCTTAGAGGAAACGTTGACTGTAATTATTTGTCCGATGTGATCGGTAGGCTCTTTCTAATTCATTTTCCCGTCAATCGTGTTTGTTGTTATGGGGTACTTTTGTGTGGACTGTTCTTGACTTCCCCAAATCGTCCTGACTCCAATATGAGCCGGGAACTTTAGGCCGAGATGTTATGTTGACAGAACGACTCTCATGGTGTTTATCGATAGAGTTCCTATCGATCGCACTGTAGATCGATGGACGGTAGATTACAGAAAATTCGACAATTTTAGTGACCCCTCCAGCTTGCACTGGCAACTTAACCGTTCTGAGAGTTATTGTTGCGTCTGCAGAAAATCCCGCTAGCATTTTCGGGGAAGGCGATACATCGTTCCAGCTTATATTCATCTTCAGTAAAGTGTCTCTGAAGATTGCATCAACATAACTTACAATGTCGACTAGGATCCTTGATATTTTACGGTCTCTGATAATTAGATCGATGACGAGAGTATTGTTGTGCAGCCCATGGATTCCTGTAATCCAAATATCCTCGAACGTTATTTCGTTGTTCGGGATCTGATAGGAACTGACCAGTGGGCACTTCTCCTTGCTTTTCTTTGGTAATCGTTGATCCTCCATGGTTGTCTCAGATAAGCATTGATAGGGGATACCATGTCTGGTGGTATTGTGATCCTTAAACAATCATGTTTATTCTTTGTCGATTTCATTCCTTAGGATCTTCGTTTTTTCTTCTCTTCCACCTATTATTGTCAGTTTTTGTTCGCCCTTCTCGAGGAGTTCGCTCTTGCTCGTCTTGTCTGGTCGATCTCTGGTTTTGTTCTAATCTAAGTCTTTAACGCTTACTGCATTTCAGAGTTTTCCGGCCACGAGTTTTTCTGTGAGCTTAATGCCCAATCTGCGGCACTTGGTGGTGTGAAGACCGTATGTTTGGTGATGCTCGTAGTATGCTTTCTTGTCATACGAGTTCTTTGTTCCATGGAACTTTTCCTCGTCTGGCTGGTCCATTTCCTTGTTTGCTTGAGTAGACTTGATAGTTGTGTGATCCGCTCGAGCTTTCGTATCATGCATGACTGCTTGCTCTTGAACTTCTTGTGTCATTTCCCACGCTAGTGGGTAAACAGGCGTCTTCGCTCGACTGCCTTGTCGACTTGTGATTCTGGGATAAAACATTCATTTCTTCTCCATCTAATATGAAATCCATCACTATGCAGAAGGCCACCTTGTGAGATTACAGATTGGACGTTCCTTTGTAAAAAGGTATTTTGAGTTTGCCTTGATTAGGGATCCGTGTTTTGGTGATTCGAGCCGTGAATGGTGTTTTTCGCATTTCCTTCAAGACACAATTGATTTTGGGTGCGGTGCTCATTGCCTTGTGACCTTGCAACCATACATATTTCATCTCTGCGGCTGTTTGCGCTAGTGTGGCTCTAATATCATTGAGTTCATCTCACCTTGTTTTTCTCAGTCCTATAACAGACACGTTTTGTTGAATCTGTAGGATGTTACCTTCTTCCTCTATGAGCTTGTTTTCGCTTCGTTTGTGAGCATATCGACCCATTCTTATCCTTTCTTCTTCATCTTTGGATTATTGTTAGTTTTGTTTTTGGGTAAGGTTGGATCTTTATCTCCGCAATCTTTCGTCGACGTTGATAGCCATCGAGAGACTTCTCGATTGGATCAGTGCCGGTGGATCCGTTGTGTTGGATCTGGCCGCTAGAGGGATCCAATCAATTGAGAGTTGTTGTTGGTGTTGCGTAGGATTTCTCGTTGAGCCGCCGGCGTCAACAAATCAGGTCTCCTACGCTGAGTTGTGGCGAATTTCACCGCTCGGGTGTTCCTTGCTAGATTTTTGGTTCAAAGTCATTCCACTTGCTCGGTGAGCGTACTATTTGCCTTCTCCTGTTACTGAATTTTTTCTATTAGTGCGATTATCATCTCCTTCAAATCGGTCAGCATCGTGTCGGCTGTTGGGTCAATCGTGGTTATGTTTGTAGCAATGTTGTTTGTCGCGTTGTTGCATGTTGTGATGATGTATGTTGCAGTGTTGTCTGCCGCGGTGTTATTTGTTGTATCGTCGATCGCCAGTTGGTGATCTATTTTGTCTCCTTATCAATCTCCATCGGTGGTAATCTCTTCGGATCTACTGATCGATAGTATTTATGTGTAAGAAAACTTCTTGTCCCCACAGACGGAACCAAACTATGAGAGTCAGAACTCGTCTGGTCGATTCTAAGTAAACAACACGAAAAGAGATCCGCACAAAAGCGTAAGAGCCAAGGAAAAAGTCTAAGTGTTTATGCTAGGGTTTTCAGCGTGTCTTAATTTTAGAGTCTCGGCGAGTCGGTTTAGAAGATATTCGCTCGCAAGATTTTTGGAGATCTTCTTGTTATCGCATATTCCATTTTCGTTGGGATTTACTTTTCTGCTCAGATTTTCCTCTTCTCGCTCGGATTTATCTTCCTCTTTTCTTCTTTGAGTTTATGTTTCCGTTTTCACATTTATCTCTCTGCGACTTAACTTTATCTTCCGAATGGTCCGAAAATAGATGATCCGAGTCCGTTTGAGTATATATATTCTTAGTCTGCCCCAAAGTCTATAGAGTACGAACCTTTCGGGTTTGGCCCAAGTTCGTATCGTATGCCATATTCGACAATTGTGTGAATGGCTAGTAGTGTGTAAGTTCTCGTTAGGAAGATGGTTTGCAGCTTGTCGCGCATTCGGAGGAAGATATCGGCAAGTGTTCGAGCAGTTATTCCAAGAAATGTATCTTGCTTGGAACTTCCGAGGAATATGTTTTGCTAGGAAATTCCGAGGAATATGTTCTACTCGTAACTTCCAAGCAATATGTTCTGCTCGAAACTCTTGAGGAATGTGTTATGCTTGGAACTTCATAGGAATGTATTATGCTCGGAACTTCCGAATAATATGTTTTTCTTGGAACTTCCGAGGAATGTGTTTTGCTCGAAACTTCCGAGGAATGTGTTATGCTCAGAACTTCTGAGGAATGTATTATGCACGGAACTTCCAGAGAATATGTTATATTCGAGCAGTGCATCTCGCACAAAAATTCCGAGCAGTGCATCATGCTCGGAATGTCCGAGCAGTGCATCATGCTCGGAATGTCCGAGCAGTGCATCTTTCTCAAAAATCCAAGTAGTTCATTTATGCTCAGAAATCCAAGCAGTTCATTTATGCTCAGAAATTCCAAGCAGTGCATCCTACTCAGGATTTTCCGAGCAGTGCTTCCTACTCGGAATCTCCAAGCAGTGCATCCTGCTCGGATTTTTGGAGCACTGCTTCCTGCTCGGAATCTCCAAGCAGCGCATCCTGCTCGGATTTTCCGAGCAGGTTGTCCGAGCGCATGTGCTTCTCCATGGATTTTGACTGAGAAATGTGTTATGCTCAGAACTTCTGAGGAATGTATTATGCACAGAACTTCCAGAGAATATGTTATGTTCGAGCAGTGCATCTCGCACAAAAATTTTGAGCAGTGCATCATGCTCGGAATGTCCGAGCAGTGTGATGGATTATGGTGTCTGTTCAAGGTTTAATTCCCAATTACAACCTAACACATAACCTTAAACAGATCTAGGTTCTTGCAAAACGAATCATAAAGCAACCAAACCTGGATCATTACCTTTCAGATTGCAGCGGATAATTGATGGTAATGATGAGATCAGTTAGAACAGATGAACAACCTGCTCCTCCTTTGGTATCCACACTCTTACAAGCCGGGATGGCTGCTAGACCAAAGAGATGGATCAGATCAGAAAGAGAGAGTTAGAGAGAGAGCCAAAAACTCGCGGCCACACTAAGAAAAATCGCAAGGGTTAGCCTCTTCCTTAGGGTTTCGAATTCTTTTATCTCTCATTAATGGGCCCAAGTCATTTGACTAATGGCTCATTAATCATTTGGGCCCAAGACACAAATCAGGCAAAAACCTGCATTTTGTCTGGCCCAATTCTCTGATCCAATACAGTAAATGCCACTGCATCTTACCGTATTAATTCCATTTAACTTTCCCGTTAGCTATGGTGTGTGACCCTTAGGGATCATACAATACTGGTAATAAGTCCTAAACTTATAGATCAAGAGCGGACTCTAGCAAGCCATCATGATCACCCAGTATTTATGACTTTTGTCTGATCTCGACACTTATCATACTTTCTAGAGATAGTACGGTAGATTTCAGGACATTCCCAACAATCTCCCACTTGTACTGGAATCCTACACAGGACATTCCCAACAATCTCCCGATTGTACTAGAATCCTACATTCCCTAATCCTTTTGTCTCAATATCTCGATCTGGCATAAGGCAAGATGCGTGTCATCCTTATATAGCCAGACCATGTTTATCGGAACAGATTTGATACTGACAATTCAAACGACTTGGGCAAGTCCGTTTGGGAATGGCCATTCTCTTACCAGCTATCAAATCTCCGATTGGCCTAGAGATATTACCTCCGTTAAACGGCAGGGACAAATCCCATCTTGTTCCATCACTATGAACTACACAATTCATAATACACCCAACCAAGGTCCTTATAGCTCCCAGTTACGAAACAGCGTTAGACAATGATCAAAGCGCATTACTCCATGTGCAGCCACATGCATGCGAACTCAGGTCTAAGGACTATACTCTATAGTCGTATATGAGAACCTCTTATGACACAGATATTAATATCTTGTAGAGTTCTCATAAGCGGGCCATGTCCGGTCATATGTTCCCCTACATATACCTATGTGTCGACTTTGATGCCGCGCATCTATGACCCCTCGAAACTTGGTCATAAGTCTCAACACAATCTAGTCTCTACAGGTTGTTGGTGTTCCAATTTCAACAACCTTCGACTATGGACACTATGATTTATGTCACTTCGTTAAATATGGGGTTTCAGGATCAAGTCTACTCATGTACTTCGATGACCCATATATAATGGCATGAATCATTTTGGAACGATTATTTTATATCACAGTTAAAAATAATCCAGAAATAAAATTTTATTAACATTTAAAATGTTTACATGAACCTTTCAAAACAACTAAGTAAAGCCCTTTACAAACTCCCACTGAAATTAAGACTACATCTTAATTTCACTCATCCTACAGCTACAGTCCGCGACTCGTGCTTAGGCATAAGGAGTGGCTTCGTTAATAGATTAGCAACGTTCTCATTCGATGAAACTTGCTTATCTACTTAACACCTCTGTCATTTATCTCACGGAATAGGTTATACCTATCCTCAAGGTGTTTGGACCTATGATGTGCAGCTAGTCTCATCTATGCTGGGAATCACATCAAGTTCAGTGATGAACTCTTCTTTCCAAACAACCTCTTTCGCCGCTTCTCAAGCTGCGAAATGTTCAGCTTAAGTCATGGAGTCAGCAACAGTGCCTTGCACCGCCAGTTAGACACAAGATATAGCCGGACTGTGACCAGGAATTATCTTTGTCTATTGGAAACTTGCCTTTCAGACTCCATCGACTTGTAGCACCTCACTTTCTCCGTAAATCAAGAACTTATCCTAAGTATTCCTCAAATACTTCAGAATATTCTTTACGGCAATCCAGTGATTTTTTGCTTGATTTGACTGGTCTTTACTTGTCTTGCTTAGCATTAAAGCAACATCAAAACAAGTACGTGTCATGGCATACATGATAGATTCAATTGCCGTCGCATATGGAATCCTATCCATGCATTCAAGCTCAGCAGATATCGCAGGACACTGTATCTTGCTTAATGAATTGCCATGTGACATTGGCATAAAACCCTTCTTGGATTGCTGATTACGTGTAGGACTTTGTCAATTTAAGAATCCTGACTTTGTCCTACCAGCTCTTTTGGATCTCTATCTTAAGATCCAAAATCCAAGAACATACGTGGCTTTACCCATGTCAATCATAAAACCAACTCCCAAGCCAGTCCTTTACCGACTGCAGTATTGGGACGTTATTTCCAAGAATCAGTATGTCATCGACATACATTATGAGAAATGCAATATCGCTCCCACTAATCTATTAGTAAACGCACAGTTCCGCTTCGTTCCTGTTCAAGTCAAAACCTTGACTACTTCAACAGAACGAAGATTCCAACTCCGATATGTTTGCTTCCATCCATGAATGGATCAATGAAGCTAACTTACACATAGTGTAATTTTCGGAGTCCGGGCTTACTTTCGCTTCTTTGAATTTCGCAGGTTCGTCGCTTTCAATGATCATCAGATCATGCGAACTTTCAATGATCATCAGGTTCAACTAATGACGAGAAATCACTCTCGGATTAGTAACTGATTCATTCAGATCTGCGAACTTCAGGCTTTACAGGTGTAGATTCTACAGAAATCTGTAAATCCATCCGCTGCTCTCCCTCAACAGGTTGAGCAGCCTCCTGTATTTCTCGAATTTCTTCGAGTTACGCTTTTACTCCCACTGTTCTTCTTGGAAAGTGACTTCCCCTCTTAGAAAACAGAATGGACGTAAAAAGTAACAAGCCTTGGTTTCCCTAGGACAACCAGCGAAGTAGCACAACTACAAATACTCAGTAAAGACGAATTTGGATCATTTCCAATCCACATTTATGTGGTGTCTTTCAACTGATATTAGTGGAACTATTTCAGCGTAAACTTAGATATTACTAGAGCGTTATTCTTAAAGAATATCATGGAAGATTCGTGTGACTCATCTTTAATCATTTCTAATAAGATTTGATTCTTTCTCACAGAAACACCTCCAGGTTTTTTTTTAGGAGAAATGAGCTGTGAAACGACTTCACACTCATTCAGATGATCACACTATCAATGACTTAAGTATTCTCACTCTTGATCTAATCCAGAGTCTCAATACTTCTGTCACTTTGATTCTATACCTCACTCTGGAACTCTTTCGACCATGTCAAAGAATTCCGACTTGTGTCTCATCAAATGAACACAGTCACACTCACTGAAGTAATCAGTAGAGACAATGAAGTACAGGAAATTTTCTCTGGCATTACTGCTCATCGGACCACATACATGAGTATGTTCAATCTCCAATAAGCCTTTGGGCCTTTCTCTAACTCGGCTAAGATGGGCCCTTTGTCTTTTGGTTCAGTAAGCAGAATTCAAGTCTCATAAGATATCCATTCAAATGAGCCCAAAAGTCCATAACTATGGGGTTTCTGAATCCAATTTACTCTATTTGACCAAAACATTTATGCCAAGAAAAATCAGGTTTAATTCATCAGATTTAAACCAATTTGGTATTTATGTTACATTTAGGCACTCTTTGGTTTAAGATATAAAACCCATTCCTTAAATAGGGTGCTACAATTAACATTTCATTAAGATCAAAAGAACAAAACTTGTCTTTATCAAAATGAAAACATTCAAATTCTTCACAAGAAAATGAAAAACAACTCTGCTTAAAACAGGTACATTGTAGCAATTACTTAATTCAAAACCAAGCCTCAAAGGCATCTACAAGTGAAAACCCTACGGCTGAGGCAGCATCCCAAGCTCCTTCCAGACTCGCAGTTCCACTTGCCCTTCCTTCAACATTCTACTGTTGTTCAGGCTCTGCATATTATAACAAATATCAGTGCCACAATCAGTATCCAATACCTACAAGGTATAACTTGAAGTAATAACATGAATACCTGAGGAAGTAGTCTCATACATCAACTTTAACTCCTCATAATCTTCCATGAATTTAATGCAATCTCTTTTCCAATGTCCAGTCTCTTTACAGTAGCAGCACTTACCAACGTAAGAGGTATCTGACTCGGGCTCAGAAGACACACGCTTGCCATGATTCAAAATCTGGACAACTTTGTCTTCATCCTTGTCAGCATTAGTTTTAGTAAACCTACCCTTCTCATTCATGAGATTGTACAGGGTACTCTTCACGTTTGGCTCAACTGTCTTGAGCATATCATGCAGTTCAGTCAACGTCTTCGTTAAGCCTTTCTTGATATAGTTCCTTACAAACTTATCATAGCTTGACGGCAGTGACTGCAGAATGATCTCAGTTGCCAATTCCTGGCTAACTGGATAATCCAGTTTCCTCAGGTTATCAATGTAACCCATCATTTTACTGACATGAGGACTTACTGAATGATCATTTGGTAGCTTGCAGCTAGTGAGAGATTTAACCAACTGGTATCTCTCCACTCTTACCTGCTCCTGAAATTTCAACTTCAGGCTGCTGATCATCTCTATTGGCGACTCCATGTTCTCATATTGCTTCAGCAAATCTGAGTCCATAGTAGCCAATATCAGACCACGCACATCTACCGCATCATTATAATGCTTATTCCAAGCATCATATACTGCATGAGAGGCATTGGACCCGATCCTCACGGGGAGAGCTTTCTCAAGGACATAGTCCTTTCTCTCCTGCCTGAGGACTAGCCTCAGGTTCCGCGACCAAGTCAAGATATTTGATCCGTTCAGTTTGTCCATCTCAAGGACAGACCGGATCGAGAAAGTGTTTTGATTGTTTGTGCTCGTCATAGCTGAAATTTAGAGATAAATAGAGTTTTAGTTATTTAGTTCATAAAAGAGTAATCTTAATAACTTATAAGAAAACTCGCATTGCATTCAAAATTTCTTTGTTTAACCTCATAAGAATGCAATGATTCCGAGACCCATGTTCAGCTAAATCCAAAGTGGGCCACTGGCCGTCACCCGGAATTAGCTTTACTTGGTAAGCATACACACAGCTAGTTATATCCATATAACTCTCGGTTGTGGATTGGGCCCAAGGCCCAATTCACCAGATTTCTCAAGGCCCGAGACTCCCGATAGCCCAGTCAAGGAAACCAATCTCTTACAGTCAAATAATCACTAAAGTCTGGGACTCCCAATGAAATTAGTGACTATATACTACTTTACTTATGCGAAAACAGACACCTCACACTGTAAGCCATATCTGTAATCGAATAAGCGTTAAGTAGCTGACAAGACTGGAAAGACATCCAAGCTTGATATTGTTTTTGAGGATTTTAAGTTTTATTTCCAAAAATAGAAGATTACTATTTTGGGAAACTTACTTCTTTTAGAAACTTTCTAAATTTAGTAACATACTAAAAATAGAAATTTCTAATTTAATATTTTATAAATATTTTCGGGTTGGGTCACAAATTATAGGCCCAATTCTTGGCCCAAGACCATAGAATTCCAGTTGGCCCAATAATTTGACATAACCGATCCGGTTTATTAATTCTGGTCCAAGACCAAATTAACTATCAAAACCATCGGTTATTTACTAAACCAGACCAGCTCTAAATTATTTGGTCCAACCAAATCAAACTTAGACCAGCCTTCGGTTTAGGTTAAAATTCAATTTTTGAATTTCAATCCGGTTTAACCAGAAATTAAATAATACCATGTATTAAATTATTTCCAGCAAACCGCGATTCGGGTTAACCGCTTGAACCACCAATTAAATTGGATCGGTTCAGTTAAATCCAAAACCGGGAAGAAACACCTAGTGTTTTAGCCAATTTGATTTAACTTGCGGTTTAAGGCTTTAAACACACAATTAACTGCCAATTAAATGGACCGGTTAAATCGGTGTGGTTTTGGGCAACGAACCGCGAAGCTCGGTTTAACCGATTGACTATTCGCGGGATGTAAAATTTTAACGGGCCAACGATCGGATCCATGATCCACCTCGGCCCATTAACGCAATCGATGGCCCATGAACCATTTGAGACCTAGCGGGTGCTCACGATCGCTAACGATCGATCATCGCACGGTCTCTCGTGTTAACATCGTGTTAACATCAACGATCACGTGTTATCATTGGCCATCGATCGCATGGATCACGATCACTCGCCGATCATTCACGCCGGCTTTCAGATTAAACAACATAATCGACTCAATCAATTAAAGAGATCGCAACACACGGCTCACACGCATGATCATAAGGAGACCAAACTAAGCGATTAGGGTTTAATAACTATAATCAATTTTGAAATCATTCATTGATTCAAAAACTATTAAACATTCATGTGATCCAATTTACAAGAAACCTAATGCCTAGGCTCTGATACCACTGATGGATTATGGTGTCTGTTCAAGGTTTAATTCCCAATTACAACCTAACACATAACCTTAAACAGATCTAGGTTCTTGCAAAACGAATCATAAAGCAACCAAACCTGGATCATTACCTTTCAGATTGCAGCGGATAATTGATGGTAATGATGAGATCAGTTAGAACAGATGAACAACCTGCTCCTCCTTTGGTATCCACACTCTTACAAGCCGGGATGGCTGCTAGACCAAAGAGATGGATCAGATCAGAAAGAGAGAGTTAGAGAGAGAGCCAAAAACTCGCGGCCACACTAAGAAAAATCGCAAGGGTTAGCCTCTTCCTTAGGGTTTCGAATTCTTTTATCTCTCATTAATGGGCCCAAGTCATTTGACTAATGGCTCATTAATCATTTGGGCCCAAGACACAAATCAGGCAAAAACCTGCATTTTGTCTGGCCCAATTCTCTGATCCAATACAGTAAATGCCACTGCATCTTACCGTATTAATTCCATTTAACTTTCCCGTTAGCTATGGTGTGTGACCCTTAGGGATCATACAATACTGGTAATAAGTCCTAAACTTATAGATCAAGAGCGGACTCTAGCAAGCCATCATGATCACCCAGTATTTATGACTTATGTCTGATCTCGACACTTATCATACTTTCTAGAGATAGTACGGTAGATTTCAGGACATTCCCAACACAGTGCATCTTTCTCAAAAATCCAAGTAGTTCATTTATGCTCGAAAATCCAAGCAGTTCATTTATGCTCAGATTTTTGGAGCACTGCTTCCTGCTCGGTATCTCCAAGCAGCGCATTCTGCTCGGATTTTCCGAGCAGGTTGTCCGAGCGCATGTGCTTCTCCATGGATTTTGACTGAGAAACCCTTCCGAGCAGTTTTGATTCCTTGGAAGTTCGGTTAAATGGTTTCGTACGTTTTATACGAAATATCATTCATACAAAACGTTGTCCGTACGAAGCATTGTTTTTATAGAAAATGGCTATGTCTGATTGCTGAATATGTATTCGACCACCGATATAGTCGAGGGGGATTTTTACCCTAACAACATTCTCTTATCCAGGACCTTTCTGCTAGTTATAACAATAATTGTCCTGAATTTGATAGAACTGAACGTTCTACTAGTCCTGAAATGAAGCAAATAGAAGAACTTAAAGAAATGATGGCCAAGCTGCTAGAGACACAAAAGCCATCTGTGAACTCCTGCGAAGCTATCCATCCTACAAGAAAACTGTCAGATAGCTACAGATTCGGTCAGCTATGACCAATTTTTCATAGCTATTTCAAAGATAGCCACAAATAGCTATGACCAGTCCCCACGTGTCTGTGATCACGGCTATTATCATTTTGTAGCTATCTGCAGCAAAGTCTATGCGGAATATCTACGACGCTACCCGTAGCTAATAGCTATGAATATCAACGACGTGCATTTATAGCTATCTTATTCACAAATAGCTATGTATATATTTGTACCTAATAGTCTACAAATTACCACCCTTATAATCGTAGCTATATTGTCGACGACATAAGATGTAGATATCCGTGGATATAATAGACACAATTTGGTACAACTGAATTTGTAGCTATAGCTAAGAACGTCTACAAAAGCTGTCGTAATTATGGAGCTACAAACTTTGATGGGTGTGATCGTGGATGTATAGCTGCGATTGTGACCGCTGCTATTTGTGGCTATCATTTCTACAAATTGCTACACATAATTTTCTAGTGATGGCTATGGATATGTACGAAGATTTTTGTGGCTAAATAGCGATGGATCACAACTTAATTCATGGTTATTGTATCCACGAACTATGGTAGTAGCAATCCGTAGCCAGGTAGATTAATAGCATAAACTAATTTTGCTCTATTGATTTGAAAATTGCCAATTAAAATTCTTAATCGAATGTATATTTTACTAATTAAACTAATCAAATCAGAAGTAAAAGTGAAAATCCTAATTAGATTAATACGTACATAGAGTTAATTTACAAAGAAAATGAATTATAAACTAAAGACATCTAATGATGTTCTTAGATTACAAAAGATACACCTAAAACATACACCCTAGACTACTATATATTGTGCTGTCTAAGATTTGGGTTGGCTGTTTTCTAGATTCAGAATGTGGACTTGGAGCAGCAGATACATCACTTTCATGGGGAGAAACAGGCTGGTATGTCACAGGGTCAACTCCATTCGTCTGCAGAAACACTTTCATGCCATGTTTCAATCCAGCTATTGAGCCTTTCATCTTTGACATTTCCTCCTTTGCTTCCGCTTTCTTGATTAGTGAAGCAGGTGCCGTCTCATTGGGATGAGCATGGACGTACTGAATTGTGGCAATTGCATCGATACACCCTTTAGAGTTGGTAGCTTTTTGCAGAAAATGCAACAAGAATCAGTAAAAGCAAAAAAAAAAACATCTAAATAACTAAGAGCTAAACAACAAAACATCTACATAACCACAGTGTTTCAACAAGGATTTCGGAACAAATAATTAACAAGGAGATCATCTCATAACCACAAAACATGTAAACCTTTCAGAACCATATTCCAAAACAAATATTCAACAAGGATTCGAAACCATATTCTAACAAATCAAGTATTCTAACTACTTAAATGAAATTTAAAACATTTACTTACTTCATCATAGGCGACATTGAGCTAGAGGGGAGAGGAAGTTCCCTTGGTTATATCAGAGCTCTGTGCTCGCTCTATGGCCAATGCCTCAACTTCTTCAACAAGATCCTCTAGTATTTTTTCTATGATAGTTTCATCCTTGCGAGTGTGGGTCTTACAAACTACATCTGTTGCAGGTGGTGGAACTCTCATCTCAAACTCCTAACAAAAAAAACTTATTAATAACCAATGAAGAAATTACAAAACCGAACTGTAGACAAAAGAAAAGCAGACGTACCATCTCATATGCAACTCTTCTTTGGGTTTTTGCTCCTAGAGTATACATGAGTGTGCCCAAGCTATCTGGATTTGAAGTAACATTTTTTGAATTGGTTTTTCTCTTCTTTACGTGTTCTTCCTCCTCTGAAGTCTCTAAAATTGTATTCCAGTCAGCCAGACCAATAAAATTGGCTTCTTACCAGATCTATTATTCTTGTTTACAATGTCTCTGATTAACCTTATGAGAATGGTTGTCCAGCGTTGGAAAACCATATTATGGTGTTTTTCTTCCCAGTAGTAATTTTACTACAACCAAACAATAAGTGTTGTTAGTATATAGTTAAGAGAGAAACTAGTAAGATAATTTAAAAAGATAAGAAAGTAGTATACATACCACGAAACTAATCCACCACTCATTCTTCTTTGCTTGTGGAACTGTAGTATAGTCCCACCATGGGCCCTAGATTGATAGCCTCCCACTATATATTTGTGGATGCAATCGTCTATGTTAAACCTGTGAGAAAGAATACTGTGTGATGAAAACTCAATCAATTCACATTCGCATAACACAGAAGGAGAATCAAGCATACAACAGAACTAGACACATTCGCATAACCCCTAAGGTAATCGCATATATCATAACATTTAAGCAACAACTAGAACTAAACACATTTACAAACAACTAGAACCAGAACACATTAGCATATCATGAATTAAGCAAAAACTAGAACTAGAACACATTACAACTAGAGCTTATTATAACTAGAACACACTCGCATACCATAACTTCAAAAACAATTAGAACTATGACAAAACACTTAAGCAACATAAGAAAATTGCATATCATGACTTAAGCAACATCATAATCAAACAAAAAACTAGAGCTTTAACATATTCTCAAACACTTAAGAGACATAAGACTAAGACTAACAAAAATATCATATATCTTTTATAACAAATGTGAATAGAACCCTATCTCTCAATCATCCATGTTGGTGGTTCCGGACCAATATGAACACTGCTTGACTGCATGATGTGAGCCCTCCGTGCTAGTCTATATGTCGTCAGATTTCATGTGTGCGGTATATGCTTGAAGTAAAATGTCATGAAGAACTCCTTTCTTCGTTCGAACTCCTCCAAATGAATTGAGAAAGATGGTCAATCCTCTGGTTCAGACACTATCTTCACCAGCTCCGAACAATCTGTTGCATATGTTATATGTTCTTTTTTGAAGAACTTCATGCATTCCATGACCCAAATCAAGACTTCAAATTCCGCATAAAGATGGAACAAACTTGTTCTAATCTTTATCGAACACATCATAACATTTACACCTTCTCATCACAACTATACTATCCTTGTCCTGAAAATACATTTCCTTCTTTCAATGATCTGTCAACAAAACATCATTGCCCCTTTTGAAACACCTTTCTTCCGAAGTTACCGATTCTGTCTCCGCCAACCTCAATGTTTCTTTGGGATCCCGATCAATCTGATTATATACCATACTGTTTCTTCTCTTCCATATATACCATAAAATCCACTAATAGTGAGTATTTGTATCATCGGGAGGTAATCTCCAGAATAAATAGTTCATATTCGTATATACAAATATCGTAGGAAAAATTGCTGGATTTGTAGGAATTTATGCTAATGTCCATGTTTGTAATGCCGGACGACATTCCAATAATACATGGTTAAATGTTTCCTCTGCACCTCACAATTGATCCCTATTGCCATTAAATTTTTCGTAACTTGTAAACATCCAGAAATTATTTCCATATGAAATGCATAACTTGGGAGGGCATTTTATCTTCCATGAGAAGGATTGTAGACATTTGACATTTGGACCTATAACTTGGGTAGCATTGCCTTTATCTGGTTTGTTTCTTTCTATATGATATCCTGATTTGATTGAATATCTTACAGAATTTGTAAAATGGCATCCATTAGTATATAGTCGATTAAACCTGCTAATCGCTATACTCGCTATCAATGCCGCATCTTCAGGTACAATGACCATCATCTTTGTCTTGAAAAACTGGTCAACAGTATATAAATGATTATCCACTCGCTATCATAGCCGCATCTTTGTTCCACACCTAATTTTGTTGATCAATCAACTGGTCAACAGTATATAAGTGATTATCCACATGAGGTTTACATGTCGATGGTCTCAGGCGATAGACTGGAATTCATGGATCATTCCATATTGAAATGGATGCTCCAGTACCCACCCTCTTGATAAGTCTTTTAACCAGAGATCTAGCTGAGATAATACTCCTCTATCCATAAGATGGTGAATATGATATTATTGGATCTAAAGGATCCATGTTCCAAAAATAACCCTTGAAGACTTTAGAAAACAAAATATATGGTTTGTCAATCAATCTCCAGAAGATCAAGTAGTTGGATTAATTCCCATAAGCAATGCTACGTCATTTAATTTGTGTCTATGTATACTGCATCTCGAAGATAAGGTTTCTAACACCAGGTAAAAAAATATGGGCTTATGTCTGTTGAGCTGGACCCGTACGCGAGAATAAAGACGTTAGCATGTGCAAAATGTTAAGGTGTGAGAGTGACAAGCAGAAGGAATAGCAGAGTCTAGAGAGAGAAAGTAGATACAGAAAGAATAGCTGATCTCTATAGCTCTTCTTCTTTATCTTGATGGATTGATCTCTGTAACTAGACTTTCTACTGGTTTCTTGTACTCTAAGTAGTTTCCTATTAAAAATCTTGAGAGCAAAATTTTTTCTCTCCTAGATGTACATTGGCTGCATTGGCCTTGGGAACATGTAAATCTTTGTGTCGTCTTTTCTTCTTAACTCTACAAACAAAAAACATCATTAAAACTATGTAACAAAGAACTTAGATAAACAACTTAGACCGAATATACATACAAGCTATAAGGCGAAATATTCTAATAACAGGATGATT
Organism: Orychophragmus violaceus; assembly: GCA_030180135.1. Lineage (NCBI taxonomy): Eukaryota > Viridiplantae > Streptophyta > Magnoliopsida > Brassicales > Brassicaceae > Orychophragmus > Orychophragmus violaceus. The sequence continues at coordinate 62,241,861 of CM058233.1, forward strand.
AAATGGTGGAAACATTTTCAACTAGACGAGTTTTGAAGAATAGTTATGAACCGCTAAATTTGGTATCATAGTTAATTTTTAAAAATCTAAGAAAATGAAAAATTAGTGAAAAGTTTTTAATAGTGTATCATTCACCATCCCTGTCAATAAATATGAAACTTAGCGATAAGCAATATTTTAATTCAGCGAGGATGGACTCAGAGTAGTCCATTTCAATATGGAATGACTTTTGGATTCCAGTTTATCGTCTGAGACCAGGAACATTTAAACAAATACCGACAACAATTTGATTACGGTTGATCAATTGATTAATCATCAGAACCAGTTGTGGAATAGGAAATTGATTGAGATGTTCATTGACCCTAAAGATGCGGCTTTGATTGCGAGCATACCGGTTAGTCGGTTTAACAGACCTGATTCCAAAGGATGGCGTTTCACAAAGTCCGGAAGATATATGGTCAAATTAGATTATCATATAGAACGAGAGCTCCAAGACAAAGGTACTCTTTTCCTGTGACCAGATAAAACCTTTTCAAGATTATTATGGAAGATAAAATGTTCTCCTAAATTAAGGAATTTTATTTGGCAAGTAATTTCGGGATATATTCCGGTTAAAAATTTGAATTCAAGAGGGATCAAATATGATATATGTTGTGTGCGATATGGAGTAAAGGAGGAAACGAGAAATAATGTATAATTTGAATGTCCATCGGATTTTCCGACACAGGCTCTCTCACATGTCTCAACAAACTCGGATTTTTTCCTACGTTCTCGGTCTTCACAAATTTTAATTGTTTATTCTGTAGATTACCATCTGACATTATAATTAATCATTTTCCTTGGATATTATGGTATAACAGAAAAAGTAAAATTGACTTGGTATACAGCCAAATTGGTAGAGGTCCTCGAGACATTCTAAGGATGGCGAAAATAGAATTTGCAATTTGGGAGAAAGCACAATTATATGTGGCAACAAGGGTTGGCAACCATCACAAGACCACTGGAGATGATAGTCAAAATGACCGATTTGAATGTATTGTTTTCAATTAATAAGGAGGATTAAAGCATGTTAAAGAAATGTATGAAGGCATTGAAGGAACAAGGGTTGACAAATGGCAACCACCAAGCTGATAGTCAAAATGACGGATTCGAACAATTCATAAATTCATAATGAGAATAATAAGTTTACATAAGCAATATCATTCGGGTAGACACAAAGTGTAATATCCTGATTGGTATATGAAGAAAGACTTAAAATAATTGATTTGATTAATATATCACCAAAATGCATATATCTTTTCAATCACGTATCTTTAGAAAACTCCAGAATTAAGCATGCTTCGACTGGAAAAATTTCATGATGGGTGATCTAAAGTCATTTCTGATACCATGTAAATGAAGACAAAACACGGAAAAATATCACGTAGTAACTGTAGAATCAGTAAATAAGTCTTTCAAGGTGGAGCCCATGAAACAAAAGAACTTGGTATCCCATAAACAGTGACGGTTAGGACACTACACAAACACTCGGTATAAAAGACATAAAAACTAAAATAACAATTTTATTGATAAATGTATATGATCAAATACTCACGCAAACTTGAAAACATGGAAACAAACATACATAATATATAAGGAAATCAATACGTAAAAGGAACCATATCTCTTCTGATGGAATGGGAAACTAAAAAGACATATAATTTTTTACTGGAAAATTTTAGTTCTTAAATATACAAAGTATAATTACAAAGCCGGATGAATCATAAATGAAGCCCAAATTTTTTTCGGAAAAAGCTAAAGCCATGGAATTTTGAGAGATACCTCAACTGAGAAGACATATACGGAGATGCATTTTTACAAAATAGTAAACACATAAACACGTTGTGATGTTTTGCCTGTAGATACATGTTAGATATGACGTTAGGGTATGTGTTATACCGTCTTTTTTGCTTCTGCTTTGCTTTACTTTTGAAATGAGATTGCTTTTGAATCTGATTATTGGTTTGTTTATGATTTTCTTGTAGTTTGCTTGTTTTGGAACAATTAACTTTGGTTCTACAGGTTGTAAACGACTCCTATATTCCTTTATCCGCTTCAATATGGGTGTCCATAGTCTGGATAAGTTGGTTGTTTTTTTATGAGTGTTTGATGAGTTATAGTGTTTGTATTATTTAAGACATGAACAAACCATTCATAACTTTCTTTTAAAACATTTTCGAGGAGATCTGTCTAAGAAGGATGAAAGACATGGTTAGCACTGCAAAGAACTGCAGAAACACTGCAAATGACCACGACTTCGGGAAATCTCAACAGATGAATATAACTACTTCTTTCCTCAAGTAAAGTAAAAATTTTCACAATCCATGGTTATAAAGTCATCTCATGTTCTTTATTTAATTATTTTTCTTTTACTCTTTAATTATTACAGGCCACTGAGAAGGATGGATGACAGAATCTTTATGGAGTCAAAAGCGTGACAGAAATCTTTTAATGGGAAAGCGCGAGCAGCCTAAACATATTTCAGAGTTTATGGCCTTCCAAGAGCAACTGAAGGAAGCTAACCGTAAAACTACAACACCATCTGCTATGTAGGTTACTGTCTATTGCACTTGTTAATTTTTTGGGATAGGATTTGGCAACTCCTTAATGTTTGAGTTTGTGTATGTATATCGTTTATGTCTACATTCTACACATAAGTATATAAGTTAGCAATGTTATTTTGAAACAAATATTTTTTACATTTATTGTACCATTCAAATTACGGTATCACAATTACCAAATTGTAAATTGAAATAATCAAAATTCTGTTTTACGAATAAAATTCACTAAGTAGTCTTTAATTATTCACACTACATACACAAAGTAGTCGCAAAATATCTACCATCAGCGTATCTGGATTTTCCGAATAGTCGCTGAATAATCGTTAATTAGTCATTAAACCGTCGCCACGTAATCACCATATATTATGATTAAGTTGTGACTATATTAGACAGTAAGACAGTAGCCGGCAAGTAGTGACACAATCATTACCATAATAAAATCTGGATATTCCAATTAGACGCTGCATAGTCGTTAAATTAGTCATTAAATAGTTGCTAATTAATACAAAATGTTTACTATAATCATATATGGATGTTCATGTCAATCTTTAAATCATCGGTAAATTAATCAACAAACAGTCGCCAAATAGTCAACATATATTACGACTACGTTGTAACTATATTAGACAGTCACGTAATTGTCGATAAGTAGTGGTCTAGTCAGTACCATAATCGTATTTGGATGTTCTGATTAGTGGATAAATAGTCGTTGACCTAGTCATTACTAAGTCGCCAAATTTGACTACTACATTTTGACTATATTGTACAGTCACAAAAAGTAGGCCATTGGTCACCTAGGTAAACGACAATTTGTTCACTACATTTCTCTGAATCCATCTTGACTATGTCTTTAATCGCACAATTATCGCCAAATAGTCGCAATGTAGTCTATATATATTGCGACAACACTACGTCTATGTTACGATAACCTATGTTAATCGTATATAGTCGTATACCGGTAACTATTTTCACGACAATGCATTTTACCGACTAAGGGTTTACAACTACCAACTTTAGTCACTATTTAGTCGTAAAAATGCGTTTAACGACTATTCTGCGAGTAGAGTACAGTCGCAAAAACGTTGTTTTCTTTTAGTGTAAGTTTGGGTTTCCACATAATTCGGTTAACATGTTTTACGATTCCCAAAGCGCGATCAACTTGGACAAGAATACTATCTTCAACGACCAAACAAAACACATATAAAATAGTTATCACTTCATCAGAGATGTCATTTGAGCAGGAAATATAATGTTAACTAAAATTGACACTAAAGTGAACCTGGCTGATTTACTTACTTAATCTCTACATGTGATGAAGTTTGAAGAAGGAAGACGCGATCTAAGTGTGCTCAGAGGAAAGATAAAGCTTTACTAAACCTAGAATAACTCGAGACTGAGCTAGTGATGGCGATTGTCGGAACAAAAGGAGGAGAGAGAATCCGGAAAGTTCTATGGTTTTGTTTGAAAAAGAAGATCTAGGTGGATAATGTGAATTGATCATCCCTTTTTCAGACTTGGGCTAAGACTGCGGTATGAGTTTAATATGTAAACTCAGTTAGGCCCAAAAGATCAAGCAGTTGGATTAATTCCAAGAAGCAATGCTACGTCGTTTGTAGTTGGTCTTTGCACACTGAATCTCGAAGATAAGGTTCATTACACCAGGTGCCAAAAGGTGTGAGCTCGTAACTCCTATATTCCTATATCAGCTTAAATATGGTCTCCATAGTCTGGAAAAGTTGGTTGTTTTTTATTAGTGTTTGATGAGTTCGAGTCTGATGGTTAGGATGTTAATCTTATAGTTAGTAAGCAATTGAGTTTGATGTCTCAGTTTTACTACTCATTGTGTTTTGTTAAGTTCGAGTGACTGAGTGTTTACAAGATAGTGTTTGTATTATTTAAGACATGACCAAACCATTCATAAATTTCTTTTAAAACATTTTCGAGGAGATCTGTAAACGAAAGATGAAAGACATGGTTAGCATTGCAAAGAACTGCAGAAACACTGCAAATGACCACGACTTCGGGAAATCTCAACAGATGAATATAACTACTTATTTCCTCAAGTAAAGTAAAAAAATTTACAAACCACGGTTATAAAGTCATCCCATGTTTTTTTATTTAATTATTTTTCTCTTACTGTCTTTAATTATCACAGGCCAATGAGAAGGACGGATGACGGAATCTTTATGGAGTCAAAAGCGTGACAGAAATCTTTTAATGGGAAAGTGAGAGCAGCCTAAACACATTTCAGCGTTTATGGCCTACCAAGAGCAACTGAAGGAAGATCAACGTAAAACTACAACACCATATGCTTTGTAGGTTGCTGTCTATTGCACTTGTTAATTTTTGGGATATGATTTGGCAACTCTTTAATGTTTGAGGCTGTGTATGTAGTTCATTTGTGTCTACATTCTACACATAAGTATATAAGTTAGCAATGTTATTTTGAAAAATGTTTTTTTGCATTTATTGTACCATTCAAATTACGGTATCACAATTACCAAATTGTAAATTGAAATAATCAAAATTCTATTTTACGAATAAAAGTCACTAAACAGTCGTTAGTTATTCGCACTACATGCACAAAGTACTCGCAAAATATCTACCATCAGGGTATCTTGATTTTCCGAATAGTTGATTAGTCATTAAACCGTCGCCACGTAGTCACCATATAATATGACTAAGTTGTGACTATAGTCTATATATATTGAGACAACACTACGCCTATGTTACGATTACCTATGTTAGTCGTAAATAAAGTCGTATACCGGTAACTATTTTCACGACTATGCATTTTACCGACTAAGGGTTTACAGCTACCAACTTTAGTCACTATTTAGTCGTAAAAACGCGTTCAACGACTATTCTGCAACTAGAGTACAGTCGCAAAACGTTGTTTTCTTGTTGTGTAAGTTTGGGTTTCCACATAATTCGGTTGACATGTTTTACGATTCCCATAGCGCGATCTACTTGGACAAGAATAATTTCTTCCACGAGCAAACAAAACACATAGAAAATAGTTATCACTTCATCAGAGATGTCATTTGAGCAGGAGATATCGTGTTAACTAAAATTGACACTAAAGTGAACCCGACTTATTTACTTACTTAATCTCTACATGTGATGAAGTTTGAAGAAGGAAGACGCGATCTAAGTGTGCTCAGAGGAAAGATCAAGCTTTACTAAACCTAGAATAGCTCGAGACTGAGCTAGTGTTTCGATGGCGATTGTCGGAACAAAAGGAGGAGAGAGAATCCAGGAAAGTTCTCTGGTTTTGTTTGAAAAAGAAGATCGAGGTGGAGAATGTGAATTTATCATCCCTTTTTCAGACTTGGGCTAAGACTGCGGTATGGTTTAATATGTAAACTCAGTTAGGCCCAAAAGATCAAGCAGTTGGATTAATTCCAAAAAGCAATGCTACGTCGTATGTAGTGTGTCTCTGCACACTGAATCTCAAAGATAAGGTTCATTACACCAGGTGCCAAAAGGTGTGAGCTCGTGACTTCTGAGCTGGACATGTACGATAGAATAAAGACGTTATCTGGTGCAAGAGGTTAAAATGAGAGAGTAACAAGAAGGAGGAATATTGGAGTCTAGAGAAAGAGTTGTAAACGACTCCTATATTCCTCTATCAGCTTAAATATGGTCTCCATAGTCTGGAAAAGTTGGTTGTTTTTTTATTAGTGTTTGATGTGTTCGAGTCTGATGGTTAGGATGTTAATCTTATAGTTAGTAAGCAATTGAGTTTGATGTCTCAGTTTTACTACTCATTGTGTTTTGTTAAGTTCGAGTGACTGAGTGCTTACAAGATAGTGTTTGTATTATTTAAGACATGACCAAACCATTCATAAATTTATTTTAAAACATTTTCGAGGAGATCTGTAAACGAAGGATGAAAGACATGGTTAGCATTGCAAAGAACTGCAGAAACACTGCAAATGACCACGACTTCAGGAAATCTCAACAGATGAATATAACTACTTCTTTCCTCAAGTAAAGTAAAAAATTTCACAATCCACGGTTATAAAGTCATCCCATGTTTTTTATTAATTATTTTTCTCTTACTGTCTTTAATTATCACAGGCCAATGAGAAGGATGGATGACGGAATCTTTATGGAGTCAAAAGCGTGACAGAAATCTTTTAATGGGAAAGTGAGAGCAGCCTAAACACATTTCAGCGTTTATGGCCTACCAAGAGCAACTGGAGGAAGATCAACGTAAAACTACAACACCATATGCTTTGCAGGTTACTGTCTATTGCACTTGTTAATTTTTTGGGATATGATTTGGCAACTCCTTAATGTTTGAGGCTGTGTATGTAGTTCGTTTGTGTCTACATTCTACACATAAGTATATAAGTTAGCAATGTTATTTTGAAAAAATGTTTTTTTTGCATTTAGTGTACCATTCAAATTACGGTATCACAATTACCAAATTGTAAATTGAAATAATCAAAATTCTATTTTACGAATAAAAGTCACTAAACAGTCGTTAATTATTCGCACTACATGCACAAAGTAGTCGCAAAATATCTACCATCAGCGTATCTTGATTTTCCGAATAGTTGATTAGTCATTAAACCGTCGCCACGTAGTCACCATATAATATGACTAAGTTGTGACTATATTAGACAGTAAGACAGTAGTCGGCAAGTAGTGACACAATCATAACCATAATAAAATCTGGATATTCCAATTAGACGCTGCATAGTCGTTAAATTAGTCATTAAACAGTTTCTAATTAATACAAAATGTTTACCATAATCATATCTGGATGTTCATGTTAATCTTTATATCATCGGTAAATTAATCAATAAACTGTCGCCAAATAGTCACCATATATTACGACTACGTTGTGACTATATTAGACAATCACGTAATTGTCGACAGGTAGTGGTCTAGTCAGTACCATAATTGTATTTGGATGTTCTGATTAGTCGATAAATAGTCGTTGACCTAGTCATTACAAAGTCGCCAAATTTGACTACTACATTTTGACTATATTGTACAGTCACAAAATAGTTGGCCATTGGTCACCTAGGTAAACGACAATTTGTTGACTACATTTCTTCGAATGCATCTTGACTATGTCATTAATCGCACAATTGTCGCCAAATAGTCGCAAAATAGTCTATATATATTGAGACAACACTACGCCTATGTTACGATTACCTATGTTAGTCGTAAATATAGTCGTATACCGGTAACTATTTTCACGACTATGCATTTTACCGACTAAGGGTTTACAGCTACCAACTTTAGTCACTATTTAGTCGTAAAAACGCGTTCAACGACTATTCTGCAACTAGAGTACAGTCGCAAAAACGTTGTTTTCTTGTTGTGTAAGTTTGGGTTTCCACATAATTCGGTTGACATGTTTTATGATTCCCATAGCGCGGTCTACTTGGACAAGAATAATTTCTTCCACGAGCAAACAAAACACATAGAAAATAGTTATCACTTCATCAGAGATGTCATTTGAGCAGGAGATATCGTGTTAACTAAAATTGACACTAAAGTGAACCCGACTGATTTACTTACTTAATCTCTACATGTGATGAAGTTTGAAGAAGGAAGACGCGATCTAAGTGTGCTCAGAGGAAAGATCAAGCTTTACTAAACCTAGAATAGCTCGAGACTGAGCTAGTGTTTCGATGGCGATTGTCGGAAAAAAGGAGGAGATAGAATCCAGGAAAGTTCTCTCGTTTTGTTTGAAAAAGAAGATCGAGGTGGAGAATGTGAATTGATCATCCCTTTTCAGACTTGGGCTAAGACTGCGGTATGGTTTAATATGTAAACTCAGTTAGGCCCAAAAGATCAAGCAGTTGCATTAATTCCAAAAAGCAATGCTACGTCGTATGTAGTGTGTCTCTGCACACTGAATCTCAAAGATAAGGTTCATTACACCAGGTGCCAAAAGGTGTGAGCTCGTGACTTCTGAGCTGGACATGTACGATAGAATAAAGACGTTATCTGGTGCAAGAGGTTAAAATGAGAGAGTAACAAGAAGGAGGAATATTGGAGTCTAGAGAAAGAGTTGTAAACAACTCATATATTCCTCTATCAGCTTAAATATGGTCTCCATAGTCTGGAAAAGTTGGTTGTTTTTTTATTAGTGTTTAATGAGTTCGAGTCTGATGGTTAGGATGTTAATCTTATAGTTAGTAAACAATTGAGTTTGATGTCTCAGTTTTACTACTCATTGTGTTTTGTTACGTTCGAGTGACTGAGTGTTTACAAGATAGTGTTTGTATTATTTAAGACATGACCAAACCATTCATAAATTTCTTTTAAAACATTTTCGAGGAGATCTGTAAACGAAAGATGAAAGACATGGTTAGCATTGCAAAGAACTGCAGAAACACTGCAAATGACCACGACTTCAGGAAATCTCAACAGATGAATATAACTACTTCTTTCCTCAAGTAAAGTAAAAAATTTCACAATCCACGGTTATAAAGTCATCCCATGTTTTTTATTAATTGTTTTTCTCTTACTGTCTTTAATTATCACAGGCCAATGAGAAGGATGGATGACGGAATCTTTATGGAGTCAAAAGCGTGACAGAAATCTTTTAATGGGAAAGTGAGAGCAGCCTAAACACATTTCAGCGTTTATGGCCTACCAAGAGCAACTGGAGGAAGATCAACGTAAAACTACAACACCATATGCTTTGTAGGTTACTGTTGATAGGTTCTAAGTTTTACCCTATTCTAAACTGCAAGTGCACAGTATCGTCAAAGTAGTATATAGGGTTATCGAATCCACAGGGACACTTGGTCTCAATAGAATCAGAAACGTAGAGATTAATACTAGAAATAAGCAGATGGTGAAGTAAATAAATTGCGAAGCAAGAAAGTAAACGGTAGCGAGTTGGTTGTGAAAGCAATAAACTAAAAGCGTCAAGCTTAGGGTATTCTCAGGAAATCAGACAAGCAGACAAGTTAATCAGTCAGGATCAAATTAAACTCAGTTCTAGAACTCAAATCACGGAAATAGAATTAACCAAATCTCTTTGCGAAAACTCTCTAAGTCTAAGTGCAGTAACCCAAATCTCTTTGCAATTACTAACAGATTAAACTAGCATTAAGTTCAAGTTCGATATGTTCACAATTAAACTAAACCAAATTTCTTGGCGAATAATTTAATTGCTCAATCTAAATAGTTCAGATTCTAAAACACACTCTCGTGTCGAATTTAGCAACCTATGATCTAGATTCTAATTGATCAGGTTAGAACTAGCATTAAGCACAATTTAGTTTGAAGAACATTCTAATCATATGAATCCTTAACTGAATTAAACAAGTCTAGCAAGTCATCAAACCCTAATGAGAGACCCTAATCTTAACTATGGATCTACTCAGACATGATTGATGAAAACATAATCATAGAAATAATAGATTGCATATAAGAGAATAAAATATCAAAGGGGTTCGAAATCTTCTCCAAAATAAGTGAATACAGGAAATAGATCAGCCCCAAAAGCTCTAAAAATCTCTTAGCTCTAAGTATGAAAGCGTCCCTAAATAAAACACCAAAATCCTCTATATATAAGCCTAATCTCGGCTGGGGCTTCTGTGTAAATACTGGAACTATTCTGGGCCTCTTTGTAAATCTTCATAACTTGTTAAACCGACGCGTACGGCCCATCTCGCTAGTGTGTCGACCGATGCACAAGGTGTGTCGGTCGATGCTTGATCAATAAATCGGACAGTGAGTTAAGCTCTCGGCCAAAACGTCCCAAAAGTCCCAAAATGCTCCAAATATCTCCAATTAGCTCCAAACCTGATTAAACCTGTAAAAGACTCTAAACGAACACAAAAGACACTAAAAACACATCTATATCATGGTATAAAATGGGTAAAAACCATGATATATCAACTCCCCCACACTTAGCCTTTGCTTCCCCTCAAGCAAAACAGAGAACTAAAATGCGGTGAAGAGGTTTGAAAACTCTTCAGAAACTCATTTTGTCGTAGAAGCAGCAGAATTCAGATTCCCCTTAGTAATCCACATGAAAGAATCAATCCACAGACATCAAGACCAACATATACTTCCCCCACACTTAGCAATTGTCCTAAGTAAACGCCACAATCACATTCACGCATTCAAATTCTCCCTACTGACTTCTGCATATATTTAAGTGCGGTCTCACCTAAGGGGTATCGATCTAAAGGCACATGGATTCTTACCTTGCCAGCTCTAGACCACCAAACTGTCTTTCTTTAGTCCCTTTCTTCTCTTTCCCTTCCTTAAAAACTGATTTTTCCCCACTGGGTATCATTTTATTTTTTTTATCAGTGTTCTTCCCGTTTTGGGGTGTACTTTGGACACATTCCATGGATCACATGAGAGAAAATAGTGTTTGCTACCATTCCCATGACCACTTCGGAGTTACTAACTCATCCGCAGTTTATTATCTTTTTTTTTTTTTTTTTGGAAGGGGAGAAGGGAACCAAATAGGACAGGTTTACAGGCTGTGTCAGAACCAACAAGGGAGTCCGACATAAAGTATACCAAGCCCTTAGGTGAGAAATCTAAAGTCAGGATTAAATTGAAGTCAGTAAAAGATCCTCTGATACCTGAAGCGATGTGGGTGTTCTCAGTAGGTTGATCTGTGATGGGGTTTTCTAATAGTCATAGATAATCTGCAGCTTCATCCCAATGGTTACTTAAGTTCCTGCAAATGCTGCTAATCTTCTCAAAAAATCATTGTTTCCTACTTAAACAAATTTTGACTCAAAAAACAAATTTTTAAAATTTAACTGACTCTAAGAAAACAAAAGAAAGTAATTAGTAGAACCTCCCCCACACTTAAGACACACTGTCCCCAGTAGTGTCAAGCAAGGGATTGGTTAAAAGAAAGAAAAGAAAAATTTGTTAATGGAATGGTTATTTCTCTCGGGTTTTTACCTCTGTCGCAGTCAGGCATCGATCGTTGCACTAGGTGCACCGACCGTTGCTGTGCGATTTTCATTGTAACGATCGATCGTTGCTCAGGACTGCAGCGATCGCTGCAATGCGATCCTTTCGTATCGTGACGATCGACACAATGGTGTGTCGATCGACGCACTGCGTTTTAATTCGAGACATGCAAACAAAACTCACCAAAACCAGAAACAAGCGTAAAATCCTATGAAAATACTAAAATCAAAATGCAAAAAATGAAAACAGTGGGTTGCCTCCCACTCAGCGCTTGTTTAAGGTCATTAGCTTGACCGGACGCACAAGATCTTTCAGGCACCAAGAGAACCTGACAGAGACTTTTTCTGTCTCTGTTCAAGCCTCCTCATCCAAGGTGGAGAATAAGCTGTTGCAGAATGCTCATGTCCAAGAAAAGATGGAGTAAAATGTGCTCCAGGATCTAGAATCACAGTGTCACCCGGCTGCTCATCATCTGCATCCATGATTGTGAATGTCTGCCCATCTATCAGTGGCTTTCGCAGCTTCTCCATCTCATATCGCAGCGGCTCATCTCTTAGGTGGAGGTCTATTAGACTCTGTCTAACATCAATCACAGCTCCTGCTGTAGCCAAGAATGGTCTTCCAAGCAGCAATGCTTCATCAGGATCGCAGTCATACTTCAGCACAAGGAAGTCTGTCGGAACTAAGTAGTTTCCAACTCTCACTGGAATGTCCTTTAAGAGTCCTTCCTGAACTCGTATAGACTGATCAGCTAGGACAAGAGAGGTCCTAGTAGGAGAAAAATCCAGCATCCCCAGCTTCTCTGCCACAGAATAAGGCATCATACTTCCAGCAGCTCCTAAGTCACACAGAGAGCGTCTAAAACTGTCCTCGAAGATGGAGCAGTCAAGCACAAAGACTCCAGGGTCAGGCAGCTTCTTCGGGATCTTGTTCAATAGCACCTCACTAATGTGTTGGGGAACTATAATCACCCAGTCTCTCAGCTCTTCATCTAAAGGCAGCATCCTATTTAAGTACCTCTGCACATAGGGATGATAAGGTGGATCATCAGAAGTTGGAATTTCTTCCAATTCTTCACCAATCTCCTCTAGCTTCTTAAGCTCTTCAATTTCTTGTTTAATCACTTCAGACACTGAGGAGTGTTGTCTAACAATCTGCGCATAAATCTCCTGTTGAGAGATCTCAGAGACTCCAGTGAATAAGTGATCAAGCTCCAACTCAGCATCTATGCCATTATCAGCCGGCAGTTCTGTCTGTTTATGCCATGCAACGACCGACACTAAGGGTGTGTCGATCGTTGCAACACTGTGTTCACAACTTTCACCCGAGAGTTTTTCTCCAAAATCCGAAAATTCTTCCTCCTCTACCAATTCAGCTGTACTTAGCTCGAATTTTTCACCTTGGTGAGACCCATCATTAATGTACACAGACCAGGCCTTAATGTGAGTGTCTGCAACTCCTTTTCCTTTCATAGAACTGGAAATCTGATTCACCTGAGTGTCCAGCTGCTTCACATGAGTGCTCAGAGTCTCAAACTTCCCATTGAGATTCTCATAAACTGCATCCAGCTTCTTGTTACTGTCCACAGAAATCTTGTTCTGGCTCTCCAGTACCTGTTCCAACATTGTTTCTATCCTAGTCTCAAAAGCAGTGGCTGCAGGAGGTGTCTGATAAGATGAAGATCCGTAGGTTCTCTGAGCACTTTGTCCATAAGGCTTCTGAAAATTACTAGTCTGTCCAAAGCTTGAAGAGTTCTGATTGCCTGTGAAGGCACCCTTCTGTCCTCCACTGGAAAATCCGTTCCCAGATTGATATCCAAATCTGTTTCCTTGGAAACCAGATCCTCCGATGTAATTCACATCTTCCTCCTGAGTGTCCTCCTCAGTCAGAATTACTTCTACTTCTTGAGCAAAGTGGACAGCTTTCTTTTCACCTAGAAGATTGCAGATTTTGTCCATCCTTGATCTCAATTCAGCCATCTCTGAGTTATCTACACTTCCACCAGATTTCTTCCTCCTCTCATCCATAGTCTTGCAACTGTTGCTGCTTATTAGATTCTCAATCAACTGTTTAGCTTGTGTAGGAGTCCTGGTGTTGAAGTTAGCATTACTGGAGTTATCCAGCGCAGACTGATATGGCAGATCTATGCCTCTGAAGAAAATACCTAGCAATGTGACTTCACTGAATCCATGGTGTGGGCAGTCACGCTGATACTTCCTAAATCTCATCCAAGCAGCTTTTAAAGGCTCCACAGCTCCTTGTGAAAAGGTGAGTATGTCCTGTCTGGACTGGTCTGAACGCGCATCATCGTAGAAATGTCTCAGGAACTCACTTTTCAGTGCTGCCCAAGTGGTAAACTGACCAGGTGCCAGTTGCTTCAGCCATGCACTAGCGTCTCCAGCGAGACTGTAAGGAAAGAGCTTAAGGAACAGATAATCCTGGCAAACTCCATCATACTTCATGCCATTGATTATGTCCTCAAACGAATCAATGTGGTCCATAGGCTGCTCTGTTGGATGTCCATGGAAAGCATTCTGTTTCATCAGCGAGTAGTAGATGGTCTTGATCTCAAAATCCTCCCTCTCGAAACCAGGAAGTACTAAGGCTGTTCGGTTTCTATGAAACTCATCTGGTCTGTTGTAATCAGCCAAAGTCCTTTCATGGACAATCATCTGTCTACCTTGAGCTTGACCTTGCGCATGCGGTTGTGGCTCAGGTGGGTCAGGGATCACGTTCCCTTCAGCATCAACCCGATGCCCAGCAGCATTGTACGGGTTGTTATCTTGGTCCCTCAGGGTACCTTCAGCATCTGGTATCAAGATCAGACGTTCTCGTACCATTCTCTCTCTCTTTTCTCTTCTGATAGTTCTTTCTAGACGTCCAAGTTCCTCTAGTCCGAGATTAACTAAGCTCGAGTTCGGATTACTTCGAGTTTTCTGCGTTGGCATAAACTGTCTGTAATCGTCCAGCAACGATCGATGCTATCAGTGCAACGATCGATTCAATCTCAAATCGCCTAGTGACGATCGACGCAAGGGATACAACGATCGACGCAAGGCGAAAGTCGTACCTGCGACAGAAAGAAACAGAGAAAAAGTTAGCAAATTATGAAAATAAAACGAAAAAAGCAAAAACAAAAAGAAAAATTTCTAGTAAAAACCCTAAGTTTGGTCCTATCGAAGACTCTAAGAGTCCCCGACAACGGCGCCAAAAACTTGATAGGTTCTAAGTTTTACCCTATTCTAAACTGCAAGTGCACAGTATCGTCAAAGTAGTATATAGGGTTATCGAATCCACAGGGACACTTGGTCTCAATAGAATCAGAAACGTAGAGATTAATACTAGAAATAAGCAGATGGTGAAGTAAATAAATTGCGAAGCAAGAAAGTAAACGGTAGCGAGTTGGTTGTGAAAGCAATAAACTAAAAGCGTCAAGCTTAGGGTATTCTCAGGAAATCAGACAAGCAGACAAGTTAATCAGTCAGGATCAAATTAAACTCAGTTCTAGAACTCAAATCACGGAAATAGAATTAACCAAATCTCTTTGCGAAAACTCTCTAAGTCTAAGTGCAGTAACCCAAATCTCTTTGCAATTACTAACAGATTAAACTAGCATTAAGTTCAAGTTCGATATGTTCACAATTAAACTAAACCAAATCTCTTTGCGAATAATTTAATTGCTCAACCTAAATAGTTCAGATTCTAAAACACACTCTCGTGTCGAATTTAGCAACCTAAGATCTAGATTCTAATTGATCAGGTTAGAACTAGCATTAAGCACAATTTAGTTTGAAGAACATTCTAATCATATGAATCCTTAACTGAATTAAACAAGTCTAGCAAGTCATCAAACCCTAATGAGAAACCCTAAACTTAACTATGGATCTACTCAGACATGATTGATGAAAACATAATCATAGAAATAATAGATTGCATATAAGAGAATAAAATATCAAAGGGGTTCGAAATCTTCTCCAAAATAAGTGAATACAGGAAATAGATCAGCCCCAAAAGCTCTAAAAATCTCTTAGCTCTAAGTATGAAAGCGTCCCTAAATAAAACACCAAAATCCTCTATATATAAGCCTAATCTCGGCTGGGGCTTCTGTGTAAATACTGGAACTATTCTGGGCCTCTTTGTAAATCTTCATAACTTGTTAAACCGACGCGTACGGCCCATCTCGCTAGTGTGTCGACCGATGCACAAGGTGTGTCGGTCGATGCTTGATCAATAAATCGGACAGTGAGTTAAGCTCTCGGCCAAAACGTCCCAAAAGTCCCAAAATGCTCCAAATATCTCCAATTAGCTCCAAACCTGATTAAACCTGTAAAAGACTCTAAACGAACACAAAAGACACTAAAAACACATCTATATCATGGTATAAAATGGGTAAAAACCATGATATATCAACCTGTCTATTGCACTTGTTAATTTTTTGGGATATGATTTGGCAACTCCTTAATGTTTGAGGTTGTGTATGTAGTTCGTTTGTGTCTACAATCTACACATAAGTATATAAGTTAGCAATGTTATTTTGAAAAATGTTTTTTTGCATTTATTGTACCATTCAAATTACGGTATCACAATTACCAAATTGTAAATTGAAATAATCAAAATTCTATTTTACGAATAAAAGTCACTAAACAGTCGTTAATTATTCGCATTACATGCACAAAGTAGTCGCAAAATATCTACCATCATCGTATCTTGATTTTCCGAATAGTTGATTAGTCATTAAACCGTCGCCACGTAGTCACCATATAATATGACTAAGTTGTGACTATATTAGACAGTAAGACAGTAGTCTGCAAGTAGTGACACAATCATTACCATAATAAAATCTGGATATTCCAATTAGACGCTGCATAGTCGTTAAATTAGTCATTAAACAGTTTCTAATTAATACAAAATGTTTACCATAATCATATCTGGATGTTCATGTTAATCTTTATATCATCGGTAAATTAATCAATAAACTGTCGCCAAATAGTCACCATATATTACGACTACGTTGTGACTATATTAGACAACCACGTAATTGTCGACAGGTAGTGGTCTAGTCAGTACCATAATTGTATTTGGATGTTCTGATTAGTCGATAAATAGTCGTTGACCTAGTCATTACAAAGTCGCCAAATTTGACTACTACATTTTGACTATATTGTACAGTCACAAAATAGTTGGCCATTGGTCACCTAGGTAAACGACAATTTGTTGACTACATTTCTTCGAATGCATCTTGACTATGTCATTAATCGCACAATTGTCGCCAAATAGTCGCAAAATAGTCTATATATATTGAGACAACACTACGCCTATGTTACGATTACCTATGTTAGTCGTAAATATAGTCGTATACCGGTAACTATTTTCACGACTATGCATTTTACCGACTAAGGGTTTTCAGCTACCAACTTTAGTCACTATTTAGTAGTAAAAATGCGTTCAACGACTATTCTGCAACTAGAGTACAGTCGCAAAAACGTTATTTTCTTGTTGTGTAAGTTTGGGTTTCCACATAATTCGGTTGACATGTTTTACGATTCCCATAGCGCGATCTACTTGGACAAGAATAATTTCTTCCACGAGCAAACAAAACACATAAAAAATAGTTATCACTTCATCAGAGATGTCATTTGAGCAGGAGATTGTTGGAATTGTGTCCAGCTATCTCGTTACTGTCTCTAGAAAGTAAGAGTATGTCAATGATCAGACATAAGTCATATAATACTGGGGGTCATGATGGCTTGCTAGAGTCCGCTCATGATCTATAAGTCTTGGACTTATTGCCTTTATTATATGATCCCATATGGGTCACACGCCTAAGCTAACAGGAAAATGTGTAGGAACGGCATAGCAGAAGTACGGTAAAAGTGCCAGGCATTTGTCGTACTTGGAGAGAGATTAATGGGTCTGATTAAATCCAAGGGATTTAATCAGATTGGTATTTGGGCCAAAAAGCCCAAAAGGGAAAGAGAAGGGTTTTATAAACTAAAACCCAAATCTCTTTCTCCCTAACCCTAGCCCCTCAGCGCCGAAATCTCTCTCTCCCTGCGCCTCCCATCAGCTCGGTCTAGCAGCCGTTTTCTGTGATCGCGTGTGTGAGCCTTTGGAGGATTCATCTCTCGGTGTTTCTCTGATCTCTGACCTGTTCTCTCCTTCCGCTGCAATTAACAAGTAAAAGGTGAGATCTGATATGTTTCTATTCAAGAGAACCTAGATCTGCATGTTTAGGTTGATATGAATCTAAGAATTGAATCAGGATCAACTAAACAATCCTTCAGTGGTATCAGAGCCATTGGTTCTTAGGATTTCTTGTTTAGATTCATGTTTAGGTTGTTTAATCTGTTTAGAAGTGTTTTTGAATCAACTACTGATAAGATAAATCACTTAAGAAACAAGAATTAAACCCTAAACACACTAATGAAATCGCAAAACAAGCTATATGACTTGTTTTTGTGATCGGCCGATGGCTTGGATGCATGGATCGATCATGGATCGATCGCATGATCAGCCGATCGACCGTGTGCGTGATGATGGCCGATCGCTTGCGTGAGAGGATAAGCAAGCAATCGTGTGGATCGATCGAGCGGATCGGATGGACCGAGCTGTGATCGTCCCGCGATCGTCTCGGCCAAGCATCGTCCCGTCCCGAGCTCGTCCGATCATCGTCCCGTCCAGCTTGCATCCCGATCGCGTGAGGCTCGGCCGTCCGTGGATCGTGGATCGAATGCGGCTGGTCGAAAGTGATCGAGTAGCTAGGTCACACCGTGATCGGTTCGTGACCAATTCGGTTCGGTTCGGTTTAAAACTTGATTAAAATCAAAACGTCACGGTTTAATAAACAGATTTAATAATTTTATTAAATTCTGGTTAAACCGGGATAAGAAATCCAAAGTCGAAAAATTGGATTTTGTGCCTAAACCAGGATTTTCTAATTTGATTTGGTTGGACCAAATAAATTGAGAAAATCCGGTTTAGTAAATAACCGGTTGACAATTGTGGTCATCGTAGTAATTAAAATTTGGTTAGACCAATTTTAATGAACCAGACCGGTTATGTCATTTAATTGGACAATTGGGTCATGTCTTGGACATGGACCAATTCTTGGGCCTCGGGCCAAGAAGTTAAAACAATTGGGCCAATTATTTGAGTCTTTTCTTCAGATTAATTTAAAATTTATTTTATAAAATTATAAAGTCGATTTTAAATTAAAGTTTCCGAAATTTTGAAATTAGAAAGTTTCTTAAAATAGAAGTTTCTAGATTTGCGGGTTTTGGATTTTTTAAGAAATTTCTAAAGTTAGAAAGTTTCCGGTTTTAGAAAGTTTCCAATTTTAGAAAGTTTCCAAAAATAGTAGGTTTCCAAAAATAGAAAGTTTCCCGAAATAGTAATCTTCTATTTTGGGAATGATTTTAAATTAAACCTACGAACCTCATATAATATCAAGCGTTGGATGTCTTGTCCAGGCTATGTCAGCTGTCGAAGCCCATTCAATTGTATTCATGGCCTTACAGTGTGAGGGTGTCTACTTTTGCGTGGATAAGACGGTTTGTGATTCATAAATGTCATTGGGAGTCCCAGACATTAATGATTACATGACTGTATAGTCTGGTTTTCTTGACTAGGCCATCGGGAGTCCCGGGCCTTGAGACATCAGAGTGAATTGGGCCTCGGGCCCAGATTCACAACCAAGAGTTATATCACGGATATAATTAGCCGACAAAGGGCTTACCGATATAAGCTAAGGTTGGGTGATGGCCAGTGGCCCACTTTGATCTTAGTTATATGTGGATCTTGGAATCATTATATTCTATTGAGGGTAACTTATGTTATTGAATATAATGCATGATTGATCATATTAAGTATAATATAAGATTAATCATATTGAACATTTTAACTAATAACCTTTTTATCTATATATTTCAGCTATGACTACTACAAGCACACAAAACACATTCTCAATCCGGTCTGTTCTCGAGAAGGAGAAGCTGACTGGAACGAACTTCCTGACGTGGTCTAGGAACTTGAGGCTGGTCCTCAAGCAGGAGAAGAAGGATTATGTCCTTCGTGATCCTCTCCCCGAGAGGCCTGCTAACAATGCCGCCAGGACTCTGCATAATGCTTGGGAAAAGCATTCGTCAGATGAAAATGATGTGTATTGCCTTATGTTGGCGACAATGACTGCTGAGCTGCAAATGCAGTTCGAGAGTGTGTTGTCACCAATTGAGATAATGGCAAGCCTGAAATCACTTTTTCAGGAGCAGGCTAGGACTGAGAGGTTCCAGACAGTTAAGAACCTCTTGGACTGCAAGTTGGCTGCGAATGCGGCAGTGAGTCCTCATGTCTTGAAGATGATGGGTTATCTCGATCATCTTCAGAAACTCGACTGCCCTATCAGCCAGGAACTTGCTTGCGACATCATTCTGCAGTCATTACCTGCAAGCTATGATCAGTTCATTCTGAACTTTAACATGCATGGCTTGAGTAAGACATTGCCTGAGCTTCACGGAATGCTCAAGACTGCAGAGCCCAACTTGAGGAAAACCGCCAAGGACCCCAATGTGCTTATGGTGCAAAAGGGCAAGGGGTTTAAGAAATCCTCTGCTAAGGATAAGGGAAAGGCCAAGGCTGTCCAAGTCGCGGACAAGGACACGCCAAAGCCCAAGCCCAAGTCCAAGGCTGGGCCAACTGACATATGCAGGTTCTGTAAAGAACCAGGGCATTGGAGGAGAGAATGTAAGAAATTCCAAGAAGGTCTAAAGGAATTGAAGAAGAAGACTCTCGAGATTTCTTCGACCGGTATTTTTGTTATAGAAGTTAATACGACTACTTCTGATAATACCTCATGGGTTATGGATACTGGTTGTGGGGCTCATATTTGTACTAATATGCAGGCACTCAGCAACTGTAGAAGGCTGAAGCAAGGACAAGTGGAGCTACGAGTTGGGAATGGAGCGAAAGTTCCAGCACTAGCTGTAGGCACATACTTGTTGTCTTTACCTTCGGGATTGATTTTAGAACTCAATAATTGTTATTTTGTACCTGCTATAAGCAGAAATATTATTTCAATTTCTTTGTTGGATTTGGAAGGTTATGATTTTTTAGTTAAGAATAAATTATGTTCCTTCAATCGCAACAATTTGTTCTATGGTTCTGCCCCTCTTACGAATGGGCTTTACATACTCGATCAATCCGCGCCAATTTATAACATTAATACCAAACGGTTCAAACCTAATGAGGAGAACCGAACGTTTCTATGGCATTGTCGTTTAGGGCACATCAGCGAGAAACGCATCAAGAGGCTCCATTCGAATGGACTTCTTGGCTCATTTGACTTTGAGTCATGTGAGAATTGCGAATCCTGCATGATGGGCAAAATGACACGGGCCCCCTTTAATAAACCTAACGAGAGGGCCAGTGACTTATTGGGCCTGATACACACTGATGTGTGTGGCCCAATGTCCACTAATGCAAGAGGAAACTATCAGTACTTCATTACCTTCACTGATGATTTCAGTAGGTATGGATATGTTTATTTAATGAAACATAAGTCTGAATCTTTTGAGAAGTTCAGAGAATTCCAAAATGAAGTACAGAACCAACTTGGCAAAAGCATTAAGGCTCTTCGGTCCGACCGAGGAGGAGAATACTTAAGCCAAGAATTCAGTGATCATCTAAGAGAGTGTGGGATCGTGTCCCAACTCACTCCTCCCGGAACACCTCAATGGAATGGTGTGTCTGAGAGGAGAAATCGGACCTTATTGGATATGGTTCGATCTATGATGAGTCACACAGACCTTCCAATATCCCTTTGGGGATATGCTCTGCTAACAGCAGTGTTCACTCTTAATAGAGCGCCATCGAAAGCAGTAGCAAAGACACCATATGAATTATGGACTGGAGTGGCTCCAGTGCTGTCTTATCTAAGAATTTGGGGTTGTGAAGCCTATGTCAAGAGATTGATCTCAGATAAGCTTACACCAAAGTCTGATAAATGCTACTTCATTGGTTATCCGAAGGAAACCAAGGCTTATTACTTCTATCTACGTTCCGAGAACAAGATCTTTGTTGCCCGGGATTGTAACTTTCTTGAGAGAGAGTTTCTCTCTAAGAAAGACAGTGGGACTAAGGTACTGCTTGAAGAAATTCAAGATGAACAGGATACTGCTCAACCTAATGAGGAAGAGCAGCAGGAGGACCTACAAGAAATTGTAGAGCCTGAACCTGTAGTACCTGAAGTTCGAAGATCCGGGAGGATCCGTCACGAACCCGAGAGATATCAAGGATTCCTCGTGACTGACTGTCATGATCTTTTGATCATTGATGGTGATGAACCATCGAACTTCAATCAAGCCATGATGGGCCCAGATTCCTCTAAGTGGCGCAAGGCCACTGATTCCGAAATGGACTCCATGTCGGTCAACCAAGTGTTTTCGTTGGTTGACTTACCCGCTGGTGTAAAAGCCATCGAGTGCAAATGGATCTTCAAGAAGAAGATTGACGTGGATGGAAATTTCCAGATTTACAAAGCCAGGTTGGTGGCAAAAGGTTTCAGACAAGTTCACGGTGTGGATTACGATGAAACCTATTCACCAGTGGCTATGATGAAATCTATTCGGATTCTACTAGCAACTGCAGCTTTTCATGATTATGAAATTTGGCAGATGGACGTGAAAACCGCCTTCCTGAATGGTATTCTGGAAGATGATGTGTATATGACGCAACCTGACGGTTACATAGATCCAAAGAATGCTGGGAAAGTATGCAAGCTTCATAAATCCATTTATGGATTGAAGCAAGCATCGAGGAGCTGGAATCTTCGTTTTGATGAAGCGATCAAGCAATTTGACTTCATCAGAAAAGAAGAAGAACAATGCGTGTATAAGAAAACTAGTGGGAGCAAGATAGTATTTCTTATTTTGTATGTCGATGACATACTGCTTCTCGGAAACGACGTTCCAATGCTGAAGTCCGTAAAGGACTGGCTTGGAAGTTATTTTTCCATGAAAGACATGGGTGAAGCCGCATACGTTCTTGGAATCAGGATCTACCGGGATAGATCTAGAAGGCTGATAGGCTTGTGTCAAGATTCATACATTGACAAAGTCCTACAAAGATTCAGCATGAAGGATTCCAAGAAGGGCTTCACGCCAATGGTACATGGCACAACGCTAAGCAAGAAGCAGAGCCCTACGACGGCTGCTGAGCTTGAGCGCATGAAGAATATTCCTTATGCATCTGCAATAGGATCTGTCATGTATGCCATGATCTGTACTCGTCCTGATGTTGCTTATGCATTGAGCATGACGAGTAGATACCAGTCAAATCCAGGTGAAAACCATTGGATTGCCGTAAAGAATATCTTGAAGTATCTAAGACATACTAAGGATAAGTTCTTAGTGTACGGTGGAAGTGATGTGCTTAAAGTCAGTGGATTCACGGACGAAAGTTTCCAGACAGACCAAGATGATTTCCGGTCACAGTCCGGTTATATCTTTTGTCTGAATGGCGGTGCAATCAGTTGGAGAAGCTCCAAGCAAGACACCGTTGCTGATTCCACTACAGAAGCTGAATATATCGCCGCCTCAGAAGCAGCGAAGGAAGCTGTTTGGATACGAAAGTTCATTATTGAACTAGGTGTGATACCAGATGCGGCTGAGCCTCTGACACTGTTTTGTGACAACAATGGTGCTATTGCTCAGGCAAAGGAACCAAGATCACACCAGAAATCCAAGCATGTTCTAAGAAGATTTCACTTGATACGTGACATCATTAATAGAAAGGAAGTCAAGATCAGCCGAGTTCAGACAGATGATAACGTCGCTGATCCGTTGACAAAGCCACTCCCAAGGCCTAAGCTCGAGTTTCTGACTGAAGCTGTAGGCATTAGAGACATTGAAATGTAATCTAAATTTGAGTGGGAGTTTGAGGGCTTTTATTTAGTTATTTGATATGTTCTTGTAAAACATTCTTATGTTTAATGAAATTATTATTTCAAGATTATTTTAACTGTGATGAAATAATCGTTCCAAAGTGATATAAACCATTTTATAGGTCATCGAAGTAAGTGACTTGATCTTGAGTCATCAAAGTCATTTAGCTTGATCATGAGACCCTATATTTGATAGATGGATTATATCATCCTGTCCCTAGTCGAAGGTTGTTGAAATTGGAACACCAACAACCGTGTGAGACTGGATTGGTATGTGACTTATGACAAAGTCTCAGTGTGTCATAGATGCGCGGCATCAAAGTCAATACATAGGTGTATGTTGGGAACATACGACCGGACAAGACCCGCTTATAAGAACTCTTCAGGATATTTATATCTGTGTCATAAGAGATTCTTACTACGACTATAGAGTATAGTCCTTAGACCTGAGTTCGCATGCATGTGACTGCACATGGACTAATGCACTTTGATCATTGTCTAACGCTATCGTTCTGCGATAGTTATAAGGACCTTGTTTGGGTACATCATGAAATGAGTAGTTTACAGTGATGGAACAAGACGGGATTTGTCCCTCCAATATAAATGGAGTGAATATCTCTAGGCCAATCGGAGATTTGAATACTGGAAAATGCATGGCCATGCTCAAACGGACTGTCCCGAGTCGTTTGGATTGTCAGTATCGAATCAGAGTCCGATGAACAAGATTAGGCTTTATAAGGATGACACCAATCTTGCCTTATGACTAATCGAGATATTGTGACAAAAGGATTATGAATACAGAGATTCCAGTACAAGTGGGAGATTGTTGGAATTGTGTCCAGTAATCTCGGTACTGTCTCTAGAAAGTAAGAGTATGTCAATGATCAGACATAAGTCATATAATACTGGGGGTCATGATGGCTTGCTAGAGTCCGCTCATGATCTATAAGTCTTGGACTTATTGCCTTTATTATATGATCCCATATGGGTCACACGCCTAAGCTAACAGGAAAATGTGTAGGAACGGCATAGCAGAAGTACGGTAAAAGTGCCAGGCATTTGTCGTACTTGGAGAGAGATTAATGGGTCTGATTAAATCCAAGGGATTTAATCAGATTGGTATTTGGGCCAAAAAGCCCAAAAGGGAAAGAGAAGGGTTTTATAAACTAAAACCCAAATCTGTTTCTCCCTAACCCTAGCCCCTCAGCGCCGAAATCTCTCTCTCCCTGCGCCTCCCATCAGCTCGGTCTAGCAGCCGTTTTCTGTGATCGCGTGTGTGAGCCTTTGGAGGATTCATCTCTCGGTGTTTCTCTGATCTCTGACCTGTTCTCTCCTTCCGCTGCAATTAACAGGTAAAAGGTGAGATCTGATATGTTTCTATTCAAGAGAACCTAGATCTGCATGTTTAGGTTGATATGAATCTAAGAATTGAATCAGGATCAACTAAACAATCCTTCAGAGATATCGTGTTAACTAAAATTGACACTAAAGTGAACCCGACTGATTTACTTACTTAATATCTACATGTGATGAAGTTTGAAGAAGGAAGACGCGATCTAAGTGTGCTCAGAGGAAAGATCAAGCTTTACTAAACCTAGAATAGCTCGAGACTGAGCTAGTGTTTCGATGGCTATTGTCGGAACAAAAGGAGGAGAGAGAATCAAGGAAAGTTCTCTGGTTTTGTTTGAAAAAGAAGATCGAGGTGGAGAATGTGAATTTATCATCCCTTTTTCAGACTTGGGCTAAGACTGCGGTATGGGTTTAATATGTAAACTCAGTTAGGCCCAAAAGATCAAGCAGTTGGATTAATTCCAAAAAGCAATGCTACTTCGTTTGTAGTGTGTCTCTGCACACTGAATCTCGAAGATAAGGTTCATTACACCAGGTGCCAAAAGGTGTGAGCTCGTGACTTCTGAGCTGGACCTGTACGATAGAATAAAGACGTTATCTGGTGCAAGAGGTTAAAATGAGAGAGTAACAAGAAGGAGGAATATTGGAGTCTAGAGAAAGAGTTGTAAACGACTCCTATATTCCTCTATCAGCTTAAATATGGTCTCCATAGTCGGGAAAAGTTGGTTGTTTTTTTATTAGTGTTTGATGAGTTCGAGTCTGATGGTTAGGATGTTAATCTTATAGTTAGTAAGCAATTGAGTTTGATGTCTCAGTTTTACTACTCATTGTGTTTTGTTAAGTTCGAGTGACTGAGTGTTTACAAGATAGTGTTTGTATAATTTAAGACATGACCAAACCATTCATAAATTTCTTTTAAAACATTTTCGAGGAGATCTGTAAACGAAGGATGAAAGACATGGTTAGCATTGCAAATAACTGCAGAAACACTGCAAATGACCACGACTTCAGGAAATCTCAACAGATGAATATAACTACTTCTTTCCTCAAGTAAAGTAAAAAATTTCACAATCCACGGTTATAAAGTCATCCCATGTTTTTTATTAATTGTTTTTCTCTTACTGTCTTTAATTATCACAGGGCAATGAGAAGGATGGATGACGGAATCTTTATGGAGTCAAAAGCGTGACATAAATCTTTTAATGGGAAAGTGAGAGCAGCCTAAACACATTTCAGCGTTTATGGCCTACCAAGAGCAACTGGAGGAAGATCAACGTAAAACTACAACACCATATGCTTTGTAGGTTACTGTCTATTGCACTTGTTAATTTTTTGGGATATGATTTGGCAACTCCTTAATGTTTGAGGCTGTGTATGTAGTTCGTTTGTGTCTACATTCAACACATAAGTATATAAGTTAGCAATGTTATTTTGAAAAATGTTTTTTTGCATTTATTGTACCATTCAAATTACGGTATCACAATTACCAAATTGTAAATTGAAATAATCAAAATTCTATTTTACTTATAAAAGTCACTAAACAGTCATTAATTATTCGCACTACATGCACAAAGTAGTCGCAAAATATCTACCATCAGCGTATCTTGATTTTCCGAATAGTTGATTAGTCATTAAACCGTCGCCACGTAGTCACCATATAATATGACTAAGTTGTGACTATATTAGACAGTAAGACAGTAGTCGGCAAGTAGTGACACAATCATTACCATAATAAAATCTGGATATTCCAATTAGACGCTGCATAGTCGTTAAATTAGTCATTAAACAGTTTCTAATTAATACAAAATGTTTACCATAATTATATATGGATGTTCATGTTAATCTTTATATCATCGGTAAATTAATCAATAAACTGTCGCCAAATAGTCACCATATATTACGACTACGTTGTGACTATATTAGACAATCACGTCATTGTCGACAGGTAGTGGTCTAGTCAGTACCATAATTGTATTTGGATGTTCTGATTAGTCGATAAATAGTCGTTGACCTAGTCATTACAAAGTCGCCAAATTTGACTACTACATTTTGACTATATTGTACAGTCACAAAATAGTTGGCCATTGGTCACCTAGGTAAACGACAATTTGTTGACTACATTTCTTCGAATGCATCTTGACTATGTCATTAATCGCACAATTGTCGCCAAATAGTCGCAAAATAGTCTATATATATTGAGACAACACTACGCCTATGTTACGATTACCTATGTTAGTCGTAAATATAGTCGTATACCGGTAACTATTTTCACGACTATGCATTTTACCGACTAAGGGTTTTCAGCTACCAACTTTAGTCACTATTTAGTCGTAAAAACGCGTTCAACGACTATTCTGCAACTAGAGTACAGTCGCAAAAACGTTGTTTTCTTGTTGTGTAAGTTTGGGTTTCCACATAATTCGGTTGACATATTTTACGATTCCCATAGCGCGATCTACTTGGACAAGATTAATTTCTTCCACGAGCAAACAAAACACATAGAAAATAGTTATCACTTCATCAGAGATGTCATTTGAGCAGGAGATATCGTGTTAACTAAAATTGACACTAAAGTGAACCCGACTGATTTACTTACTTAATATCTACATGTGATGAAGTTTGAAGAAGGAAGACGCGATCTAAGTGTGCTCAGAGGAAAGATCAAGCTTCACTAAACCTAGAATAGCTCGAGACTGAGCTAGTGTTTCGATGGCTATTGTCGGAACAAAAGGAGGAGAGAGAATCCAGGAAAGTTCTCTGGTTTTGTTTGAAAAAGAAGATCGAGGTGGAGAATGTGAATTTATCATCCCTTTTTCAGACTGGGGCTAAGACTGCGGTATGGGTTTAATATGTAAACTCAGTTAGGCCCAAAAGATCAAGCAGTTGGATTAATTCCAAAAAGCAATGCTACGTCGTTTGTAGTGTGTCTCTGCACACTGAATCTCGAAGATAAGGTTCATTACACCAGGTGCCAAAAGGTGTGAGCTCGTGACTTCTGAGCTGGACCTGTACGATAGAATAAAGACGTTATCTGGTGCAAGAGGTTAAAATGAGAGAGTAACAAGAAGGAGGAATATTGGAGTCTAGAGAAAGAGTTGTAAACGACTCCTATATTCCTCTATCAGCTTAAATATGGTCTCCATAGTCGGGAAAAGTTGGTTGTTTTTTTATTAGTGTTTGATGAGTTCGAGTCTGATGGTTAGGATGTTAATCTTATAGTTAGTAAGAAATTGAGTTTGATGTCTCAGTTTTACTACTCATTGTGTTTTGTTAAGTTCGAGTGACTGAGTGTTTGTATAATTTAAGAAATGACCAAACCATTCATAAATTTATTTTAAAACATTTTCGAGGAGATCTGTAAACGAAGGATGAAAGACATGGTTAGCATTGCAAAGAACTGCAGAAACACTGCAAATGACCACGACTTCGGAAAATCTCAATAGATGAATATAACTACTTCTTTCCTCAAGTAAAGTAAAAAAATTCACAATCCACGGTTATAAAGTCATCCCATGTTTTTTATTTAATTATTTTTCTCTTACTGTCTTTAATTATCACAGGCCAATGAGAAGGATGGATGGCGGAATCTTTATGGAGTCAAAAGCGTGACATAAATCTTTTAATGGGAAAGTGAGAGCAGCCTAAACACATTTCAGCGTTTATGGCCTACCAAGAGCAACTGGAGGAAGATCAACGTAAAACTACAACACCATATGCTTTGTAGGTTACTGTCTATTGCACTTGTTAATTTTTTGGGATATGATTTGGCAACTCCTTAATGTTTGAGGCTGTGTATGTAGTTCGTTTGTGTCTACATTCTACACATAAGTATATAAGTTAGCAATGTTATTTTGAAAAATGTTTTTTTGCATTTATTGTACCATTCAAATTACGGTATCACAATTACCAAATTGTAAATTGAAATAATCAAAATTCTATTTTACGAATAAAAGTCACTAAACAGTCATTAATTATTCGCACTACATGCACAAAGTAGTCGCAAAATATCTACCATCAGCGTATCTTGATTTTCCGAATAGTTGATTAGTCATTAAACCGTCGCCACGTAGTCACCATATAATATGACTAAGTTGTGACTATATTAGACAGTAAGACAGTAGTCGGCAAGTAGTGACACAATCATTACCATAATAAAATCTGGATATTCCAATTAGACGCTGCATAGTCGTTAAATTAGTCATTAAACAGTTTCTAATTAATACAAAATGTTTACCATAATTATATCTGGATGTTCATGTTAATCTTTATATCATCGGTAAATTAATCAATAAACTGTCGCCAAATAGTCACCATATATTACGACTACGTTGTGACTATATTAGACAATCACGTAATTGTCGACAGGTAGTGGTCTAGTCAGTACCATAATTGTATTTGGATGTTCTGATTAGTCGATAAATAGTCGTTGACCTAGTCATTACAAAGTCGCCAAATTTGACTACTACATTTTGACTATATTGTACAGTCACAAAATAGTTGGCCATTGGTCACCTAGGTAAACGACAATTTGTTGACTACATTTCTTCGAATGCATCTTGACTATGTCATTAATCGCACAATTGTCGCCAAATAGTCGCAAAATAGTCTATATATATTGAGACAACACTACGCCTATGTTACGATTACCTATGTTAGTCGTAAATATAGTCGTATACCGGTAACTATTTTCACGACTATGCATTTTACCGACTAAGGGTTTTCAGCTACCAACTTTAGTCACTATTTAGTCGTAAAAACGCGTTCAACGACTATTCTGCAACTAGAGTACAGTCGCAAAAACGTTGTTTTCTTGTTGTGTAAGTTTGGGTTTCCACATAATTCGGTTGACATGTTTTACGATTCCCATAGCGCGATCTACTTGGACAAGATTAATTTCTTCCACGAGCAAACAAAACACATAGAAAATAGTTATCACTTCATCAGAGATGTCATTTGAGCAGGAGATATCGTGTTAACTAAAATTGACACTAAAGTGAACCCGACTGATTTACTTACTTAATATCTACATGTGATGAAGTTTGAAGAAGGAAGACGCGATCTAAGTGTGCTCAGAGGAAAGATCAAGCTTTACTAAACCTAGAATAGCTCGAGACTGAGCTAGTGTTTCGATGGCTATTGTCGGAACAAAAGGAGGAGAGAGAATCCAGGAAAGTTCTCTGGTTTTGTTTGAAAAAGAAGATCGAGGTGGAGAATGTGAATTTATCATCCCTTTTTCAGACTGGGGCTAAGACTGCGGTATGGGTTTAATATGTAAACTCAGTTAGGCCCAAAAGATCAAGCAGTTGGATTAATTCCAAAAAGCAATGCTACGTCGTTTGTAGTGTGTCTCTGCACACTGAATCTCGAAGATAAGGTTCATTACACCAGGTGCCAAAAGGTGTGAGCTCGTGACTTCTGAGCTGGACCTGTACGATAGAATAAAGACGTTATCTGGTGCAAGAGGTTAAAATGAGAGAGTAACAAGAAGGAGGAATATTGGAGTCTAGAGAAAGAGTTGTAAACGACTCCTATATTCCTCTATCAGCTTAAATATGGTCTCCATAGTCTGGAAAAGTTGGTTGTTTTTTTATTAGTGTTTGATGAGTTCGAGTCTGATGGTTAGGATGTTAATCTTATAGTTAGTAAGAAATTGAGTTTGATGTCTCAGTTTTACTACTCATTGTGTTTTGTTAAGTTCGAGTGACTGAGTGTTTGTATAATTTAAGACATGACCAAACCATTCATAAATTTCTTTTAAAACATTTTCGAGGAGATCTGTAAACGAAGGATGAAAGACATGGTTAGCATTGCAAAGAACTGCAGAAACACTGCAAATGACCACGACTTCAGGAAATCTCAACAGATGAATATAACTACTTCTTTCCTCAAGTAAAGTAAAAAATTTCACAATCCACGGTTATAAAGTCATCCCATGTTTTTTATTAATTATTTTTCTCTTACTGTCTTTAATTATCACAGGCCAATGAGAAGGATGGATGACGGAATCTTTATGGAGTCAAAAGCGTGACATAAATCTTTTAATGGGAAAGTGAGAGCAGCCTAAACACATTTCAGCGTTTATGGCCTACCAAGAGCAACTGGAGGAAGATCAACGTAAAACTACAACACCATATGCTTTGTAGGTTACTGTCTATTGCACTTGTTAATTTTTTGGGATATGATTTGGCAACTCCTTAATGTTTGAGGCTGTGTATGTAGTTCGTTTGTGTCTACATTCTACACATAAGTATATAAGTTAGCAATGTTATTTTGAAAAATGTTTTTTTGCATTTATTGTACCATTCAAATTACGGTATCACAATTACCAAATTGTAAATTGAAATAATCAAAATTCTATTTTACGAATAAAAGTCACTAAACAGTCATTAATTATTCGCACTACATGCACAAAGTAGTCGCAAAATATCTACCATCAGCGTATCTTGATTTTCCGAATAGTTGATTAGTCATTAAACCGTCGCCACGTAGTCACCATATAATATGACTAAGTTGTGACTATATTAGACAGTAAGACAGTAGTCGGCAAGTAGTGACACAATCATTACCGTAATAAAATCTGGATATTCCAATTAGACGCTGCATAGTCGTTAAATTAGTCATTAAACAGTTTCTTATTAATACAAAATGTTTACCATAATCATATCTGGATGTTCATGTTAATCTTTATATCATCGGTAAATTAATCAATAAACTGTCGCCAAATAGTCACCATATATTACGACTACGTTGTGACTATATTAGACAATCACGTAATTGTCGACAGGTAGTGGTCTAGTCAGTACCATAATTGTATTTGGATGTTCTGATTAGTCGATAAATAGTCGTTGACCTAGTCATTACAAAGTCGCCAAATTTGACTACTACATTTTGACTATATTGTACAGTCACAAAATAGTTGGCCATTGGTCACCTAGGTAAAAGATAATTTGTTGACTACATTTCTTCGAATGCATCTTGACTATGTCATTAATCGCACAATTGTCGCCAAATAGTCGCAAAATAGTCTATATATATTGAGACAACACTACGCCTATGTTACGATTACCTATGTTAGTCGTAAATATAGTCGTATACCGGTAACTATTTTCACGACTATGCATTTTACCGACTAAGGGTTTTCAGCTACCAACTTTAGTCACTATTTAGTCGTAAAAACGCGTTCAACGACTATTCTGCAACTAGAGTACAGTCGCAAAAACGTTGTTTTCTTGTTGTGTAAGTTTGGGTTTCCACATAATTCGGTTGACATGTTTTACGATTCCCATAGCGCGATCTACTTGGACAAGAATAATTTCTTCCACGAGCAAACAAAACACATAGAAAATAGTTATCACTTCATCAGAGATGTCATTTGAGCAGGAGATATCGTGTTAACTAAAATTGACACTAAAGTGAACCCGACTGATTTACTTACTTAATATCTACATGTGATGAAGTTTGAAGAAGGAAGACGCGATCTAAGTGTGCTCAGAGGAAAGATCAAGCTTTACTAAACCTAGAATAGCTCGAGACTGAGCTAGTGTTTCGATGGCAAATTGTCGGAACAAAAGGAGGAGAGAGAATCCATGAAAGTTCTCTGGTTTTGTTTGAAAAAGAAGATCGAGGTGGAGAATGTGAATTTATCATCCCTTTTTCAGACTTGGGCTAAGACTGCGGTATGGGTTTAATATGTAAACTCAGTTAAGCCCAAAAGATCAAGCAGTTGGATTAATTCCAAAAAGCAATGCTACGTCGTTTGTAGTGTGTCTCTGCACACTGAATCTCGAAGATAAGGTTCATTACACCAGGTGCCAAAAGGTGTGAGCTCGTGACTTCTGAGCTGGACCTGTACGATAGAATAAAGACGTTATCTGGTGCAAGAGGTTAAAATGAGAGAGTAACAAGAAGGAGGAATATTGGAGTCTAGAGAAAGAGTTGTAAACGACTCCTATATTCCTCTATCAGCTTAAATATGGTCTCCATAGTCTGGAAAAGTTGGTTGTTTTTTTATTAGTGTTTGATGAGTTCGAGTCTGATGGTTAGGATGTTAATCTTATAGTTAGTAAGCAATTGAGTTTGATGTCTCAGTTTTACTACTCATTGTGTTTTGTTAAGTTCGAGTGACTGAGTGTTTACAAGATAGTGTCTGTATAATTTAAGAAATGACCAAACCATTCATAAATTTCTTTTAAAACATTTTCGAGGAGATCTATAAACGAAGGATGAAAGACATGGTTAGCATTGCAAAGAACTGCAGAAACACTGCAAATGACCACGACTTCGGAAAATCTCAATAGATGAATATAACTACTTCTTTCCTCAAGTAAAGTAAAAAAATTTCACAATCCACGGTTATAAAGTCATCCCATGTTTTTTATTTAATTATTTTTCTCTTACTGTCTTTAATTATCACAGGCCAATGAGAAGGATGGATGGCGGAATCTTTATGGAGTCAAAAGCGTGACAGAAATCTTTTAATGGGAAAGTGAGAGCAGCCTAATCCCATTTCAGCATTTATGGCCTACCAAGAACAACTGAAGGAAGATCAACGTAAAACTACATCACCATATGCTTTGTAGGTTACTGTTTATTGCACTTGTTAATTTTTTGGGATATGATTTGGCAACTCCTTAATGTTTGAGGCTGTGTATGTAGATCGTTTGTGTCTACATTCTACACATAAGTATATAAGTTAGCAATGTTATTTTGAAAAAAAATGTTTTTTACATTTATTGTACCATTCAAATTACGGTATCACAATTACCAAATTGTAAATTGAAATAATCAAAATTCTATTTTACGAATAAAAGTCACTAAACAGCCGTTAATTATTCGCACTACATACACAAAGTAGTCGCAAAATATCTACCATCAGCCTATCTTGATTTTCTGAATAGTTGATTAGTCATTAAACCGTCGCCACGTAGTCACCATATAATATGACTAAGTTGTGACTATATTAGACAGTAAGACAGTAGTCGGCAAGTAGTGACACAATCATTACCGTAATCAAATCTGGATATTCCAATTAGACGCTGCATAGTCGTTAAATTAGTCATTAAACAGTTTCTAATTAATACAAAATGTTTACCATAATCATATCTGGATGTTCATGTTAATCTTTATATCATCGGTAAATTAATCAATAAATTGTCGCCAAATAGTCAACATATATTACTACTACGTTGTGACTATATTAGACAGTCACGTAATTGTCGACAGGTAGTGGTCTAGTCAGTACAATAATCGTATTTGGATGTTCTGATTAGTCGATAAATAGTCGTTGACCTAGTCATTACTAAGTCGCCAAATTTGACTACTACATTCTGACTATATTGTACAGTCACAAAATAGTTGGCCATTGGTCACCTAGGTAAACGACAATTTGTTGACTACATTTCTCCGAATGCATCTTGACTATGTCATTAATCGCACAATTGTCGCCAAAGAGTCGCAAAATAGTCTATATATATTGCGACAACACTACGCCTATGTTACGATTACCTATGTTAGTCGTAAATATAGTCGTATACCGGAACTATTTTCACGACTATGCATTTTACCAACTAAGGGTTTACAACTACCAACTTTAGTCACTATTTAGTCGTAAAAACGCGTTTAACGACTATTCTGCGACTAGAGTACAGTCTCAAAACGTTGTTTTCTTGTTGTGTAAGTTTGGGTTTCCACATAATTCGGTTGACATGTTTTACGATTCCCATAGCGCGATCTACTTGGACAAGAATAATTTCTTCCACGAGCAAACAAAACACATAGAAAATAGTTATCACTTCATCAGAGATGTCATTTGAGCAGGAGATATCGTGTTAACTAAAATTGACACTAAAGTGAACCCGACTGATTTACTTACTTAATCTCTACATGTGATGAAGTTTAAAGAAGGAAGACGCGATCTAAGTGTGCTCAGAGGAAATATCAAGCTTTACTAAACCTAGAATAGCTCGAGACTGAGCTAGTGTTTCGATGGTGATTGTCGGAACAAAAGGAGGAGAGAGAATCCAGAAAGTTCTCTGGTTTTGTTTGAAAAAGAAGATCGAGGTGGAGAATGTGAATTGATCATCCCTTTTTCAGACTTGGGCTAAGACTGCGGTATGGGTTTAATATGTAAACTCAGTTAGGCCCAAAAGATCAAGCAGTTGGATTAATTCCAAGAAGCAATGCTACGTCGTTTGTAGTGTGTCTCTGCACACTGAATCTCGAAGATAAGGTTCATTACACCAGGTGCCAAAAGGTGTGAGCTCGTGACTTCTTAGCTGGACCTGTACGATAGAATAAAGACGTTATCTGGTGCAAGAGGTTAAAATGAGAGAGTAACTATTGGGATAAGGTAGTTACGATAGAGATAAACTCTATTTAGAGTTGTGATTATCAACAGTTTTTGAGATAAACATCGATTGTGTTTATCCTTACCGACCTTTGTAATATATATAGAGGCATTGAGCCTGATGAATGAATTAAGAAGTTCAGAATACAAAACTTGTCATGGTATCAGAGCTTGAAATCTAAAACCCTAAAAACCTAAACACCTAAACACGTTTTTTTTGGTTCGTCTTGTTACCACAAGCGAGCTGCAACAAATAACTCTGTTTTCAATACGAAAAACAGAGCATCGGAATGGAAATAACAACAGGCGACAGTGAATTGAAATACAAAAAGATCTCTCCCTACGATCTTAGTGCAAACGATAATCCTGGAGCAGTCATATCTTAACCTCTACTCAACGGATTGAATTATGACGAATGGGCTCTCAATTTTCGTATGGCAATTAGCTCACGGAAGAAGTTTGGTTTCCTTGACGGAAGTATACCAAAACCAGCAGGAGATTCACCTTATCTTGAAGATTGGATGGCAAATAATCATCTTCTTGTGGGGTGGATCAAACAAACAATCGATCCCAAAATCAGGTCATCAATCTCGACCAAAGAAATCGCTAAAGACATTTGCGAAATCATCAAGAAACGATTTTCTTTGAAGAGTGGAGCTCGTTTACAGCAACTGCGGAATGCATTAGCAACATGTAAACAGAATGGTTCTACTGTGGACGGCTATTTTGGACGACTAACTAAGATCTGGGACGGCATAGCGGAATGCATGACCTCTAAAACATGCACTTTCAACAAGTGCGAATGTGATCTTAACTCGGCCCATGAGAAAGACAGAAACCTTGCGAATTCATGATTTTCTTGCAGGGCTTGACGACTCCACGCATGGTGTGATTCGATCGCAATTGTGTGCAATTACTCCATTACCTAACTTGGATAGCATCTACCACACGGTTGCTCAGAATGAAACACTGCGCATCAACACAACTCCTGAACGAGCAGTCATGAGCTTTATTACTCAATCTTCTCCAGGCCATATTCTTACTAGGGATATAGTCAAACCAAGCGCAACAGGAGCTGGGGCTTTGCTACGTGGAGGAACTGGAACCAAGGATCCATCAAAGCAATGTACGGTCTGTGGAAAACAAGGACATGATGCTGCTGGATGTTTCAAAGTTATTGGCTTTCCAGAATGGTGGGGTGAAAGAAACCGTAATCGCAACAACCAAGGGGCTGGCCGTGGAGGGAATCTTCCAAAAACGAATGTGGCTCAGATCAACACAGTTCATACAGCTTCATCAGAGCCACGATTTATTTTAACTGACAATGATAGGCAAGGTTTGAGTGGTCTTTCGGATGAACAATGGGCAACAATACAAAAGATGATCAACGCTGGCCATAAACACACGCCCATCAGTGGTAAGAACAATGATAAGATGTGGATCTTGGACACAGGAGCAACACATCATATGACAGGAAGCCTTGATCTGATGTGTGAAATCCGAGATATTACTCCGATCTCAGTTCTCTTACCTGCAAGGGCTGATGTCGTTACCCTAAAACAGGGAACAGTTCGACTTACAACACAATTAACATTGAAAAATGTTTATTATGTTGATGGATTTCACACCAATCTTATTTCGTTTGGACAACTGGTGACTGATAATCATCTTGTTGGTCAAGTTACTGATAAACTTGTGATCTTGCAGGACCGTATTACGAGGACACTGATTGGAGCGGGTGAAAGAGAGGGTTGTACCGGTTTCAAGGTTTTCAAGCCGTTACTTCTCTACAAACTGAAGTTCAGAATGATTTAGTTTTATGCATAACCGCATGGGTCATCCATCTTTACAAGTTACGGAATTGATTCCAAGTGTTAGCAGTTTGTCTAGGAGTAGTAGTAATGAGTTTTTAATAAAGAGTTGTGATGTTTGCCTTAGAGGTAAACAAACACGTCAGAGTTTTCCTGAGAGTACTAATAAAGCAGTAGATATTTTTGATCTCTCATTCATGTGGATTTATGGGGACCTTATCGAACTACAGCCTTTTCTGGATCAAGATACTTCTTGACAATCGTCGACGATCATTCTCGTGCAATCTGGTTGTATTTGTTACATGATAAAACCATGGTGTCGCAGCAACTTAGAAATTTTGTCGCTTTGATAGAGAGGCAATTTTCAAAGAAGCTCAAACGGATACGAACGGATAATGGAACGGAGTTCTTGTGCATGACTCGTTTCTTTCAAGAGAAAGGAATACTACACGAGACATCGTGTGTCCACACACCGCAGCAGAACGTGCGTGTGGAGCGGAAGCATAGACATGTCTTAAACATTGCAAGGTCTCTTCGGACGATTTGAAACCTGGTGGCAATCGCATGTATACTTCTTCATGTAGATCACCATGAAGGAACGCATTGTGAACGTCCATTTGATGGACTTTTCTTTAACTGCAATGTCAAGAAATAATCGAAATATAGTCATACGTGCTACCGGAGCAAACGTATCAGTATAATCAATGCCTTCCTTTTGATGATTCCCCAAAACAACAAGTCGAGCTTTATATCGTTCTATAGTGCCATCTGATTTGTATTTTATCGTGAATATCCATTTGCAACCCAAAGCCTTTTTCCCTTTAGGTAGCTGTTCTAGACGCCATGTCTGAGCTGATTCAAGTGATGCTATTTCTCGTTCAATAGCAGCACCCCATCGAGGATCTTGTACGGCCTCTACATATGACTTTGGCTCGACATTGGCTGTTAGTGCCATTAGGAAATCTCGATGTTTCTGCGTAAAACGTTCACAAGAAACATAATTGCAAATAGGATAAACCGTACCTGAAGACATCTGAGGAGAGGTGATTGTCGTAGAGAGAGAGGAGGGTGTTGAGTTGATTGTATCGACCATATAGTCTTTAAGTTTGGTGGAAACAAACTTCTGTCGTTGTCCCCTCCCAAGGTTTTCAATTTCCCCCGTAGTGTCTGTAATTTCAGCTAAACTTTCAGGTGCAACAGGTTGACTTGTATTGGCAGGAGGTGTACATGTCGTGGCCTGATCAGTCCCACTCAGTCTATGCAATTCGTCAATCAACTCTGGTGTTGATTCATCCTCGTCATCATCTATGTCATGACGCATCTCGTTTGTGGTCGTGAGATGCATGTCATTTGACGTTTTCAAATCTGCGAATGGAAATTTGTGTTCCTGGAACACCACATCCCGAGACACAAAGATGATCTTCCGCTCCAAATCATATAATTTCCAGTCCTTCTTTCTGTATGGGTATCCGAGAAAGACACATCGTCTGCTCCGAGATGCGAACTTATCACCTTTGTGGTCAATGTTGTGAGCATATGCTAAACAACCCATGGTTCGCATATGTTTGTAGCCTGATGGTCGTCCATAGAGTACTTCGAACGGACTCTTTTTCTTCAGCAAAGATGTAGGTGTGCGATTTATCAAATAACCAGCTGTAAGCACACATTCACCCCAATATTCAATCGGAAGACTGGCCTGAAACTGAAGAGCTCTTGGAATGTTCAAATCGTCGTGTGTGTCGTTTATAGAAATCCTTACACGGATTAAAACAAGCACCAAGATGCTGGTTTGCCAAGTTAGGTAATGCGCTCAGAGCTTATGGTTTTACGAAAACTTGGTCCGATTA
This sequence comes from Orychophragmus violaceus, assembly GCA_030180135.1. NCBI lineage: Eukaryota > Viridiplantae > Streptophyta > Magnoliopsida > Brassicales > Brassicaceae > Orychophragmus > Orychophragmus violaceus. The sequence continues at coordinate 62,280,674 of CM058233.1, forward strand.
TTCATTATTTGTTTACTTCAAAAATGGCATACGACTGCGGGTTCTGGTCTATGTAGACGACCTAATAATCTCCGGATCCTCTCCAGAGGCGATTGCGCTGTTCAAACAATATCTAGAAACTAGTTTCCACATGAAAGATCTCGGAGCTGTCAAGTACTTCCTTGGACTCGAAGTTGCAAGAAGTTCCAAGGGCATCTATATTTGCCAAAAGAAATATGCTACGGATATAGTCTCAGAAGTGGGCCTTCTCGGTTGCAAACCAGCTGGATCTCCCATCGATCAAAACCATACATTGATTCTGGCTAATGGAGCATATCTTGCGGATCCCGGAACCTACAGGAGGCTGATTGGCCGCCTTATATATCTTTCAGCAACAAGACCGGACCTGGCTTACTCCATTCATACGTTGTCACAGTATATGCATACACCACGAGAAGAACACTGGTTGGCTGATATACCATGGATTTTAGGGATTTTAGCCATGGTATATATCTTATTTATCGAGTCTTTTAGTATGTTTTGGAGTCTTTTCAGGTGTTTTATAGGTTTAATGACATCTGGAGCTTAATTGGACGTTTTAGGAGCATTTGGAGCAATTCTGCACTATTTAGAGACTTCACAGAGTTCACTGGCTGCGTTTTCGCCTTGCAACGGTCGTTGCAGTTCTGCGCCCAAAAATCTGCATTTTGGAGAAATTACAGTTTTTGCCCAGAAACTTTTTTAGACTTGCAAAAAGGCCCCCAGACGTGTTTTAGACTATATATTAGGGTTTTTAGCCACTTGTTTAGGCTACGCTTTACTTAAGTTTTATTTTATTTCAGAGAGAGAGAGGGGCTGATCTTGTTCTTGAAAGAGAGAGAATTTTGAACCCCAGTTCTTTATTTGATTTTATAATATTTGGTTTTCTATTCATGATGTTTTCTGTTTTGATGATCATGTCTGAGTAGATTACCTGTTAGGTTTAGGGATTCTCATTAGGGATTTCATGGAATTATAGGTTAATAAATCTGTAGGGATTCATATATGTTAGTTCTTCATCTAGGATTGTTCTTACTGCTTAATCTGAATTAGCTACCCAGATTTATGATGTTAGGTTGATTGATACAACGACAGTTGGTTGATTAGCTAGAAAGAACCTAGATGAGCAATTTAATTACTCGCAAAGGAATTTGGTTTAATTAGATTGTGAACATATCGAACTTGGAATTAAGGCTGGTTTAATCTGTTAGTAATTGCAAAGGAATTTGGATTGCTGCACTTAGACTTAGAGAATTCTCGCAACGACAGTTGGTTAATTCTATATATGTGTTTGAGTTCTAGAATAGTTCTTAATCAGATCCCGATTGATTGATTAGTTTATGTTCCTGATTTCCTGAGAATTCCCTGGACTTAACGCTTCGCTCCCTTGCTTGCAAACTCGCCTGATTTACTTTTTCCTTGCTTTTTAGTTTTTCATCATATTTGCTTTCTCCTAGTTTAATCTTTTCTGTTCTTAATTTATCGTTGATCGGAGTCCTTGTGGATTCGATACCCTAAGTACTACATCACTGTGCACTTGCAGTTAGTATAGGGATTAAAACTCGACCTATCATTGGCCGCATTGAAAGTGGTAAGATACATCAAAGGGACGCTTGTACAAGGGGTTTTGCTTCGCGCAGACTCACCTATGCATCTAACCGGCTGATGTAATGCTGATTGGGGAGCATGCCCTTCACTAGAATACAATTTCCTGGAAAACACGGAAACAGGATACAGTTTCGAGATCATCGGCAGAGGCCGAGTATAGAGTAATGACTGAGATCAGAGCCGAGCTGCGTGGACTCAAGACACTCTTGTTTGAGTTTGGAATCAAACATGATGCGCCAATGACGATCATGTGTGATAGTAAACCGGCCATTCACATCAAAACTCAAATAATTGTCGGCATTTACTTCATGCACCGATCGATGATGGCTCCAAATCGTGAATCTCATCCTCGATTTCTTCCAACTCCACAAATTTCCTACATACTCTGACACTTTTTGTAGCACATGAACGAACTCTGTAGAACTCCTCAATGTGATGGCATTGCACCGGTACTTCGGATTAGCATCCATTCTCCTAGAAAGAGTCCCATCTTGCCTCTTCAAAGACCCATAAGTCTGTATAACCTGAGTTTCCAGCTCTTTAACATGGGTGTTCAGAGCATCGATCTTTCCATTCCATTGAAGTCCACTGTACTCTTTTGCTGACCCTTCAAAAGTTGTTCCAGCATAGCCTTAATCTCAGACTGCTCATTTTGTGGAGAAGGAGTCTAATAAGATGATGCACCATAAGTCTTGCTGAAACTGTTGTTGTTCCTAAGATTGTTGTTGTTGAAAGGCTTCTGATACTGAGGCTTAGGAGAAAAACCATAAGAGTTTTGATTACCTGTGAAGGTGTTTCTTTGACCCATTCCACTATAGCCACCTCTGCCTTGCTGATTCCCAAACATTTTACCCTGAAAACCAGTCTCACCAACATAGTTCACATCCTCTTCATCACAGTTATCCTCAGCTTCAAATTTTTCAACCTCTTGATCAAATTGGACCTGATTCTTCCCAACCCGAATGATGTGAACATAATAATTCTTGTTCTTCATATATGAAATTTGAGTTCCATCCACATTTCCACCTGCTTGCTTCCTCTCTAAATCAGCATTCTTGATGCTATTGCTAGACACCAAGTTGTTAATCAGCTCCTTAGCTTGCTATGGAGACCTCATGTTGAAGTTTTCATTGCTGGAATCGTCCAATCCTATTTGATATCTCCAATTTATATCTCTGAATAAAATGCCTAGAGCTGAATTTCAGAGAAACAATGATGTGGACAATCGCGTTAGTACATATTGAAGTGTATCCAAGCATCCATGAAAGCTAATGTAGGACCTTGTTTGAACTGGATAATCTCTTCCTTCAACTGATTAGATCTAGCATCATAATAGAAGTTTTGAAGGAACTTCTTCATGGTCGCATCCCATGTGGTAGGAGTACCTGATGGAATCTGCTTTAGCCAGTTTGCAGCCTCCCCACTAAGATAGTGTGAGAAAAGCTTGTAGTGCAGGAATTCATAGATCACTCCATTTTGCTTCATTCCTATAATCAGATCCTCAAATCTTTCGATATGGTCCATAGGATGCTCATGTGGAAGACCATGGAACAAATGTTGTCCAACAAGAGAGTAGTAGGATGTATTCAGCTCGAAGTCATTCCTCTGAATCATAGAAGATCTGATCACATACCTGTTAGCATAGAACTCGTCAAGTCTATTGTAACCAGCAAGAGTCCTCCCAGCTTGTGCATTCCCTTCGCATGTGCAACAAAGCAGGTTGTTCAACAACTTTAGCTTGTTTTGCACCTGCAACAACAACTGGTGCTACAATGGGGTTTCCTTCCCCCATCAAGTTTCTGACCCTGATTGTTATAGGCATTACCATCATGGTCTCTCGGAACACCAACCTCATCCTGAATCAATACCAAGGCACTAGGATTCAACATCGTACCTGGTTTATGTGCTTTCCTGTTTATCCGTTCTAGCTTTGCGAGCTCCTGGTTTCGAAGAAACAAAAGCTCTTTGTTCGGATTGCTTATGAGTGCACGATTAGACATGCACTATCTGATAACGAGCATTGCTTCGACCGATGCAGGTGAAGCGTCGATATATGCATATGTTCTTCAAGTACTATCCGATTTCGCTAACCGTGTCTATTGATCCCAAAGCGGTGTCGATCGATGAAAGTATTCTTCACGCAACCTAAAACACGTAAAACGACAAAACAAGAAAATTGGAAGTAAAACTAAAAAAATTTAAAGCCTAGTCTAAACTCTAAAGTTAAATCTATCGAAGACTCAAAAGAGTCCCCGTCAACGGCGCCAAAATTTGATACTCTCAAAGTTTTATATCCCTAGAGCTATATTGCAAGTGCAAAGAGTACAATTGTAGTATATAGAGGTCGAACCACAGAGACTCAAGATTCTTACGATAAATCTAATAGCGTTGAATTAAGCAAAGCAGAAACAATTCAAAAGCAATTAAATCGAAACAGAAATGTAAATCAGACGGTTTGTAAGCAATAAGGAAAAGAGTCAAGTCAAAGAAGTACTCAGAAAATCAAGTAATAAAGATCTTATCATGTCAGGATCTAATTAAGCACGGTTCTAGAACTCAAACTATAGATGTAAAATAAGCCATTTTTTATTGCGAGACTTTACTAAGTCTAAATCTTAAAATCCAAATTTCTTTACAGCTTCTAAGACTAAACTAGCATTAAGAATATGTTTGATTTGTTCACAAATTATCTAAGCCAAGACGTGGCTGCTTTGAGATTCTCGAGGAAGACGTGGCATGTTACATTTGAGTTAAGTTTCTTGATTTATTCATACTAATTCGCATAGCACAGTTTGTTTGATGATTCACTACAAAATTGGTGTGAATGTTTTACATTCAGCGAATCGGAAGACTTTGGTGTATTGTCTCGTACAAGTAGAGACAAAGAAGGTAGAGCCGGGAAAAACCAAACTCGGTTACAATCCCATGGAGGATTTTAACTGCTTCTCGGCGTCTGGTAGAAAATTGAAGACACATGTTTGATCACCCAAGAAAGAAGAGCAGCTTCTGAGCTTTTTTAGGGGCTTAGTTCTTATAAGTTTTTGACATTCCCTTGGATATTTAAATTATTAACATCACCCACATCTTAAGTTTGTAAATTTGGAGACTACATGTAGTGAATCAAAATTATTTTTCTTGATTTTTAGGGATGGTAAAGTTGCTTGAAGACATAATGAGAGTAACTAGTGAGAGTAACAAAGGCATGATGGGTGATATAGGAGAAGCCAAGAGAATATACGAGTATCTTGAAAATTGAAAAGGTTTAAAGACTAAGTTTAATTGTTTCTTGAAGCATATTTTTCTTTGTGAATACACAATTAGGATCATTTATTTTATTTTCCATTTTTAACACTTTGATCTAACTCTATTGTGGTTTGTTTTAGCGTACCAATAAATGTCATTTTTTTGTTTACTATATTGACAAAAGCTTATAAATAAAAAAAAAATCAGAACGAACGACAAAAATAAATTTACAGAAAATGAATGCTATATTATATATATATATAAGTTTTTGGTGACAATATTATATACAAAAATATAACACAAGAAATTGCTATCGTAAGAACTACTAGATTTTGACCCGCGCTTAGAAAGCGCGGGTTTATTTTCTTTATAAATTTTCATTTTTATTTTTATTTTGTTCATAGTAACTTAGATTTTTAATTACGTAATCTAATTTTGATTATAATTGTTTAACCCGTATTATAAAAAGTGAGTTAATAATTTAGATTATTTTAAAAATGAATTGTGTGTTATTTGGGAAGAGATACTAAAATAACGATTTCACATTATATATTTTAATCCGTGTTGTATCGTAAGATCATGATTTGAATATATATATATATATGTGTGTGTGTGTGAAAACAACCATTGTAAAAGTTATGTGGTATAAGTTTAATATATATATATATATCTGTGTGTGTGAAAACAACCATTGTAAAATTTATGTGGTATAAGTTTAATTTTATTGCATTTATCTAAATATTATGTTATATAACAATAAATAATTATAAAAAATTATTATGTTTTATATTTAATAATTAAATATTTACGAAAGTAGAAACAAAACAATCCGTTTATATATATATATATATATAAACGGATTGTTTTGTTTCTACTTTTCAAATTTTATATATAATTTTCAAATTTTATATATACACATGTTGTAATAGTATATATAATTTTCAAATTTTATTGAACAACCCGTTAAAAACTGCATTCAAACATAAAGTATAATTTAACGCCTCAAATATTTGAATAATATAAATATGGAATAATTTTAATATTTTTATTAAGTTTAAAATATATCAACTGAAATTATTTAATATATATATATATATATATTAAACTAATGCGTAGATTTTTTAAAGAAAATTTATAATCGAAATTGGCTAATTTATTTTTCAACCCATTCAATATTTAAATATTTTGCAATTTGATGGAAGAACCCGCTAAAAAGTGCAATCGTAAAAACATCAATCGTAATATATATATATATATATATATATATATATATATATATATATATTTATTAAGTTTAAAATATATCAACTGAAATTATTTAATATATATATATATATATATATTAAACTAATGCATAGATTTTTTAAAGAAAATTTATAATCGAAATTGGCTAATTTATTTTTCAACCCATTCAATATTTAAATATTTTGCAATTTGATGGAAGAACCCGCTAAAAAGTGCAATCGTAAAAACATCAATCGTAATATGTATATATTTATATATATATATATATATATATATATATTTTTTTTTTTTTTTGAAACAAAAATAAAGAAGATATTAGAATATATTATAAATATATTTTGAATTAAATAATAAATTGTAGAATATATATATAATATTTATTTTAATAACTTAATTATGCTTGATTTTATTTCTTTAAGTTAAATTTTAGTTAAGAATAATTTATAATATTTATTTTAATATTAATTTCGAAATTAATTATTATTTTACTAAATTTTTGAAAAAGATTTTTGTTAGATATGATTATGATAGAAAAAGGAAAACAAAAGATATTATAAGATATTATGAATAAATCAAATATAAATTGTTTTACAGTTTTATCCTTAATGAACGATACAATTCCTAATAAAATCAAGGGCAAATTTCGGAAACAACATTTATGTACCATGGCCAAACTCCAATTTTTTAATAGTATTGACTAGATTTTGACCCGCACTTAAGTGCGGGTTTAATTTTCTTTACAAATTTTACTTTTTATTCATTTTGTTAATAGTAGTTTAGATTTTTAATTATGTAATCTAATTTTCATTATAATTGTTTAACCAACATTATAAACAGTGAGCTAGCAATTTAGTTTTTTTTTAAATGAATTATGTGTTATTTGGAGGAGATATATCGTAAGGATTAAGAGATTAAAATAACGATTTCGCATTATATATTTTAATTTGCGTTGTATCGTAAGATCATAGTTTGGAAAAATATATATATGTGAAAACAACTATTGTAAAAGTTATGTGGTATATGTTTAATTGTTATTTTATTTATCTAAAATATTATTTTATAAAATACATGTTGTAGTCGTATATATAATTTGCAAATTTGATGGAACTATCCGTTAAAAACTTCATTCAAACATAAAGCATAATTTGACGCTTCAAATATTTGAATAATATAAATATGAAATTATTTTATTATTTTATTAATTTTAAAATATATCAGCTGAAATTATTTACTATATGCGAATTTTTTTTTAGAAAATTTATAATTGAGATTGTCTAATTAAATTTTCAACCCGTTTAATTAATTAAATATTTGTTAGTTTGATGGAAAAACCTGCTAAAAAGTACAATCGTAAAAACATCAATCGTAATATGTGTATATATATTTGAAACAAAATAAAAAGATATAAAAATATATTTCAAATATTTGGATAATATAAGTATGAAATCATTTTAATATTTTATTAATTTTAAAATATATCAGCTGAAATTATTTACTATATGCGAATTTTTTTATAGAAAATTTATAATCGAGATTGGTTAATTAATTTTTCAACCCGTTTAATTAATTAAATATTTTTCAGTTTGATGAGAAAACCTGCTAAAAAGTACAATCGTAAAAACATCAATCGTAATATATGTATATATATATATATATTTTTTTGAAACAAAAAAAAAGATATTAAAATATATTATAAATATATTTTGAATTAAATCATAAATTAAGATCATAAATTAGAGAATCTTAATTTATATATAATAGTTGATGTATAAATTATTCATTATATTTATCAATTAATTTGTTTTGATTTTAATTAATTAGGAAAGTGGGACCTATTAGATTTTGGTTGTTTGGTTACATGTTTAATAATTGTCTTGTTTGGAAACATGGATTGTAGAGATAATGTTATATTCCCTAATTACCCTTAATGAAGGTTACAAATCCTAATAATATTAAGGGCAAATTTCAAGAACAACATTTATGTACCATGGACAAACTCCAATTTTTTAATAGTATTGATTGGAGGCAAAAAACGCTAAATTAAATAGTCAAGCCATAGCATGACGAAAAAGCGACGTATCTGAATTTTAATCATAGGTAATGACAGAGCGTTTATAAAACGTACGCTCTAAACCGTTATTGTATTGAGTAATTGCATTTTTTCAAGTACTAATAATATTCAATAATCTTGTAGTGAACATTGTTCCACGATCTTTTCATGTGTTTTACCTCACTCACACGATACTGCAAACTACTTTTTAAGAAATCACTTATCTTTTAATTGTTTCTGCTCAAGCAAGCTTAATTCTAAAAGTCATTATAGACAAGTGATCAAAGAAAAAGGCACTTTATTAACCTATGTTGTCAAATCAATTTTTAAAAAAATCTTCGTATATATCAAAAACCGAGATGTCACACTTTATTAAATAGTACACCTTAAACCAAGGTCAACTTCTAATGCAACTTTGGAAAAATAGTTAGAACTCATTGATATACAACATTAAAAGAAAAACTTCAAATAATGATTTTAACAAAAAAACATCAGGATAATGCATAATAAAAATAGAGGAACGTGAGAATATGACTCCATGTACAATAAATAATAAAACTTTATATAAACAAACAAAAATACTTTATTATAACTCCATACATTTGGCATCTGAAAATGATTTATTCGTTTAAATATATTAGAAACGACTTCAAACAATACTACTAAAATGAGACAACTTATAATGCAGATTGGAAAATATTAAATTTGTCGAAATTACAGATAAACATTTTAATCAACTATATTCAAGATGAAATAAATATTTCATATAATGTATCCAAACATAACCTGGTCATGGTCAGAGTCGTGCTTAATCCTATCCTATATATAAAAGATGAAGAGGAGGCTCTCGTGCGTTGACACATCAGCCCCCGCACATTGAAATACTACGACCTGAAAGACTGAAAAATGTAACAAATATGAAAATTAAAAAATGATAAGAAGGTTGAAGGAAATAAAAATTTCAAAAAAGAAAATTCGTAAAAATTGAAAACTAAAACTTGTAAAGACATGTAATTTAAATTAATATTGCTTGTGAACTCATGTTATTTTCATCATATTATAATGATTATAAAAAATAAAAATCTGTAAATAAATATATAAAAATATTAATTTTCAAAATAATTATCAAAATATATAAAATATTTAAATAACAAAACAAAATCCGCGCATTTACGCGGTTTCTCTCCTAGTATATATATATAAAAAAAAGGCAAGCAATGTTTTTAAAACCGGACCGGCGACTAAACCGGTAAAATTATTGGGTCATGGGTTAATATGGTCCGACCGGATTCGACCGGGTTCAACCAGATTTGATGATAATTTAATATATATATATAATGTTATTAATTTCAAACTATCAAATAAAACACTTCAATAAACATAATTTTTAAAAACATGTGCAACAATTATTAAAAAAAATACTTCAAAGTTTAAATGTTAAATCAACAACGTTCCAAAATATTCAAAAATGTTGAGACCTAGACCAAAAGACGTTATGAAACACCTTAAATTGATAATTTATCTTCAAAACATATTGTTCACCAACATACACATAATGCCTCTTAAATACATAGTTTTTACTTTCTATGTTATTCAACCATTGAAAGAAGAGATAAGATATAGTAACACGTTTAATCTTACTTTTAAATAAATATTTAAAACTAATATAGTTATATTTGATTGTTTAAGAAAGAAAAAGTAATTAACAAAATATAAAATAATATTTTTTTTATAAAACCCGGTTTGATACGGTTCAATGGGTCGCCGGTTTTCGGTTTTTTGGCGGTCCAACCCGGTTTTTTAATCGGTTCAACTACCATTGGGTTTTATAATCAACCCAACCCGGGTATGCTTCCGGTTCGTGGTTCAACCCGGTCCGACCACCGGGTCGGTCCGGTTTTAAAAACACTGAAGGCAAGAGACAATTGCCGCGTCACTTCACATTTTATTTTTTGGGACCCCAACTTTCATAATTCTATCAATTTCAGTTGGTTAAATACAACTGTATATTTGACCAGAAAAACAATTAACATATGTCATGGTTTATTTTTGGTAATAGTTATTTACAAATTTATTTGTGGTAAGTATGTTTCTTGTTTGGATTGGGGATTTAGATTTGATATGTTTACTCTCTTTTTTTTGTATATGTGTTCTTTTTCAAAAAAAAATTATTATCACATAAGTTATTAATTCATTTGGTATTAATACTAGAGAATTCAACATTATTGACTAAATCTCTAACTTTACAACTACAGTTTATCATTTTTTGTTATATATATATATATATATGTGTGTGTGTGTGTGTGATTTTATTGGGTCAATGTTTGATGAATACATTTAAACAATCTTCATAAATAATTTCTTATATTAAATATTTTGTTTTCTACTTGTTTGTTTTCACATATCATATCTAAATCATATATATGTTTTAAATATAACTGTATTCATATTTATTAAATATAAATCTCTAACTTTACAACTACTGTTTATCTATTTTTGTTTCATCCCTTATTTATTTTTGTTCTAAATATAAATTTATTCAAAAACTAATTTAATGAGAAATAGAATTACAATTTACATAGACTAAAATAGTTTTTTCTAACTAAAATCTAGAACTTTGAACCCCAAATTTTCGATCTATAATATGTGGTCCAATGCATCCGCTTTGTTGGTTACATGGTGAGCACGGCTCTCATTAGTCGTTGACTAATCTATTATGCATGCAATCACGCGATTTGCTTGCTCACGCAAAATATTTATTCCCAACATGGAGTGTATACACTACAACAAATATGGTCTACAGTATCACTTATAAGTGTCAAAAAAAAATAATTGATGATAGTTAAAATCATTTATTAAAAAATAATATTAAACATGTGATTTTAAATCAGTTACAATAATTGATAGTATATTAAGATGATTAACATCATTTAAAATAAAACTGATACAAATCAATATTAGCTTACATCATTTTTTAAAAACTAACACAAATATCTATATTTATATCAGTTGCCCAAATGAAATATTTGCTTAATTTTATTAGTTTCAGTTAACTAAAAGATATAAAACTAGCATCAATAATAAATAGCAGAACATACGTTGTTTAACATCAGTTATGATTACTGATATTGCTTAACATCAGTTCACTCAAAATGATACAAATCAATGGTAATTTACGTTTGTCCCACATCGGTTGGAACAAGAGGAAGGAGCACAAATTTTTTTTATATAATGGAATATTATGTCTTCTATCTATGTATGACAAATAGTTATATTACTAATAACCAATAGAAATATTTTTTATTTAAAAAATGTCTAAGTTGCCAAAAATAAAATTTTTAGTAGATATTTATTCTATAAAATAATATAAGGTTAATCTAGATTAAAAAATCACGTTTAGGAAAAGAAAAAAAAGGTTAATCTAATATAAACTACACATAAATTATTATATCATTTATTAAAATGATACTAATTTTGGTATCACTTATTTATAATTGACATAACTATTATATTAATTAACATAAATGATATAAATATTTAAAATCAATTGTTAGAACCGAAACTAATGTTTTTATCATTTATTTCGATTGATGCGAAATTTAACATCACTTATAGCAAGTGATAAAAATTAATGTCATTTAACGAAATGATGAGAATAGTTGCATCAATCGGTTTTAAATGATACAAAGTATTAGAGTCATCACTTCCAACGTCATTTATATTAGTGATACAAATGAACTTGCATCAATAAAAAAGTGATGTTAATAAATAAAATAAATGATGTAACACGTTCTATTTTGATATTTCTCGTCTAAATAGGCTTTTTTTTCTTTGACTTCTAACTAAATTTTTTTTTACAATTACATTACTTAAAATTTATTTTTATATAAGACGGACGCGGGCGTGGAGTTCACGCGATCTTCCGATTTTCTCTCTAACAAAGAAGAGTTTTTTCGTCGGCGGTTCTTCGTTTCGAGGTCTCTTCGGTGCGTGACGGCCTCCGTCGTTGCCGGGAGAGGCCTCCTTAGGTCTTGTCTGGTTCATGGTGAGCCGGGGTCTCCGTCTTGTGCCGGAAGTGTCGCGGATTGCTTGTCGGGATCGCAGCATGTGTTTCTTCACGGCGGAACAGGAGAAGGCGAGGGTTCTTCAAATCAATGGATCTCGGTAAGTCATCGGTTTGTCTACCGTTAGAGGACTGCGGCGGAGCGAATCATGTGCAGAGGGAAGGAGAGGAGAAGTAGATCGGGTTTTCTTTTATGCGGAAGTCGCCGCGAAGATAGGTGGGTTGGAGCTGCGCGAAGAGGAGGTTCGGCGGTGGTCTCTGTCCATGCTCGTCTGAAGATGCTCCAAAAGGCGACTGGTGCTAGCCCTTTGGCTCGACGGCCTCAACAGATTCTCCTCGTCCGGCAAGGTAAGACTTGCGACAGACTGTGAGAATTAGATCGATGAATCGGGGAAGAAGGAAGAGGTGCCGACGAAGGATGCAAGCCTCGGCGTGTGTCACCGGTTCGGTCCGTGGCCGGCGACTCCGTACTCGCAACCGTCGTGTATCGGAGGTGGAGTCGCCGGAGTGTCCCTAAGCAAATCGCCGTCCACCTCCGATTTTCTTTGTTCGATGTACGATTCTCTTCGGTTAGGGTTTGTCTTTTTTGCTTCTGGTTATCAGTCGGTTATGTAGCCCGGTTATTTCCCGGTTTGGCCGGTTCGGATTATATAATATAATATTAATAAAAAAAAATTATATATTTGTGCCTTTGTTTAAGATGGAAAGGGCACTTTCATACGTTACATAAAATCAGAGGCCATCATCCCATGATCTCTATCTTATATATGTATATACGAACTCCTTTGTTTAATTATGCGGGCATATTGTACCAAGTCCTTTTCATATATTAAAAGAACGAAAAGTATGGAGTTGTTTTCTTTTTTATTTATTTATTTTGAATATCTTGGAAGTTCTGGGGCTTAGGCCCATAATCTCCCATGAGCCCGAAGTCAGCCTTTAAATAATCCGATTTAAAGACTACCGCTTCGTACCAAAAAGGGTTTGAACTCGGGGTGCAAAGAAACCAACCCCTCTTGTGTTATCACTAAGCCACCACCTCTTTGGTATGAAGTTGTTTTCTTGATAAAATATATGTAGAGTTATTTATAATCACAAATCAAAAAGACAAAAAGTCATATTTTCATTATAAAGATGGTTTTTGTTTAATTTGATTGGCGTAATAGTCAGTCGTCATACGCGACATCACATAGCATAACTAGGTCAAGAGGTATGTGCTGGGTTTTAAAAATTTACCACTAATATGTTTTGCTGCAAATGAAAAGTATAAATCTAGCAAATCGAATAATTATATAATTTGTTACTTTTGTGACCCGGTCACGAAGCCAGAATGGGAAAGTAAAAATTCTTGTGGATTCAGGAAGGTTTAAACAAAGTCTGGATATTTAGGTATTCGGTTCGGTTTCAGGTAAGAACTGTTCGGTTTCTGATATTTTGGTTCTAGAGTTTTAAGATCCGTCATATATTTGCAGATTCTTGTGGTCAAGTAGTTGTGGACGGGCTTTGGATGCTACCACGTTCTGGGTTCGATTCTCCTGCCATGCGAAACTAAGTCACATTTGTTTAGGTCACCAACATATATATGAGCCTTGCTTTAAGGGCCCATTTGAATACCCGGAGAGAGAGTCTATCCATAGGCTGCACCTCTCCTTGGGATTAGTCTGAGCTCCTCTATAGGCTCGGGATACCCCCAAATTAGAAAAAAGATCCATCTGATATTTTACAATTTTTTGTTAGGTTTCGATTCAGTTCCTGTCGATTTCGGTTCGGTTCCGGATACCTATAAAAAAAATCTTACAAAAAAATAGAGTCGATTAGTCGGGTATATTTGAATTATAACATCACATGCAATATCCATTAATGAGTCTTTTAATGAAATGATTTTTTTTTTGTAAAAAAAGAGAGGTAAGAGTCCACACTCGAAACAAAAAGGAAAAACTTGGTAGAGTCTTAACTATAAATAAAGTTATTTTCTTCTAAAACTTACTTTCTCAAACAATTGAGCTTAGTAAAATCGTGGCACATATGTTTATATATATTGGGTTAAGTTTAGTATATATGTATATATATTTTTCAGGTATTCTGATACCCGATCGGGTAACTGTTCGATTCCGGGTATTACCGAATACCCACGGTTTCAAAATAAATTACCCATCAGGTAAATAATATATAACAATATCAGTTTCGGGTTGGTCCATTTTAGTTTGGTTCGGGTAATCGGTTCCGTTTAAAATGCACATGCCTAGTTTAAACCTTAATCCCTTGGGAGAAGAATTTTTTTTAATGGAACTACTGATCAATCAAGAAAATTGTGCCAGATCAGATATAAACAAGATTTGGGTCTTAAATGTGCATCCTTCTTGGGATTTCGGAGTAGTGCTTCCTGCTCAGAATGTCTGAGCAGTGCATTCTACTCGAACTTTTCGAGCAATGTATCCTTCTCGGACTCCGGGCAGGTTGTACGAGCGCCTGTGCTTGTCCATGGATTTTGTTGAGTTATCGGCTGTTTAAACAACCCATATGAAGAAGTTTTGATTGCTCTGAAGTTTGGCTAAATGTTTTTGTACGTTTCTACGAAATTCCATTCATACGAAACGTCGTCCGTACGAAGCGTTATTTGTACGGAAAATGACTATGTTCGATTGCATAATCAATATTCCACTATTGATTTCGTCAAGGGGGATTTTGATCCCAACAGTTAGCCCCCTAGCTCTTTATACTCGAGTGTGATGATGGCGAGCTTTAAGTATTTGAGGCAAAAACAACTGTCTGAATGTTCTGGTCTATCTGTTCTTCTCTTCGATGACTGTTTAGTCGTACCACCATTATAATCGTAGCTATATTGTCGACGACATAAGATGTAGCTATCCGTGGATATAATAGACACAATTTGGTACAACTGAATTTGTAGCTATAGCTAAGAACGTCTACAAAAGGTGTCATAGTTATAGAGCTACAAACTTTGATGGGTGTGATTGTGGATGTATAGCTGTGATTGTGACCGCTGCTATTTGTGCCTATCATATCTACAAATTGCTACACATAATTTCCTAGTGATGGCTACGGATATCTACGAAGATTTTTGTGGCTAAATAGCGATGGATCACAACTTCCTTAACTCATGGTTATTGTATCCACGAACTATGGTAGTAGCAATCCGTAGCCAGGTAGATTAATAGTATAAACGAATTTTGCTCTATTGATTTGAAAATTGCCAATTAAAATTCTTAATCGAATGTAAATTTTACTAATTAAACTAATCAAATAAGAAGTAAAAGTTAAAATCCTAATTAGATTAATACGGACATAGAGTTAATTTACAAAGAAAATGAATTATAAACTAAAGACATCTAATGATGTTCTTAGATTACAAAAGATACACCTAAAACATACACCCTAAACTACTATATATTGTGATGTCTGAGATTTGGGTTGGCTGTTTTCTAGATTCAGAATGTGGACTTGGAGCAGCAGATACATCACTTTCATGGGGAGAAACAGGTTGGTATGTCACAGGGTCAACTCCATTCGTCTGCAGAAACACTTTCATGCCATGTTTCAATCCAGCTATTGAGCCTTTCATCTTTGACATTTCCTCCTTTGCTTCCGCTTTCTTGATTAGTGAAGCAGGTGCCGTCTCATTGGGATGAGCATGGACAAACTGAATTGTGGCAATTGCATAGATACACCCTTTAGAGTTGGGAGCTTTCTGCTGAAAATGCAACAAGAATCAGTAAAAGCAAAAAAAAACATCTAAATAACAAAGAGCTAAACAACAGAACATCTACATAACCACAGTGATTCAACAAGGAGTTCTGAACAAATAATTAACAAGGAGATCATCTCATAACCACAAAACATGTAAACCTTTCAGAACCATATTCCAAAACAAATATTCAACAAGGATTCGAAACCATATTCTAACAAATCAAGTATTCTAACTGTGAGATCTGAGATTCACACTAAGAATTTGTAATCGTGGATTTGGACTTTTGGATATAGAAATGGTATAGGTTTCCTATGAATCAAAGACTTTATTGAGATTGATCGTCGAGATAGAACAAACACAATCGAATAGAGGTACAAAGTATGATAATCAAGCTATCTAGTCAAAGTTTTCCTTATTAGGGTTGGAATGTCTTGAATGAATCGCCACTTCTTCTTTAAATACTCTCGACTTTTATCTTCTTGTTCTGATATTTCGGCCTTGCCGTGATAACGATCTCCTGGATTTGCGGAAATCAATTGAACCGACGAAGACCAGGTCGCTCTATCTCCGCATCGTCTCCTACCGAGCTCGAGCTCGATCACCTCTTACTTCGGCGTTGCTTGGGCATTGTCAAGATGTCAATCGTATGGGCCCAACAAAGGATAACGGTCGATCTCTCTGTCTTGATTATGGAACGGGCTCATGATTATGGGCCTTAGTTTGGTTTTTTATGGGCCGGATTTCTTAGAGGGAAATCCAGTACCAACAATAGCCCCCCAGCCCATTAATTTTGACAAGTCGAGGTTTATGGGCGGTGGACGTTCTTGAGAAGACGCGCATGCGCCCTGGGTGTCAGAAACCCTAATAATCATCTCGGCTTCATCTTTGGATCTTGTCATCATCGGACGGTTGAAACCGAGCGCGTGGATCGAATTGATCTATCTGTAGCGCGTGTGTTGTCTCAACTCACGTTATCCAGAGAAAAACTTTATATGCCGTCGATCTGGTCAATCGTCAACGGTTGAGATCTCCCGATTCCGATAAATCTTATCGGCCTCGATCTATGCGGATGTGAGTTAATCATCAGCCGCTTGCTCTTGACCGTAGATATGTGTCAACGGTCAAGATCGTAAGAGATCGAAGGATCTTAACTGTCTCAATCTTTTGTAATCATTTTCAAACTTTAAATCGAGCGGTTGAGATTGTAGGATACGAAAGATCCCGCGGATCTCGAGGGAGGAGGTGCACGAGTTGGCTTAAAAGGAGAAGTTACCTAGCACGATTCCCATTACTGCTCGCACTACAAATCGACAAGGTAACTTCTTCTTCCTTACTTTAGCTCTTAGGGTTTATCAGTCTCCTGACTGCATCGACGTTCCTAATATCGAGCCATTTGCTGACACATATTTTTTTGTTTTTCTTTGTAGAGGCTCCTGAATCGTTACCTCTGAACCCGATCACATCGAGTTTAATTGCTCGTCTCCGGAGAGGAGATATCCGTTGATCTAGCTTTTCAGACCAACGAATTTGAGCTGCTCTAGGTCCGGCAGCCCGACGGCCTCTTTCGTACCAACCTCGACTTTCGCAAAACGAGTCGCGCTCCCCTCACCAGCCCGCTTCAAATCGAGTTGTTCAGGCTTCGCTTCAGATCGCCGAGCGGACTGGAGAAAGTAAGTATCCTGGTTGGTTCGTGCGAAGGTTTCTAGTACTGTATATCTCTTCTCTTCTTTAAAAAAAAAAAGAACTGACTCGAGTCCGTTTTGTCCTCAGATCGACTTGTTTCGAACGACAGCTCTACCGCCAGTACTCCTTTTTTCAAAAAGATGTCGCGAAGGTCGAGAAGCCGTAGGAACGGGAAGGATCCCGTTGATCTGGCGAGGAAAATGAAGGTCGGGGACTTGAGTAACGCCCTCCTTTTCGCGATGGGCGAAACTCTTCCTCCCCCTCCCTCGATTCCTCCTCATAACCCTGTTCAAATCTATCTTCCTCCGGCTACAGGGTCCGGGGAGGCGAACATGGAGGCGGAGGATTTACCTCCCTCTTCGACCGGGCAGGAACTAGCCCAGGTCCCGTCCGGGGAGCATGCTTTACGCGACTCTCGGTTAAACGGCTCGAGGGGATTGAACGGTCGGAGTTGGGGTGGCCCTCCTCCTCCTGCAGCGAAGCGCCAAAGGACCGACGTGGAGGTGAGCTCAAAGAGGCCGAGCCAAGGCATGGAGGTGAGGCCCGCCTCTTCCGGGTCCTCCGGCTCTTTCAACTGGCGTTTCAGGCACCAGAAGGAATGTCCGATTGCGAATGATCCAAAGGGTGTGGTTTATTTGCTGAGGCATTTCAAGCCCGCAGGCGTCCAGGTCCCAGGTGTTTGGGATATAGCTCTCGGCGACTCTTACACCGAGATCATGGCGGCCGCTGGGAAGGTAATGGTTTCTTCCTTTCGCTTCTTTGACCTGTTTTTTGCTTAGCATTCGTTTATTGTTATTATTTTTTGTGCAGGCTTTGGAGGCTGCGAACAGGTACGCTGCTATGTCTGAGCGCGAGCTGCGTGAAATACCGCAAGTAAGTGAGCTTGAGACTGTTAAGAAAACAGTATGCGACCTTAAAGCGCAGCTGCAGGGGGCCCTGGTTCGGGAGGAGGAGCTGAAGAAGCAGCTCGTCAAGTTTGATGGGGTGGAGGTGTTGGAAGTTTCGGTTGATCCTGATTCAATTCTCATATTGATATCAACCTAAACATGCATTAGATCTAGGTGTTCTTATTTAGAAACATATGATCTCACCTTTTACCTGTTTGTTTGCAGCGGAATTGATGAACAGGTCAATGATCAGGGAGATACACCGAGAGATGGATCCTCCAAAGGCTCACACACGCAATCACAGGAAACTGGTTGCTAGACCGAGCTGAGATGGGGCGCAGAGAGAGGAGAGAAATCGCGGCTAGGAGGCTTAGGGTTGGGGAGAAGAGACTTGGCTTTTAGACATTAAAAGCCTTCTCTTTCCCTTTTGGGCTTTTGGGCCCAATCTGATTAAATCACATTTAATCAGACCCATTATTCATTCTCTCTTAGTACGACAAATGCCTAGCACTTTTGTCGTACTTCTGCTATGCCTTTCAACATTATTTCCTGCTAGCTTAAGCGTGTGACCCATATGGGATCATACAATAAAGGCAATAAGTCCAAGACTTATAGATCATGAGCGGACTCTAGCAAGCCATCATGACCCCCAGCATTGTATGACTTATGTCTGATCACTGACATACTCTTACGTTATAGAGACAGTACAGAGATTGCTGGACACAATTCCAACAATCTCCCACTTGAACTGGAATCTCTGTATTCATAATCCCTTTCGTCTCAATATCTCGATTAGTCATAAGGCAAGATTAGTGTCATCCTTATAAAGCCTAATCTTGTTCATCGGACTCTGATTTGATACTGACAATACAAACGACTCGGGAAAGTCCGTTTGAGCATGGCCATGCGTTTTCCAGTATTCAAATCTCCGATTGGCCTAGAGATATTCACTCCATTTATATTGGAGGGACAAATCCCATCTTGTTCCATCACTGTAAACTACTCATTTCATAATGCACCCAAACAAGGTCCTTATAGCTATCACAGAATGATAGCGTTAGACAATGATCAAAGTACATCAGTCCATGTGCAGTCACATGCATGTGAACTCAGGTCTAAGGACTATACTCTATAGTCGTAGTAAGAATCTCTTATGACACAGATATAAATATCCTGAAGAGTTCTTATTAGCGGGTCTTGTCCGGTCGTATGTTCCCAACATACACCTATGTACTGACTTTGATGCCGAGCATCTATGACACACTGAGACTTTGTCATAAGTCACGTACCAATCCAGTCTTACACGGTTGTTGATGTTCCAATTTCAACAACCTTCGACTAGGGACAGGATGATACAAAACATTTATCAAATATAGGATCTCATGATCAAGCTAAATGACTTTGATGACTCAAGATCAAGTCACTTACTTCGATGACCTATAAAATGTTTCATATCATTTTGGAACGATTATTTCATCACAGTTAAAATAATCTTGAAATAATAATTTCATTAAAACATAAATAATGTTTTACAAGAACATATCAAATAACTAAAATAAAGCTCACAAAAACTCCCACTCAAATTTAGATTACATTTCAATGTTTCTAATGCCTACAGCTTCAGTCAGGAACTCGAGCTTAGGCCTTGGGAGTGGCTTTGTCAACGGATCAGCGACATTATCATCTGTCGGAACTCGGCTGATCTTGACTTCCTTTCTATTAATGATGTCACGTATCAAGTGATATCTTCTTTGAACATGCTTGGATTTCTGGTGTGATCTTGGTTCCTTTGCCTGAGCTATAGCACCATTGTTGTCACAAAACAGTGCCAGAGGCTCAGCCGCATCTGGTATCACACCTAGTTCCATAATGAACTTTCGTATCCAAACAGCTTCCTTCGCTGCTTCTGAGGCGGCGATATATTCAGCTTCTGTAGTGGAATCAGCAACGGTGTCCTGCTTGGAGCTTCTCCAACTTACTGCACCGCCATTCAGACAAAAGACATAACCGGACTGTGACCGGAAATCATCTGTGTCTGTCTGGAAACTTGCGTCCGTGAATCCACTGACTTTAAGCACATCACTTCCACCGTACACTAAGAACTTATCCTTAGTATGTCTTAGATACTTCAAGATGTTCTTTACGGCAATCCAATGGTTTTCACCTGGATTTGACTGGTATCTACTCGTCATGCTCAATGCATAAGCAACATCAGGACGAGTACAGATCATGGCATACATGACAGATCCTATTGCAGATGCATAAGGAATATTCTTCATGCGCTCGAGCTCAGCAGCCGACGTGGGGCTCTGCTTCTTGCTCAGCGTTGTGCCATGTACCATTGGCGTGAAGCCCTTCTTGGAATCTTTCATGCTGAATCTTTGTAGGACTTTGTCAATGTATGAGTCTTGACACAAGCCTATCAGCCTCTTAGGTCTATCCCGATAGATCCTAATTCCAAGAACGTATGCGGCTTCACCCATGTCTTTCATGGAAAAACAACTTCCAAGCCAGTCTTTTACAGACTTCAGCATTGGAACGTCGTTTCCGAGAAGCAGTATGTCATCAACATACAGAATAAGAAAAACGATTTTGCTCCCACTAGTTTTCTTATACACGCATTGTTCTTCTTCGTTTCTGATGAAGTCAAATTGCTTGATCGCTTCATCAAAACGAAGATTCCAGCTCCTCGATGCTTGCTTCAATCCATAAATGGATTTATGAAGCTTGCATACTTTCCCAGCATTCTTTGGATCTATGTAACCGTCAGGTTGCGTCATATACACATCCTCTTCCAGAATACCATTCAGGAAGGCGGTTTTCACGTCCATCTGCCAAATTTCATAATCATGAAAAGCTGCAGTTGCTAGTAGAATCCGAATAGATTTCATCATAGCCACCGGTGAATAGGTTTTATCGTAGTCCACACCGTGAACTTGTCTGAAACCTTTTGCCACCAACCTGGCTTTATAAATCTGGACATTTCCATCCACGTCAATCTTCTTCTTGAAGATCCATTTGCACTCGATGGCTTTTACACCAGCGGGTAAGTCAAACAACGAAAAGACTTGGTTGACCGACATGGAGTCCATTTCGGAATCAGTGGCCTTGCGCCACTTAGAGGAATCTGGGCCCATCATGGCTTGATTGAAGTTCGATGGTTCATCACCATCAATGATCAAAAGATCATGACAGTCAGTCACGAGGAATCCCTGATATCTCTCGGGTTCGTGACGGATCCTCCCGGATCTTCGAACTTCAGGTACTACAGGTTCAGGCTCTACAATTTCTTGTAGATCCTCCTGCTGCTCTTCCTCATTAGGTTGAGCAGTATCCTGTTCATCTTGAATTTCTTCAAGCAGTACCTTACTCCCACTGTCTTTCTTAGAGAGAAACTCTCTCTCAAGAAAGTTACAATCCCGGGCAACAAAGATCTTGTTCTCGGAACGTAGATAGAAGTAATAAGCCTTGGTTTCCCGTGGATAACCAATGAAGTAGCATTTATCAGATTTTGGTGTAAGCTTATCTGAGATTAATCTCTTAACATAGGCTTCACAACCCCAAATTCTTAGATAAGACAGCACTGGAGCTTCTCCAGTCCATAATTCATATGGTGTCTTTGCTACTGCTTTTGATGGCGCTCTATTTAGAGTGAACACTGCTGTTAGCAGAGCATATCCCCAAAGGGATATTGGAAGGTCTGTGTGACTCATCATAGATCGAACCATATCCAATAAGGTCCGATTTCTCCTCTCAGATACACCGTTCCATTGAGGTGTTCCAGGAGGAGTGAGTTGGGATACGATCCCACACTCTCTCAGATGATCACTGAATTCTTGGCTTAAGTATTCACCTCCTCGGTCGGACCGAAGAGCCTTAATGCTTTTGCCAAGTTGGTTCTGTACTTCATTTTGGAATTCTCTGAACTTTTCAAAAGATTCAGACTTATGTTTCATCAAATAAACATATCCATACCTACTGAAATCATCAGTGAAGGTAATGAAGTACTGATAGTTTCCTCTTGCATTAGTGGACATTGGGCCACACACATCAGTGTGTATCAGGCCCAATAAGTCACTGGCCCTCTCGTTAGGTTTATTAAAGGGGGCCCGTGTCATTTTGCCCATCATGCAGGATTCGCATTTCTCACATGACTCAAAATCAAATGAGCCAAGAAGTCCATTCGAATGGAGCCTCTTGATGCGTTTCTCGCTGATGTGCCCTAAACGACAATGCCATAGAAACGTTCGGTTTTCCTCATTAGGTTTAAACCGTTTTGTATTAATGTTATAAATTGGCGCGGATTGATCGAGTATGTAAAGCCCATTCGTAAGAGGGGCAGAACCATAGAACAAATTGTTGCGATTGAAGGAACATAATTTATTCTTAACTGAAAAATCATAACCTTCCAAATCCAACAAAGAAATTGAAATAATATTTCTGCTTATAGCAGGTACAAAATAACAATTATTAAGTTCTAAAATCAATCCCGAAGGTAAAGACAACAAGTATGTTCCTACAGCTAGTGCTGAAACTTTCGCTCCATTCCCAACTCGTAGCTCTACTTGTCCTTGCTTCAGCCTTCTACTGTTGCTGAGTGCCTGCATATTAGTACAAATATGAGCCCCACAACCAGTATCCATGACCCATGAGGTATTATCAGAAGTAGTTGTATTAACTTCTATAACAAAAATACCTGATGAAGAAGTCTCGAAAGTCTTCTTCTTTAATTCCTTTAGACCTTCCTGGAATTTCTTGCAATCTCTTCTCCAATGCCCCAGTTCTTTGCAGAACCTGCACATGTCAGTAGGCCCAGCCTTGGACTTGGGCTTGGGCTTTGGCGTGTCCTTGTCCACGACTTGGACACCCTTGGCCTTTCCCTTATCCTTAGCAGAAGACTTCTTAAACCCCTTGCCCTTCTGTACCATAAGTACATTGGGGTCCTTGGCGGGTTTCTTCAAGTTGGGCTCTGCAGTCTTGAGCATTCCGTGAAGCTCAGGCAGTGTCTTACTCAAGCCATGCATGTTAAAGTTCAGAATGAACTGATCATAGCTTGCAGGTAAAGACTGCAGAATGATGTCGCAGGCAAGTTCCTGGCTGATTGGGCAGTCGAGTTTGTGAAGATGATCGAGATAACCCATCATCTTCAACACATGAGGACTCACTGCCGCATTCGCAGCCAACTTACAGTCCAAGAGGTTCTTAACTGTTTGGAACCTCTCGGTCCTAGCCTGCTCCTGAAAAAGCGATTTCAGGCTTGCCATGATCTCGATTGGAGACAATACACTTTCGAACTGCTTTTGCAGCTCTGGAGTCATTGTCACCAACATCAGGCAATAAACATCATTTTCATCTGACGAATGCTTTTCCCAAGCATTGTGCAGAGTCCTGGCAGCATTGGCAAGAGGCCTCTCGGGGAGGGGATCTCGAAGGACGTAATCCTTCTTCTCCTGCTTGAGGACCAGCCTCAAGTTCCTTGACCATGTCAGGAAGTTCGTTCCAGTCAGCTTCTCCTTCTCGAGAACAGACCGGATCGAGAATGTGTTTTGAGTGCTTGTAGTAGTCATATCTGAAATATATAAATAAAAAGGTTATTAGTTATATGTTCAAAATGATTAATCTCGTATTAAGGTATAATATGATTAATCATGCATTATATTCAATAACATAAGTTACCCTCAATAGAACATAATGATTCCAAGATCCACATATAACTAAGATCAAAGTGGGCCACTGGCCGTCACCCAACCTTAGCTTATATCGGTAAGCCCTATATCGGCTAATTATATCCGTGATATAACTCTTGGTTGTGAATCTGGGCCCGAGGCCCAATCCACTCTGATGTCTCAAGGCCCGGGACTCCCGATGGCCTAGTCAAGAAAACCGGACTATACAGTCATGTAATCATTAATGTCTGGGACTCCCAATGACATTTATGAATCACAAACCGTCTTACCCACGCAAAAGCAGACATCCTCACACTGTAAGGCCATGAATGCAATTGAATGGGCTTTGACAGCTGACATAGCCCGGACAAGACATCCAACGCTTGATATTAATTGAGGTTCGTAGGTTTATTAAAATCATTCCCAAAATAGAAGATTACTATTTCGGGAAACTTTCTATTTATGGAAACCTACTATTTTTGGAAACTTTCTAAAATTGGAAACTTTCTAAAACTGGAAACTTTCTAACTTTAGAAACTTCTTTTAAAATCCAAAACCCGCAAATTCAGAAACTTCTATTTTAAGAAACTTTCTAATTATAAAATTTCGGAAACTTTAATTTAAAACCGACTTTATAATTTTATAAAATAGATTTTAAATTTATCTGAAGAAAGACTCAATTAACTGGCCCAATTGTTTTAACTTCTTGGCCCGAGGCCCAAGAATTGGTCCATGTCCAAGACATGACCCAATTGTCCAATTAATTGACATAACCGGTCTGGTTCATTAAAACTGGTCTGACCAAGTTTTAATTACTACGATGACCACAATTGTCAACCGGTTATTTACTAAACCGGAATTTCTCAATTTATTTGGTCCAACCAAATCAAATTAGAAATTCCTGGTTTAGGCACTAAATCCAATATTTCTTTCGACATTGGATTTCTTATCCTGGTTTAACCAGACTTAATAAAATTATTAATCTGTTTATTAAACCAGAACGTAGATTTTAATTAAATTTTAAACCGAACCACCTAACCGAGATTGAACCGGCCCATCACACTCAAACCCTAACCGTTCGAAACTTGTCCAAGCCGCAAGCCACCATGCTTGGCCGAGACGCGATCGAGACGGTTTGGAGGCGTGATCGGGACGTTCGTTCGGTGTGCTCGGGACGGGATGGACGATCGCAGCTTGCTCGCACGTCATGCGATCGCCGAGCGATCGTGATGCAGGACAACGCTGGCGATCGGGACGATGCCGAGACCGAATGCACGCGATCGCCAAGCGACCGTGATCGAGCTCTCTCGCGCATCATCCAACGATCGGGACGATCGCAACGCATCCACGGGATACGACCCGTCCGTGCGATCCATCCGGCCGTGATGATCAACCGGCCAAGCCGATCGATTTCTTCACTCGGCCGATCGCAAACCTGAGTCATATAGCTCAGTTTGCGATCTGATTTAGTGTGTTTAGGGTTCTAATTTGTTTCTTAATGTTTTATCTTATCAGTAATAGATTCAAAAACAATTCTAAACAGATTAAACAACCTAAACATGAATCTAAAACAAGAAACCTAAGAACCAATGGCTCTGATACCACTGTTGGAAGTTTCGGTTGATCCTGATTCAATTCTCATATTGATATCAACCTAAACATGCATTAGATCTAGGTGTTCTTATTTAGAAACATATGATCTCACCTTTTACCTGTTTGTTTGCAGCGGAATTGATGAACAGGTCAATGATCAGGGAGATACACCGAGAGATGGATCCTCCAAAGGCTCACACACGCAATCACAGGAAACTGGTTGCTAGACCGAGCTGAGATGGGGCGCAGAGAGAGGAGAGAAATCGCGGCTAGGAGGCTTAGGGTTGGGGAGAAGAGACTTGGCTTTTAGACATTAAAAGCCTTCTCTTTCCCTTTTGGGCTTTTGGGCCCAATCTGATTAAATCACATTTAATCAGACCCATTATTCATTCTCTCTTAGTACGACAAATGCCTAGCACTTTTGTCGTACTTCTGCTATGCCTTTCAACATTATTTCCTGCTAGCTTAAGCGTGTGACCCATATGGGATCATACAATAAAGGCAATAAGTCCAAGACTTATAGATCATGAGCGGACTCTAGCAAGCCATCATGACCCCCAGCATTGTATGACTTATGTCTGATCACTGACATACTCTTACGTTATAGAGACAGTACAGAGATTGCTGGACACAATTCCAACAGGAGGCCCGTGTTATGATCCTGGAGAACCAGGAGGAGGACCTTACTCAGAATCTGAACGTGGCTGTGAACCGGACTTTGGCCGCGGAGGGGGCGAGCCAAGTAGCGGACGAAGCCCGTCGAGCCTCGGACATGCGGGCTGCGCAGTGTCAGGCTGACCTGGAGAAAGCCCTTGTCGATCGGGAGTTTGACATGAAGGTGGCCACTCACGAAGCGAAAAAGAGGCTTAATGGCCAGTATCTCGAAATTCTCGAGGGAATTAAGGTGAAGGAGGGCCAGCAGAAGGTCGCTACTAGCGCCGAGATCAGGCTCCAAGAGGCCTTGGCCAATATTGCGCTCATTGCTGAGCTGGCTTCCGGCGAGCTGGACTTGACTAAGGAGGTGCTCGAGCTCGCGGAGAAGAAACGGATGGCGACGGAGGAAATGAATGCCGCGACGGTTTCTGATTTCAGTATTAGCAAGCTGAATTTACCGGCAATGTCGGATGACTCGGTGATTCTGGCTCGCCCTCTGACCCAGGTCCCTCCTGCTCTTGATCAATATGGATCGAACCTCCTGACCGGAGTCGGCTCGAGGGTTAGCGACGGAGTCGAAGGTCACCTTGAGGACGGAGCGGCTGCAGACGGCCAAGGGGAGGATGGGGACGATGCTTCGTCCCCGTCTAAACAGTTTTAAATGTTTTGTTGTTGTTGCCCGAAAGGGCTTTTAATTTTCTTTTTCGAACCTTTGTTGCCCGTGGGGGCCTTTCTTTACTTTGGTGTTGCCCTGAATGGGCTTTTTATTAGAATTTGAGGACATCGTGTCCTCTCTTTTTCTTTATGAATTGCTTTGATCTTTTATGCCTTAGCATAGATTTGACTGTTTAATGCCTTAGCATAGAATCGGTTATCGCGATAGCTCGGACCTCTAAAGAGGGATCGAATAAATGGTTCGGCCTGATTTTCCTTAGGGATTTTTCAGAATCTTTTAGGTCGATTGTATTTGAGCTCGAGCTCTTCTTCAAGATTTGTTCATGGTACAGCTTCTTTCGAGATGTAAAGTTCGATCTTTTCGTCGAATCTGCAGATATAAAGTATTTTTAAGTGTACGACGAGTCGAAGTAAGCTTACATAGATTCATTTTGAGTGTATGCGGAGGTCGTTTTGCGTGAACAACTATCTCGTTTTATCTGTCTTGATGTAGACTCGACCTCATTGTTTTTTGCTTGAAGGGAGGGGGTAGCCCCCCCCCCCCCCAATTCTTCTAATCCGTATAAGGTTGGAAGAATTTTGAGTTTTTGAAAGATTATTTCAGATCGTTCTGATTTTGAATGGACCGTTTCAAGTCGCTTTTTTGGGACGATCATTTCAGCTCGTTCAATTTTGGAGGGACCGTTTCAGGTCGCTTGTTTGAAGGGATAATTTCATATCGCTTGATTATAAGGGACCGTTTCAGGTCGCTTAGGTTTGGAGAGATAATTTCATATCGCTTGATTTTGGGAGAGGCCATTTCATGTCGCTTGGAAGGGATAATTTAATATCGTTTGTTTCTGAAGAGATAATTTCATATCGCTTTAATTTTTGAAGAGATAATTTCATATCACTTGGTAAAATGTAATGGCAAAGTATTTCGCAACGACTCTAACTTTTACAATGGAAAGAGACATTGATTGAGAGACTTATTTTGATTTCACAAAGATAAGCTAGTACGACTTCGTTTGAAGTTGTCGAGCTCGGTAAGAGCTTTGTTTTGGGGGGGTGGCTGCGCTCGAGGTTAAGCTGCCTACGTACCCTTTTAAGGGGATCAAGCCATTTCGTAGTTCGATTATGAGTGAAAGTACTTTTTGAGGTTGATGATGTTCCAGGGTCGTAGCTCAGGTT
The DNA here is from genome assembly GCA_030180135.1 of Orychophragmus violaceus. Taxonomy (NCBI): domain Eukaryota; kingdom Viridiplantae; phylum Streptophyta; class Magnoliopsida; order Brassicales; family Brassicaceae; genus Orychophragmus; species Orychophragmus violaceus. Next base: position 62,308,938 of record CM058233.1, read on the forward strand.
TCTGGGTTTCCACCGACTTGAGTCGGTAGACCCCGTCCTTCACAACATCAGTGACCTAGTAAGGACCTTCCCACTTTGCTCCTAACTTTCCAGCGTGTTCTTTCTTTTTATGGTCGAACACTTTCCGTAAGACGAGCTCCCCTACTTGAAACCTTCGAGTTTTAATTCTGGAATCATAGTAGCGAGCTGAGGCTTGTTGGTAGTTCTGGATTCGAGCTAGTGCGAGATTCCTCCTTTCGTCGATGAGATCGAGCTCGTCCGTTATCATCTTGTTGTTAAGTTCCTCTTGCTGTGGGCATTCTTCTTTGCGGATGCTTGACACGAGGATTTCGGCTGGTACTACCGCCTCGATTCCATACGCTAGCGAGAAGGGAGTCTCGACGGTGGATTTTCGCGGAGTAGTCCGGTAATCCCAGAGTACGGCTGGGAGCTCATCGCTCCAGCTTGTTTTGCACTCATTGAGTCTTTTCTTAAGGCTGTTCATGATCGCTTTATTAGCTGCTTCCTCCAGTCCATTTCCTTGAGGATAATGGGGCGTTGAGTAGGTCAGCTTTATGTTCCTTGTTCTACAGAACTCTTTGAACATGTTTGATATGAATTGTGATCCGTTATCGGTGACGATCTCGTGTGGTAGTCCATGTCGGCACACGATGTTTCGCCAGACGAATTCCTTAACGTGAACGTCTTTAACCTTTTGGTATAATTCCGCTTCAATCCACTTAGTGAAGTAGTCTGTCATCACTAATAGGTGTGTAGCTTTCTTTTTGCCGGATGCGACTAAAGGTCCCACGATGTCCATTCCCCATCGCATGAATGGGTATGGCGATGAGATAGAGGAGAGTTTCTCCGATGCTTGGTGGATAACCGGGGCATGCTTTTGGCATTTGTCGTATTTGCTGGAAAAAGATTCACATTCGGTGGCCATTGTTGGCAAGAAATAGCCTTGCCTTTTGATTCGTATGGCCAGAGCTCGTCCTCCGGAATGGCTTCCACAGGATCCGTCATGGGCTTATGTGATCACGGCTAGGGCTTGCTTCTTATCGAGGCATTTGAGGTAAGGTCTAGAGAGGCTTCTTTTAAAAAGCGCTCCTTGCGTGACACAGTACCTTGCACTCTGCGTCTTGAGTTTTCGCGCTTCCCATTTGGCATCAGGGACGTCGCCGTTTGTTATGTATCAGATGATCGGAGTTCTCCAATCTTTTTCATCGTTGGGCTCGGGTCCCTGACTAGTGGATGCGGTTTGGATTGGTCCATCAGGAACGTTCGCGACGTACACGGCATTTCTTGGGTCAAGATCATCATCGATCTCAATGATGTCGCGATTAGTATCCTTGGGATGTTCCTTATGTTCGACGTCCTCCTTACTTGTGGGCTCGTCCTCTTTCAAGGATAGAGCTTTTAGGGCTATGTCGATACTTGGTTTTTCGATCCCCTCGACTGGTATGATCCTTTTGAGGTTAGGATCTGATGTCGATGCCAATGCGGCTAAGGCGTCGGCTGCGGTGTTTTCCCCTCGCGGGATCTGTGTTAGATCAAAGAATTCGATCTGGTCGGCGAGGGTGTGGACTACCCGCAGGTATGCTTCCAAGCGTTCATCTTTGGCCTCGCAGTCGCCATGATATTGGCTCGTGACCAATTGAGAATCACTGAAAGCGTCTACTTCCCGGGCTCCTATTGCTATTCTGAGCCCGTCTATTAACGCTTCGTATTCTGCTTCGTTATTTGATGCGGCGAATTCTAGCCTGAATGATTGTTCTAATACTTCTCCCGTGGGGGAGACCAGTTTTACTCCGACCCCGGATCCTTGCCTCGAGGAAGCTCCATCAACGTGGAGTTTCCATCTCTTGGCGGAAGTTGGGTCGAGTTCGATGGTTGGAGGGAGTTCAATTATGAAATCAGCCAGTACTTGCGCTTTTAAGCACGTTCGAGCCTTGAACTCGATGTCGTACTCGCTGAGTTCGATAGTCCATTTGACCAGTTGACTTGACTGGATCGGACTGTGAAGTAGGGTTCTCAGTGGTTGAGAAGTCATCACTATGGTCGGAGTTTCCGAGCTGATGTCACCAATGCCAAAAGCGAGTTTTTCCATGGCGGGTTATCTGGTTTCAGCATCGATTAAGGTCTTACTGATGTAATACACCGGCCTTTGTTCATTTTGTTCTTCGCGAACCAGGACTCCACTTACTGCTGCCGTAGTAACAGCTAGGTAGAGGTAGAGGGGTTCCCCTTCTACTGGTTTCGCCAGTATAGGTGGTTCGCTTAGATAAGACTTGAGCTGGGCGAACGCTTCTTCGCACTTTTCGTCCCAGAGGAACTTCTAGTTCGCTTTGAGCAAGTGATAGAAGGGTAGACATTTATCAGTCGACCTCGAGATGAAGCGGTTCAAAGCAGCTTTTTTGCTAGTCAGGTGCTGGACTTCTCGCGTTGTTTTGGAGATTTCATCTCCATAAATGTCGCGATCTGTTTAGGATTCGCTTCGATCCCTCTTTCGGTGACTAAGTAACCAAGGAATTCTTCTGATGCGACCCCGAATGTGCACTTCGCTGGGTTGAGCTTCATCCCGTATTTATTGAGAATGATAAAGCATTCTTTTAGTTGGGGGATATGAAGATTTGACCAGCATATCGTCAATGTAGACTTCCATAGTTTTACCCAGGAGTCCTGAAAACATCTTGTTGACGAGGCGTTGGTAAGTTGCACCTGCATTTTTTAGTCCGAAAGGTATGACTTTGTAGCAGTACGTGCCCCGATCAGTTATGAACGAAGTCTTTTCTTGGTCCTCGGGGTTCATTAGTATCTGGTTGTACCCCGAGAAGGCATCCATGAAGGACAGTAGTTGGTGTCCGGCGATGGCTTCGCCCAGCTGGTCGATGTGTGGGAGTGGGAAGCTGTCCTTTGGACATGCTTTATTGAGGTCTGTAAAATCTACACAGGCTCTCCACTTCCCGTTCTCTTGTTTGACCACTACGGGGTTCGCAAGCCAGTCGGGGTATTTGACCTCTCTGATCGATCCGATTTTCAGTAATCGATCGACCTCATCGTTGACGGCTTGACCTCGTTCTGGGCCAAGTTTTCGACGTTTTTGCCTTACCAGTTTGTAAGTTGGGTCGACATTCAGCTCGTGGCTGGTTACGTCGATGTTGATCCCTTTCATGTCTGCTGAAAACCAGGCAAAGGAGTCGACGTTCTGTTTAAGGAAAGAGACCAGTTCATTTTTAACTGGCTCCGATAGGTCAATTCTGATGCCGACAAGTCTTTCGTGATGAGCGTCGTCTATGCAAACTTGGGTTGTGAGGTCCTTTGGAGGTCCTTTTTGGCTTGGGTCGTTCGACCTTTTGGTTTGCATAGTGGCGAGCTCTTCCTCTTTCTGTAATTGCTACGCGTGGGATTTCTCTTTCTGCTTGTACCCGCTCATATAGCAATTATGGGAAATCTTTTGACTTCCGTAAACTGTTTTTACTCCTTTCGGAGTTGGAAATTTCACGCATTGATGGTAGGTCGATGGTACCGCTTTCATGTCGTATATCCACGGTCGACCTAGGATTGCGTTGTAGGGAGCTGGTCGATCTACTACGACGAACTCTGTCATTCTTCGAACTCCTCCAGCTATTACTGGGGCGAAGACAGAGCCCATTAATATGTTGTTTCGCCAGCGAACCCTACCAATGGTGTCTTTTCCTCGACGATCTCGGAGTCGTTGAACTCCATCTTTTTGAATGCGTCGTAAAAGAGGACATCCACCGAACTTCCTGTGTCGATCATTATCCTCGAGAGTTCGACATCTCCAACTACTAGACAAACGAGGATAGCATCGTCGTGAGGTTTGTCAAGATTGTTTGTCTCGCTCTCGTGGAAAGTGATTTCATGGTCTGGACCTAACATTGGGATTTTCCCTCCTTTGTCGGTCCCTACTCTTCTTTGAAGAGCTTTGATTGAATTGACCGAGTCTCGGCATAGCTTGGAGCCACCGAAGATGAAGTTGACTCGTTTAGGGGGTATGGCCCGTGCACCCCCCCCCCCCCCCCGCGCAGAGACGAGGGAGATTGATTCGTGAGCGTAAACTCTTCATAGGGGCTGGAGGCGGAGATAGCGCCGAGCCTCCTGGGGTGCCACACAAGCTGAGTTCACCGAGAATGACCTCGACTCGCTTTCGCGACCCCTGAGGGAGGGTTTGGCAGATTCCGGCTCCTTAGACCGTTCTCGTTTGTTCTGAGAAGGCTTTTTGGTGTTTGACTCTTTGGTCTGCTTACTTTCCTTTTTGTCAGATGGAGTTTCCTCCTCGACTTCTGATTCTTGTTTGTTTTCTGACTCTCGCTTTTGAGCCTCGGCTTTAGCTTGAGTATAGCACTCTTCAGTCGAATGTCCTCTTTTGTTGTGAAAATCACAGAATTTTTCTTTGTCGAACTCGAATTTCTTCGAGCTCTTCGGGCTCTCGACCGCATTAACGTTTCCTGATTTACGGGAATCCTTTATTGAGTTCGAGCTCAGTGGGCCCGACGAGTTCTTTTCTTTTCGGTGCTTTTCTCTGAGGGCCGTGGTTTCGTCCTCGAGGCGAGCAAAGGCCGATGCGCGATGAAGGGCGTCATCGAGTGTTTGAGGTTCGTGGACTGTTATTTCCTCCCGGAATTTGGTCGAGTACCACAGTCCACGTCTCAGCGCTTCTATAGCTACTTCGTCTCGTGGGTTCGCGATTTTGGACTTTATTTCCTAGAATCGGGAAATGTACGAGAGAAGTGTCTTGTCGGGTTTTTGAGAGACGCCAAATAAAGCTGCCTCTGTGGTCTTTTCCTCGATAAAGACGGAGTATTGTTTTAGGAAAGCCGTCATGAACTGGGTGAAATTATCGATATATCTCTCTTCCAGTCCGGCGAACCATTCTAGGGCGGAGCCCGATAGATTTTCGGCAAAGAGTCTGCAGAAAGCCGGCTCTCTTTCCTCGTCAGTAAGGTATACCCTTGCCATTGCTAGCCGGAATGCCCTGATGTGGGCTTTTGGGTCCGATTTCCCAGAGAATTCTGGAAATTTCATTTTCTTGATTTCCCGGATTCTCGCGAAGGCGATCCGGTCCGTGAATCGTGTTTGTCGCGTTCCTTCGATCACTCGATCGATTTCGGGTGCCGCGCTCGTTGCCATGTGAACTTTCGAGCTTAGACTGACGAATTGGGCTTTAGCCTGCTCGATGTATTATCTTAGCATATCATGTTCATCGCCTGCTGTAGGTGTGAACTGTACTTGTGCCTGATTCGACGTTTGTTCCGGGAAAACCGGGTCGAGAAGATCGATTGTTGGAATCGGTCTTGTCTGGTCAATCTGTGGCATTTGGAACTGTATCGTATTCGATCCGTTAAGATGTCCCGAGCTCGAGGCAAAAGCAGAGCCTCCTAGTTGCCTCGGCCGAATATTGGAGTTACTCGGGAAAGGTGGCGGTCCGGGTAATGGTCGGTTTCCCAATCCAGTCGGATCTGTGACCATAGAACTCGAACCGAATGGAGTCGGTATCGCAATAGGGGTAGTTGTAGGGCGGAAGCCGCTATTTAACGTACTAGCGAAATTTCCCGACGTTCCCAGGGGTGTTACCACCTAGGAGAAGTCCAAGCGTGTTCTCGGTGGAGGACTCATGGGGGTTCGCGGATCGCGCCTTGACCCTACCCCTCTGGTTTTGGCTAGTGACCTCTTCAAGACGGGCGTTAATGTGCCGTTCCTGTTTGTCGAGCTGCGCGGCAAGAGAACGATTTGCGATCTCTTGGGCCCGTGCGTTTGCCTCTTTGCTTCTCGTTCGGTTTACCAACAGGTTCAACATCGAGCAGATTTCAGCGAGGTCGTCTGGGCTTTGTCGCTGTGGAGCAGAATGCAGTGGCGAGTTAGGCCTGAGCGTTCCAGATCCGCCTCCAGAAGCAGGGGCAGAAGTCGAATCGTTTCTCATCCATACTCAGTTCCTACTCGGATCGTTAGTTCATGACAAAATATTTGTCGGAGTCTGGCTCGTCGCGATCATTTGAACGACTGAGCCGGCTGGTGCCGAAGTCGTGGAGATTGAGGCAGAGCTCGTCAACACGCCATCGGTCTGACCCATGGTTCTTACCCCGGTGGTGTTCTGAGGAACGTTGTCGACCGATTGAGGGTGGTCGACTGGTGGTGTGGCGCTGGGAGAGCCAAATTGGTCGGGATTCATCTCATTCTATCGGATCTAGGATATGATTCTTAAGACAGGAAAAACTATAGATAGTCCCCACAGTCGGCGCCAAATGTGAGATATGAGATTCTCTCTAAGAATTTGTAATCGTGGATTTGGACTTTTGGATATAGAAATGGTATAGGTTTCCTATGAATCAAAGACTTTATTGAGATTGATCGTAGAGATAAAACAAACACAATCGAATAGAGAGTACAAAGTATGATAATCGAGCTATCTAGTCGAAGTGTTCTTGATTAGGGTTGGAATGTCTTGAATGAATCACCACTTCTTCTTTAAATACTCTCGCCTTTTATCTTCTTGTTCCGATATTTCGGCCTTGCCGTGATAACGATCTCCTGGATTTGCGGAAATCAGTTGAACCGACGAAGACCAGGTCACTCTATCTCCGCATCGTCTCCTACCGAGCTCGAGCTCGATCACCTCTTACTTCGGCGTTGCTTGGGCCTTGTCAAGATGTCAATCGTATGGGACCAACAAAGTATAACGGTCGATCTCTCTGTCTTGATTATGAAATGGGCTCATGATTATAGGCCTTAGTTTGGTTTTTTTATGGGCCAGATTTCTTAGAGGGAAATCCAGTACCAACACTAACTACTTAAATGAAATTTAAAACATTTACTTACTTCAACATAGGCGACAGTGAGCTAGAGGGAAGAGGAAGTTCCCCTGGATATATCAGAGCTCTGTGCTCGCTCTATGGCCAATGCCTCAACTTCTTCAACAAGATCCTCTAGTATTTTTTCTATGATAGTTTCATCCTTGCGAGTGTGGGTCTTACGAACTACAGATGTTGCAGGTTGTGGAACTCTCATCTCAAACTCCTAACAATAAAAAACTTATTAATAACCAATGAAGAAATAAAAAAACCGAACTGTAGACAAAAAAAAACGCAGACGTACCATCTCATATGCAACTCTTCTTTGGGTTTTTGCTCCTAAAGTATACATGAGTGTGCCCAAGCTATCTGGATTTGAAGTAACATTTTTTGAATTGGTTTTTCTCTTCTTTACGTGTTCTTCCTCCTCTCAAGTCTCTAAAATTGTATTCCAGTCAGCCAGACCAATAAAATTGGCTTCTTACCAAATCTATTATTCTTGTTTACAATGTCTCTGATTGACCTTATGAGAATGGTTGTCCAGCGTTGGAAAACCATATTATGGTGTTTTTCTTCCCAGTAGTAATTTTACTACAACCAAACAATAATTGTTGTTAGTATATAGTTAAGAGAGAAACTAGTAAGATAATTTAAAAAGATAAGAAAGTAGTATATACCACGAAACTAATCCACCACTCATTCTTCTTTGCTTGTGGAACTGTAGTATAGTCCCACCATGGGCCCTAGATTGATAGCCTCCCACTATATATTTGTGGATGCAATCGTCTATGTTAAACCTGTGAGAAAGAATATTGTGTGATGAAAACTCAATCAATTCACATTCGCATAACACAGAAGGAGAATCAAGCATACAACAGAACTAGACACATTCGCATAACCCCTAAGGTAATCGCATATCATAACACTTAAGCAACAACTAGAAATAAATACATTTGCAAACAACTAGAACTAGAACACATTAGCATATCATGAATTAAGCAAAAACTAGCACTAGAACACATTACAACTAGAGCTTATTATAACTAGAACACACTCGCATATCATGACTTCAGAAACAATTAGAACTATAACAAAACACTTAAGCAACAGAAGAAAATTGCATATCATGACTTAATCAACATCATAATCAAACAAAAAACTAGAGCTTTAACATATTCTCAAGCACTTAAGCAACATAAGACTAAGACTAACAAAAATATCATATATCTTTTATAACAAATGTGAATAGAACCTTATCTCTCAATCATCCATGTTGGTGGTTCCGGACCAATATGAACACTGCTTGACTGCATGATGTGAGCCCTCCGTGCTAGTCTATATGTTGTCAGATTTCATGTGTGTGGTATATGCTTGAAGTAAAATGTCATGAAGAACTCCTTTCTTCGTTCGAACTCCTCCAAATGAATTGAGAAAGATGGTCAGTCCTCTGGTTCAGACACTATCTTCACCAGCTCCGAACAGTTTGTTGCATATGTTATATGTTCTTTTTTGAAGAACTTCATGCATTCCATGACCCAAATCAATACTTCAAATTCCTCATAAAGATGGGACAAACTTGTTCTAATATTCATCGAACACATCATAACATTTACACCTTCTCATCACAACTATACCATCCTTGTCCTGAAAATACATTTCCTTCTTTCAATGATCTGTCAACAAAATATCATTGCCCCTTTTGAAACACCTTTCTTCCGAAGTTACCGATTATGTCTCCGCCAACCTCAATATTTCTTGGGGATCCCGATCAATCTGATTATATACCATACCGTTTCTTCTCTTCCATATATACCATAAAATCCACTAAGAGTGAGTATTTGTATCATCGGGAGGTAATCTCGAGAATAAATAGGAAAACTTGCTGGATTTGTAGGAATTTATGCTAATGTCCAAGTTTGTAATGCCGGACGACATTCCAATAATACATGGTTAAATGTTTCCTCTGCACCTCACCGTACACACCATGTATCACAATTGATCCCTATTGCCTTTAAATTTTTCGTAACAGGTAAACATCCAGAAATTATTTCCATATGAAATGCATAACTTGGGAGGGCATTGCCTTTATCCGGTTTGTTTCTTTCTATATGATATCCTGATTTGATTGAATATCTTATAGAATTTTTAAAATGGCATCCATTAGTATATAGTCGATTAAACCTGCTAATCGCTATACTCGCTATCAAAGCCGCATCTTCAGGTACAATGACCATCATCTTTGTCTCGAAAAACTGGTCAACAGTATATAAATGATTATCCACTCGCTATCATAGCCGCATCTTTGTTCCACACCTAATTTTGTTGATCAATCAACTGGCCAATAGTATATAAGTGATTATCCGCATGAGGTTTACATGTCGCTGGTCTCAGGCGATAGATTGGAATTCATAGATCATTACATATTGAAATGGATGCTCCAGTACCCACCCTCTTGATAAGTCTTTTAACCAGAGATCTAGCTGAGATAATACTCCTCTATCCATAAGATGGTGAATATGATATTATTGGATCTAAAGGATCCATGTTCCAAAAATACCTACCCTTGAAGACTTTAGAAAACAAAATATATGGTTTGTCAATCAATCTCCAGAAGATCAAGTAGTTGGATTAATTCCCATAAGCAATGCTACGTCATTTAATTTGTGTCTCTGTATACTGCATCTCGATGATAAGGTTTGTAACACCAGGTAAAAAATATGAGCTTATGTCTGTTGAGCTGGACCCGTACGCGAGAATAAAGACGTTAGCATGTGCAAAATGTTAAGGTGTGAGAGTGACAAGCAGAAGGAATAGCAGAGTCTAGAGAGAGAAAGTAGATACAGAAAGAATAGTTGATCTCTATAGCTCTTCTTCTTTATCTTCATGGATTGATTTCTGTAACTAGACTTTCAACTGGTTTCTCGTACTCTAAGTAGTTTCCTAATAAAAATCTCGAGAGCAAGAGTTTTGCTCTCCTAGATGTACATTGGCTGCATTGGCCTTCGGAACATGTAAATCTTTGTGTCGTCTTTTATTCTTAACTCTACAAACAAAAAACATCATTAAAATTAAACTATGTAACAAAGAACTTAGATAAACAACTTAGACCAAATATACAAACAAGCTATAAGACAAAATATTCTAATAACTGGATGATTAAATGGCGGAAACATTTTCAACTAGACGAGTTTTGAAGAATAGTTATGAACCGCTAAATTTGGTATCATAGTTAATTTTTAAAAATCTAAGAAAATAAAAAATTAGTGAAAAGTTCTTAATAGTGTATCATTCACCATCCCTGTCAATAAATATGAAACTTAGCGATATGCAATATTTTAATTCAGAGAGGATGGACACAGAGTAGTCCATTTCAATGTGGAATGACTTTTGGATTCCAGTTTATCGTCCGAGACCAGCAACATTTAAACAAATACCGACAACAATTTGATTACGGTTGATCAGTTGATTAATCATCAGAACCAGTTGTGGAATAGGAAATTGATTGAGATGTTCATTGACCCTAAAGATGCGGCTTTGATTGCGAGCATACCGGTTAGTCGGTTTAACAGACCTGATTCCAAAGGATGGCGTTTCACAAAGTCCAGAAGATATATGGTCAAATTAGGTTATCATATAGAACGAGAGCTCCCAGACAAAGGTACACTTTTCCTGTGACCAGATAAAACCTTTTCAAGATTATTATGGAAGATAAAATGTTCTCCTAAATTAAGGAATTTTATTTGGCAAGTAATTTCGGGATATATTCCGGTTAAAAATTTGAATTCAAGAGGGATCAAATATGATATATGTTGTGTGCGATATGGAGTAAAGGAGGAAACGAGAAATAATGTATAATTTGAATGTCCATCGGATTTTCCGACACAGGCTCTCTCACATGTCTCAACAAACTCGGATTTTTTCCTACGTTCTCGGTCTTCACAAATTTTAATTGTTTATTCTGTAGATTACCATCTGACATTATAATTAATCATTTTCCTTGGATATTATGGTATAAAAAAAAGTAAAATTGACTTGGTATACAGCCAAATTGGTAGAGGTCCTCGAGACATTCTAAGGATGGCGAAAATAGAATTTGCAATTTGGGAGAAAGCACAATTATATGTGGCAACAAGGGTTGGCAACCATCACAAGACCACTGGAGATGATAGTCAAAATGACCGATTTGAATGTATTGTTTTCAATTAATAAGGAGGATTAAAGCATGTTAAAGAAATGTATGAAGGCATTGAAGGAACAAGGGTTGACAAATGGCAACCACCAAGCTGATAGTCAAAATGACGGATTCGAACAATTCATAAATTCATAATGAGAATAATAAGTTTACATAAGCAATATCATTCGGGTAGACACAAAGTGTAATATCCTGATTGGTATATGAAGAAAGACTTAAAATAATTGATTTGATTAATATATCACCAAAATGCATATATCTTTTCAATCACGTATCTTTAGAAAACTCCAGAATTAAGCATGCTTCGACTGGAAAAATTTCATGATGGGTGATCTAAAGTCATTTCTGATACCATGTAAATGAAGACAAAACACGGAAAAATATCACGTAATAACTGTAGAATCAGTAAATAAGTCTTTCAAGGTGGAGCCCATGAAACGAAAGAACTTGGTATCCCATAAACAGTGACGGTTAGGACACTACACAAACACTCGGTATAAAAGACATAAAAACTAAAATAACAATTTTATTGATAAATGTATATGATCAAATACTCACGCAAACTTGAAAACATGGAAACAAACATACATAATATATAAGGAAATCAATACGTAAAAGGAACCACATCTCTTCTGATGGAATGGGAAACTAAAAAGACATATATTTTTCTACTGGAAAATTTTAGTTCTTAAATATAAAAAGTATAATTACAAAGCCGGATGAATCATAAATGAAGCCCAAATTTTTTTCGGAAAAAGCTAAAGCCATGGAATTTTGAGAGATACCTTAACTGAGAAGACATATACGGAGATACATTTTTACAAAATAGTAAACACATAAACACGTTGTGATGTGTTGCCTGCAGATACATGTTAGATATGACGTTAGGGTATGTGTTATACCATCTTTTTTGTTGTTTCTGCTTTGCTTTACTTTTGAAATGGGATTGCTTTTGAATCTGATTATTGGTTTGTTTATGATTTTCTTGTAGTTTGCTTGTTTTGGAACAATTAACTTTGGTTCTACAGGTTGTAAATGATTCATATATTCCTTTATCCGCTTCAATATGGGTCTCCATAGTCTGGATAAGTTGGTTGTTTTTTATGTATTTGTTGAGTTCGAGTTTGATGGTTAGGATATTAATTGTATAGTTAGCAAGCAATTGAGTTTGATGTCTCTGTTTTACTACTCTTTGTGTTTTGTTTTACGACTTTTAATTATTCGCACTACATACACAAAGTAGTCGCAAAATATCTACCATCAGCGTATCTGGATTTTATGAATAGTCGATGAATAATCGTTAATTAGTGATTAAACCGTCGCCACGTAGTCACCATATAATATGCCTAAGTTGTGACTATATTAGACAGTAAGACAGTAGTCGGCAAGTAGTGATACAATCATTACCATAATCAAATATGGATATTCCAATTAGACGCTGCATAGTCGTTAAATTAGTCATTAAACAGTTTTTAATTAATACAAAATGTTTACCATAATCATATCAGGATGTTCACGTTAATCATTATATCATCGGTAAATTAATCAATAAACAGTCGCCAAATAGTCACCATATATTACGACTACGTTGTTACTATATAAGACAGTCACGTAATTCTCGACAGGTAGTGGTCTAGTCAGTACCATAATCGTATTTGGATGTTTTGATTAGTCGATAAATAGTCGTTGACCTAGTCATTACTAAGTCGCCAAATTTGACTACTACATTTTTACTATATTGTACAGTCACAAAATAGTAGGCCATTGGTCACCTGGTAAACGACAATTTGTTGACTACATTTCTCCGAATGCTTCTTGACTATGTCATTAATCGCACAATTGTCGCCAAATAGTCGCAAAATAGTCTATATATATTGCGACAACACTACGCCTATGTTACGATTAACTATGTTAGTCGTAAATATAGTCGTATACCAGTAACAATTTTCACGACTATGCATTTTACCGACTAAGGGTTTACAACTACCAACTTTAGTCATTATTTAGTCGTAAAAACGCGTTTAACAACTATTATGCGACTAGAGTACAGTCGCAATAACGTTGTTTTCTTGTTGAGTAAGTTTGGGTTTCCACATAATTCGGTTGACATGTTTTACGATTCCCATAGCGCGATCTACTTGGACAAGAATAATTTCTTCCACGAGCAAACAAAACACATAGAAAATAGTTATCACTTCATCAGAGATGTCATTTGAGCAGGAGCTATCGTGTTAACTAAAATTGACACTAAAGTGAATCCGACTGATTTACTTACTTAATCTCTACATGTGATGAAGTTTGAAGAAGGAAGACGCGATCTAAGTGTGCTCAGAGGAAAGATCAAGCTTTACTAAACCTAGAATAGCTCGAGACTGAGGTAGTGTTTCGATTGCGATTGTCGGAACAAAAGGAGGAGAGAGAATCCGGAAAGTTCTCTATTTTTGTTTGAAAAAGAAGATCGAGGTGGAGAATGTGAATTGATCATCCCTTTTTCAGACTTGGGCTAAGACTGCGGTATGGGTTTAATATGTAAACTCAGTTAGGCCCAAAAGATCAAGCAGTTGGATTAATTCTAAGAAGCAATGCTACCGTCGTTTGTAGTGTGTCTCTGCACAGTGAATCTCGAAGATACGGTTCATTACACCAGGTGCCAAAAGGTGTGAGCTCGTGACTTCTTAGCTGGACCTGTACGATAGAATAAAGACGTTATCTGGTGCAAGAGGTTAAAATGAGAGAGTAACAAGAAGGAAGAATATTGGAATCTATAGAAAGAGTTGTAAACGACTCCTATATTCCTCTATCAGCTTCAATATGGTCTTCATAGTCTGGATAAGTTGGTTGTTTTTTATGCGTGTTTGATGAGTTCGAGTCTGATGGTTAGGATGTTAATCATATAGTTAGCAAGCAATTGAGTTTGATGTCTCAGTTTTACTACTCATTGTGTTTTGTTAAGTTCGAGTGACTGAGCGTTTTCAAGATAGTGTTTGTATTATTTAAGACATGACCAAACCATTCATAACTTTCTTTTAAAACATTTTCGAGGAGATCTGTCAACGAACGATGAACTACAGAAACACTGCAAATGACCACGACTTCAGGAAATCTCAACAGATGAATATAACTATTTCTTTCCTCAAGTAAAGTAAAAAATTTCACAATCCACGGTTATAAAGTCATCTCATGTTCTTTATTTAATTATTTTTCTCTTATTGTCTTTAATTATCGCAGGCCGATGAGAAGGATGGATGACGGAATCTTTATGGAGTCAAAAGCGTGACAGAAATCTTTTAATGGGAAAGGGCGAGCAGTCTAAACACATTTCAGCGTTTATGGCCTACCAAGAGCAACTAAAGGAAGATCAACGTAAAACTAGAACACCATCTGCTTTGTAGGTTACTGTCTATTGCACTTGTTAAAGTTTTGGGATATGATTTGGTAACTCCTTAATGTTTGAGTTTGTGTATGTAGATCGTTTGTGTCTACATTCTACACATCAGTATATAAGTTAGCAATGTTATTTTGAAACAAATATCTTTTACATTTATTGTACCATTCAAATTACGGTATCACAATTACCAAATTGTAAATTGAAATTATCAAAATACTATTTTACGAATAAAAGTCACTAAACAGTCGTTAATTATTCGCACTACATACACAAAGTAGTTGCAAAATATGTACCATCAGCGTATCGGGATTTTCCGAATAGTCGTTGAATAATCGTTAATTAGTCATTAAACCGTCGCCACTTAGTCACCATATATTATGACTAAGTTATGACTATATTTGAAAGTAGTCGGCAAGTAGTGACACAATCATTACCATAATCTTATCTGGATATTCAAGTTAGACGATGCATAGTCATTAAATTAGTCATTAAACAGTCGCTAATTAATACAAAATGTTTACCATAATCATATATGGATGTTCATGTTAATCTTTATATCATCGGTAAATTAATCAATAAAAATTTGCCAAATAGTCACCATATATTACGACTACGTTGTGACTATATTAGACAGTCACGTAACTGTCGACAGGTAGTGGTCTAGTCAGTACCATAATCGTATTTGGATGTTCTGATTAGTCGATAAATAGTCGTTGACCTAGTCATTACTAAGTCGCCAAATTTGATTACTACATAGTAACTATATTGTACAGTCATAAAATAGTCGGCCATTGGTCACCTAGGTTAACGACAATTTGTTGACTACATTTCTCTGAATGCTTCTTGACTATGTCTTTACTCGCACAATTGTCGCCAAATAGTCGCAAATTAGTCTATATATATTGCGACAACACTACGTCTATGTTACGATTACCTATGTTAGTCGTAAATATAGTCGTATACCGGCAACTATTTTCACGACTATTCATTTTACCGACGATGGGTTTACAACTACCAAATTTAGTCACTATTTAGTCGTAAAAACGCGTTTAAGGACTATTCTGCTCTTCAGGATTCCTACGGATGGGAGAGAGTGTGATACCAAGAGACTATGGTTGGATACTACTCACTTGAGGAGCGCCACGTGGATGAAGGATGAAAACCTCTGGGTTTTCCATGATGCAGACTTGCGTAAGTGGTGCGTGCAGCTTCCATCACCAGAGCTCACGAGGATGGCTACATTGCTTGCCTTTAGTTTTGAGCTTCACAAGAATGATCTGTGCTGAGTACCTACAGTTGCTAACCCTCTCGGTGCATCTACTTCTGGAGCCTTTACTTCTGTTCATGCGCCTGCTCCTGCTGCTGGAGATGATGGTTTTGTGCATATTCCATATCCTCCTCCTATGGATCCTTCTAAGATGTCCTAGGGAGCTTTCCAGTCCATGCTGAATGATAGAGTGAAGGTTCTCTGGCAGATGCTTGCTAGCTACTCTTGCAGACGTCAGCAGAGAGTTCATGTACATGTAACTGTTCCAAGACGCAGACGTTCGCCTACACATGAGACTTCTAGCAACTTTGATCGTCAATATGCTGGTATTGATGATGAGACCGAGAGCGGTGAGATTTGATTCTGGTTCCTTGACTTTGGTTCTGTATTTTTCCTCTTTCTTCTTATTTTCGCTGGAGTCATTTTTCTTTTTCTTGAGTTTATGTCAGTCCTTATACTCTGGAACTGATGTACTTTGCTATTTATGACTATTTGGTTGCTTTGATATTGTGTTCTCTTTAATTTTCATAGCTAACAGGTTGAGATTTTGTGATTATTCACAAATTAAAGTTGTCTGCGAAAATGCTCAGAATCAGACGCACACTGCGTCGATCGTTGCGGTCATGTGCAACGATCGTTGCAATCAATCCGTAACCATGCGTCGATAGTTTCACACCTGTGTCGATCGACGCAGGTACGCCACGGGTAAGAAACGCAGAACAGAAGTACATTCAGTCCCTTTTTCATCTTATACCAATCCTAAGCTTCGACTCCACTGGGGACAGTGTGTTTCAAGTGTGGGGGAGGTGGTACTGACATAATCTTTTTCCTTTCTTAGAGTCATTTGAGTCTATTTTATAGAGTCAAACTAGTTTAGTAGGAAACTATGACTTTTTGAGGAGATCACTACACTCGCAGGAACCTAAGTGACCATTGGATGAGCTTGCAGATGATCTCTGACTATTAGAAAACCAACACAGATCAGCCTACTAAGGACACCCGTATCACTTCAGGTATTCAGAGAATCCATTATTTGACTTAATTTTCTCACCTAGGGGCTTGGTATACTTTGAGTTGGACTCCTCAGTTATTTCTAACACATCTTGTAAACCTGTCTAAGTATGGTTCCCTTCTCCCCTTCCTTAAAGTAAAAAAAAAAAGAGATAAATTGCAGATAAGCTAGTATCTTCGAAGTGATCACAGGAGTGGTAGAGATTCCTATTACCTCTTGTGCATTCATGGAATGTGTCAAAAGTACATCCCAATGCCGGAAGAGCACTGATAGAAAAAAATAAAATGATAACCAATGGGAAAAATCAGTTGCTAAGGAAAGAAAATGAGAAGAAAGGAACCAGAAAATGATATTATGGTGTTCAGGTGCTAACAGAGTAAGATTCCATGTGTTCTTTGATCGATACTCCCTAGGTGACACCACACTTATTAGATTATAGAAGTCAGTATGGTGAATTTGAATGCTCTGAATGTGATTGTAGAGTTTACTTAGGACAGTTGCTAATTGTGGGGGAAGTATATGTTGGTCTTGATCTATGCAGGTGCATTTTTCATATGGTTTACTAAGGGGAATCTGAGTCTTGTACTTCGACGATGAAACAAGTTTCTGAAGTTTTCAAACTTCTTCAACTCATCTTGGTTTTTTGTTTTGCTTGAGGGAAAGAAAAGGCTAAGTGTGGGGGAGTTGATATATCATGGTTTTTACCTTTTTAAGCCATGATATAAGTACATGTTAGAGTCTTTTGTAGTGTCTTTCGAGTCTTTCGTAGTGTCTTTCGAGTCTTTTCAGGTGATTATTAGGATTACACAAGTTTTGAGGATTTTGGAAAATTTGGAGGTATTTGGGCAAAGATTGGAGCTAGAGCCGTGATGAGAAGAATTCACTAGTTGGAGTCGACCTGAGCGTCGACCGATGCACCCTTGCATCGATCGACACAGTTCCCGGATCCACAATTCGCAGCGTTTAATGAAGATTTTGAAGAATTGCAGAATTGTCCCAAAAGTTCCAATATTTACAAAAGAGACCCAAGACGTGTTATACACTTTATATTAGGGTTTCGGTGTTTTATTCTATATACACTTTTCATACTTTTAGCTAGAGAGAGTTTTGAAGCTTTGGGGCTGATCTGTTCCTTGTACTGCTTTTTGAAGAAGATTTCGAACCCCATTTCAATCTCTACTCTTTCTTTAATGCAATCTATTCATATTATGTTGTTTGCTTCATTCAATATGTATTAGTAGATTCATTGTTAGGTTTAGGGATTCTCATAGGGTTTTCATGACTTGTTAGATTGAATTTAATCAGTTAAGGATTCATAACTTGTTAGTTCTTCAACCTGAACTACACTTAAGGCTAGTTTCTAACCTGATCAATTGGAGTCAAGATCTAGGGTTTATAAATTGACACGAAAGTGAATTTTAGAATCTGATCTGTTTAGGTTGAGCAATTTAGTTATCTACAGAGAAATTTGGTTTAACTGAATTTTGAACTAGTCGAACCTGCATTTAATGCTAGTTTAATCTGTTAGGAATTGCAAAGAAATTTGGATTTCTAGGGTTTAGACTTGGTTGGTTTATTTGTTTTACATTTGTGGTTGAGTTCTAGAACGGTTCTTAATTCGATCCCGACTGATATTTGATCTGCATGACATGATTTCCTGAGAACGCCTTTGACCTAGCGCTTTTAGTACCTGAAAAACAAACCGACTTGCTGATTTATTTACTGCTATTTATTTACTGCTTATTGATTGATTCTGCTTAGCTATTCTTGACCCTCTATAGTCTATCGTAAGATTCTTGAGTCTCCGTGGTTCGACCCTTATATACTACATTTGCACGTGCACTTGCAGTGTAACTTAGGGAATTAAACTCTGAGCATATCAATCCCTGCCTTAGAAACTTTATCCCAAGAACAATGCCATCTCTGACTATAAAGTGGCATTTTTCCAATTCAGAACCAAGTGCTTTTCTTCACATCTACCTAGGACTTTGCACAGGTTATCCAGCACTTATGATAGTATGACCCATAAACTGAACTCATCCATAAACACCTCCATGAAGTTCTCAATCATGTACGTGAAGATGGACATCATGCATCTCTGGAAGATTGCAAGAGCATTACAAAGTCCATGTTGCATTATGCGATATGCAAAAGTACCATAGGAACATGTAAATGTGGTCTTATCTTGATCATCTAGAATGATGGGAATCTGAAAGAAGCTAGAATGCCCATATAGGAAGCAGTAATCTGGGTGATTAGCCAACTTCTCAAGCATTTGATCGATTAATGGCAACGGGAAGTGGAATTTCCTTGTTGCAGCATTCAACTTCTTGTAATCAATGCTCATCATATATCCAGTCACAGTCTTTGTAGGAATCAGCTCATTCTTCTCGTCTTTACCATTGTGACACCTTCCTTCTTATGAAGCACATGCACTGGACTGACCAAATCACTGTGAGAGATAGGAAAAATGATCTCAGCTTCCAGGAATTTCAGAATCTCCTTCTTCACCAACTCCTTCAGATTCGGATTCAGCATCCTATGATACTCAATTGATGACTTCGTCTCATCTTCCAGAAGTATTATATGCATGCATGGATCCGGAGAGATATCTGAACTGTCATCAAAAGAATAGCTAGCTTTGCGATATTGGCACAGATTTCTCATCAGTAAGGTGGTATTTGCATTTTTCAAGGAAGCATTAATGATAACAAGATATGTGGTATTTGCGTTTTTCAAGGAGCTATTTGAGCTCAATTTTGGGAGTTTTTTCCTTGCTCCAGTCACTAATTTCCGTAGGTTGCATCGACTAATGTTGAGGTTGCGTCGATCAATGCAGCTGTTCTTCCTGCGCTACTAGTTGCATTACATGATCACAAGAGTCTAGCATCTTCGCATATCCAATAGTAGACTCGTCCAGCTGCTCAATCTTCTTCGCAGAGCTTATCAGAGCTCTATCCAACGGATTTTACGTGTGTGACAAATGAAAGAATTCCTCTGCTAGATCATTGAGACTATCCACATAGAAGGTCCATCCATTGATGGTAGGTCCCTTCACCATATTGTCCATATCAAAAATCATATTCAGATCACCAACATTCAGAATTATCGTCCCTTTCTTGCAGTCAATCATCGCTCCAGGAGTAGCCAAGAAGGGTCTACCCAAGATAAGTGGATCCCTTAGCTTCTCCATACTACAGAACCACAAAGTCTGTCACGATCATGCAGTTACCAATTTTGATTGGCACATCTTCCAGTACTCCCTCTGGATCCCTGATAGTCCGATAAGCTATAATCAATATGATCATTCATAGTAGCTAAGAACTCAGTCATTCCCATTACTGAGAAACTGAGAAGGGCATGAGGTTCAGACTTGAACCAAGATCACACAATGACCTCTCAAATCTATCTATGTAGATCGAACAATCCAACACAAAACTCTTTGGATCCTTTAGTTTCTCAGGAATTCTGCCTTGAGTTACAGCAATGCATACTTAAGAAATCATCATGACACCTTTTTCTTCAGTCATGTTGCTTGAAAGCATGTCCTTCAGACATCGCTTCATCACATGAGTAGTCCTAATAGCATCAATCAAAGGGATATGAATAAGCACCTTACTCATCATGGCCTTGCACTTAGCAATTTAAAGCTCGTACTTTGACTTCCTAGGGTTCTTAGGGAAAGGAAACTTTGGTTTGTAGACTTTTTCATCTGCAGACTTGAGCTTATTTGCATCTGGTGTATGTGCACGAGCCTTGCATCGATCGACATTACATGTGCGTTGATCGATTCTCGGTTCAAGTGCGTGGACCATTGTCTTCATTCCATCTTCCTGATTTACATCAAAACTCAAATAATTGTCGGCATTTCCTTCATGCACCGATCGACGCTGGCTCCAAATCGTGAATCTCATCCTCGATTTCTTCCAACTCCACAGATTTCCTCCATACTCTGATCTTTTTTGCAGCACATGAACGAACTCTGTAGAACTCCTCAACGTGATGGCATTGTACCGGTACTTCGGATTAGCATCCATTATCCCAGAAAGAGTCCCATCTTACCTCTTCAAAGACCCATAAGTCTGTATAACTTGAGTTTCCAGCTCTTTAACATGGGTGTTCAGAGCATCGATCTTTCCATTCCATTGAAGTCCATTGTACTCTTTTGCTGACCCTCCAAAAGTTGTTCCAGCATAGCCTTAATCTCATAGTTCTCATTTTGTGGAGGAGGAGTCTAATAAGATGATGCACCATAAGTCTTGCTGAAACTGTTGTTGTTCCCAAGATTGTTGTTGTTGAAAGGCTTCTGATACTGAGGCTTAGGAGAAAAACCAGAAGAGTTTTGATTACCTGTGAAGTTGTTTCTTTCACCCATTCCACTATAACCACCTCTTCCTTGGTGATTCCCAAACATTTTACCCTGAAAACCAGTCCCACCAACCTAGTTCATATCCTCTTCATCACAGTTATCCTCAGCTTCAAATTTGTCAACCTCTTGATCAAATTGAACCTGATTCTTCCCAACCCGAATGATGTGAACATAATCAATCTTGTTCTTCATATCTAAAATCTGAGTTCCATCCACATTTCCACCTGCTTGCTTCCTCTCTAAATCAGCATTCTTGATGCTATTGCTAGACACCAAGTTGTTAATCAGCTCCTTAGCTTGCTATGGAGACCTCATGATGAAGTTTCCATTGCTGGAATCGTCCAATGCTATCTGATATCTTAAATTTATATCTCTGAATAAAATGCCTAGAGCTGAATTTCAGAGAAACAATGATGTGGACAATCGCGTCAGTACATATTGAAGTGTATCCAAGCATCCTTGAAAGCTAATGTAGGACACTACAAGAAAAATCTCTATTCTTAGCACACGAAAAACGCCATGGTTTGTATATGATGGCGTTTTTGAAAATGCTATGTCTGCCCCAGCTATAATAGCTCGGCCATATATTATAGCGTTTTCGTCCGTGCTATTATATCGTTTACCTATGATAGCGATATTTTCTTCTTGCTATTACTAGGCGTACTATAGCACATTAAATGTATCGTAATATATTTTATTATAGCTTCATATTCGTGCTATGTATTTAAAAGTAGTATTATTCAATTGTTTTGGTTCCTATTTTTACATATTATTAATTAATTATAATTTTATATTTGATTAAAACATATTTCATATATTATTAAAAGTTACATAAATGTAATATTATATAGCAAATACCAAAGACAAAACTACAAATTCCTAACATATTCATAACATTGTTCCATTGTTTCTTCATCACTTAAGAGTTGCTTCCCACTTGGTCTCTTCCATCCTCAACATTCTGATCCTCTTGTCCAACCTTATGCAACAATGGCCATCAACTCTTAAGCTTCCCAATGTAACAGTCCCGAGCTTGACTGTTTTGTCCAAAACTGCAGGTCTTGACATAAGTTGTGTCTGCGAGTTGTAGAACAACGCCTGTTAAAGCCATATCAACGAAACAATGTGTAATGATCATAAACAAATTTACAAAACCAGACAAAGGCATCATTCAACATGGTGAATACACAAACATTCATTTCAAGAACGAAATGAATACATAAACATCCATTTCAAGAATGAAAAAACAGACCCACCAAAATACATGTTCTTTGTCTCATACCAGCAAAGTTTGGCTTTTAAATACACTAATCGAACCTGGTTCTTGAAGATACCTGGAGTGTATAGGGTTTGTAAGAAAATCAGGGACTTACCATTGACACTCTAATGGTACCCTGCACTCGTAAATAGTGATGAGAGACTTAAAATCATTGGAAAAGACTGACATTTGAAACAACAATGCAAGAAAGAGCAGCTGAATTTGAGTTACTTAACACACCATTTTCTGTAGCTGAGGTGGAGCCTTTACTTGCGTTGTAGCATACCTTTTGCAGCCAGAGATTGAATTACCAACTTTACCCATGACGCCACCGATATAATCCAGAGTAACTATTCAACATGGCCAGAAACGTTTCATCAAAGGCAGCAAAGACTAAGGTCTAGACTGTTCTAAACCGAGAGATTTAAAGTGGTAAGCTGTGGATTCATTTGACAGCAAAAAAATAAATAATGCAAACCGTAAACGTTAACAAACAATCGAAGCTTACGAATGTAGTTAATTAACCTAAAGCGCCTTTCGTTATTGTTATCCTGCTACTAAGACCCATTCAAGCAATACCTGATATAAGTAATGCCATGAAAGGAAAACTTAATTCATGTTTCACTAATCTACAAAAACAAATCAAAAGCTGATGATAAATTCAAATTCTCAAGTTTGAAGTAAAGCGAGGGTATTAAGAACCAGCAACTCGTCGTGACTTCCGCACAACAACTGTATAAGTAAAACAAAAGAAACAGTTCTAGCTTAGTTCTCTAACAGCACTTAGTATTCCAAAGAACAAGAGTGGGTACTGTTTTCTCCAACTTACCGCATAGACATAGGCTCAAACCAGGTCCTATGGTAACAGCAACAGCAGAGGATCCTTCTCGGTCAAATTGGCTCTATCAAGTGCGTCTTGCACAACCTGAAACAGACAAATACACATGTTTGTCTGCCACAATAGAACAAATAGGCTTGCAATGCTTTGCAATGAGAAAAAAGTCTAATATTTTACCTTATCAATAATAACCCGAGAGTGTGCTTCTTCAGCTTGTTTAGGAGCGACGCCTCCGTATTAGGCAAGCAGTTTTGCCTTAATGTCATCGCAAATTCCGAGATTAGGTGAAACTTGATAAATTTATATAAAGGAATTATTTTTATCCAGATAAACTGTGAATCCCAAATTCAGTGAAAAGAAAGTCAGACAAAACTGTGTCTACTAGTGATTAGTTGAGTCTTGTAAACATCAAATGAACTAAAAAAATCTAGCGGAGCAAAGCAAAGGAACGATTTTTACCTGAGCAGAAATGCCTTGACTAAGAATTTCACCATTCCCTCTCACCTAATAACCAAAATTTACAATATCAGTGGACTAATAAGTGGGCTTAGGACAGCAGCGGTAGTGTCATAGCAGCTCGTTTCAATGCCTAGAACAACCAAATCATCGTCATGCCTAGAATAAACAGAAAACACACATCTAATTCAACACAAACAGTACGTGAACCCTAAGCGGTAAATACTGTAGGATTATGTGTGTTCATTGGTGTAATTATCAGATTACAACCTAACATAATCAACTAGGATCTAGGTGATTTGCAGTGGATTGATCAAAGGAATATCGAGATCTGTAAGAGCTGATGATAACCGGCTCCTCCTAGGTATCCACACTCTTACAAGCTATTGGATCAGGCTGCTAGACCAAAGTTGGAACAACAGAGAGAGAGAGGACGGCCAGACCTAAAAGAAAATCGCAGACCCTTTGCTAAGTGGCGCCTCCCTCTTCCTTATATGGGCCCAAGTAATTAAACTAATGGCCTATTAGGCTTTTGGGCCCAAGACCCAAATCAGACAAAAGACTGTATTTTGTCTGGCCCAATTCTCTGTACAAATATAGTAAATGCCTTGCATCTTACCGTATTAATTCCATTTAACTTTCCCGTTAGCTATGGTGTGTGACCCTTTGGGATCATACAATACTGGTAATAAGTCCTAAACTTATAGATCAAGAGCGGGCTCTAGCAAGTCATCATGATCACCCAGTATTTATGACTTATATCTGATCTCGACACTTATCATACTTTCTAGAGATAGTACAGTAGATTTCAGGACATTCCCAACAATCTCCCACTTGTACTGGAATTCTACATTCCCTAATCCTTTTGTCTCAATATCTCGATCTGGCATAAGGCAAGATGCGTGTCATCCTTATATAGCCAGACCATGTTTATCGGACTAGATTTGATACTGACAATGCAAACGACTTGGGCAAGTCCGTTTGGGAGTGGCCACTCTCTTACCAGCTATCAAGTCTCCGATTGGCCTAGAGATATTACCTCCGTTAAACGGCAGGGACAAATTCCATCTTGTTCCATCACTATGAACTACACACTTCATAATACACCCAACCAAGGTCCTTATAGCTCCCAGTTACGAAACAGCGTTAGACAATGATCAAAGCGCATCAATCCATGTGCAGCCACATGCATGCGAACTCAGGTCTAAGGACTATACTCTATAGTCGTATATGAGAACCTCTCATGACACAGATATTAATATCTTGTAGAGTTCTCATCAGCGGGCCATGTCCGGTCATATGCTCCCCTACATATACCTATGTGTCGACTTTGATGCCGCGCATCTATGACCCCTCGAAACTTGGTCATAAGTCTCAACACAATCTAGTCTCAAGTGGTTGTTGGTGTTCCAATTTCAACAACCTTCGACTATGGACACTATGATTTATGTCATTTCGTTAAATATGGGGTTTCAGGATCAAGTCTACTCATGTACTTCGATGGCCCATATATAATGACATGAATCATTTTGGAACGATTATTTTATATCACAGTTAAAATAATCCAGAAATAAAAATTTCATTAACATTAAAAAATGTTTACATGAACCAATCAAAATAACTAAATAAAGCCCTTTACTCACTCCCACTGAAATTAAGACTACATCTTAATTTCACTTATCCTACAGCTACAGTCCGCGACTCGTGCTTAGG
The DNA here is from genome assembly GCA_030180135.1 of Orychophragmus violaceus. Classification (NCBI taxonomy): domain Eukaryota; kingdom Viridiplantae; phylum Streptophyta; class Magnoliopsida; order Brassicales; family Brassicaceae; genus Orychophragmus; species Orychophragmus violaceus. The sequence continues at coordinate 62,334,222 of CM058233.1, forward strand.
CCTAAGGAGTGGCTTTGTTAATAGATTAGCAACGTTCTCATTTGTTGAAACTTGCTGATCTACTTAACACCTCTATCATTTATCTCTCGGAATAGGTAATACCTACCCTCAATGTGTTTGGATCTCAGATGTGCAGCTAGCCACATCAAGTTCAGTGATGAATTTTTCTATCCAAACAACTTCTTTTGCCGCTTCCCAAGCTGCGAAATGTTCAGCTTAAGCCATGGAGTCAGCAACAGTGCCTTGCACCGCCACACAGACACAAGATATAACCGGACTGTGACCAGAAATCATCTTTGTCTGTTGGAAACTTGCCTTTCAGACTCTACCGACTTTTAGCACCTCACTTTCTCATTCATGTGATCTCACTCAGCATGTGTCCATGACATATAATCTTATGAGACACATACCATAAGACTTTGGTATAAAGCCATTCTTGGAATTGCACTCTCTGGATTCGTGTAATTTCACACAATCCACTCAGCACATATAATCTTTATAGATTATTGCTCCAAGAATTATCATGTCTTTTCTCCAAATCTTTTATTCTTAAGTAACCTGCATGTTCAAGTCAATATAGACTGCAACAACAGAGCGTTATTTCCGAGATCTTGTATGTCATCTATGCACACTACAAGACTTGCAACTACGCTCCCACTAGTCTCTTACAACTTACAGTTCCTTCTGTTTCTGACAAAATCAAATCCTTGATTTCTTCGTCAAGACCAAGATTCCAACTCCCAGATGATTGCACAAAACCATTCATGGATCTGTTAAACCAGCATTCATTCCTGGTAGTTTCTTAAAACTACTTTCAGAGTTGGAGCCCAAACACTGCTTCTTCATTTATTCGCATCTTTGTCACAATCATTGATCAACAGATCATGACTTTCATTTATGATAGACCCATATCTTAAGGGTTTGTGACAAATCCTTTCGGATCTTGCGAAAAACAGACTCCACAAGTGTCAGACTCTACAGATTCTTGTAGATCTAACTTCTGCTCTTTCAAAAGATTGAGCAGACTTTTGTGTCTCTCGAATTTCTTCGAGTTCTACTTTACTCCCACTATTTTCTTAGAAAGTATATCTCTCTACAGAAAACATAATTCCAAGCGACACTGATACTGTCCTCAGAATGGTTGTAACAGTAGTGAGTCTTGGTTTCCCTTGGACAACCAATGAATTAGCACTTGTGTTTTAATTGGCTGAAATCCTATCAGTGTCAATTACATGACACAATTCCCAAACATCCAGAAAAGACTAGTTGGCTCAATGCCAGTTCACATTTAATGTGATGTCTTTTATCTGATTTTGGTGGAACTTAATTTATTGTTTCACTGAGACTATTAGAACGTTTATTTTCAGGGTATTATTGGAAGATCTTACTGTGATTCATCTTTTAATCAAACTATGTCTTACATATTTGATCTCTCCAGTCACAAAACCATTCCAATGGAGTTTCCAGGAGATTTGAGTCGCGAATTTACTTCGCATTCGCACTCATAAAGATAATCACTTTTTACTTGACTCAAGTGATCTGCTTATTCGACCATTCGAAAAGCCATATTTCAACTAGTCCTTGTACTTCATTTTGGAACTTCTTTAATTTCATCAAGAATTCCAGTTCATGTCTTCATGACATAACCATCATCTACTGATTCGAATCAGCCGAATAAATATGAAGTACTGACCACTTTTCTTTGCAGCAATTATGCTCGTTGGGCTTTCATAATTCAAATGAATTAGACCCAATAAGCCCCTTCCCTATGTTTAAAACGTCAAGGTGAGAACAATCATTTGGCCCATTCAAACAAAATTCATACTCATCACTTGACTTTAGTCAACTGATCTCAAAAGCCTATTAAAGTAGGCCTTCTGAGAAAATCCTTTAGGATGGAGTTTCCGAATTTGTTTCTCAGCAATGCGGCCCAAACAATATTGCCAAAGAAAGTTGATTTGATATTTATGTTATTGGTTTATTCGTTTAGTTTAATTTCATAAAACCAATTCTTTAATGGAATGCTACTATTAAACAATCATTAAGATTCAAAAACTCAAAATATGTTTTAATCAAAATGATAAATATCCAAATCCATAACTGAAATGAATGATGTAGATCTGCTCAAAGCAGTTACACAAATAGTAATTCCCAAAAGAAAACCAAATTTGAAGGCAACAATCAAATAAAATTCCACTCGGAATGCAGAGACATCAGCTCCATTCACGACTTGAACTTCCACTTGTTCCTTCTTCATTCTTCATCTACCATCAACGACCCGCACATTTATACAAATGTCAGCATTGAATTCGGTATTGAATGCCTCAATGTAGAGATGAATGAAATATCATAAATACTTGAAGATGAAGTCTTGTAATCCATCTTCAACCTTTCAAAATCTTCCAAGAATTTGTTGCACTCATTTGTCAAGTGCCCTTGCTCCTTACAGTAGCTACATGTCACAAGTGGGTCGGACTTGGGCTTCCAATAAGACTTGGGCCCATTCTGATCCGAGATCTTCATGGCCTTAATCTTACCCTTGTCCTTTGCGGGTTTCTTAAAACCCTTATCCTTCTGCACCCTTAGTGCCTTTCGGGAACCCTTTCTCATGTTCAGCTCAGCTGTTTTAAGCATTTCATGCAGCTCAGTCAATGTCTTAGACATCCCGCTCATATTGTAGTTCGTAATGAACTGTTTATAGCTCGGCGGCAAAGACTGAAAGATGAGGTAAACGGCTTGCTCAGCACTTATGGGACAGTCTAGTCTTTCCAAGTTTTCAAAGTAACTAATCATTTTACTGACATGAAAACTAACTGGACTTCCCTCAGGGAGGTTACACTCAATGAGACGCCTCAAAGTCTGGCATCTCTCAACTCGTGTAAGTCCCTTGTACTTTGCCTTGAGGCCTGCGACAATCTCCATGAGTGACTCCAAGTTCTCATATTGATGCTTCAACTCAGAACTCATGGTAGTCAACATAAGATTTCGCACATCCACCGCATCAGTGTAATGCTTGTTCCAAGCATCACACTCTGCATGTGTGGCACTTGATCTCAATTTCTCGGGGAGAGCAATTTCAAGGACATAGTCCTTGCTCTCATGCTTGAGAATATTTCTCAAGTTCCGGTACCAAGTACAGAAATTTGATCCGTTCAGTTTGTCCATCTCAAGGACAGACCGGATCGAGAAAGTGTTTTGATTTGTTGTGCTAGTCATAACTGAAATTTAGAGATAAATAGAGTTTTAGTTATTCAGTTCATAAAAGAGTAATCTTAATAACTTATAAGAAAACTCGCATTGCATTCAAAATTTCTTTGTTTAACCTCATATGAATGCAATGATTTCGAGACCCATGTTCAACTAAAACCAAAGTGGGCCACTGGCCGTCACCCGGAATTAGCTTTACTTGGTAAGCATACACACAGCTAGTTATATCCATATAACTCTCGGTTGTGGATTGGGCCCAAGGCCCAATTCACCAGATGTCTCAAGGCCCGGGACTCCCGATGGCCCAGTCAAGGAAACCAATCTCTTACAGCCAAATAATCACTAAAGTCTGGGACTCCCAATGAAATTAGTGACTATATACTACTTTACTTACGCAAAAACAGACACCTCACACTGTAAGCCATATTTGTAATTGAATAAGCGTTAAGTAGCTGACAAGATTGGGCAAGACATCCAAGCTTGATATTGGTTTTGAGGATTTTAGGTTTTCTTTCCAAAAATAGAAGATTACTATTTTGGGAAACTTTCCAATTCAGGTAACTTACTAAATATGGAAACTTTCTATTTTAGGAAACCTACTATATTTAGAAATTTCTTAACATACCAAAATTAGAAACTTCTAATCAAAGAAACTTTCTAATTTAATGTTTTATTAAAGTTTTCGGTTGGGTCACAAATTATAGGCCCAATTCTTGGCCCAAGACCACAGAATTCCAATTGGCCCAATAATTTGACATAACCGAGTTGGTTCATTAATTCTGGTCCAAGACCAAATTAACTACTAAATCCAACTGGTTATTTACTAAACCAGACCAGCTCTAAATTATTTGGTCCAACCAAATCAAACTTAGACCAGCCTTCGGTTTAGGTTAAAATTCAATTTTGAATTTAAATCCGGTTTAACTAGAAATTAAATAATACCAATTGTATTAAATAATTTCCAGCAAACCGCGATTTGGGTTAACCGCTTGAACCACCAATTAAATTGGATCGGTTCGGTTAAGTCCAAAATCAGGAAGAAACACCTTGTGTTTTAGCCAATTTTGACCTAACCTGCGGTTTAAGCTAACGCTGACAATGAACCACAATCGGTATGATCGGTTCATTGTCGCGGGTTTGGGAAGAACGAACCGCGAAGCTCGGTTGAACCGATTGGCTACTCGCGGACCGTATCTCTCGCCAGTGTATCGATCGATATCACGCTCCTGCGTCGATCGATACCGGCGTGCATCAGCTCGTTGCGATCGGGTCATCGGGACAGCGAGAAGCAATCGATCCGATTCATATCGATCGATATCTCGCTCCCTCGTCGATCGACACGGGCGTTCACATCGCATACCGATGGGTTTCAATCGGATTATGCGATTCATATACTTAGGTTTTTAAGTTTTCTAATCAAATTTCTTAAGCCAAATTCGATTCTAAACATTAAAACAACCTAAATATGATCCAAACAGCAAAAACCTAACGACCTAGGCTCTGATACCACTGTAGGATTATGTGTGTTCATTGGTGTAATTATCAGATTACAACCTAACATAATCAACTAGGATCTAGGTGATTTGCAGTGGATTGATCAAAGGAATATCGAGATCTGTAAGAGCTGATGATAACCGGCTCCTCCTAGGTATCCACACTCTTACAAGCTACTGGATCAGGCTGCTAGACCAAAGTTGGAACAACAGAGAGAGAGAGGACGGCCAGACCTAAAAGAAAATCGCAGACCCTTTGCTAAGTGGCGCCTCCCTCTTCCTTATATGGGCCCAAGTAATTAAACTAATGGCCTATTAGGCTTTTGGGCCCAAGACCCAAATCAGACAAAAGACTGTATTTTGTTTGGCCCAATTCTCTGTACAAATATAGTAAATGCCTTGCATCTTACCGTATTAATTCCATTTAACTTTCCCGTTAGCTATGGTGTGTGACCCTTTGGGATCATACAATACTGGTAATAAGTCCTAAACTTATAGATCAAGAGCGGGCTCTAGCAAGTCATCATGATCACCCAGTATTTATGACTTATATCTGATCTCGACACTTATCATACTTTCTAGAGATAGTACAGTAGATTTCAGGACATTCCCAACAAATACAACCAAAGAACAAAACAGAAAGCAACACGGATTATGTTGATAGCATCATAAATAGAATCGGGAGAAAAGGAATACTGACATAATAGTACCAGGTGTTCCAACAAGATGTGAATTTCTCGAAGAACAACAGCTACGAGATTGATTGGAGACAAGTAATCCCTGTAGAAGATAAGATCCAAATTTTCATACTTAGAGAGCATACTGAATGCAAACAAGGAAACTACAACACGATAATTGAAAGAAATAGAGAGCATACAATGATACCTGCAAAGGAACCTTGTCGATACCAGCTTAGATCCACCATTAACGTCGGCGTGGACATCGGGAGGAAGTGGGTTAGGGTTTGGGTGACTTGGATTGGGGGAAACGGGAAGTGGTGCAGAAGAGGTGGGGAGAGGAAGAGAAAGGCGAAGGAGCCAACACCAGATGCATAAATAGAGGAGCAAGTGCCTGCGATTGAAGAGTTAGGGAAAGAGAGAGAGACACAAAGAAATGAATTAGGTTTGAGATTGGAAGAGATGAAGGAGGATAAAAGAAATTTGGTGGAATAGAGGGAAAATTTTTAAGGGTTTGGCGGTTTTAGAAAAAAATTTGGCTCGAGTAAACAAAAATTTGGCGGTCTGAAATTTTGTTCACCTAAATATTGGCGGATTAGTTTCTTTTTGTTTCCCGCTTACTTAAATATTATCTTAGCATTATATCAATGCTATTAAAAGTAAAAAAAATCTGAAATTTATTTTCAATAGCAGTTTGGAAAACCGTGCTATTATATTATGCTATCAATAAGCTTAATTTTTGTAGTGGGACCTTGTTTTAACTGGATAATCTCTTCCTTCAACTGATTAGATCTAGCATCATAATAGAAGTTTTGAAGGAACTTCTTATGGTCGCATCCCATGTGGTAGGAGTACCTGGTGGAATCTGCTTTAGCCAGTTTGCAGCCTCCCCACCAAGATAGTGTGAGAAACGCTTGCAGGCCTGTTATTCCTCTGAATCATAGGAGGTCTGATCGCAGACCTGTTAGCATAGAACTCGTCAAGTCTATTGTAATCAGCAAGAGTCCTCCCAGCTTATGAATTCCCTTGGCATGTGCAACAAAGCAGGTTGTTCAACAACTTCAGCTTGTTCTGCACCTGCAACAACAATTGGTGCTACAATGGGGTTTCCTTCCCCCATCAAGTTTCTGACCCTGATTGTTATAGGCATTACCACCATGGTCTCTCGGAACACCAACCTCATCCTGAATCAATACCAAGGCATTAGGATTCAACATCGTACCTGGTTTATGTGCTTTCCTGTTTATCCGTTCTAGCTTTGCAAGCTCCTAGTTTCGAAGAAACAAAAGCTCTTTGTCCGGATTGCTTATGAGTGCACGATTAGACATGCACTATCCGATAACGAGCATTGTTTCGACCGATGCAGGTGAAGCGTCGATACATGCATATGATCTTCAAGTACTGTCCGATTTTGCTAACCGTGTCTATTGATCCCAAAGCGGTGTCGATCGATGAAAGTATTCTTCACGCAACCTAAAACCCATAGAACGACAAAACAAGAAAATTGTGAGTAAAACTAAAAAAATTTAAAGCCTAGTCTAAACTCTAAAGTTAAATCTATCGAAGACTCAAAAGAGTCCCCAGAGCTATACTGAAAGTGCAAAGAGTACAATTGTAGTATATAGAGGTCGAACCACAGAGACTCAAGATTCTTACGATAAATCTAATAGCGTTGAATTAAGCAAAGCAGAAACAATTAAAAAGCAATTAAATCGAAACAGAAATGTAAATCAGACGGTTTGTAAGCAATAAGGAAAAGAGTCAAGTCAAAGAAGTACTCGGGAAATCAAGTAATAAAGATCTTATCATGTCAGGATCTAATTAAACACAGTTCTAGAACTCAAACCATAGATGTAAAATAAGCCATTTTTCATTGCGAGACTTTACTAAGTCTAAATCTTAAAATCCAAATTTCTTTACAGCTTCTAAAGACTAAACTAGCATTAAGAACATGTTTGATTTGTTCACAAATTATCTAAGCCAAGACGTGGCTGCTTTGAGATTCTCGAGGAAGACGTGGCATGTTACATTTGAGTTAAGTTTCTTGATTTATTCATACTAATACAGTTTGTTTGATGATTCACTACAAAATTGGTGTAAATGTTTTACATTCAGCTAATCGGAAGACTTTGGTGTATTGTCTCGTACAAGTAGAGACAAAGAAGGTAGAGCCGGAAAAAACCAAACTCGGTTACAATCCCATGGAGGATTTTATCTGCTTCTCGGTGTCTGGTAGAAAATTGAAGACACATGTTCGATCACCCAAGAAAGAAGAGCAGCTTCCGAGCTTTTTTAGGGGCTTAGTTCTTATAAGTTTTTGACATTCCCTTGGATATTTAAATTATTAACATCACCCACATCTTAAGTTTGTAAATTTGGAGACTACATGTAGTGAATCAAAATTATTTTTCTTGATTTTTAGGGATGGTAAAGTTGCTTGAAGACATAATGAGAGTAACTAGTGAGAGTAACAAAGGGATGATGGGTGATATCGAAGCCAAGAGAAGCCAAGAGAATCCACGAGTATCTTGAAAATTGAAAAGGTTTAATGACTTAAGTTTAATTGTTTCTTGAAGCATCTCTTTCTTTGTGAATACACAATTAGGATCATTTTATTTTATTTTCCATTTTTAACACTTTGATCTAACTCTATTGTGGATTTGTTTTAGCGTACCAATAAATGACATTTTTTGTTTACTATATTGACAAAAGCTTATAAATAACAAATTTTTCAGAACGAACGACAAAAATCAATTTACAGAAAATGAATGCTATATATTATATATACATATATATTTTTTTTTGGTGACAATATTATATACAAAAATATAACACAAGAAATTGTTATCGTAATAAGAACTATTGGAGGCAAAGAAAAAATATAGTCAAGCCATAGCATGACCAAAAAGCGATGTATCTGACTTTTTTTAATCATAGGTGATGACAGAGCGTTTATAAAACGCACGCTCTAAACCGTTATCGTATTGAGTAATTGCATTTTTTCAAGTACTAATAATATTCAATAATCTTGTAGTAAACCTTGTTCCACGATCTTTTCATGTGTTTTATCTCACTCACACGATACTGCGAATCATTTTTTAAGAAATCACTTATCCTTTAGTTGCTTCTGCTCAAGCATGCTTAATTCTGGAAGTCTCTATGGACAAGTGATCGAAGAAAAACGCATTTTATTAACATATGTTATCAAATCAATTTTTTTAAAAAAATTTCGTATATATCAAAAACCGAGATGTTACACTTTATTAAATAGTACACCTTAAACCAAGGTCAACTTCTAATGCAACTTTGGAAAAATAGTTAGAACTCATTGATATACAACATTAAAAGAAAAACTTCAAATAATGAATTTAACAAAAAAAAAACATCAGGATAATGCATAATAAAAATAGAGGAACGTGAGAATATGACTCCATATACAATAAATAATAAAACTTTATATAAACAAACAAAAATACTTTATTATAACTCCATACATTTGGCATCTGAAAATGATTTATTCTTTTAAATATATTAGAAACGACTTCAAACAATACTACTAAAATGAGACAACTTATAATGCAGATTGGAAAATATTAAATTTGTTTGTCGAAATTACAGATAAACATTTTAATTAACTATACTCAAGATGAAATAAATATTTCATATAATGCATCTAAACATAACCTGGTCATGGTCAGAGTCGTGCTTAATATATATAAAAAAGGCAAGAGGCAATTGCCGTGCTTAATAAATATTTCACATTTTATTTTTTGGGACCCCAACTTTCATAATTCTATCAATTTCAGTTGGTTAAATACAACTGTATATTTGACCAGAAAAACAATTAACATATGTCATGGTTTATTTTTGGTAATAGTTATTTACAAATTTATTTGTGTTAAGTATGTTTTTTGTTTGGATTGGGGATTTAGATTTGATATATTTACTCTCTTTTTTTGTATGTGTGTTCTTTTTTCAAAAAAAATTATTATCACATAAGTTATTAATTCATTTGGTATTAATACTAGAGAATTCAACATTATTGACGAAATCTCTAACTATACAACTACAGTTTATCATTTTTGTTAATATATATATATATATGATTTTATTGGGTCAACGTTTGATGAATACATTTAAACAATCTTCATAAATAATTTCTTATATCAAATATTTTGTTTTCACATATCATATCTAAATCATATATATGTTTTAAATACTACTGTATTCATATTTATTCAATATAAATCTCTAACTTTACAACTACAGTTTATCTATTTTTGTTTCATCCCTTATTTATTTTTGTTCTAAATATAAATTTATTCAAAAACTAATTTAATGAGAAATAGAATTACAATTTACATATACTAAAATAGTTCTTTCTAACTAAAATCTAGAACTTTGAACCCCAAAATTTAGATCTATAATATGTGGTCCAATGCATCCGCTTTGGTCGTTGACTAATCTATTTTTTTGTGTTTTTTTGTCAACAATGTCAAATATATGGGCCAAGGCCTTAAGTTTACAAATGGGCTGAAGCCCTACAGAAAATCAAACAACGTGGATCACTAAAGCCCAATAAGAACCGCATCTAAAGATAAGCACGCCACGTGGCAAGCTCTGCGAAGTAACGAACATGCGGAAGAACACGCGTCAGGAAGGAGAAGCATCGCCGGAGACAGCTAGCGAGCGTGGAAGAGGACGCCGCCAAAGCTCACTGGACCAAATCCACCATGAAAGCACCTGCATCCAAAGAAAACAACTACCATAAGCTCCACCTGAATCAACCAACTCAAGGAGGCGTCGGCGCCGAGTGGGTTAAAAACCTCTCAGAATCCACCAAGCGCTTGTCCTCTAAAGCAAGCAGCACGCCGGCGATATTAATCCCCAAGTAAGGACGATCAAGGGCGAAGCCGGAGACATAACAGAGATACTTGGCGAGAGAGGAAAGAGGAAGCAAGACCGTCGTCAAAGAGACGATAAGAACCGGAAAAACTGGTAGACTCCGATAAATCGGAAAGAAACAGCCAGCCCAATAAGCGACGCCGGACTTATTGGAAATAGAAATCCAAAATAGATAATCCCGATCGGAGAACAAAGAACAAAAGAGAGAGAAAACCAGTCACGATCGGAGAAGATAACAAAGGGGAAAAAAGATTTCGATCTCAACGAATAGGAAGATGAAGTAAGAGAGGAAATCAGAAAAAAACTCCCTAATCGGAAAGCTCGGCGGCCCTCTGAAAAATGAAATCGGCGAAGAGGACAGCGGCGGAGCTTCCGAGAGAAGGATCTCTCTCTCGCTAGAGAGAGAAAACCCTTTCCATCTAGGTTTTTGAAAAAGATGAAAAAGAAGATAAACTGTCGTTGACTAATCTATTATGCATGCAATCACGCGATTTGCTTGCTCATGCAAAATATTTATTCCCAACATGGGGTGTATATTTCTCGTCTAAATAGACTTTTATTAAGTTGTACAATACGTAGGTTTTTTCTTTGACTTCTAACTAAAATATTTTTTTTTTACAATTACATTACTTAAAATTCATTTTTATATATTTGTGCCTTTGTTTAAGATGGAAAGGGCACTTTCATACGTTACATAAAATCAGAGGCCATCATCCCATGATCTCTATCTTATATATGTATATACGAACTCCTTTGTTTAATTATGCGGGCATTGTACCAAGTCCTTTTCATATATTAAAAGAACGAAAAGTATGGAGTTTTTTTTTTTTTTTGAACTTTGAAAAGTATGGAGTTGTTTTCTTGATAAAATATATGTAGAGTTATTGATAACCACTAATCAAAAAGACAAAAAAGTCATATTTTCATTATAAAGATGGTTTTTGTTTAATTTGATTGGCGTAATAGTCAGTCGTCATACGCGACATCACATAGCATAACTAGGTCTAGAGGTATGTGCTGGGTTTTAAAATTTTACCACTAATATGTTTTGCTGCAAATGAAAAGTATAAATCTAACAAATCGAATAATTATATAATTTGTTACTTTTGTGACCCGGTCACGAAGCCAGAATGGGAAAGTAAAAATTCTTGTGGATTCACGAAGGTTTAAACTAAGTCTGGGTATTCGGGTATTCGGTTCGGTTTCAGGTAAGAACTATTCGGTTCCTGATATTTTGGTTCTAGAGATTTAAGATTCATCGGATATGTCCGGATTCTTGTGGTCAAGTGGTTAGGGATGGGCTTTGGATGTTACCACGTTCTGGGTTCGATTCTCTTGCCATGCGAAACTAAGTCACATTTGTTTAGGACACCAACATGGATATGGACCTTGCTTTAGGGGCCCATTTGAATACCCAGAGAGAGGGTCTATCAATGGGCTGCACCTCCCCTTAAGATTAACCTGAGCCCCTCTATAGGCTCGGGATACCCCCAGACTAGAAAAAAAAGATCCATCTGATATTTTACAATTTTTTGTTAGGTTTCGATTCAGTTCCTGTCGATTTCGGTTCGGTTCCGGATACCCATAAAAAAATCTTACAAAAAAATAGAGTCAATTAGTCGGGTATATTGGAATGCAATATCCATCAATGAGCCTATTAATGAAATGGTTTTTTTTTGTAAAAAAAAAGAGAGGTAAGAGTCCCACACTCGAAACAAAAAGAAAAAACTTAGTAGAACCTTAAGTTAACTATAAATAAAGTTATTTTCTTCTAAAACTTACGTTCTCAAACAATTGAGCTTAGTAAAATCATAGGACATATGTTTATATATATTGGGTTAAGTTTAGTATATATGTATATATATTTTCAGGTATTCTGATACCCGATCGGATATCGGTTCGATTCCAGGTATTACCTAATACCCACGGTTTCAAAATAAATTACCCATCAGGTAAATAATATATAACACTATCAGTTTCAGGTTGGTCCATTGTAGTTTGGTTCCGGTTCGGGTAATCGGTTCCGTTTAAAATGCACATGCTTAGTTTAAACCTTAATCCCTTGGGAGAAGAATTTTTTTTAATGAAACTAATGATCAATCAAGAAAATTGTGCCAGATCATATATAAACAAGATTTGAGTCTTAAATGTGCATCCTGCTTGGGATTTTCGAGTAGTGCTTCCTGCTCAGAATGTCTGAGCAGTGCATTCTACTCGGACTTTTCGAGCAATGCATCCTTCTCGGACTCCGGGCAGGTTGTACGAGCGCCTGTGCTTGTCCATGGATTTTGTTGAGTGATCGGCTGTTTAAACAACCCATATGAAGAAGTTTTGATTGCTCTGAAGTTTGGCTAAATGTTTTTGTACGTTTCTACGAAATTCCATTCATACGAAACGTCATACGTACGAAGCGTTATTTGTACGGAAAATGACTATGTTCGATTGCATAATCAATATTCCACTATTGATTTTGTCAAGGGGGATTTTGATCACAACAGTTATCCCGTAGCTCTTTATACTCGAGTGTGATGATGGAGAGCTTTAAGTATCCGAGGCAAAAACAATTGTCCGAAAGTTCTGGTCTATATGTTCTTCTCTTCGATGACTGTTTAGTCGTTACAAAAGCTTGTCTGAATATTTTCGTCATAAATTTACCGAGGATTGGTACGTCGGGTAAGACCTGTTTGCAGAAATTACAAGAACATTATAATGACAGGAGATGAAACCTTCCGATCAGGATTTGAGCAGGACGTTCCGTACTGACCAGTATGTGTGTGGGAGTCTTTCGGGCCATATGGCTGTAGAAGATCCATCCGAGCAAGATTTTGCCGATTTCAAAACCATGCCTAATAATGAACAGTTTAGGCATGATTAGCCTAAGCATGCTTATGCTAGGATAATCATGTGTAATCATGATTAAGGTTCCATGCCTTTTCAAAAATCTATTAGTACGTCCCCCTACTTCACTTCACTCACCACAAAGAAAAATTCTAAGGTAAATTCTCTCTCTATTTTCTTTCTAGTTTTTTTTGTGCTTTTGCCCAAGTTCCTTCTTCGTTCTTGAGCATTCTTAAGTGTTCTTTAGATTTTTGGTGAAATTTGGAGACTTAAATTTTTCTCCAAGTTTGCATTTATGCTTCATTACGTTTTCAATGGAGGAGTGAAGTGGTACAGACCGTCTCGTTTCGCGTCTCGGATATGATAATTTTATTTCCGAAGAAGGGCCTTATGGATTTTGGCGGCAGCCATGTCTCGTGTCGATCACCCATGTTCTTCGAGAAGTTTTTCAGGTGAATTGGTTTATGAGAAAATGTCCCATTTCTTAGCGGTAATCAGTTCGTCGGGGACGGTGACATCCATTTAAATTAAGAAAATTTTCCTTCTGTTGTGGACAAGTTCGAGGATGTTCGATCAGCCAGGAAGAAGCCAAACGTTATTGGGGTGATCCTCACCCGAAGCGAAAGGTGGTTCGGAGAAAGAAAACGAAAGGGGTGAAGGTAGTGCCCAATCCTCTTGGTTCGACCTTATCCAAGAGGGGGTCAGTCGAGAAACTTAGGCATTAGTTCGGAATTTCCGAAGCCGTGATGTTTATGATTACATTGACTAATGACCGAGTCGATTCTCTCCCTAGTCGGTTACTTCTCCATATATAAATATTTCCTCGAATCGTGTTTCTTGTGGTTTCCGGTTCCTGGGCTGATAGTCCGCTTTCTCCGACGTTGCGGACTGGCTCTCATGTAACTTTCTCCTCGAGGCCTTCGGAATTTGATCAGACCGTTGGTTTAAAGTTTTGAGTGTGGCATTGAACTCTGAGTATTGCATCTTCGGAACATGTTTAATGTGGCTCCGATCGTAAAAGGTTGTCCCAAGCATTACCTCATCCCCCATCCGCATCGGAATTTCGTCAATAATTTTGAAAGCAAGGATCTTCAGTGGAGGCATAACTTGGTTTACGTCTTGATCGCGAAAAATCTGTTGAAAAGGATTACATCCCGTTTATGAAGTCAAAATTGGGAACACTTGGTAGCCAATTCAGTTGTTTGGCTTTAAGTTGTTCTACCAAACCTTAACTCTTTATTTTGTTTTTATTTCTTACAAAACAAGATCTTGTTATATTTTGACCTTCAAATTTTATCGAGGTTATTCGGAAATTGCAAGCTGAAGGGACAGATTGGAACGAGAGTTTTTCCTACAAGAGAGTTGATCAAGCGAGGAAAATGGAGACTCTGCGTCAAGCAGCAAGGGCTGAGGAGCGAGCAGCTGACGAGGAGAAACGAAGTGAGAAGGAACTGGTGTGAGAGTCTGACGTGATCACTTTGTGGCTCGATAGCTGAGCGGAACTTCCCGAGTTTGATTTTAATGGGTCAATGGAACAAACAAGATCCGACGCTTAGTGAAAACATTTTTGTTGCCGGGGATGGCGTTGAAGTCGTGGGACCAGTCGTGGGGTCGGCAGATCACACTGTCTCGCCTTAGCGAAGACGGAAACCGAATAAGAGACATGGCAAAGTTGCTGAAGTTTCTCACCCTGACTCGAAGCTGATTCAGTTTGACCTGAGCGAGGGTTGTTCTTTGTACTCTAACGCCTCTAAAGTAGCAAACGTTTTCGCAGGCGTGCGTCATCATGGCGACGACCTTGTCAAATGCGAGGACATGGTTTACGGGAAATTCGCTTATTGGTGCGAGACATGATTTTTTGAAGGTTATAATGTTCTTCTTTGACCGGTGAGATTCTTTTCTTTTTGCGAACTAACCGGTCCAACTTGTTAATTTTCTTCTGTAGGCGTGGGCATCGGTTAACAGGCATGCTACCATATCCGAGAGGAAGATACAAAAGGCTAAGAGCCTACTTGCTAGCCATTTTATCGATAACGCAAGGTTGGATAACTTTGCAGGTCCATTGCAATGGGGTGCATGATTTCGGGATGATGCGGCGTTAGTGAGGATAACTGATGCCTATGGATTTAATGTCTGAGTGTCGGTTTAATTATTTTGCCCGTATTTGTGTTATCATCTCGTATCTTGTTGAACCTTTTCTTCAGAACGGTTAATCACTTCGGTCTATGAACCGGATACTTTGTTATTTTTAAATGAAATGTTTTCTTTCTCAGTTTTAAGACTGGTATTCGGATGTTTGGAAATCCATTGTTGGTCTCTCGTTGTTTCTTCTGAATTTGGGTTGAGTGAACAGTTGAGAAGGTTCGATGAATCTTATTGACCTATTTCGGTGATGATATGATGCTTAAAATCGGCGTTCTTAGAAGCATTTTTTCCATGTTTTGAGTAAAGTTTCAAGTTTGAAGGTTGGCGAGGTATGCCCGACTTACATACCTATGATGATCAAGACCAGTGTGCTCGAAAACGTTTAACTGGGTTTTGAGTTAAGTTTTTAGTTCGGAGGTTGGCGAGGAATACTTGACTTACAAACCCATGATGATTAAGACCAGTGTGATCAGAAGCGCCTTAATAGGTTTTGAGTTATGTTCGAATGTTAGCGAGCTATACTCGACTTACGAACTTATTTTGAGATGATGATTAAGAACAGCGTGCTTAGAAGCGTTTTACTGGGTTTCGAGTTATACTCCGAGTTTGAAGGCTAGCGAGATATACTCGACTTACGGATCTGTTTAGGTAGTAAACTATAAACGAATTTCGGCTTGGATATGCCTAGCGGAAATTAGACGAGGTCTACTCGGTCGAGATGTCGTAGACCAGTGTGCTAGGCAGTGTTTACTGGGTTAAGAGGTTTTTTCGATTTTGGGATTTGCGAGACATCTCTACTTACATTCACGTTATTGATCGTAAATTCATATGAATATCAACTAGGATATACGTAGCGTATAATAGACCAAGGTATACTGGGTCGGACTTTGTATAGCATGTTTTTTAATCTATCTAGATGTCTAAGAACCATCGTTCATATAGGACGTATTGGTTATTTTCCGTAAAGGACGTTATTGTCCATATGTTGTGGCCAGCAATAGACGAGAAAGAGAATGCTGAGAAACAATGAAAATGCACTAATCTTGACTTGGAAAGATATGACAGTGGAATAGATAATGAATTGAATTGGGTTGCTTTGTTACGAAGTTCGAATTCTATATTTGCTTTAAGGAAAAGTGAATCGAATGAAAATAAAAATAAAATCGTTTATTGTTTACCCGACAATTCCGAGAGTATGGTTGATGAGTTGTGCGTTTACGGATGCGTTGAGCTATGTGATCGCGATCTGGCGAGCCGAACATCTTGAGTGCATGGAGTGGATCGTTAGAGCATGTCTTGAGAAAGTGGGCAAGTTTCGTCGCTATTCAAGCAGCATGTCTGATGCTGAACAGACCACAAATTGATTCAAGCGGGTTTATGTCGCGGAGAGGCCAATCTTCCGAGCAGCCTTTTTTGCGGACAATCGAGCATCTTTGTTGCGGACATCCGAGCATCTTTGTCCGAGCAGAGATTTTTGAGCATATAAACGACCGAACGTGTCAGAGCGTTGGGGTGTGAGTCCGGATTTTGTTTCAATTTTTTTGTAATTTCTGATGCGGAAGTACATGTGTATACGGACCCACTCCCCTCCCTTTGATGGGGGACAGTTGAACCGATCGAAAGACCGGCTTTTAGATATCCCTTTTGGGGATCAAACCGTCCCGTAGTTCAAGTTGTTTCTCATTTTTATTTAGACATTCGGAAGTGTTGGCTTATTAGTATTTTGTTAGTTTAACTCCAACCTCTTAGCATTCTGACATTGTCCATATTGACGAGTTCGTACGCTCTGAGGCGAATCTCTTCGTTGGTTTTTATGGTCCGTCAAAGTCTAACCCTAGTTTACTTGCCATCGGCGAGGCCATACTTTTCATAGGACCAAATCTCCTTCGAGGAAACGTTGACAGTAATTATTTGTTCGATGAGATCGGTAGGCTCTTTCTAATTCATTTGCCTGTCAATCGTGTTTGTTTTTATGGGGTACTTTTGTGCGGACTGTCCTTGACTTCCCCAAATCGTCCTGACTCCAATAGGCGTCGGGAACTTTAGGCAGAGATGTTATGTTGACAGAATGGCTCTCATGGTGTTTATCGATAGAGTTCCTATCGATCGCATTATAGATCGATGGACGGTAGATTACAGAAAATTCAACAATTTTAGTGACCCCTCCAGCTTGCACTGGCAACACCAATAGAAAAGATGACAACACGAAAAGAGATTCGCACAAAAGCGTAAGAGCCAAGGAAAAAGTATAAGTGTTTATGCTAGGGTTTTCAGTGTGTCTTAATTGTAGAGTCTCGGCGAGTCGGTTTAGAAGATATTCGCCTGCAAGATTTATGGAGATCTTCTTGTTATCGCATATTCCATTTTCGTTGTGATTTACTTTTCTGCTCAGATTTTCCTCTTCTCGCTTGGATTTATCTTCCTCTTTTATTCTTTGAATTTATGTTTCTGTTTTCACATTTATCTCTCCGCGAGTTAACTTTATCTTCCGAATGGTCCGAAAATGGATGATCCGAGTCCGTTTGAATATATATATTCTTAGTCCGCCCCAAAGTCTATAGAGTACGAACCTTTCGGGTTTGGCCCAAGTTCGTATTTCGTATGCCGTATTCGACAATTGTGTGAATGGCTAGTAGTGTGTAAGTTGTCGTTAGGAAGATGGTTTGCAGCTTGTCGCGCATTCGGAGGAAGATATCGGCAAGTGTTCGAGCAGTTATTCCTAGAAATGTATCTTGCTTGGAACTTTCGAGGAATATGTTTTGCTAGGAAATTCCGAGAAATATGTTTTACTCGTAACTTCCAAGCAATATGTTCTGCTCGAAACTCTTGAGGAATGTGTTATGCTCGGAACTTCATAGGAATGTATTATGCTCGGAACTTCCGAATAATATGTTTTTCTTGGAACTTCTGAGGAATGTGTTTTGCTCGGAACTTCCGAGGAATGTGTTATGCTCAGAACTTCTGAGGAATGTATTATGCACGGAACTTCCAGAGAATATGTTATGTTTGAGCAGTGCATCTCGCACAAAAATTCCAAGCAGTGCATCATGCTCGGAATGTCCGAGCAGTGCATCTTTCTCAAAAATCCAAGTAGTTCATTTATGCTCGGAAATCCAAGCAGTTCATTTATGCTCAGAAATTCCAAGCAGTGCATCCAACTCAGTATTTTACGAGCAGTGCTTCCTACTCGTAATCTCCAAGTAGTGCATCCTGCTCGGATTTTCGGAGCACTGCTTCCTGCTCGGAATCTCCAAGCAGCACATCCTGCTCGGATTTTCCGAGCAGGTTGTCTGAGCGCATGTGCTTCTCCATGGATTTTGACTGAGAAACCCTTCCGAGCAATTTTGATTCCTTGGAAGTTCGGTTAAATGGTTTCGTACGTTTTATACGAAATATCATTCATACAAAACGTTTTCCGTACGAAGCGTTGTTTGTATAGAAAATGGCTATGTCTGATTGCTGAATATGTATTCGACTATTGATTTAGTCGAAGGGGATTTTTACCCTAACAACATTCTCTTATCCAGAATCTTTCTGCTAGTAATAACAATAATTGTCCTAAATTTGATAGAACTGAACGTTCTACTAGTCCTAAAATGAAGCAAATAGAAGAACTTAAAGAAATGATGGCCAAGCTGCTAGAGACACAAAAGCCATCGGTGAACTCATGCGAAGCTATCCACCCTACAAGAAAACTGTCGGATAGCTACAGATTCGGTCAGCTATGACCAATTTGCATAGCTATTTCGAAGATAGCCACAAATAGCTATGACCAGTCCCCACGTGTATGAGATCGCGGCTATTATCATTTTGTAGCTATCTGCAGCAAAGTCTATGCGGAATATCTACGACGCAACCCGTAGCTAATAGCTGTGAATATCAACGACGTGCATTTATAGCTATCTTATTCACAAATAGCTATGTATATATTTGTATGTAATAGTCTACAAATTACCACCATTATAATCGTAGCTATATTTTCGACGACATAAGATGTAGCTATCCGTGGATATAATAGACACAATTTGGTACAACTGAATTTGTAGCTATAGCTAAGAACGTCTAAAAAAAAAAAAAAAAAAAAAAAAAAAAAAAAAAAAAAAAAAGCTAAGAACGTCTACAAAAGGTGTCGTAGTTATAGAGCTACAAACTTTGATGGGTGTGATCGTGGATGTATAGCTGCGATTGTGACCGCTGCTATTTGTGGCTATCATTGCTACAAATTGATACACATAATTTCCTAGTGATGGCTATGGATATCTACGATGATTTTTGTGGCTAAATAGCGATGGATCACAACTTCCTTAATTCATGGTTATTGTATCCACGAACTATGGTAGTAGCAATCCGTAGCCAGGTAGATTAATAGCATAAACGAATTTTGCTCTATTGATTTGAAAATTGCCAATTAAAATTCTTAATCGAATGTAAATTTTACTAATTAAACTAATCAAATAAGAAGTAAAAGTGAAAATCCTAATTAGATTAATACGGACATAGAGGTAATTTACAAAGAAAATGAATTATAAACTAAAGACATCTAATGATGTTCTTAGATTACCAAAGATACACCTAAAACGTACACCCTAAACTACTATATATTGTGTTGTCTGAGATTTGGGTTGGCTGTTTTCTAGATTCAGAATGTGGACTTGGAGCAGCAGATACATCACTTTCATGGGGAAAATCAGGCTGGTATGTCACAGGGTCAACTCCATTCGTCTGCAGTAACACTTTCATGCCATGTTTCAATCTAGCTATTGAGCCTTTCATCTTTGAAATTTCCTCCTTTGCTTCCGCTTTTTTGAAGCAGGTGCCGTCTCATTGGGATGAGCATGGACGTACTGAATTGTAACAATTGCATAGATACACCCTTTAGAGTTGGTAGCTTTCTGCAGAAAATGCAACAAGAATCAGTAAAAGCACAAAAAACATCTAAATAACTAAGAGCTAAACAACAGAACATCTACATAACCACAGTGATTCAACAAGGATTTCTGAACAAATAATTAACAAGGAGATCATCTCATAACCATAAACATGTAAACCTTTCAGAACCATATTCCAAAACAAATATTCAACAAGGATTCGAAACCATATTCTAACAAATCAAGTATTTTAACTACTTCAATGAAATTTAAAACATTTACTTACTTCAACATAGGCGACAGTGAGCTAGAGGGGAGAGGAAGTTCCCTTGCTTATATCAGAGCTCTGTGCTCCCTCTATGGCCAATGCCTCAACTCTTCAACAATATCCTATAGTATTTTTTCTATGATAGTTTCATCCTTGCGAGTGTGGGTCTTAGGAACTACAGCTGTTGCAGGTGGTGGAACTCTCATCTCAAACTCCTAACAAAAAAAAACTTATTAATAACCAATGGAGAAATAAAAAAACCAAAATGTAGACAAAAAAAAGCAGATGTACCATCTCATATGCAACTCTTCTTTGGGTTTTTGCTCCTAAAGTATACATGAGTGTGCCAAGCTATCTGGATTTGAAGTAACATTTTTTTAATTGGTTTTTCTCTTCTTTACGTATTCTTCCTCCTCTCAAGGCTCTAAAATTGTATTTCAGTCAGCCAGACCAATAAAATTGGCTTGTTACCAGATCTATTATTCTTGTTTACAATGTCTTTGATTGACCTTATGAGAATGGTTGTCCAGCGTTGGAAAACCATATTATGGTGTTTTTCTTCCCAGTAGTAATTTTACTACAACCAGACAATAAGTGTTGTTAGTATATAGTTAAGAGAGAAACTAGTAAGATAATTTAAAAAGATAAGAAAGTAGTATACATACCACGAAACTAATCCACCACTCATTCTTCTTTGCTTGTGGAACTGTAGTATAGTCCCACCATGGGACCTAGATTGATAGCCTCCCACTATATATTTGTGGGCGCAATCGTCTATGTTAAACCTGTGAGAAAGAATATTGTGTGATGAAAACTCAATCAATTCACATTCGCATAACACAGAAGGAGAATCAAGCATACAATAGAACTAGACATATTCACATAACCCCTAAGGTAATCGCATATCATAACACTTAAGCAACAACTAGAACTAAACACATTTGCAAACAACTAGAACTAGAACACATTAGCATATCATGAATTAAGCAAAAACTAGCACTAGAACACATTACAACTAGAGCTTATTATAACTAGAACACACTCGCATATCATGACTTCAGAAACAATTAGAACTATAACAAAACACTTAAGCAACAGAAGAAAATTGCATATCATGACTTAAGGAACATCATAATCAAACAAAAAACTAGAGCTTTAACATATTCTCAAGCACTTAAGCAACATAAGACTAAGACTAACAAAATATCATATATCTTTTATAACAAATGTGAATAGAACCCTATCTCTCAATCATCCATGTTGGTGGTTCCGGACCAATATGAACACTGCTTGACTACATGATGTGAGCCCTCCGTGCTAGTCTATATGTCGTCATATTTCATGTGTGTGGTATATGCTTGAAGTAAAATGTCATGAAGAACTCCTTTCTTCGTTCGAACTCCTCCAAATGAATTGAGAAAGATGGCCAGTCCTCTGGTTCAGACACTATCTTCACCAGCTCCGAACAGTCTGTTGCATATGTTATATGTTCTTTTTTGAAGAACTTCATGCATTACATGACCCAAATCAAGACTTCAAATTCCGCATAAAGATGGGACATACTTGTTCTAATATTCATCGAACACATCATAACATTTACACCTTCTCATCACAACTATACCATCCTTTTATTGAAAATACATTTCCTTCTTTCAATGATCTGTCAACAAAACATCATTGCCCCTTTTGAAACACCTTTCTTCCGAAGTTACCGATTCTGTCTCCGCCAACCTCAATGTTTCTTGGGGATCCCGGTCAATCTGATTATATACCATACCATTTCTTCTCTTCCATATATACCATAAAATCCACTAATAGTGAGTATTTGTATCATCGGGAGGTAATCTCAAGAATAAATAGTTCATATTCGTATATACAAATACCGTTGGAAAACTTGCTGGATTCGTAGGAATTTATGCTAATGTCCAAGTTTGTAATGCCGGAAAAAATTTCAATAATACATGGTTAAATGTTTCCTTTGCACCTCACCGTACACACCATGTATCACAATTGATCCCTATTGCCTTTAAATTTTTCGTAACAGGTAAACATCCAGAAATTATTTCCATATGAAATGCATAACTTGGGAGGGAATTTTATCTTCCATGAGAAGGATTGTAGACATTTGACATTTGGACCTATAAGTGGGGTAGCATTGCCTTTATCCGGTTTGTTTCTTTTTATATGATATCCTGATTTGATTGAATATCTTACAGAATTTGTAAAATGGCATCCATTAGTATATAGTCGATTAAACCTGCTAATCGCTATACTCGCTATCAAAGCCGCATCTTCAGGTACAATGACCATCATCTTTGTCTCGAAAAACTTGTCAACAGTATATAAATGATTATCCACTCGCTATCATAGCCGCATCTTTGTTCCACACCTAATTTTGTTGATCAATGAACTGGTCAACAGTATATAAATGATTATCCACATGAGGTTTACATGTCGCTGGTCTCAGGCGATAAACTGGAATTCATGGATCATTCCATATTGAAATGGATGCTCTAGTACATGCCCTCTTGATAAGTCTTTTAACCAGAGATCTAGCTGAGATAATACTCCTCTATCCATAAGATGGTGAATATGATATTACTGGATCTAAAGGATTCATGTTCCAAAAATACCTACCCTTGAAGACTTTAGAAAACAAAATATATGGTTTGTCAATCAATCTCCAGAAGATCAAGTAGATGGATGAATTCCCATAAGCAATGCTACGTCATTTAATTTGTGTCTTTCTATATTTCATCTCGAAGATACGGTTTGTAACACCAGGTAAAAAAATATGGGCTTATGTCTGTTGAGCTGGACCCGTACGCGAGAATAAAGACGTTAGCATGTGGAAAATGTTAAGGTGTGAGAGTGACAAGCAGAAGGAATAGCAGAGTCTAGAGAGAGAAAGTAGATACATAAAGAATAGCTGATCTCTATAGCTCTTCTTCTTTATCTTCATGGATTGATCTCTGTAACTAGACTTTCTATTGGTTTCTTGTACTCTAAGTAGTTTCCTAATAAAAATCTTGAGAGCAAGAGTTTTGCTCTCCTAGATGTACATTGGCTGCATTGGCCTTTGGAACATGTAAATCTTTGTGTCGTCTTTTCTTCTTAACTCTACAAACAAAAAACATCATTAAAACTAGGTAACAAAGAACTTAGATAAACAACATAGACCGAATATACATACAAGCTATAAGGCGAAATATTCTAATAACTGGATGATTAAATGGCGGAAACATTTTCACCTAACGAGTTTTGCAGAATAGTTATGAACCGCTAAATTTGGTATCATAGTTAATTTTTAAAAATCTAAGAAAATAAAAAATTAGTGAAAAGTTTTTAATAGTGTATCATTCACCATCCCTGTCAATAAATATGAAACTTAGCGATAATCAATATTTTAATTCAACGAGGATGGACACAGAGTAGTCTATTTCAATATGGAATGACTTTTGGATTCCAGTTTATCGTCCGAGACCAGAGACATTTAAACAAATACCGACAACAATTTGATTACGGTTGATCAATTGATTAATCCTCAGAACCAGTTGTGGAATAGGAAATTGATTGAGATGTTCATTGACCCTAAAGATGCGGCTTTGATTGCGAGCATACCGGTTAGTCGGTTTAACAGGCCTGATTCGAATGGATGGCATTTCACAAAGTTCGGAAGATATATGGTCAAATTAGGTTATCATATAGAACGAAAGCTCCCAGACAAAGGTACCCCTTTCCTGTGACCAGATAAAACCTTTTCAAGATTATTATGGAATATAAAATGTTCTCCTAAATTAAGGAATTTTATTTGGAAAGTAATTTCGGGATATATTCCTTTTAAAAATTTGAATTCAAGAGGGATCAAATATGAGATATGTTGTGTGCGATATGGAATAAAGGAGGAAACGAGAAATAATGTATAATTTGAATGTCCATCGGCTTTTCCGACCTAGGCTCTCTCACATGTCTCAACAAACTCGGATTTTTTCCTACGTTCTCGGTCTTCACAATTTTAATTGTTTATTCTGGACATTACCATCTGACATTACAATTAATCACTTTCCTTGGATATTATGGTATAACAAAAAAAAGTAGAAATGACTTGGTATACAACCAAATTGGTAGAGGTCCTCGAGACATTCTAAGGATGGCGAAAATAGAATTTGCAATTTGGGAGAAAGCACAATTATATGTGGCAACAAGGGTTGGCAACCATCACAAGACCACTGGAGATGATAGTCAAAATGACCGATTTGAATGTATTGTTTTCAATTAATAAGGAGGATTAAAGCATGTTAAAGAAATGTATGAAGGCATTGAAGGAACAAGGGTTGGCAAATGGCAACCACCAAGCTGATAGTCAAAATGACAGATTCGAACAATTCATAAATTCATAATGAGAATAAGAAGTTTACATAAGCAATATCATTCGGGTAGACACAAAGTGTAACATCCTGATTGGTATATGAAGAAAGACTTAAAATAATTGATTTGATTAATATATCACCAAAATACATATATCTTTTCAATCACGTGTCTTTAGAGAACTCAAGAAATAAGCATGCTTCGACTGGAAAAGTTTCATGATGGGTGCTCTAAAGTAATATCTGATACCATGTAAATGAAGACAAAACACGGAAAAATATCACGTAGTAACTGTAGAATCAGTAAATAAGTCTTTCAAAGTGGAGTCCATGAAACGAAAGAACTTGGTATCCCATAAACAGTGACGGTTAGGACACTACACAAACACTCCGTATAAAAGACATAAAAACTACAAGAACAATTTTATTGATAAATGTATATGATCAAATACTCATGCAAACATGAAAACATGGAAACAAACATACATAAGATATAAGGAAATCAATGTAAAGGATACATATGTAAATACTAAATACCTAGTATCCCTAGTGGCTATTGTATAAATACTTGTACAATGTACTCTTGTCATTATTAAAAATCACCTTCTATATGGTATCAGAGCTTTTCGATACCCTAAATTTTTAAACACAAAAACCCGCCCATCGTCTCCAGCAGCCGCATCAATGGCGCATAACCAAAACCACAATGATCACATTCAGATCAACAATCAGACGATCTTCAACATCAACACCGCTAACGTCACCAAGCTCACCTCATCAAACTACCTTATGTGGAGTTTACAAGTGAGTTCCCTTCTCGACGGTTATGGCCTCACCGGTCATCTTGACGGCACCATGCCTGCTCCTCTGCCCACGATTACCACCAATGGAATCGTCAGTGTTAACCCATATTTTACGATCTGGAAAAGGCAGGACCGATTGATTTTCAGAGCTCTCTTGGGCGCGATCAACATCACCATCCAGCCTCTTCTCTCGCGCTGTCAAACCACCACCGAGATTTGGAAAACGTTGTTGGCCACCTATGCTAAACCTAGCCGTGGCCACATCCAGAAACTGAAGTTGCAACTCAAAAGTTGGACAAAAGGTAATAAATCAATCGATGAATACTTGCAAGGACTCACCACTCGTATGGATCAGCTTGCGATTTTAGGTAAACCGTATGATCTGGAGGATCAAATTGAAGCGATTCTTCAAGGGCTACCCGATGAATACAAATCCTTGGTTGAGCAGGTTGAGATTCGAGACACACCGCCATCGATAACGGAGCTTCATGAGAAGCTAATCAACCATGAGAACAAGCTTCAGGCTCTCGCCTCTGCTCCATCAATTCCGGTCTCCGCTAATGTGGCTCAACATCGCTTCAACAATAACAGCAACAAGAATCAGCATCGATCTAACAATCGCAACACCAACGGCAATAGCTCTTGGCAGATGACGCAATCTCAGAACAAGTCGGACCAACGACAGCCTCGACCTTACCTCGGTCGATGCCAAATCTGCAGCACTCAGGGTCATAGTGCGCGCCGGTGCCCTCAGTTTCAAAGCCTGTCTGCGAATCATGGTCGTACTCAGTCCACTCCCTTCACGCCATGGCAGCCTCGGGCTAATTTTGCTGCAGGTTCGACTTACTCTCCAGATCAGTGGCTTGTTGACAGTGGGGCGACTCATCACATCACCAATGATCTCGCCAATCTCTCGCTTCATCAGCCGTACCAAGGAGGTGATGAAGTACTCATTGGCGATGGTTCTCCTTTGACGATTTCGCACACGGGTTCAGCACTTCTTCCCTCTCAAACTCGTCAACTGCATCTTAATAAAGTTCTTTATGTTCCCAATATTAGCAAGAACTTGATCTCCGTTTACCGTTTATGCAACACTAACAAAGTTTCGGCTGAATTCTTCCCTGCCCATTTTCAGGTGAAGGATCTTCACACGGGGGTTCCTCTTCTTCAAGGTCGAACCAAGCATGAACTTTATGAGTGGCCAACATCATTGTCTGCTCCGATGGCTCTACTTTCAGCACCTGCACCACGCACGACTTTGACATCTTGGCACTCACGTCTTGGGCATCCCTCTTCTTCAATTTTAAAATCAGTTGTTTCAGCTTTTTCTTTACCTGTTTTAGTGGATTCTTCCTGCTCTAAACCTTTGCTTTGTTCTGATTGTCAACTCAATAAAACACATAAACTTTCTTTTACCAACACTTCTATCTCTTCCACCAAACCTCTCCAATATCTTTTCTCAGATGTCTGGACATCCCCTCTAACCTCTGTTGACAATCACAAGTACTATGTGATATTTGTAGACCACTATACCCGGTATACCTGGCTGTATACACTGAAACAAAAGTCCCAAGTAAAAGACGTGTTTGTTGCTTTTAAAGCCCTGGTAGAAAATCATTTTGCGACGAAGATAGATACACTGTGCACCGACAATGGCGGTGAATATGTCGCCTTACGCAGTCTGCTCGCAATGTATGGTATTTCACACCTAACCAGTCCACCACACACACCGGAACACAACGGAATCTCAGAGCGTAAGCATCGGCACATTGTCGAAACTGGTCTCACACTTCTCACATCTGCTTCGATGCCGCGTGAATATTGGTCTTACGCTTTTCATACAGCGGTATATCTGATCAATAGGCTTCCGACACCGGTTATTGCTAATCATTCTCCATATCAGAAATTATTTGGAGAGATTCCGAATTACAACAAATTGCGGATCTTTGGATGCCTTGCTTTTCCGTGGCTACGACCGTATGCGAAGCATAAACTGGATGATCGTTCGAAGCGTTGCGTTTTTGTTGGATACTCCAATACTCAGAGTGCATATCTTTGCTTGGATGTCTTGGAAAATCGGTTATATGTGTCACGTCATGTGCAGTTTGATGAGCATACTTTTCCTTTCAAGTCGCGACCAGGCATCACTGAGACTACTGAGACGCAACCTGTTCCGGTCCAGCCGATCGAATATATCCCGGTCACTGATACAGAGACAGAACCACATCTGTTTGTTCGACCTCAAGAGGAACCACCGTTGATCCTTCACCAACAACGACAACAAATGGCATCGACTTCAACACAACCACCAGTTACGACTCCACCGCACGACACTACTCAGGTATTGCCTTCTTCCTTATCACAACTTACTTCTTCTCCCTCCACCACTCAATTGCCCACTGGCGAGACCACTACCACCACAGCCCCAACCCCGAATCCAGCTAGCACAGTCACCATTGAAAGGCCCACTGGTCGAACCTGCCCTTCTCAAACAACAGTCACCTCCCAAAGGCCCACTGGCTCAACACCTAATCCACCTAACATTACTACTGCAAACACGAACCCCTCAACCCACTCTCCGATTCCCATACCTCCACCACCACCCCCGAAACCAAAACCTCAACCCAACAACACACACACTATGACCACACGAATTAAAAATAACATCCAAAAACCCAACAAAAAGTATATGCTTGCTGCTGCTCTGCTTAAGTGTTATTCGCAGGAACCAACGACTTATCAACAGGCTCTTAAAGACAAGAACTGGCGTGATGCAATGTCTGAAGAGATCACAGGACAACTCGATAAACAGACATGGGAGCTAGTTCCGCCAACTCGAACTCAAAACGTCATCGGTTGTCGCTGGGTGTTCAAAACCAAGCTCCTTCCGACTGGTGACCTTGACAAGTACAAAGCGCGACTTGTTGCAAAGGGCTACAATCAAGAGTATGGGCTTGACTACAAAGAAACATTTAGTCCAGTGATTAAGGCGGTTACAATCAGGCTTGTACTTGGTCATGCAGCATCTCATTCTTGGTCTATTCGACAGCTCGATGTGAATCAAGCTTTTCTTCAAGGTACGTTGACTGAAGAGGTTTATATGGCACAACCACCGGGCTTCGTGGATAAGGATCGACCGCACCATGTATGCCGTCTTAAGAAGGCAATATATGGCTTGAAACAAGCACCACGGGCTTGGTACATTGAGCTCAAATCATTTCTGGTGCAACTTGGTTTCCGGAATAGTCTTGCTGATGCTTCTCTTTTTGTGTATACAACCGAGAAGATCACTCTCTACATGCTGATATATGTGGACGACATCATTGTAACTGGCAACAACAATGCCGCAGTTTCGAGCGTTATTTCAGGACTCTCGTCTCGCTTCTCACTCAAAGATCAGGGGGATATCAATTATTTTTTAGGAGTAGAAGTGACTCGCACAAGCAAAGGTCTGCATCTTATGCAGAGAAAATATATTCTGGACCTCCTGACCAAGACTAATATGCTAGGTGCTAAGACAGTAGCCACTCCGATGCAGCAATCTCCGAAGCTCTCGCTATTGTCAGACTCACCAGCTTTGGACAACGCTTCGGAATACAGGATGGTAATCGGGAGTCTTCAATATCTATCATTCACACGACCAGATATTGGGTACGCAGTTAATCGTCTTTCGCAGTTTATGCATCGCCCAACCCTTGAACACTGGCAGGCCGCAAAGCGTGTTCTTCGCTATTTAGCAGGAACCATGACACATGGAATCTATCTTACGGCAGACAACTCAGCTTCGCTACACGCATTCTCTGACGCGGACTGGGCAGGAGATCCAGATGATTATGTCTCGACTAATGCCTATGTAGTTTATTTGGGTAATCATGCAGTCTCTTGGTCTTCGAAGAAGCAAACCGGAGTCGCACGCTCCTCCACTGAAGCAGAATATCGAGCAATAGCAAATGCTGCAGTAGAAGTTCGATGGATTTGTAACTTACTTTCAGAGCTTCATATCACTCTTCCGCGAGCTCCTGTGATCTATAGTGACAATGTCGGGGCCACTTACCTTAGTGCAAATCCGGTCTTTCATTCGAGGATGAAGCACATCGCCTTGGACTATCATTTTGTTAGGGGACAAGTTCAATCCGGTTCGCTGAGAGTAGCCTACGTACCAGCTCAAGACCAGCTCGCCGACACCTTAACTAAGCCGCTACCACGAACTGCTTTTCAACGAGCATGTAACAAGATTGGAGTTACACATGTACCTCCATCTTGAGGGAGGGTGTAAAGGATAAATATGTAAATACTAAATACCTAGTATCCCTAGTAGCTACTGTATAAATACTTGTACAATGTACTCTTGTCATTATTAAGAATCACCTTCTATAATCAATACGTAAAAGGAACCACATCTCTTTTGATGGAATGGGAAACTAAAAAGACATATATTTTTTTACTGGAAAATTTTAGTTCTTAAATATACAAAGTATAATTACAAAGCCGGATGAATCATAAATGAAGCCCAAAAGTTTTTCGGAAAAAGCTAAAGCCATGGAATTTTGAGAGATACCTCAACTGAGAAGACATATACGGAGATACATTTTTACAAAATAGTAAACACAGAAACATGTTGTGATATGTTGCCTGCAGATACATGTTAGATATGACGTTAGGGTGTGTGTTATACAGTCTTTTTTGCTTTTGCTTTGCTTTACTTTGGAGATGGGATTGCTTTTGAATCTGATTATTGGTTTGTTTATGATTTTCTTGTAGTTTGCTTGTTTTGGAACAATTAACTTTGGTTCTACAGGTTGTAAACGACTCCTATATTCCTTTATCCGCTTCAATATGGGAGTTGGTTATTTTTTTATGAGTGTTTGATGAGTTCGAGTCTGATGGTTAGGATATTAATCGTATAGTTAACAAGCAATTGAGTTTGATTTCTTAGTTTTACTACTCTTTGTGTTTTATTAAGTTCGAGTGACTGAGCGTTTACAAGATAGTGTTTGTATTATTTAAGACATGAACAAACCACTCATAACTTTCTTTTAAAACATTTTCGAGGAGATCTGTCTAAGAAGGATGAAAGACATGGTTAGCACTGCAAAGAACTGCAAAAACACTGCAATTGACCACGACTTCGGGAAATCTCAACAGATGAATATAACTACTTCTTTCCTCAAGTAAAGTAAAATATTTCACAATCCATGGTTATAAAGTCATCTCATATTCTTTATTTAATTATTTTTCTTTTACTGTCTTTAATTATTACAGGCCACTAGGAAGGATGGATGACGGAATCTTTATGGAGTTAAAAGCGTGACAGAAATCTTTTAATGGGAAAGCGCGAGCAGCCTAAACATATTTCAGAGTTTATTGCCTTCCAATAGCAACTGAAGGAAGCTCACCGTAAAACTACATTACCATATGCTTTGTAGGTTACTGTCTATTGCACTTGTTAATTTTTTGGGATAGGATTTGGCAACTCCTTAATGTTTGAGTTTGTGTATGTAGATCGTTTGTGTCTACATTCTACACATAAGTATATAAGTTAGCAATGTTATTTTGAAACAAATGTCGCCAAATAGTCGCAAATTAGTCCATATATATTGCGACAACACTACGTCTATGTTACGATTACATATGTTAGTCGTAAATATAGTCGTATACCGGCAACTATTTTCACGACTATGCATTTTACCGACGATGGGTTTACAACTACCAACTTTAGTCACTATTAAGTCGTAAAAACGCGTTTAACGATATTCTGCGACTAGAGTATGATATATCATGGTTTTTAGGGCTTTTGACCAGGGTAAATGTCTTTGTTATCGAGTCTTTTATATGTTTTTGGAGTCTTTTAGAGTCTTTTACAGGTCTAGGTACGTTTGTGCACATTTGGACGTTATGGTGCATTCTGGAGCCTTTTGAAGAATTTGTGCGAGAAGAAGAAGTAACTGTCGATGTTGGAGCTCTGTGTCGATCGACAAAGTCTAGGCGTCGATCGACACACATCGTGATCAAGTAATTCTATCCGAGTTTAATGAAGATCTTGGAAATTGCAGTTTGGCCCTGAAGTTTATCATAATTACAAAGAAGCTCTAGACGTGTTAAGCTATTATATTAGGTTATTTTAAGCCATTTTTTAGGCTACGCTTTATTTTTACATTCATATAGATTTAGAGAGCTTTGAGGGGTTGGTTTTGTACTCGACAAAGAAGAGATTTCGAACCCATGTTTCTTTACTTCTTTTATGATATTTGGTTTTCTATTCATCATGTCTATTGTTATGATTACCATGTCTGAGTAGTTTACATGTTAGGGTTAAGGATTCTCATTAGAGATTTCATGGAATTATAGGTTAATCAATCTGTAGGGATTCATACTTTCTAGTTCTTCATCTAGGGTTGTTCTTAATGCTTAATCTGAATTAGCTACCCAAATTTATGATGTTAGGTTGATTTCCGCAATGACAGTTGGTTAATTAGCTAGACAGAACCTAGATGAGAAATTTAACTATTCGCAAAGAAATTTTGTTTAGGAGAATTGTGAACGAAAGAACCTGAGTTTAATGCATGTTTATGAAGGATTATGGGTGTTTTCCATGGTTCAATTCTCAATTACAACCTAACACAAATCCTTAAACAGATCTAGGTTCTTGCAAAACGAATCATAAATCAAACAAACCTGGATCATTACCTTTCAGATTGCAGCGGATAATTGGAGGTAATGATGAGATCAGTTAGAACAGATGAACAACCTGCTCCTCCTTTGGTATCCACACTCTTACAAGCCGGGATGGCTGCTAGACCAAAGATGTGGAAGATCAGAGAGAGAGATTTGAGAGAGAGAGGGCGCGGCCAAGGAAGGAAAAATCGCAGGAAGCCTTTTTTACCTTAGGGTTTTTCTTAATCTCTTATATCTCATTAATGGGCCCAAGTCATTAGACTAATGGCTCATTAATCTTTTGGGCCCAAAACACAAATAAGACAAAAGCCTGTATTTGTCTGGCCCAAAACTCTGATCCAATACAGTAAATGCCATTGCATCTTACCGTATTAATTCCATTTAACTTTCCCGTTAGCTATGGTGTGTGACCCTTCGGGATCATACAATACTGGTAATAAGTCCTAAACTTATAGATCATGAGCGGACTCTAGCAAGCCATCATGATCACCCAGTATTTATGACTTATGTCTGATCTCGACACTTATCATACTTTCTGACATAGATAATACTCGCAACGAATGTTGGTTTCTTATGCTTCTGTGATTCTAGTTCTAGAACAGTTCTTAATTAGATCCCGATTGATTGATTAGCATGTATTCCTGATTTCCTGAGAACTCCCTTGACCTGAAGCTTCGCTTGCTTGCTTACAACCGTTTGATTTACTTTCCTGCATTATTTACTGCTTTCTTACTACTGCTGCCTAGCTTAATTCGACACTCTACAATCTATCGTAAGATTCTTGAGTCTTTGTGGATTCGACCCCTATATACTACTAGTCACGTCTGTGCACTTGCAGTGTAACTCTGAGGATTAAACTCTTGAGCATATCAGAGTACAGTCGCAAAAATGTTGTTTTCTTGTAGTGTAAGTTTGGGTTTCCACATAATTCGGTTGACATGTTTTACGATTCCCATAGCGCGATCTACTTGGACAAGAATAATTTCTTCCACGAGCAAACAAAACCCATAGAAAATAGTTATCACTTCATCAGAGATGTCATTTGAGCAGGAGATATCGTGTTAACTAAAATTGACACTAAAGTGAACCCGACTGATTTACTTACTTAATCTCTACCTGTGATGAAGTTTGAAGAAGGAAGATGCGATCTAAGTGTGCTCAGAGGAAAGATCAAGCTTTACTAAACCTATAATTGCTCGAGACTGAGCTAGTGTTTCGATGGCGATTTTCGGAACAAAAGGAGGAGAGAGAATCCGGAAAGTTCTCTTGTTTTGTTTGAAAAAGAAGATCGAGGTGGAGAATGTGAATTGACCATTCAAATTACGGTATCACAATTACCAAATTGTAAATTGAAATTATCAAAATTATATTTTACGAATAAAAGTCACTAAACAGTCGTTAATTATTCGCACTACATATACAAAGTAGTCGCAAAATATATACCATCAGCGTATCTGGATTTTCCGAATAGCCGTTGAATAATCGTTAATTAGTCATTAAACCGTCGCCACGTAGTCACCATATATTATGACTAAGTTGTGACATACTAGACAGTAATCGGCAAGTAGTGACACAATCATTACCATAATCAAATCTGGATATTCCAGTTAGACGCTTCATAGTCGTTAAATTAGTCATTAAACAGTCACTAATTAATACAAAATGTTTACCATAATCATATCTGGATATTCATGTTAATCTTTATATCATCGGTAAATTAATCAATAAACAGTCGCCAAATAGTCACCATATATTACGACTACGTTGTGACTATATTAGGCAGTCACGTAATTGTCGACAGGTAGTGATCTAGACAGTACCATAATCGTATTTGGATGTTCTGATTAGTCGATAAATAGTCGTTGACCTAGTCATTACTAAGTCGTCAAATTTGACTACTACGTTTTGACTATATTGTACAGTCACAAAATAGTCGGCCATTGGTCACCTAGGTTAACGACAATTTGTTGACTACATTTCTCGGAATGCATCTTGACTATGTCTTTAGTCGCACATTTGTCGCCAAATAGTCGTAAATTAGTCCATATATATTGCGACAACACTACGTCTATGTTACGATTACCTATGTTAGTCGTAAATATAGTCGTATACCGGCAACTATTTTCACGACTATGCATTTTACCGACGATGGGTTTACAACTACCAACTTTAGTAACTATTTAGTCGTAAAAACACGTTTAACGACTATTCTGCGACTAGAGTACAATCGCAAAAACGTTGTTTTCTTATAGTGTAAGTATGAGTTTCCACATAATTCGGTTGACATGTTTTGCGATTCCCAAAGGGCGATCTACTTGGACAAGAACAATTTCTTCCACGAGCAAACAAAACACATAGAAAATCGTTATCACTTCATCAGAGATGTCATTTGTGCAGGAGATATCGTGTTAACTAAAATTGACACTAAAGTGAACACGACTGGTTTACTTAATCTCGACCAGTGATGAAGTTTGAAGAAGGAAGACGTGATCTAAGTGTGCTCGGAGGAAAGATCTAGCTTTACAAAACCTAGAATTGCTCGAGACTGAGCTAGTGTTTCGATGGCGATTTTCGGAACAAAAGGAGGAGAGAGAATCCGGAAAGTTCTCTTCTTTTGTTTGAAAAAGAAGATCGAGGTGGAGAATGTGAATTGATCATCCCTTTTTCAGACTTGGGCTAAGACTGCGGTATCGGTTTAATATGTAAACTCGGATAGGCCCAAAAGATCAAGCAGTTGGATTAATTCCAAGAAGCAATGCTACGTCGTTTGTAGTGTGTCTCTGCACACTGAATCTCGAATATAAGGTTCGTTACACCAGGTGCCAAAAGGTGTGAGCTCGTGACTGCTGAGCTGGACATGTACGAGATAATAAAGACGTTATTTGGTGCAAGAGGTTAAAATGAGAGAGTGTTAAGGAGGAATAACAGAGTCTAGAGAAAGAGTAGATAGTGATAGAGAATAGCTTATCTCCATAGCTCATCTTCATTTTTTCGGATTGATCTATTTAACTAGACTTTCTCCAGGTTTCTTGTACTCTAAGTAATAAGCTAATAAGAATGTTAGTTCATGAGTTTTTCTCTTCAAGATGTACCTTGGCTACATTGGCCTTCAGAACTTGTAAATCTATGTGTAGTCATTTCTTCTTAGCTCTACAAACAACAAACACCATTAACACTCTGGAACAAAGAATTTAGACCGAATATATTTACAAACTATAAGGCGAAATATTCTAATAACTGGATGATTAAACGGCGGAAACATTTTCAACTAGACGAGTTTTTGAAAAATAGTTATGAATCACTAAATTTGATTTCACAGATATCATAGTTAATTTTCAAAAATATAAGAAAATAAAAAATTAGTGAAAAGTTTTGAATAGTGTATCATTCACCATCCCTGTCAATAAATATGAAATTTAGCGATAAACGATATTTTAATTCAGTGAGGATGGACACTGAGTAGTCCATTTCAATATGGAATGACTTTTGGATTCCAGTTTAACGTCCGAGACAAGCAACATTTAAAAAAATACCAACAACAATTTGATTACGGTTGATCAGTTGATTGACCATATATCTTCCAGCGCCATACATTCGAATTAGGTCGGTTAAACCGACTAACCGGTATGCTCGCAATCAAAGCCGCATCTTTAGGTTATCATATAGAACGAGACCTCCCGGACAAAGTTACCCCTTTCCTGGGACCAGATAAAACATTTGCAAGATTTTTTATGGAAGATAAAATGTTCTCCTAAAATAAGGAATTTTATTTGGCAAGTAATTTCGGGATATCATTCGGTAAAAAAAATAATTCAAGAGGGATCAAACGTGATATATGTTGTGTGTGATATGGAGTAAAGGAGGAAACGATAAATCATGTATTATTTGAATGTCCATCGGCCTTTCCGACTTGGGCTCTCTCACATGTCTCAACAAACCCAGATTTTTCTCCTACGTTCTCGGTCTTCACAAACTTGAATTGTTTATTTTGGAGATTACCGTCTCACATTACAATTAATCATTTTCCTTGGATATTATGGTATATCAGGAAAAATAAAAATTACTTGGTATATAACCAAATTAGTAGAGGTCCTCAAGACATTCTAAGGATGGCGAAAATAGAATCTGCAATTTGGGAAAACTCCAAAATATCACCAAAATGCATATATCTTTTCAATCGTGTGTCTTTGGAGAACTCCAAAAATAAGCGTGCTTTGACTGGGAAAATTTCATGATGGGTGATCTAAAGTCATTTTCTGATACTATGTAAATGAAGACAAAACACGGAAAAATATCATGTAGTAACTGAAGAATCAGTAAATATCGAAAGAACTTGGTATCCCATAAACAGTGACGGTTAGGACACTACATGTACACTCCGTATAAAAGACATGAAAACTGCAAGAACAATTTTAATGACAAATGTATTTGATCAAATACTCACGCAAGCATATAGGGAAATCAACACGTAAAAGGAACCACATCTCTTTTGATAGAATGGTGACATATTTTTTTTTACTGGAAAATTTTAGTTCTTAAATATTCAAAGTATAATTACAAAGCCGGATGAATCAGAAATGAAGCCCAAAAGTTTTTCCGAGAAAGCTAAAGCCATGGAATTTTGAGAGATACCACAACTGAAAAGACATATAAGGAGATACATTTTTAAAAAATAGTAAACTAAAATCAACACGCAAAACAAATTATGCTTTCTGATTTTACTATACTTTTTCCATTTTTTTTTGTCAACAAGAGATTCATTCATGGGCCAGGGTCAAATTACAAATGGCCAAAGCCCACAACAGAGAAATAAACCGAGAGGCTCGGTGACATGAGCGGTGATGGACACGCAAGGCACCACGTGTCAACAGCAACGCTTAGACGACATGCAACACAGAGCTCTCTTCCGACGAGCCGCCGGGAAGAACAAAACGCCGTGGAGGAAAACGGGCTTGCATCTCACCGGACCATTCACTGCTGCAGCGACCGAGGGCCATCTGCTGAGACAAACTTCCCGGAGCCACCATCCGACCAAACCTGCATCAAAATAAAGCAAACACAACATAATCACCAGAATCAACCGGAGCCATGGAGACGCCGTCGCCGTTGGGTCAAGGACCAAACAGGATCCACTGTAATCGTGTCCCCTAATGCGGTGGCACGAGGACGATATTAATCCAAGCATAGCGGAGGAACTAGATCAAAGCCGTGAGAAATCAGCAAGCAGATGGCGAAGAGAGAAGGCGAAGCTGGCTCAAAACGAGCAAGAACCGAGAAAATCCCGGCGAAATCCGATTAATCGGAAGAAAAGCCAGCCATAGAAGGATCTCCTGGACTTATTACAACAAGAACATGAAGAAGAAATCGATTGGGGAAAAAAGATCTTGGATCCAAAGCGATGAGATGAAGAACAAACCGAATCAGAAAAAACCCCAAATCGAAACGATTTACACAACAAAAAGATAAAGGCGCGACTCGATCTCTATCATCTCTTCTGAAAGATGAATTGCGAGAAGAAGAGAGGAGGAGAAGCGAGAGAATTTCATCTCTCTAAGAAGAGAGAGAAAGCGCCCTCTGGAGTAAAAACAAACAGAAAAAAATATCGCCCCTGTTTGCCCAAGGAAAACTCTTACGGGCCCGTTTATGGAGGAATCGCCGCCGGATTTTTTTTTAGCTGATATTACTGTTGGGATCATGTCCTGAAATCACATTGTACTCACTCTAGAGATAGTTGTATTGTCGAGATCGGACAATTCATGTGATACTGGGTAGTCGTAATGTTTTGCTAGAAACCGCTTATGACAAATGAGTTGTAACTCATTTCCAGTATCGTGTGAACCTACAGGGACACACACCTAAGCAAGTTGGACATAGTTCATATGGAATTGATCATTGGCATATGGTCTGGTCGATGTGCATTGGATACACATCGAATATGAGTTTTGATGAGGTGTGTCGATCGACACCATTGGGTGCGTCGGTCGACACAAGATGTGTGTCGATCGACACCACTAAGTGTGTCGGTCGACATAAGGCCGAAACCGAAACTGATATTTCGGTTTATGTCAAGGTCGACATATATAAGTGACATTATAGATTTTTCGACCTAGGAGACTGAGCGCCGCCCAGATAGTGTTTTCTCAGAGAGAAAACACAAAACCTCAAGAAACTCAGTTCCCAGGAGATCCGAGCCCCGGTACTAGCATCCCGGCGGATTCCAGCTTGTGTGTGTGTGGACTGAAGTAGAGGCGCAGCATCTGAGGCGCTCCAGAGATCTCGTTTATCTGACCATCTTCCGCTGCCAATCTCCAGGTAAACACGAGATCAGATCCATGATTCAATTACTTAAACCCTGAGATCCTAGGCTCGGAATTCAGACTTAGGGTTGCCTAATCGGATTAGGAACTGCTAGGAATTCCAACAGTGGTATCAGAGCTTTAGGGTTTTATCATTGAATCAGCTTGTTTAGTAGAATTTGATGATTTAAATTCGTTCATAAGATAGTATGAATAAGAACAGGTTAGATCGATTCAGATCGAAAACGATTCTGTGTTTTCGCAGAGTGTCGAGCGACACACTAGGTGTGTCGGTCGACACAGAATGGTGAATTCGACAGAATCAGCGGCTAGGGTTTTTCGCGAAGAAAAAACCAAAAGCCTACTGTGTCGATCGACACAGAGCAGATTCGGTCGAGTGTCGATCGACACAGGTTAGTATCGGTCGACACAGACCTAGCGAATGGTTAATCGGTTCAATTGGATTGGACCGGTTATCATGCTTGGTTAAGTCCGAATAGATCGATTTAAATTGGATGAATTGGTTCAATTGGATTGAACTAATTATCTCAATTAGCATAAACCGATTTGGTTAAAATCAGTTTGATTGGATAAGTCGGTTCAATTGAATTGGACCGGTTATCGCAATTAGTTGAAACTGGTTAAAACGGTTTAAATTGGATGAATTGGTTCAATTGAATTGAACTAATTATCCCAATTAATATAAACCGATTGGTTAAGATCAGTTTGATCTGATAAGTCGGTTCAATTGGATTGGAACGGTTATCAAAACTGTCTTCGGTTTAGGTCCATGTCGACCGTCACACATGGGTTGGGTCGATCGACATGACCGGTTCAATAAACCGGGTTAATTGTATTAATCGGTTATTGAAGTCCGGTTTCATTTGGTGGTGTCGATCGACAGACATGTTCTGCGTCGATCGACACAGTGCTCGAAATTCTGGTTACTGAACCATGAATTTGCAGAAACCAAACTAGACTTAAACCTTGATCAAAGTTTAGGTTCAATATGGTCAACTGTCAAGACTCATTTCATTGCGTGATGGTCTAGCCAAGAGCTTGGTGTCCACAATTACGTGAGTAAGGCAGGTAATTATGTTGATGGACTTGCAGTGCTTAACATCAACAATTACATGACCTAAGAGATTGATATGCTAACCTTTCAGAGTTTAGTTTCCTCAACTAAATATCAAGTAACCTTGATGTTTTGCCCAAATCTTGTCTACTGTCAAGACTTGTGTCGTTTGTTGGATAGCCTTGGAGTCCTTGGTATCCACTACTACATGAGTAAGGCAGGTGATCATTGATAGACTTGCAGTGCGACTGTCAATGATCACAAGACTAAAGAGATTGGTTTACTTGACTGGGCCAACAGAAGTTCTGGGCCCAGAGACGTCAGAGTAGATGAGACATGGATTGTCTTATCTGCGACCAAGAGTTGTACTGGGTACAATTAGCAATGATTTGCTTACCTAGATAACTAAATTTTGGGTGATGACGAGTCGTCCACTCAGATTTTGGTGAAGTATGGGTCTTGGATCATTATATTCATTGAGGAAACATTGTTTGAATATAATGCGAGTTTTCTTATTAGATAAGATTTCTCATGGAATGCATAACTAAATCTTGGTTTTTCTTGGATTTCATCTTATGTCTATGACTACTTTCTCGTTGCGATCCGTCCATGAGAAGGACAAGTTAAATGGATCCAACTTCCTGGATTGGTATCAGAATTTGAGATTAATTCTCAAGCAGGAGAGCAAGGACTATGTCCTTGAGAAAGCTCTTCAAGAAAGGCTTGAGACCAATCGCTCGCGTGCAGTATATAATGCTTGGAATAAGCATTATATTTATGTGGTAGATGTGCGTGGTCTGATGTTGGCTACCATGAAATCGGACTTGAAGAGTCAATACGAGAACGTGGAGTCGCCAATAGAGATGATCACCAGCCTGAAACTGAAGTTTCAGGATCTGGCATGAGTTGAGAGATTCCAGATGGTGAAGTCTCTCACTGGGTGCAAGCTACCAGAGGATGCTCCAGTAAGTCCTCATGTCATTAAAATGATGGGTTACATTGATAACCTGGGGAAACTGGAATGTCCTGTCAGCTTAGAGTTGGCCACTGACATCATTCTGCAGTCACTGCCGTCTAGTTATGATAAGTTTGTCAAAAGCTATATCAAGAATAACTTGACGAAGACGTTGACTGAGCTGCATGGCATGCTCAAAACAGCAGAGCAAGACATCATAAAGGGTAAAAGATTTGAGAAATCTTGTGTTGGCAAGGGTAGAGGCAGGGCTGTCCAGATTTGGAATCAGGATAAGCCTGTGTCATCTAATAAGCCCAAGTCAGGCCCATCTGGTGTTAGAAAATGCTTCTACTGCGATGAGTCAGGGCATTGGAAGAGAGATTGCATTAAGTTCTTGGAAGATTCACAAGAGATGAAGGAGATGTATGGTACTTCTTCTTCAAGTATTGTGTTATTACTTCAAGTTCTACGTAAGTATTGGATACTAGTTGTGGTACTGATATTTTTGAAATATGCAGGACCTAAGCGACAATACAACGTTGAAGAAAGGACAAGTGGAACTGCGTGTCTGGTATGAAGCAATGGTTGCTGCATGAGCCGTAGAGATTCTCCACTTGTAGGAGCCTTTCATACTTGGTTTTAGTAATTAAGTAATTGCTACTATGAATCTGCCTTGTGCAGAAATGTCTTTCATTTTCTTGTAAGAATTTGGATGTTTTTCATTTTGATAAAAGACAAGTTTTGTTCTTTAGATGTTAATGAAATATCATATGATAGCACCCCGTTTGGAATGGGTTTTATATCTTAAACCAGCGTGAGTTTGAATATAACACAAATACTAAAGGTTTAAGTCTGATGACTCGAACTCGACTTTTCTTTGGCATAGTCGTTTAACCACATAAAGTGAAGCAGATTCAGAAGTTCCATAGTTTTGGACTCATTTGATTATTAATCATTTGAGATATGAATTCTGCTCACTGGGCCAAATGACTTAAGGCCCTTTTAGCAGAGCTAAAGGAAAGGGGCCAAAGGCTTATTGGGCTTTACACATACTGATGTATGCGGCCCGATGAGCATTAGTGCCAAAGGAAATCTTCTGTACTTCATTACCTTATTGATGGCATCAATAAGTATGTCTGTGTTCATTTGATGAGACACGAGCATGAATCCCTTGAGGAGTTCCAAGATGAAGTGTAGAACCGATTTGACAGAAGTATTGAGATCCTCGATTGGATCGCGGAGGAAAATACTTGAGTCATGAATTGGGTGATCATCTGACAGAATGAATCGGATCTTATTAGATATACTCCGATTAATGATGAGTCACAGGAATCTTCCATAATCATTTAAGAATACGTTCCAAAATGTCTGTCTTTGCGCAGAAAAGGTTTTCAATCAGAATCAATTGAAAGACACCACATTGGATGTGGACTGAAAGTTTTTTTTCAAGTAAGTTGTTTCTGATAATTTGGGATAATAGCTAATAAG
This sequence comes from Orychophragmus violaceus, assembly GCA_030180135.1. NCBI lineage: Eukaryota > Viridiplantae > Streptophyta > Magnoliopsida > Brassicales > Brassicaceae > Orychophragmus > Orychophragmus violaceus. Next base: position 62,376,282 of record CM058233.1, read on the forward strand.
CTTGAACCCAAATCTGATAAGTGCTACCTCGCTGGTTGTCCCAAGGCAACCGAGGCTTACTACTTTTATGACCAATCCGAGAACAAAGTTTTATTGTCCGGAACTGTGTCTTTTGAGAAAGATTATACTTTCAAAAGGAACAGTGGGAGTAAAAGTACACATCGAAGAAATTCAATAAACACAGGAGGCTGCTCAACCTGTTGAGGGAGAGCAGCGGTGAGATCTACAAAGTGCTGTAGGATCTACACCTGTGGAGCCTGAAATTCGCAGATCCGAAAGGATCCGTCACTAACTCGAGAGTGATTTCTCGTAGCCGATTGTCGTGATCTATTGATCATTGAAAAGTGACGAGCATGCGAAATTCAAAGAAGCGATGGTGAGCCCCAACTCCGAAAAATTGGCTGGGTATGCATGTTAGCTTCACCGATCCACTTCTGGATTGAAGCAAACATCTTGGAGTTGGAATCAGCATTCTGATAATATGGTCAAAAGTTTTGACTTGATCAGAAAGAGATGAAACCATGCGTTTACAAGAAGACTAGTGGGAGCGTAATGGCAATTCTCACACTGTATGTAGATAACATACTTAAATCTCATAAACGACGTTCCGACGCTAAATTCTTGTCAAGATTTGGGTCGGAAGTCAAGTTTAACGATAGACATGGGAGAAGGCCGTGAAAGTTCTTGGAATAAGGATCCATTGGAATGGATCAGAAAGGCTAATTGGATCGTGTCAAAATCCTTATGTTAATAAGGTATTGGACAGTTCAAATGTGCTTGATTCCAAGAATGGCTTCATACCAAAGGTCTTATGGCAATAATCTAAGCAAGATGAAGTGTCTTGGACACTGGCTGAGCTAGTAACAATATTAGCAAGATGAAGTGTTTTGAACACTGGCTGAACTAATATTAATGAGTGTGATTGCTAATGCTGCTGCAATAGAATCCATCATAAATGCCATGCTTGCGCTCGTCAAGATGCAGCTTACGCATAAAGCATGACGAGAAAATACCAATGTGTTCCGGTAATAGTCACTGAACAGTTACCAGAAATATCCCAAGTGTTTGAGGAACACTAAGGATAGGTTCGTGGTGAACTGGTAAAGTGACGAACCAGTTGAAAGTAGTTAGACGGACAAAGACGATTCCCGGTTCCCACCTGGTTATGTCTCTTTGTCTGAATAGCGGTGCTATCTGTTGGAAAGGCTCCAAGCAGTGGACCGTAGAATAGTGCTTTTATCTGAATGGCGGTGTGGTTTGTTGGAATTGTTTCAAGCAATGACACCGCAATCTCTCCCACAACCTAAGCACGAAATTTATTTTGTTGTTGTAGGTATAAGATATCTGAAGAGATGATCTTGATTCTAGTGGGAGTTATTTTAGTTATGTTGTAATCTTTACATAGACATACTATGGTAGTGTTTATGTAAGTCAAACTGACATCAGTATTATTTAATTATTGGATTATTAGGTAATGGTCCCAAAGTATTTTATGTTCATCTTATAGGTCATCAAGTTGAGGACTTGATCATGAAACCCTATAAGTAAAAGATGACATAAATTACGATTGTCCCTAGTCGAGGTTGTTGAAGTGGGACACCAATAACCGCGCGAGACTAGCATGTGAGGTGACTGTTGGACTAAGTTTCATGGAGTCAATGATATGATTATCACAGTCAATCACATAGATATATGTTGGTGAACATATGATCGGACATGACCCGCTAATGAGAACTCCACAGGATAGTTATATCAGTGTCATGGGAGGTTCTCATTACGACTATAGAGTATAGTCCTTAGACCTGAGTTCATCATGCTTCCTAGCATATGAATTGGTGCGCTTTGACCTTGTCAAACGTCGTTCCGTAACTGGCGGCTATAACGGCATTGCTTATGCGTATCATGAAGTATGTGTAGAAACAAGGATGGAACAAGATGGGATTTGTCCCTCCTATAAAGGGAGATAAATATCTCAGGGCCCATCGAAGATTTGATACTGAGAAAATGCATGGCCGTGCTCAAAGGAGGTGATTGTCAGTCGTTTGTTTTATCAGTATAGATCAGGAATTCGATGAACATGATGTTGGCTATAATAAGGATGACACAGTCTCTTGCCTTCTGCCATATCGAGATATAGAGACGAAGGGATTGTAGGAATAGGTGATTCCAGTACAAGTGGGAGATTGTTGGGATCATGTCCTGAAATCACATTGTACTCACTCTAGAGATAGTTGTATTGTCGAGATTGGACAATTCATGTGATACTGGGTAGTCGTAATGTTTTGCTAGAAACCGTTTATGACAAATGAGTTGTAACTCATTTCCAGTATCGTGTGAACCTACAGGGTCACACACCTAATCAAGTTGGACATAGTTCATATGGGATTGATCATTGGCATATGGTCTGGTTGATGTGCATTGGATACACATCGAATATGAGTTTTGATGAGGTGTGTCGATCGACACCATTGGGTGCGTCGGTCGACACAAGATGTGTGTCGATCGACACCACTAAGTGTGTCGGTCGACACAAGGCCGAAACCGAAACTGATGTTTCGGTTTATGTCAAGGTCGACATATATAAGTGTCTGATATATCATGGTTTTTACCCATTTTAGACCATGATATAGATGTGTTTTTAGTGTCTTTTGTCTTTGTTTAGAGTCTTTTACAGGTTTAATCAGGTTTGGAGCTAATTGGAGATATTTGGAGCATTTTGGGACTTTTGGGACGTTTTGGCCGAGAGCTTAAGTCACTGTCCGATTTATTGATCATGCATCGACCGACACACCTTGTGCATCGGTCGACACACTAGCGAGATGGGCAGTACACGTCGGTTTAATGAAGATATGAAGATTTGCAAAGAAGCCCAAGATAGTTCCAGTATTTACACAGAAGCCCCAGCCGAGATTAGGCCTATATATAGAGGATTTTGGTGTTTATTTTACTTACGTTTTCATAATTAAGAGCAGAGGATTTTTAGAGCTTTTGGGGCTGATCTGAACCTATTACTTCATCTGTATTTGGAGAAGATTTCGAACCCTTTTTACTATTATTCTTTTATGCAATTTATTCATTCTATGATTATGCTTTCATTAATCATGTCTGAGTAGATCCATAGTTGAGTTTAGGGTTTCTCACATAGGATTTCATGACTTGCTAGACTTGTTCAAATTCATTTAAGGATTCAAACTATATTTGTTCTTCAATTTAATTGTGCTTAAAGCTAGTTCTAACTTGATCAATTAGAATCTAGATCTTAGGTTGCTAAATACGTCACGGAAGTGGGGTTTAGGAATCTGAACTAATTAAATTGGGCAATTAAACTTTGCGCAAACGGAATTTTGGTTTAGGATAATTGTGAACATATCAAACTTGGGATTAATGCTAGTTTAATCTGTTAGTTCTCGCAAACGAAAGTTTGGTTTGCTGCACTTAGGCTTAGAGAATTATCGCAAAGGAATTTGGTTAATTCTATATCTGTGTTTTGAGTTCTAGAACTGTGCTTAATTAGATCCTTGCTGAATGAACTGTCTGCTTGTCTGATTTCCTGAGAATACCCTAGGCTTGACGCTTTTAGTTTATTGCTTCTCAACCGTTAATCTCTGCTACTGTTTACTTTCTTGCTTCGCAATTTATTTACTTCACCATCTGCTTATTTCTAGTATTAATCTCTACGTTTCTGTTTCTATTGAGACCAAGTGTCCCTGTGGATTCGATAGCCCTATATACTACTTTGACATTGCTGTTCACTTGCAGTTTAGAATAGGGTAAAACTTAGAAGCCTATCAAGTTTTTGGCGCCGTTGCCGGGGACTCTTTGAGTCTTCGATAGCTTAGAGCTTAGGGTTTTACTAGGATTTTTTGTTTTCTTTTCGTTTTTGCTTTTTTTTATTTTTGCTGATTTATTTTTCTGTTTTCTCTGATTTCGCATTGCGTCGATCGACGCCCTGCTTGCATCGATCGACACACTTCGCTGAATCACTAAGAATACTAAGAGATCGCCAGGACGATGTGTCAGAATGATATCTTCAGCTCAGGGATTGACAGTTCACAGATAGCTGGGTTGAAGAACCAAGTTGACTCTCTGCATAGTCTTCTACTTGGAAAGTATGCACAAGAAGCTAACCATTGCGTTGAAAGAACTGGATTCTATAGTCACGGATCTGCTTTTCAGAAACCCTTTACAAGGAGTTGTAGTGTTTCTTCTTACCAAGTACCTCATGCACCTACAACTCATGAGAGCAGAATGGAAATCATGATGGAGCAGTACCTTGAGAGACAACAACAGATTGATAGGTCCTTCAACTCAAAGATGTATGCTTTGTAAGAAGGCTTGAATGAGAAGTTTGAATCTTTGAGCAAGCATATGGAGGGTTGTTGGGATCATGTCCTGAAATCACATTGTACTCACTCTAGAGATAGTTGTATTGTCGAGATTGGACAATTCATGTGATACTGGGTAGTCGTAATGTTTTGCTAGAAACCGTTTATGACAAATGAGTTGTAACTCATTTCCAGTATCGTGTGAACCTACAGGGTCACACACCTAATCAAGTTGGACATAGTTCATATGGGATTGATCATTGGCATATGGTCTGGTTGATGTGCATTGGATACACATCGAATATGAGTTTTGATGAGGTGTGTCGATCGACACCATTGGGTGCGTCGGTCGACACAAGATGTGTGTCGATCGACACCACTAAGTGTGTCGGTCGACACAAGGCCGAAACCGAAACTGATGTTTCGGTTTATGTCAAGGTCGACATATATAAGTGTCTGATATATCATGGTTTTTACCCATTTTAGACCATGATATAGATGTGTTTTTAGTGTCTTTTGTCTTTGTTTAGAGTCTTTTACAGGTTTAATCAGGTTTGGAGCTAATTGGAGATATTTGGAGCATTTTGGGACTTTTGGGACGTTTTGGCCGAGAGCTTAAGTCACTGTCCGATTTATTGATCATGCATCGACCGACACACCTTGTGCATCGGTCGACACACTAGCGAGATGGGCAGTACACGTCGGTTTAATGAAGATATGAAGATTTGCAAAGAAGCCCAAGATAGTTCCAGTATTTACACAGAAGCCCCAGCCGAGATTAGGCCTATATATAGAGGATTTTGGTGTTTATTTTACTTACGTTTTCATAATTAAGAGCAGAGGATTTTTAGAGCTTTTGGGGCTGATCTGAACCTATTACTTCATCTGTATTTGGAGAAGATTTCGAACCCTTTTTACTATTATTCTTTTATGCAATTTATTCATTCTATGATTATGCTTTCATTAATCATGTCTGAGTAGATCCATAGTTGAGTTTAGGGTTTCTCACATAGGATTTCATGACTTGCTAGACTTGTTCAAATTCATTTAAGGATTCAAACTATATTTGTTCTTCAATTTAATTGTGCTTAAAGCTAGTTCTAACTTGATCAATTAGAATCTAGATCTTAGGTTGCTAAATACGTCACGGAAGTGGGGTTTAGGAATCTGAACTAATTAAATTGGGCAATTAAACTTTGCGCAAACGGAATTTTGGTTTAGGATAATTGTGAACATATCAAACTTGGGATTAATGCTAGTTTAATCTGTTAGTTCTCGCAAACGAAAGTTTGGTTTGCTGCACTTAGGCTTAGAGAATTATCGCAAAGGAATTTGGTTAATTCTATATCTGTGTTTTGAGTTCTAGAACTGTGCTTAATTAGATCCTTGCTGAATGAACTGTCTGCTTGTCTGATTTCCTGAGAATACCCTAGGCTTGACGCTTTTAGTTTATTGCTTCTCAACCGTTAATCTCTGCTACTGTTTACTTTCTTGCTTCGCAATTTATTTACTTCACCATCTGCTTATTTCTAGTATTAATCTCTACGTTTCTGTTTCTATTGAGACCAAGTGTCCCTGTGGATTCGATAGCCCTATATACTACTTTGACATTGCTGTTCACTTGCAGTTTAGAATAGGGTAAAACTTAGAAGCCTATCAAGTTTTTGGCGCCGTTGCCGGGGACTCTTTGAGTCTTCGATAGCTTAGAGCTTAGGGTTTTACTAGGATTTTTTGTTTTCTTTTCGTTTTTGCTTTTTTTTATTTTTGCTGATTTATTTTTCTGTTTTCTCTGATTTCGCATTGCGTCGATCGACGCCCTGCTTGCATCGATCGACACACTTCGCTGAATCACTAAGAATACTAAGAGATCGCCAGGACGATGTGTCAGAATGATATCTTCAGCTCAGGGATTGACAGTTCACAGATAGCTGGGTTGAAGAACCAAGTTGACTCTCTGCATAGTCTTCTACTTGGAAAGTATGCACAAGAAGCTAACCATTGCGTTGAAAGAACTGGATTCTATAGTCACGGATCTGCTTTTCAGAAACCCTTTACAAGGAGTTGTAGTGTTTCTTCTTACCAAGTACCTCATGCACCTACAACTCATGAGAGCAGAATGGAAATCATGATGGAGCAGTACCTTGAGAGACAACAACAGATTGATAGGTCCTTCAACTCAAAGATGTATGCTTTGTAAGAAGGCTTGAATGAGAAGTTTGAATCTTTGAGCAAGCATATGGAGGAGCTGGATATCAAAATTGAACGAACAGATGTAGCAATAGAGAGGCAGAATGAAGCTAAGAGAGCTGAACGGAAGCTGCACATCAATGCTGTGAACATAAGGGATGAGATTAAGTTGCTAGGTGAAGAAGAGAGCATAATCTCGGATTTTCTGGATGAATATTGTACATGCACCGATCGACACCCCCTCAGTGACGATCGACACGCCATTCTGACGGCAATTTCGAGTTCTTTCGAGAAACAGAATCGCCTTGCATCGATCGACACACATCATGCAACGATCGACACAGAACGCAGACATGTCCAGAAACCTGCAACAGTGCCAGAACGAGCCTACAAGCCCCCAGTGCCATATCCTAAGGTTCCCAAACCTTCCAAACAAGAGCTAGAAGTGGCTAACTGCATAAAAGTGATGGATAGAAAGGTGAATAAAACACCACCAGTTGAAACTTCGCGAGTTCATGAAAAGAAGATGATCTCCACCGATGGTCATCTGAAAGAAGAAGTTCAGATTGGTGGAACTACAGTATCTGATAGTGAAAAGAAGAAGATGGCGGTTCCTCTTGAACCTGCTCTAACATCTTCAGTACCTGCAACTGCTCATAAGCAGAAAGCTCCAGACATCAGATATACATCAAAGGTAAGGTACAAATCACATAAGCTTAAACCTTCTGACCACATTATTTTGAATGCAGGAAAACGCAGTAGACCGCCCAAGCTTCACTCCCGCCCTGATTCTGAGTACTCATTCCTTGGAAGATCTCATGATCTGAATGCTTATACCCCACCTTGGATGAGGAGACATTCACAGAGACACTCAAAGTCTCTGTTGAAACCGCCATGAGTCCGATCTCTTTCTGATAGGTCAAGCTATTGACCTTAAACAAGCGCTGGGTGGGAGGCAACACACCATTAGGTACTGGTGTTTTTCTACTTAATTTTTGGTGTTTTTAGGATTTTACGTTTGTTTTTGTTTCTGGTGAGTTTATGTTTGCAGGTCTCGGTTAAATCGCAGTGCAACGATCGACACACTTCTGTGTCGATCGTCACAACACGAAAGGAATCGCATTGCAGCGATCGTTGCGGTCCTGAGCAACGATCGACTATACACGAAAATCGCCAAGTAACGGTCGATGCACTTAGTGCAACGATCGATGCTCAGCGACATAGGTAACCCGACAGACATAATTTCACCTTTTCAATTTTTATTTTCTTTTTACCGATCCTTCGCTGGACACTACTGGGGACAGTATGTCTTAAGTGTGGGGGAGGTGCTACTGACTTTTGTTTTCTGTTTTCTTAAGAGTCAGTCCGTTTTTCAAAAATTTTTGTTTTATTGAGTCAAAATTGTTTAAGTAAGAAACTATGATTTTCTGAGAAGATTTACAAGACTTGCAGGAACTTAAGTAACCATTGGGATGAAGTTGCAGGATCTATCTATGACTATTAGAAAACCCCATCACAGATCAACCTACTGGGAATACCCACATCACTTCAGGTATCAGAGGATCCTTTACTGACTTCAACCTTAATACTGACTTAGATTTCTCACCTAAGGGCTTGGTATACTTTGTGTCGGATTCCCTTGTTAGTTCTGACACAGCCTGTAAACATGTCCTATTTAGTTCCCTTCTCCCCTTCTGTAAAGTAAAAAAAAAAAAATAATAATAATAAACTGAGGATGAGTTAGTAACTCCGAAGTGGTCATGGGAATAGTAGCAAACACTATTATCTCTCATGTGATCCATGGAATGTGTCCAAAGTACACCCCATAACGGGAAGAACACTGATAAAAAAATAAAATGATACCCAGTGGGGAAAAATCAGTTGTTAAAGAAGGGAAAGAGAAGAAAGGGACTAGAGAAAGATAGTATGGTGGTCTAGAGCTGATAAGGTAAGAATCCATGTGCCCTTTGATCGATAATCCTTAGGTGAGACCGCACTTAAATACTTGCAGAAGTCAGTAGGGAGAATTTGAATGCTTGAATGTGATTGTGGAGTTTACCTAGGACAGTTGCTAAGTGTGGGGGAAGTACATTGTGGTCTTGATATCCTGTGATTGATTCTTGCAGTGGTTTACTAAGGGGAATCTGAGTATTGTAGCTTCTAGGATGAAATGAGTTTCTGAAGAGTTTTCAAACCTCTTCACCATGTTTTGGTTCTATGTTTTGCTTGAGGGCAAGCAAAGGCTAAGTGTGGGGGAGTTGATATATCATGGTTTTTACCCATTTTAGACCATGATATAGATGTGTTTTTAGTGTCTTTTGTCTTTGTTTAGAGTCTTTTACAGGTTTAATCAGGTTTGGAGCTAATTGGAGATATTTGGAGCATTTTGGGACTTTTGGGACGTTTTGGCCGAGAGCTTAAGTCACTGTCCGATTTATTGATCATGCATCGACCGACACACCTTGTGCATCGGTCGACACACTAGCGAGATGGGCCGTACACGTCGGTTTAATGAAGATATGAAGATTTGCAAAGAAGCCCAAGATAGTTCCAGTATTTACACAGAAGCCCCAGCCGAGATTAGGCCTATATATAGAGGATTTTGGTGTTTATTTTACTTACGTTTTCATAATTAAGAGCAGAGGATTTTTAGAGCTTTTGGGGCTGATCTGAACCTATTACTTCATCTGTATTTGGAGAAGATTTCGAACCCTTTTTACTATTATTCTTTTATGCAATTTATTCATTCTATGATTATGTTTTCATTAATCATGTCTGAGTAGATCCATAGTTGAGTTTAGGGTTTCTCACATAGGATTTCATGACTTGCTAGACTTGTTCAAATTCAGTTAAGGATTCAAACTATATATGTTCTTCAATTTAATTGTGCTTAAAGCTAGTTCTAACCTGATCAATTAGAATCTAGATCTTAGGTTGCTAAATACGTCACGGAAGTGGGGTTTAGGAATCTGAACTAATTAAATTGGGCAATTAAACTTTGCGCAAACGGAAGTTTGGTTTAGGATAATTGTGAACATATCAAACTTGGGATTAATGCTAGTTTAATCTGTTAGTTCTCGCAAACGAAAGTTTGGTTTGCTGCACTTAGGCTTAGAGAATTATCGCAAAGGAATTTGGTTAATTCTATATCTGTGTTTTGAGTTCTAGAACTGTGCTTAATTAGATCCTTGCTGAATGAACTGTCTGCTTGTCTGATTTCCTGAGAATACCCTAGGCTTGACGCTTTTAGTTTATTGCTTCTCAACCGTTAATCTCTGCTACTGTTTACTTTCTTGCTTCGCAATTTATTTACTTCACCATCTGCTTATTTCTAGTATTAATCTCTACGTTTCTGTTTCTATTGAGACCAAGTGTCCCTGTGGATTCGATAGCCCTATATACTACTTTGACATTGATGTTCACTTGCAGTTTAGAATAGGGTAAAACTTAGAAGCCTATCAGTGTCCTTATGGATTTTTCGACCTAGGAGACTGAGCGCCGCCCAGATAGTGTTTTCTCAGAGAGAAAACACAAAACCTCAAGAAACTCAGTTCCCAGGAGATCCGAGCCCCGGTACTAGCATCCCGGCGGATTCCAGCTTGTGTGCGTGTGGACTGAAGTAGAGGCGCAGCATCTGAGGCGCTCCAGAGATCTCGTTTATCTGACCATCTTCCGCTGCCAATCTCCAGGTAAACACGAGATCAGGGTTGCCTAATCGGATTAGGAACTGCTAGGAATTCCAACAATTGCCACCCCGGTGGTCGGTATGCTTTTCCGTCTCCGGGGAGGGGTTCCATAAGAGGTGTATTTGGTAGTTTGGGTGAGGATCCATGAGTTTCATCAATCCTTTTGGGCGATTTCTATAGGTCCTTTCGGTCTTCGGTAGTTAGTTCTCTGCGGTTCTAAGGGTGTGTGCGTGGGTTTGGCGACTGCTCTCGCTCCGGTGGTGGTGTGGCAGAAAGTGTGGAGGCATTCTTTCTCTCTCTTTGGTGGCGCGTGTCCTCTCCGAGCGCGGATCTCCCTCTGGTTCCTGCCGGCGTGGTGGTTGTGAGCGCGGTTTTTGGAGTGTAGGAAGTCTCTTGTGCGAGATTGTTCATGGGCTTGGGTTATGGTCCATTTTTCTGGTTTGATTTCTCTGCTTGGATCTGGTTTAATTGGGTTTTGTTTGTTTGGTAGGTTTTGGTCTTTGCTGGTGGTTTAGGTTAGCTCAATCTGCAAAGGTAAAAGGATGGGTTCATACATATCTTCTGGTGGTTTGTGTCTTTAATGGTGCATTAGTTGTGGTCCTTTGCTCTAGATCCGCAGTGTGTTTTCCTTGGATGATGGGAGCGTGGTCTTAGTCTCAGTTTTATGCTTTGGTTTTGGCTTCAACTAGTTTATATCTTTATGCGTTGATTCTAGATCGTTAGTCTCCTTTATGCCGCTCTTAGTTGAGATGAATAATTAGTTTTGTCCTCTAGTCGTTTCGTTTATCGGTTCTAATAAGGTTAACCTCGTGTGGGGACGCATAGTCTCGATTTAGACTAGGTAGTATTAAGATTAGGTGTGGAGGAGTTAGAATCGCGTATCGTTTTTCGTTGTGTCTTCTAGTCGTAGTTCTTGGGTTTAACATTTGTGGTTTGCTGTTGTATGTAAGTTTTTCTGTTTGTCGGTGGTTCCTTTTATTTGTGTTTAAGAGTTGTAGTTTCTGCGTCTATTTCCCTCTCCCACCTTTTCTTCTCTTGAGATCTCTCATTGTTGGTTACGGTTCATTGTGGTTTTGTCGCCCGGTTTGTGGACTTTGTTACCCGTGTGTGGGTTCTAGATTGCGGAAGGAGTTTGTTCCTTATCGCATTAGCTGTCCGATTTTCTTTCACGTGTGAAAGGTCGGAAAAGTCGGGTCTTAAAGTTTGTAACTTGTGGTTGGTGTCTCTTGAGTATATATAACACCGGACATAAAACAAAAATGTAAAAACAATCAGTAGAATTTAAAAAGAAAACAGTTGAAATTTGTGTCTTCGCATAGCAATCCAAAATCACTTTGGTAGTGATCTGTATTGGGCACCATCTTCAGTGGAACAGAAGACATTGTTCATAAGATGCTGCATCCACCACCGCGTAGTATATTCGTCGGCACCGACACGGATAGCGTTGGTATACCATTAGGTAGGAAGCCCACTGTAGCACTTAGCATACTTGACTGGTTCTCCTGCTCCTCCAAAGCAGCTTTCAGCTTTGTCTCCATCTTATCAATATATCAAGAGTTTATTATGTACACAACAAATATCAATTAACAACTAGTCATCTAGATTATTTATATTATTATTATTATTGTTTTGTTTACCGTGTTTGACAGTCGGTCCATATTCTCTTGATACGACGCATGTAACTTTTCTTTCATAAGCGATAGAACATCTTCTAAATGGTTCTTCGATTGCAGCTCCTCATGCTGCTTACGCAGTTTTTCGGTCTCTGCCTGAGATAGCTCATAGATAGGAACATCTATACAAATATCCTCTGAGGAAATCATTTTAGCGCAACTGCGCAAGACATTCAGATGCAAAAAACACCAAAAAAAAAGATTACCTTTATCTCATGGTACATGTCATCGGTATATGCCTGTCCACGGTGAGTCCTTCGGATATCATCTACGAGGGAGAGAAGATTGTGGACTTGCCCTGCCTTCTTGCCTTCATCACGAGTCTTGTTATCGAAAAGAACCATTCGGTTACCAGACATTTTTATAACTTCCTGAAAATTCACTAGCATGCGTGAGATCTTAACCCTTTCATTTGAGGAATCATATATTGTTGAAACTTCAGAGCACTGACCCTTATGAAGGCAGGACAATCTTTACCCAAATATTGTTCCAGTGTCTCACCGTTCTCTTCCAGAACATCCCCTCCAGTGAAAACGACAATAACATAAGCAAGGATTTCACTCCCAAATAGAGCCTGCAAGGTATTAAGTGTATTCTCTTCCTCTTGCGTAATTCGATTCCTCGCCGATAAAACTAAGATTGCAGCATGTATCCCTCCTTCCGCTAGACTGAGACATCTAACGATTTCCTTACTTATAAACTCAGCAGACGCTGACAAATCAAAAAGACCTGCACCACAACACATGTTTACTAAGCACTACTGACGAAACCAGGCTCTAAATCGATCTAAGTAACGCAATGTACCTGGAGTGTCAATCACATTGATTGTGTGACCATCTTTTGTCACCGCTACATGTGTCTGACATTTCATTGTAACACCAGATGCATGTGGTTTGGACACGAACACCCTTTTACCAATGAGGCTGTTCCCGGTCGCGCTTTTACCATTCCCTGTACGGCCCACTAGGACTATGTTTTCGACTTGCTTTGAAGAATGACCCTTGTTCATCTTCTCAAGATTATGCACCCTTTGTTTGATACATAACTATTAAATCTTAGCTTATCGATGTAAAAGCTTTCTAAAATAAAATAAAATAAGTATTCACAGAACTTTTCTTATAACCGCGAACAAAACAATTAGCAAACAATATATATATATATTTCTGGTTTTATTGTTTATATACCAATCAAAAGATAAAATTCTTTTAGTGATTTTCCATAAATAAGAACAGAGGATGTTGCCCAAAAAGGTAATATTTGAAAATTGAGTGAAAACTTGACCATTTTTCCGAAGAAAACAAAAACATATGATCTGATACCTAAACTGAAAACACAAGTTGACTTAATGATAATATATTAGGATGAGGGCGAGCTTACTTTGAATGTGGAAAGTCTCTCTGCAACCTTAACCAGATGCGAGACAGAGTAGAGGAAGAACCAACCAATATATGAAAATTTGATATGTAAATTATTGTAGCGAGTCTAGTTTAAATACAACTCTTTCTTTTTTTTATCCGACGACTATATAGAAAAGGTCTTACATTGTATATTTTCTTAAATTAATAATAAAGTTGTTTGATGGAGGGAAATGGACCGTAAATGTAACATACTGGGCCCGGTCCATTTGAGAAAGGCTTAAATAAATTAATTTGGCTACCTATGTTACCAAAGTGCACTTACCTTTTCGTCCACTTGTCCAGTGAGAACTCCAGAGTTAAGCGTGCTTGAGCTGGAGTAGTCAAAGGATGGGTGACCTACCGGGAAGTGACTCACGGTATCATGCGAGTGAGGACAAAACATGGAAAAGGTCACGTGGTGATTGCAAAGGTCACGTGGTGATTGCAGGGTCAGTAAATTACTCGGCCGGGCCTATGGAAAAATAACGCACCGACCGTCGGGCAGGGGTGGGGCCCACGAGCCCGATAGAGGGATGGGTGACTCACTGGTAGGGGCGGACGTAGCGTTAAAATTTGGTATCAGAGCCTAGGTTAAGATCTCCCAAACCTATCCTGGGAGATCAGCTTTCACTGTTTACCCCAAAAACCTGTTTTCAAAATCGTTTGCGAAACTTTTTTTATGAAATGGTTACTTTGCGAAAGTCTTTTCAAACACCAATATACATCGCTGACTATCTCCTGTTGTGACCTCACGTAGTTTCGTTTTTTGCAGGATGTCCACCGATTCGAGCTCTGATTCTGGGTCCGAGTACGCCCCTAGCCCTACCAGTGTTCTACGCACACGTGTTGTGACCCGCGGGAGTGTTCTGAGACGACAGAGGAGACGTCTTACGATCTGAGCGTCAGTTGTGATACCCGGCGCCGCCCAGTTGCCCACCCGACACCCAGTTGGTAGATCTGTGTCTGCATCAGTTCCAGTTGAGGCAGTTGTGAGACCAGCCAGGGGAAGAGGTCGACCCTGGAAGACGCCCGTAGTGGCCCCATCGACATCTGCGGATGCGCCTAGAGTTAGGAGGCCAAGGAAGGAGCATGTAGTGGAGGAGAGTCATCCCGATCCACCAGCCCATGTGTGCTAAATGACTGTGAGACCTTCAGTCCAACGTGACCCGACTGATAGGTTGTAAGTTTTCCCTATACTAAACTGCAAGTGAACAGCAATGTCAAAGTAGTATATAGGGTTATCGAATCCACAGGGACACTTGGTCTCAAGAGAATCAAACTATAGGAATAAATACTAGAAATAAGCAATGTGATTGAATTGAAAGCGGTGCGAGAAAGTAAATCAGTAGCAGAGATTAACGGTTGTGAAGCAAGTAATTAAAAGCGTCAAGCCTAGGGTATTCTCAGGAAATCAGACAAGCAGACAGTTCATTCAGCAAGGATCTAATTAAGGACAGTTCTAGAACTCAAAACACAGATATAGAATTAACCAAATTCCTTTGCGATAATTCTCTAAGTCTAAGTGCAGCAAACCAAACTTTCGTTTGCGAGAACTAACAGATTAAACTAGCAATAAGTCCAAGTTTGATATGTTCACAATTATCCTAAACCAAACTTCCGTTTGCGAATAGTTTAATTGCCCAATTTAATTAGTTCAGATTCCTAAACCCCACTTCCGTGACGTATTTAGCAACCTAAGATCTAGATTCTAATTGATCAGGTTAGAACTAGCTTTAAGCACAATTAAATTGAAGAACAGATATAGTTATGAATCCTTAACTGAATTTGAACAAGTCTAGCAAGTCATGAAATCCTATGTGAGAAATCCTAAACCTAACTAGGAATCTACTCAGACATAGATAATGAAATCATAATCATAGAATGAATAAATTGCATAAAAGAATAAGAGTAAAAGGGGTTCGAAATCTTCTCCAAATACAGATGATGTAACAGGTTCAGATCAGCCCCAAAAAGCTCTAAAATCCTCTGCTCTTAATTATGAATTGCGTAATGTAAAAAGTATAAAGCGTCTCTAATAAAAACTCTAAAAACTCTATTATATAGGCATAATCTCGGCCAGGGGCTTCTTTGTAAATATCAGGAACTTCTGGATCAAAGTGCAAATTCTTCACTCTTCTAAACCGCCGAGTTTCGGCCCATCTCGCTGGTGCATCGATCGATGCTAGAGTGCAACGATCGACACCTTCCTCTGTTTCGGACAGTGAACTCTATCTCTCGGCCAAACACTCCAAAAATCTCCAAAATGCTCCATTATCTCCAATTCAGCTCCAAACCTGATTATACCTGTAAAAGACTCTAAAAGAACACAAAAGACACTAAAAACACACTTATATCATGGTCTAAAACTAGTAAAAACCATGATATATCAACTCCCCCACACTTAGCCTTTGCTTGCCCTCAAGCAAAACAGAGAACTAAAACATGGTGAAGAGGTTTGAAAACTCTTCAGAAACTCATTTCATCTTAGAAGCTACAATACTCAGATTCCCCTTAGTAAACCACTGCAAGAATCAATCACAGGATATCAAGACCAACATGTACTTCCCCCACACTTAGCAACTGTCCTAGGTAAACTCCACAATCACATTCAAGCATTCAAATTCTCCCTACTGACTTCTGCAAGTATTTAAGTGCGGTCTCACCTAAGGAGTATCGATCTAAAGGCACATGGATTCTTACCTTATCAGCTCTAGACCACCATACTATCTTTCTCTAGTCCCTTTCTTCTCTTTCCCTTCTTTAACAACTGATTTTTCCCCACTGGGTATCATTTTATTTTTTTTATCAGTGTTCTTCCCGTTATGGGGTGTACTTTGGACACATTCCATGGATCACATGAGAGATAATAGTGTTTGCTACCATTCTCATGACCACTTCGGAGTTACTAACTCATCCTCAGTTTATTATTTTTTTTTACTTTATAGAAGGGGAGAAGGGGACTAAATAGGACAGGTTTACAGGCTGTGTCAGAACTAACAGGGAATCCGACATAAAGCATACCAAGCCCTTAGGTGAGAAATTCTAAGTCAGTATTAAGGTTGAAGTCAGTAAAAGGATCCTTTGATACCTGAAGTGATGTGGGTGTTCCCAGTAGGTTGATCTGTGATGGGGTTTTCTAATAGTCATTGATAGATCCTGCAACTTCATCCCAATGGTTACTTAAGTTCCTGCAAGTCTTGTAAATCTTCTCAGAAAATCATAGTTTCTTACTTAAACAATTTTGACTCAATAAAACAAAAAATTTTGAAAAACGGACTGACTCTTAAGAAAACAGAAAACAAAAGTCAGTAGCACCTCCCCCACACTTAAGACACACTGTCCCCAGTAGTGTCCAGCGAAGGATCGGTAAAAAGAAAATAAAAATTGAAAAGGTGAAGTTATGTCTGTCGGGTTACCTCTGTCGCTAAGCATCGACCGTTGCACTGAGTGCATCGACCGTTACTTTGGCGATTTTCGTGTATAGTCGATCGTTGCTCAGGACCGCAACGATCGCTGCAATGCGATTCCTTTCGTGTTGTGACGATCGACACAGAAGTGCATCGATCGCTGCACTGCGATTTAACCGAGACCTGCAAACATAAACTCACCAGAAACAAAAACAAACGTAAAATCCTAACAAAAACACCAAAAATGAAAAAGAAAAACACCAGTACCTAATGGTGGGTTGCCTCCCACCCAGCGCTTGTTTAAGGTCAATAGCTTGACCGGACGGATGAGATCTTTCAAGTACCAGGAGGTCCTGACAGAGACCTTTTCTGTCTCTGTTTAAGTCTCCTCATCCAAGGTGGTGAGTAAGCTGTTGCGGAATGCTCATGTCCAAGAAAAGATGGAGTGAAATGTGCTCCAGGATCTATAACTGCAGTCTCATCTGGCTGCTCATCATCTGCTTCCCTGATTATGAAAGTCTGTTCATCTATCAGTGGCTTTCGCAGCTTCTCCATCTCATACCGCAGCGGTTCATCTCCCAGGTGGAGGTCTATTAGACTCTGTCTAACATCAATCACAGCTCCTGCTGTTGCCAAGAATGGTCTCCCAAGCAATAAAGCTTTATCCGGATTAGAGTTATATTTCAGCACAAGGAAATCCGTTGGAACTAAGTAGTTCCCAACTCTCACCGGAATGTCCATAAGAAGTCCTTCAGGAACTCGTATGGACTGATCAGCTAGGATTAGAGAAGTCCTAGTAGGAGTAAAATCCAACATTCCCAGCTTCTCTGCCACAGAGTAAGGCATTATGCTTCCAGCAGCTCCTAAATCACATAGAGAACGCCTAAAACTATCCTCAAAGATAGAACAATCTAGCACAAAAACTCCAGGATCAGGCAGTTTCTTCGGGACCTTAGTTAGCAGAACATCACTGATATGCTGAGGAACTATTATCACCCATTCTCTCAGCTCCTCATCTAAAGGCAACATCTTGTTCAAATATCTCTGAACACATGGATGATAAGGTGGATCATCAGAAGGTGGAATTTCTTCCAAGTCTTCACCACTCTCTTCTAGCCTTTTCAGCTCTTCAATCTCTTGTTTAATCACTTCAGACACCTTGGGGTATTGCCTAATGGCTTGTGCATAAACATCCTCTTGAGTGATCTCAGATACATCAGGGAATAGGCGGGCTAGCTCTGCATCAATCTCACTTTCATCCCACGGATCTTCTGCTCGTTCACGACCTGCATCGATCGATGCCAGCTGTGTGTCGATCGTTGCATCACTGCAGTTTCTACCCGAGAGTTTTTCACAGAAATCCGAAAATTCTGCCTCAGTCACCAACTCAGCTGTACTTAGCTCAAATTTCTCCCCTAGATAAGATCCATCATTAATGAGTACGGACCAAGCCTTAATATGAGTCTCTGCAACTCCTTTTCCCTTCAGTGAGCTGGACATCTGGTTCACCTGAGTGTCCAACTGCTTCATGTGAGTGCTCAGTGACTCAAACTTCCCATTGAGGTCTTGATAGACAGCGTCCAGCTTCTTATTGTTGTCCACAGAAAGCTTGGTTTGACTCTCCATCAGTTGTTCCATCATAGCCTCCATTTTGCTCTCATGGGCTGTAGGTGCAGGAGGAGTCTGATAGGATGTAGACCCATAGGTTCTCTGAGTACCTTGTCCATAGGTCTTCTGAAAACCACCAGTCTGCCCACCATTGGAGAATCTGTTCCCCTGTTGATTACCAAATCTATTACCTTGGAAACCAGAACCTCCTATGAAATTCACATCTTCTTCCTGAGTTTCCTCCTCAGCCTGAATCACCTCTACATCTTGGGCAAAGTGGACAGATTTCTTACTTGTTAGGAGATTGTAGACTGTGTCCAATCTGGATCTTATATTAGCTATATCAGAATTCTCTACAGTTCCACCAGATCTCTTTCTCCTTTCATCCATTGTTTTGCAACTGTTGCTGCCAATCAGGTTCTCTATCAACTGCTTAGCCTGTGTAGGAGTCCTGGTGTTGAAATTAGCATTACTGGAATTATCCAGCGCAGTCTGATAAGGAAGATCTATGCCTCTGAAGAAGATACCAATCAGCTGTACTTCCGTGAATCCATGGTGTGGACAGTCACGCTGATACTGCTTAAATCTCATCCAGGCAGTCTTCAAGGGCTCCACAGCTCCTTGGGAAAAGGTGAGTATGTCCTGTCTGGACTGATCCGAGCGTGCATCATCATAAAAGTGACGCAGGAACTCACTCTTTAAGGCTGTCCAAGTAGTATACTGACCAGGTGCCAGTTGTCTCAGCCATGCACTAGCGTCTCCAGCAAGACTGTGCGGAAATAGCTTAAGGAACAGATAGTCCGGGCATACTCCTTCATACTTCATGCCAGTGACTATGTCTTCAAACTTGTCAATGTGATCCATAGGCTGCTCTGCTTGAAGACCATGAAAAGAAATCTGTCTCATCAGCTGGTAGTAGATGGTTTTTACCTCAAAATCGTTCCTCTCAAAAGCAGGAAGCACTAGAGCTGCTCGGTTTGCATGAAACTCATCAGGTCTGTTGTAATCAGCTAGTGTCCTCTCATGAACCACCATCTCTCTACCTTGGGCCTGTCCTTGACCCTGGTTTCGGTTCAGCTCCTGTTGCTCAGGAGGATCAGGGATAACATTCCCCTCAGCATCAACCCGATGCCCAGCAGCATTGTACGGGTTGTCATCTTGGTCCCTCAGGGTACCTTCAGCATCTGGTATCAAGATCAAACGTTCTCGTACCATTCTCTCTCTCTTTTCTCTTCTATTAGTCCTTTCTAGACGTCCAAGTTCCTCTAGTCCGAGATTAACCAAGCTCGAGTTCGGATTACTTCGAGTTTTCTGCGTTGGCATAAACTGTCTGTAATCGTCCGGCAACGATCGATGCTATCAGTGCAACGATCGATTCAATTCTCAGAATCGCCTAGTGACGATCGACGCAAGGGATGCAACGATCGACGCAAGGCGAAATTCGTACCTGCGACAGAGAGAAACAAAGAAAAGGTTCAGAAAAATCAAAATAAAACAAAAAACGAAAAAGAACAAAAACAAAAAGAAAAATTTCTAGCAAAAACCCTAAGTTTGGTCCTATCGAAGACTCAAAGAGTCCCCGGCAACGGCGCCAAAAACTTGATAGGTTGTAAGTTTTCCCTATACTAAACTGCAAGTGAACAGCAATGTCAAAGTAGTATATAGGGTTATCGAATCCACAGGGACACTTGGTCTCAAGAGAATCAAACTATAGGAATATATACTAGAAATAAGCAATGTGATTGAATTGAAAGCGGTGCGAGAAAGTAAATCAGTAGCAGAGATTAACGGTTGTGAAGCAAGTAATTAAAAGCGTCAAGCCTAGGGTATTCTCAGGAAATCAGACAAGCAGACAGTTCATTCAGCAAGGATCTAATTAAGGACAGTTCTAGAACTCAAAACACAAATATAGAATTAACCAAATTCCTTTGCGATAATTCTCTAAGTCTAAGTGCAGCAAACCAAACTTTCGTTTGCGAGAACTAACAGATTAAACTAGCAATAAGTCCAAGTTTGATATGTTCGCAATTATCCTAAACCAAACTTCCGTTTGCGAATAGTTTAATTGCCCAATTTAATTAGTTCAGATTCCTAAACCCCACTTCCGTGACGTATTTAGCAACCTAAGATCTAGATTCTAATTGATCAGGTTAGAACTAGCTTTAAGCACAATTAAATTGAAGAACAGATATAGTTATGAATCCTTAACTGAATTTGAACAAGTCTAGCAAGTCATGAAATCCTATGTGAGAAACCCTAAACCTAACTAGGAATCTACTCAGACATAGATAATGAAATCATAATCATAGAATGAATAAATTGCATAAAAGAATAAGAGTAAAAGGGGTTCGAAATCTTCTCCAAATACAGATGATGTAACAGGTTCAGATCAGCCCCAAAAAGCTCTAAAATCCTCTGCTCTTAATTATGAATTGTGTAATGTAAAAAGTATAAAGCGTCTCTAATAAAAACTCTAAAAACTCTATTATATAGGCATAATCTCGGCCAGGGGCTTCTTTGTAAATATCAGGAACTTCTGGATCAAAGTGCAAATTCTTCACTCTTCTAAACCGCCGAGTTTCGGCCCATCTCGCTGGTGCATCGATCGATGCTAGAGTGCAACGATCGACACCTTCCTCTGTTTCGGACAGTGAACTCTATCTCTCGGCCAAACACTCCAAAAATCTCCAAAATGCTCCATTATCTCCAATTCAGCTCCAAACCTGATTATACCTGTAAAAGACTCTAAAAGAACACAAAAGACACTAAAAACACACTTATATCATGGTCTAAAACTAGTAAAAACCATGATATATCACCGACCTATCCGGATTTCGGACCCGAGGCGATACCGCAGGCGGATAACACACCAGGAGCATCGACAGTGAGACCCTAGGCACAAGAGCTTCCTCGGGATGTGCCCCGACCATTCCAGATGGTTGGTATGAGCGTGGAGGAGTATATGAGTTTGTTCATTTGGAGAGAAGGATGCACCTACCCTAGGTCGCCAATCCACATGATGACCATGTTCATGGACGGACTGTTACCGGAGATTCGTCGGGGGATGACGGATGGTGGAGAGTACGGAGAGTACGGCTTGGTTGCGATGGCTGCTGGATATGCAGAGGCTGTGGAAAGGAATCAGAGGGACGTGGCCTACAGACAGCAAGAGAGGGAAAGGATCCAGAGGAATGAGGCTATCAGGCGTCAAGTAATGGCGGAACAACAGAAGGCTTGGGATGAGGAGCAGAGGATACGACGGGAGCAGGACGCCCGAGACTACGCTTGGCTGGATGAGCAGTGGGCTACCCGAGAGCGAGTGCATGCGAGATTGGATCAACAGCAGGCCGCCTGAGAGCAGGAGCAGAGAAAGCAGCAGCAGGCTGCACCGATGCAGGAGCAAGGAGCGGCACCGCCGGTGATCACCATCTCAGATTCAGAGTCAGAATCTGACCCAGAGGAGTACGGGAGCGAGTATGACCAGCTGTACCGAGGAGACCAGGATCTTGAGTACCGGACCCCAGGATCATCGAGTGGCTAGAGTCGGGGGGCGTTGGGGAGTTGCTAGGAGTAGGGCGTAGTTTATTCTTTTTAGATGTTGGGGTTTTTCTTGCGTTTGAGTTTTTCCACGGTTTTCGCGTAGTCGGTTTTTGTTCCTATTGCTTAAACACTATGTAGCCCTATTTCCTTATTCATATTTACTCTTTCATTACATCGTGTCTTCCGAACGGATTTCCTATTGTGCTAGTTCTACGCCCCGAACAGAGCGGTGCCTTTGAGTTCAGAAGTGATTGGGAAACCGCATACCTCCGAATTCGGGACAAATTCTTTTCAAGGGAGGGAGAATTGTAACATACTCAAACCCGGTCCGCCAAATTTTTTTGAAGAAAAGGGAAAGCCCAAGCCCAATAGCCTTTTTCACAAAACCCTAAGGCTTTCCCATTCCTTACCTTATAAATACGCCTCCTTTTTCTCCAGAAACCCAATCTCTTTCTTTTCGGCGAAGCCCTGTCGAGATCTTGAGACGTTCGAAGCAACAGGGAGCCCTATTCACGTTTTCCTCTTCCCCTTCTCATCAGGTAAACATACGGAAACCAGATCTGTGTTTTCAAACCCAAAAACGTTTTGATCGTTTCGTAACTTCCAAAATATCCCGAATCCCGAGAAACCGAACCTACCATCGTGACCGCCACTCGCCGGAGGAGTCACGGGCGCGTGAGATCCAAGCGCGCTGGAGGAGCCACGCGCCAGAGCCACGCGCCGCCGTCCCCATCGCCGGAACACCACCGCCTCCGTCGGAGAGTCGCCGGAGCACCGCCGTCGCCACCGCCGGAGCCGCCGGAGCCACCGTCGCCACCGCCAGAGCCGCCGTCGCCGCCGCCGTCGCCACCGCCGGACCGCCGCTGAATCAACTCGGCCGGCGACCGAGTCAAATCGTTGACTGGGTTGACCGGTTTGGTTTAGGTTGACCGGCCGGTTTAATTTCCCAATTCAATTTCTAATTCCGGTTTAGTTGGTTTAATTCGAATTCCGGTTTAATCTCAATTCTAATTCAATTTCTGGTTTAGTTGGTTAGGGTCTGGTTTGGGATTTGGGCCAGTTATGGATTGGGCCTGGTTCACTCTGGGTTTGGGTCTAGGTCTGGGTTGACCGGGTCAACCGGTTGACTTTGACCTGACCGTTGACTTTTAGTCAACCAAATTTCGTTGGACCGTAACTTGACCATCCTAAACCCGATTCGAACGAAACGAAGCCTTATCTCACTCGATTTCGCGTCCTCTTTTCAGATCCAATGTCTGTTCGGGCTAATAGGGCTTCTAAAGTACCGTTTTTTCCTCTTCTTTAGATAAGGTGAGGAACCGTTGGTTATCTCCCTTGCTCTATCTCAACTCCGGACGATAGTACTCTTTTAATAGCGTCTTTCCTAGGTAGTTTAGGTTTAGTAATGTGCACTATGTGATTGATTGTGGAACTTATAACTGCTAGGTTATCGCTAAGAACGAAAATGTTGTTTGTGTGTGATGGATATGATTGTTTAGAACTGTGGTAGGGCCCCCGAAAGGGTGTTGTGTGGCGGGATGCGTACGGGGTGCGTGTCCCTTGAGAAGGCGTCGGGGGTCTGACGAGCCCCCAAAGAAGGATAAAGAAGGATTGTGTGGGCCTACGGGTCGAAGGAAGGGGTCCATGAGTGTGAAAACACGAGTGGATGTAGATTGCGTGGTGAAAGCCTTCGGGCCTGATTGCAAGCTGTTATTAGCTTAGGACTTGTGCTTCGTAGTTGTGTAGTGTAAGATGGGATCGAGGATTCCTTAAATCCGTCCTCACTGGATAATTGTGTTTGAAACAATTACTCAGGCCTCCTTTCCTTTCATGTCCCCATTTTCTTGCAGGTCCGGATGCGGAATCGATACAGTCATGTGACGTCATTGGTGGCTTTGAATACGAAAAAGGCGCCTGGGACCTGGGACAAGTTGAGTTGGCGTCCCGGTTGGACCGAATCCGGTTCAACGGGCGTCCTAATGCCGCGTCTCCGGTTCGCCGCGAGACGGGCGTTACAGTAAAAGTCAGAAAATAAACATTTTTATCCCTCTCAGTCTCTGGTTTCCTGCAATCTTCGCTGGCACCATGCAAAGGTTAGTTGATAGTGGCTAAGTTCTCTTGTTTTATTTTATTTTGGCTTTTTGATTGACTAAGCGGTGGAGAAAGAGAATCCGACTAGGGACTCACGGTTTTGGAAGTTGTGCTCTTCAGTCTTATAGGATCATGTCTAATTAAGCCGTATTGAGAGCCTAGAGGGTGGTATTGATCGCGAGATAAATCTGTTCAACGCGACAATACGGTCAGTGAGGCGTTGTACCTCACGAGTGTTTTTTGGTGAAGGTAGGACGATGATGGCCGAGATCTGCTTTGGATTCACCCCGATCCCTTTTTGTGTGATGACGTAGCCGAGGAATTCGCCAGATGTAACGCCGAAAGTGCACTTGGTCGGATTTAGTTTAATACCGTATTGTTTAAGAATGCTAAAGCATTCTTTGAGGTGACCGACGTGTTGGGACGCGATTAGAGATTTGATGATCATATCGTTGATGTAAACCTTTATCGTTGTGCCGAGTTAGTTTGAAAACATTTGGTTTACCAGACTTTGATATGTTGCTTCTGCGTTCTTAAGGCCAAAGGGCATGACCTTGTAGAAATTCGTGCTACGATCCGTGATAAAAGTCGTCTTCTCACGGTCATCAGGACTCATGAGTATATGATTGTACCTAGAGAAAGCATCCATGTAGTTGATTTCCTGCTGTTGCTTCCACAAGGCGGTCGATGTCCGGAAGTGAAAAACTGTCTTTTGGAAAAGCTTTGTTGAGGTCTGTGAAGTCGACACTAACTATCCATGTGATATCCCGACCTCGGAACTTGATAAAAATATTATTATTAAATATAATGGTATTTTTATTACTAATAATGAATTATCTTTCTAAGAAAATTCATTAGAATTATTTTTGGAAATTCTTGTGAATTTTCATTAATAACCGGTTTTTCTGAGAAACCGATAAAATGATCGGGTGAGTAGGAAAACCCTCTAAAGTCCTCCTAAAATTATAAAAATTTGTCCAAAGATCCATTAAATTATGTAGAAGCTATGTTTAAAATTATTTAGCAAGTATTAATCCCTAGATTAAGTTATAAATTTTACACCATTAAGGGGTAATTAATGGCTAAAAATTTAAAATAAAATCATAGGGGCTTGGGCTTGGATCAGGGTGATTAGGGCAGAGAAATGTAGTTAATTTTGGACCTAATTCAAGCCCAGTATTAAAATTAGGCCACGAAATCTTGCAAGGAAGAAGAAGGTACATTGTTTGTGTTTTTGGTACATTGAATCAAGAAATGTGTTGGCACCAATCTAAGAGTCTTCTAGAAGAGGTCTACAGGTGTAAGATCGGGGATGAAATGCAGTGTTTTTGGCCTGATTTTGGTGGCATGTGTTTTAGGAATATGGGGAGAGAAGGGGAGACAAATGGAGGGTGGAGATCATCTCCTTTTTGGTATAAAAGGAGGCCTTCCCCTCTTTTACTCTTCACACCAAAACTCACAAGAGTAAAGAAGAGAGAAAGTAAAGAGAAAAAAGAGTGGTAGAAGGGAGGAGGAAGAAGAAGGAGAAGTAATATGCTCAGAGTTTAATTCCCTAAGTAAACAGTGCAAGTGCACAAGACAATTGTAGTTTTTAGGGGTCGAACACAGAAACTCAAGATATCTTGCGATAGACTATAGAAGTTCAGGTTAAGCTAGGAAGCAATCAGAAAATAAGCAGTAAGTAAAGTAAGCAGTGTAAATCAATCAAGCAAAGCGTCAGGTCAAGGGAGTTCTCATGAAATCAGGAACACAGGATAATCAATCAATCGGGATCTAATTAAGAACTGTTCTAGAACTAGAATCAAAAAATTATAACAACTCAACTTTCGTTGCGAATATTATCTATGTCTAACAACCTAGCAAGCCAACTTTCGTTGCGAATCCTAGAGTTCTAAACAAGCATTAATCTCAAGTTCTTTCGTTCACAATTCTTCTAAGCCAAATTTCTTTGCGAATAGTCAAATTGCTCATCTAAGTTCTTTCTAGTTAATTAATCAACTTTCGTTGCAGAAATCAACCTAACATCATAAATCTGGGTAGCTAATTCAGATCAAGCATTAAGAACAACCCTAGATGAAGAACTAGAAAGATATGAATCCCTACATATTGATCAACCTATAATTCCATGAAACCCCCGTGAGAATCCCTATAATTCCATGAATTTTCATTAATAACCGGTTTTTCTGAGAAACAAATAAAATGATCGGGTGAGTAGGAAAACCCTCTAAAGTCCTCCTAAAATTATAAAAATTTGACCAAAGCTCCATTAAATTATGTAGAAGCTATGTTTAAAATTATTTAGCAAGGATTAATCCCTAGATTAAGTTATAAAGTTTACACTTTAAGGGGTAATTAATGGCGAGAATCCCTAAACCTAACTGGAGAACTACTCAGACATGGCAATCATAACAATAGACATGATGAATAGAAAACCAAATAGCATAAAATAAAATAAGAAACTGGGTTCAAAATATCTTCTCTCTCGAGTACAAGATCAGCCCATAACTCTCTCAAAGTAAAATAATGCGTAGCCTAAACAATGGCTTAAAAACCCTAATATAATGATCTAATCATGGCTGGGGCTTCTTTGTAATTATGAGAAACTTCTGGGCTTTGTTGCAAATTCCAAAACTCTCCATTAACTCGCGAGATGTGTCTGTCACGACCTTGTGTCGATCGATGCACATACTGTGTCGATCGACACAGATTTCTGATATGAGCAATGACTTCTTCTTCTCGGCCAAATGCTCCAAATAGCTCCAGAATGCGCCATAATGCCCAAATCTGCTCCAAACGTACCTAGACCTGTAAAAACACATAAAAGGACCCCAAAGGACTCTAAAAGACTTGACAACAAAGACATATACCATGGTTAAAAGTCCTAAAAACCATGATATATCAACTCCCACACACTTAGGTTTTGCTTGCCCTCAAACAAACAGAAAACCAAGATCAGGAGAAGAAGTTTGAAAACTTCAGAATTTCGTTTCATCGTAGGAGTACCACACTCAGATTCCCCTTAGTAAGCCACATGAAAATAAACCTGCAGACATCAAGACCAACATATACTTCCCCCACACTTATCAACTATCCTGAGTAAACTCCACAATCACATTCAAAGCATCCAAATTCACCATCCTGACTTCTATAAGCTATTAAGTGCGGTCTCACCTATGGGGTATCGATCAAAGAACACATGGACTCTTACTCTGTTAGCATCTGACCACTCAACTGTTGCTTCTGGTCCCTTTCTTCTCTTTTCCCTTCCTTAGCACTGATTTTCCCCACTGGGTATCATTTTATTTTTTCTATCTGTGCTCTTCCCTTATTGGGGTGTACTTTGGACATTTTTCCATGGATGCACAGGAGGTAATAGGGGTCTTTACCACTCCCGCGACCACTTCGAAGCTACTAGCTTATCCTCAGTTTATCTCATTTTTTTTTTACTTTCAAGGTAGGGGAGAAGGGAACCATAATCATACATGTTTACAAGCTGTGTCAGAACCTACAAAGGAATCCGATCCAAAGTATACCAAGCCCATAGGAGAGAAAATTAAGTCAAATTAAAGGTGAAGTCAAGTAATGGATTCTCTGAATACCTGAAGTGATATGGGTGTCCTCAGTAGGCTGGTCCGTGTTGGGTTTTCTAACAGTCATAGATCATCTGCAATTCATCCAATGGTTACTTAGGTTCGTGCAAGTGCGGTAATCTCCTCAAAAAGTCCTTGTTTCCTACTCAATTTTTGACTTAATAAAACAATTTTGGCTTGACTCTAAGAAAACAAAAAGCGGTGCGTCAGTAGCTACCTCCCCCACACTTGAAACACACTGTCCCCATTGGTCTCACGCTTAGGCTCGGTGAGAAAAGAAATCGGTAATGAAAACAAACCGAAAAGGGTCAGAACACTTACCTGTCGTCGGCCTGTGTCGATCGATGCCACAAGGGTGTTGATCGATGCAAGGCGATTATGCCCGCGGTTATGTAGATAACCGGTGTCTGAACCGCAATTGAATCGGCAAACCATAAATCGCAATTGTGTCGACCGATGCACTAAGTGTGTCGATCGATGCAGTGCGATTCTGCCTGTATCTCACGCCTTTGAACACACAAAAAAACAGAAAAAACAAAATACCCAAATAAAAACGAAAAATAAAAAGAAAAACGAACCTAACAGTGGGTTGCCTCCCACTCTGCGCTTGTTTAAAGTCAACAGCTTGACTATGCAAAGGAGATCAGACTTATGGGGGATTCAACAGAGACTTTGAGTGTCTCTGTGAATGTCTCTTCAGCCAAGGGGACGTATAAGCATTCGGATCATGTGATCTTCCAAGAAAAGAGCGAAGAGAACCAAGGTGGGAGCTAAGCGAGGGTGGGATACTACGTTTTCCTGCAGTCACAGCTTTGCGATTAGGAGGTTTGAGTTTGGAGGAATCATACATGTGCTTTGGTGGATGAGAGAGAGTTGGAGCTTTCTGCTTAAGAGCAGTTGCAGGATCTGAAGATGTTAGAGCAAGTTCAGAATGAACTGCCATCTTCTCTTCTCCAACAGGAATCTCTGGTTCCACTTCCACACTGAAGCTCTGTCCATCTATGGTGGATCTCTGCAACCTATCCATATTGAACTGCAAAGGCTTATCTCCCAGGTGGAGATCAATCAGACCATGTCTCACATCAATCACAGCTCCAACAGTAGCTAAGAAGGATCTACCAAGTAGTAGAGGATCATCAGACTCAATCTCATACTTCAGCACCACAAAGTCAGTTGGAATCAAGTAATTTCCAACTCTGAAAGGAATGTTTTCTAGAACTCCTTCTGGAAACTTTTTTGATCGATCAGCTAGGACAAGAGAGAACCTAGTGGGCTGGAAGTTCAACAGTCCCAATCTCACAACCACAGAGTATGGCATGAGATTCACACTTGAGCCAAGATCACACAATGACCTCTTAAACCTGTCTTTATAGATAGAACTGAAGGATTATTGTGTTTTCCCATGGTTCAATTCCCAATTGCAACCTAACACAAATCCTTAAACAGATCTAGGTTCTCGTCAAATGAATCATAAAACAAACCTGTAACATTACCTATGGATTGCACAGCGGATTGATGGTAATGATGAGATCAGCTAGAACAGATGGCAACACCTATTCCTCCTCGAGTATCCACACTCTTACAAGCAAGGGACGGCTGCTAGACCAAAGATGTGGAAGATCAGAGAGAGAGATTTTAGAGAGAGAGGCTCGCAGCCAAGGAAGAAAATCGCAGGAAGCTTAACTTCCTTAGGGTTTTCTTATTCTCTTATATCTCATTAATGGGCCCAAGTCATTAGACTAATGGCTCATTAATCTTTTGGGCCCAAAACACAAATAAGACAAAAGCCTGTATTTGTCTGGCCCAAAACTCTGATCCAATACAGTAAATGCCATTGCATCTTACCGTATTAATTCCATTTAACTTTCCCGTTAGCTATGGTGTGTGACCCTTCGGGATCATACAATACTGGTAATAAGTCCTAAACTTATAGATCATGAGCGGACTCTAGCAAGCCATCATGATCACCCAGTATTTATGACTTATGTCTGATCTCGACACTTATCATACTTTCTAGAGATAGTACGGTAGATTTCAGGACATTCCCAACAATCTCCCACTTGTACTGGAATCCTACAAAGGACATTCCCAACAATCTTCCGATTGTACTGGAATCCTACATTCCCTAATCCTTTTGTCTTAATATCTCGATCTGGCATAAGGCAAGATGTGTGTCATCCTTATATAGCCAGACCATATTTATCGGACCAGATTTGATACTGACAATGCAAACGACTTGGGCAAGTCCGTTTGGGAATGGCCATTCTCTTACCAGCTATCAAATCTCCGATTGGCCTAGAGATATTACCTCCGTTAAACGGCAGGGACAAATCCCATCTTGTTCCATCACTATGAACTACACAATTCATAATACACCCAACCAAGGTCCGTATAGCTCCCAGTTACGAAACAGCGTTAGACAATGATCAAAGCGCATTACTCCATGTGCAGCCACATGCATGCGAACTCAGGTCTAAGGACTATACTCTATAGTCGTATATGAGAACTTCTTATGACACAGATATTAATATCTTGCAGAGTTCTCATCAGCGGGCCATGTCCGGTCATATGCTTCCCTACATATACCTATGTGTAGACTTTGATGCCGCGCATCTATGACCCCTCGAAACTTGGTCATAAGTCTCAACACAATCTAGTCTCAACAGGTTGTTGGTGTTCCAATTTCAACAACCTTCGACTATGGACACTTTGATTTATGTCACTTCGTTAAATATGGGGTTTCAGGATCAAGTCTACTCATGTACTTCGATGGCCCATATATAATGACATGAATCATTTTGGAACGATTATTTTATATCACAGTTAAAAATAATCCAGAAATAAAAATTTCATTAACATTTTAAAATGTTTACATGAACCAATCAAAATAACTAAATAAAGCCCTTTACAAACTCCCACTGAAATTAAGACTACATCTTAATTTCACTCATCCTACAGCTACAGTCCGCGACTCGTGCTTAGGCATAAGGAGTGGCTTCGTTAATAGATTAGCAACGTTCTCATTCGATGAAACTTGCTTATCTACTTAACACCTCTGTCATTTATCTCACGGAATAGATTATACCTATCCTCAAGGTGTTTGGACCTATGATGTGCAGCTAGTCTCATCTATGCTGGGAATCACATCAAGTTCAGTGATGAACTCTTCTTTCCAAACAACCTCTTTCGCCGCTTCTCAAGCTGCGAAATGTTCAGCTTAAGTCATGGAGTCAGCAACAGTGCTTTGCACCGCCAGTTAGACACAAGATATAGCCGGACTGTGACCAGGAATTATCTTTATCTATTGGAAACTTGCCTTTCAGACTCTATCGACTTGTAGCACCTCACTTTCTCCGTAAATCAAGAACTTATCCTAAGTATTCCTCAAATACTTCAGAATATTCTTTACGGCAATCCAGTGATTCTTTGCTGGATTTGACTGGTCTTTACTTGTCTTGCTTAACATTAAAGCAACATCAAAACAAGTATGTGTCATGGCATGCATGATAGATCCAATTGCCGTCGCATATGGAATCCTATCCATGCATTCAAGCTCAGCAGATATCGCAGGACACTGTATCTTGCTTAATGAATTGCCATGTGACATTGGCATAAAACCCTTCTTGGATTGCTGATTACGTGTAGGACTTTGTCATTTAAGAGTCCTGACTTTGTCCTACCAGCTCTTTTGGATCTCTATCTTTAGATCCAAAATCCAAGAACTACGTGGCTTTACCCATGTCAATCATAAAACCAACTCCCAAGCCAGTCCTTTACCGACTGCAGCATTGGAACGTTATTTTCGAGAATCAGTATGTCATGGACATACACTATGAGAAATGCAATATTGCTCCCACTTATCTTTTAGTAAACGCACAGTTCCATTTCGTTCCTGTTCAAGTCAAAACCTTGACTACTTTAACAGAACGAAGATTCCAACTCCGATATGTTTGCTTCCATCCATGAATGGATCGATAAAGCTAACTTACACAAAATGTAATTTTTCGGAGTCCGGGCTCACTATCGCTTCTTTGAATTTCGCAGATTCGTCGCTTTCAATGATCATCAGATCATGCGAACTTTCAATGATCATCAGGTTCAACTAATGACGAGAAATCACTCTCGGATTAGTGACTGATTCATTCATATATGCGATCTTCAGGCTCTACAGGTGTAGATTCTACAGAAATCTGTAAATCCATCCGTTGCTCTCCCTCAACAGGTTGAGCAGCCTCCTGTATTTCTCGAATTTCTTCGAGTTGTACTTTTACTCCCACTGTTCTTCTTGGAAAGTAACTTCCCTTCTTAGAAAACAGAACGGACGTAAAAGTAACAAGCCTTGGTTTCCTTAGGACAACCAGCGAAGTAGCACAACTACAAATACTCAGTAAAGACGAATTTGGATCGATTCCAATCCACATTTACGTGGTGTCTTTCAACTGATATTGGTGGAACTATTTCAGCGTAAACGTAGATATTTTAGAGCGTTATTCTTAAAGAATATCATGGAAGATTCGTGTGACTCATCTTTGATCATTTCTAATAAGATCTGATTCATTCTCACAGAAACACCTCTAGGTTTTCAGGAGAAGTGAGCTGTGAAACGACTTCACACTCATTCAGATGATCACACAATCAATGACTTAAGTATTCTCACTCGTGATCTAATCCAGAGTCTTAATACTTCTGTCATTCAGATTCTATACTTCATTCTGGAACTCTTTCGACCATGTCAAAGAATTCCGATTTGTGTCTCATCAAATGAACACAGTCACACTCACTGAAGTAATCAGTAGAGACAATGAAGTACAGGAAATTTTCTCTAGCATTACTGCTCATCGGACCACATACATGAGTATGTTCAATCTCCGATAAGCCTTTGGGCCTTTCTCTAGCTCGGCTAAGATGGGCCCTTTGTCTTTTGGTCCAGTAAGCAGAATTCAAGTCTCATAAGATATCCATTCAAATGAGCCCAAAAGTCCATAACTATGGGGTTTCTGAATCTGACTTACTCTATGTGACCAAAACATTTATGCCAAAAAAAATCAGGTTTAATTCATCAGATTTAAACCAATTCGGTATTTATGTTACATTTAGGCACTCTTTGGTTTAATATATAAAACCCATTCCTTGAATAGGGTGCTACAATTAACATTTCATTAAGATCAAAAGAACAAAACTTGTCTTTATCAAAATGAAAAACATTCAAATTCTTTACAAGAAAATGAAAGACAACTCTGCTTAAAGCAGGTACATTGTAGCAATTACTTAATAAAACCAAGCCTCAAAGGCATCTACAAGTGAAAACCCTACGGCTGAGGCAGCATCCCAAGCTCCTTTTAGACACGCAGTTCCACTTGCCCTTCCTTCAACGTTCTACTGTTGCTCAGGCTCTGCATATTATAACAAATATCAGTGCCACAACCAGTATCCAATACCTATAAGGTATAACTTGAAGTAATAACATGAATACCTGAGGAAGTAGTTTCATACATCAACTTCAACTCCTCATAATCTTCCATGAATTTAATGAAATCTCTCTTCCAATGCCCAGTCTCTTTACAGTAGTAGCACTTACCAACGTAAGAGGTATCTGACTCAGGCTCAGAAGACACACGCTTGCCATGATTCAAAATCTGGACAACTTTGTCTTCACCCTTGTCAGCATTAGGTTTTGTAAACCTACCCTTCTCCTTCATGAGATTGTACAGGGTACTCTTCACGTTTGGCTCAACTGTCTTGAGCATATCATGCAGTTCAGTCAACGTCTTCGTTAAGCCTTTCTTGATATAGTTCCTTACGAACTTATCATAGCTTGACGGCAGTGACTGCAGAATGATCTCAGTTGCCAATTCCTGGCTAACTGGATAATCCAGTTTCCTCAGGTTATCAATGTAACCCATCATTTTACTGACATGAGGACTTACTGGATGATCATTTGGTAGCTTGCAGCTAGTGAGAGATTTAACCAACTGGTATCTCTCCACTCTTACCTGCTCTTGAAATTTCAATTTCAGGCTTCTGATCATCTCTATTGGCGACTCCATGTTCTCATATTGCTTCCGCAACTCTGAGTCCATGGTAGCCAATATCAGACCACGCACATCTACCGCATCATTATAATGCTTATTCCAAGCATTATATACTGCATGACTGGCCTTGGATCTGATCCTCTCGGGGAGAGCTTTCTCAAGGACATAGTCCTTTCTCTCATGCCTGAGAACTAGCCTCAGGTTCCGCGACCAAGTCAAGAAATTTGATCCGTTCAGTTTGTCCATCTCAAGGACATACCGGATCGAGAAAGTGTTTTGATTGTTTGTGCTTGTCATAGCTGAAATTTAGAGATAAATAGAGTTTTAGTTATTAAGTTCATAAAAGAGTAATCTTAACAACTTATAAGAAAACTCGCATTGCATTCAAAATTTCTTTGTTTAACCTCATAAGAATGCAATGATTCCGAGACCCATGTTTAGCTAAATCCAAAGTGGGCCACTGGCCGTCACCCAGAATTAGCTTTACTTGGTAAGCATACACACAGCTAGTTATAACCAATAACTCTCGGTTGTGAATTGGGCCCGAGACCCAAATTCACCAGATGTCTCAAGGCCCGGGACTCCCGATGGCCCAGTCAAGGAAACCAATCTCTTACAGTCAAATAATCACTAAAGTCTGGGACTCCCAATGAAATTAGTGACTATATACTACTTTACTTATGCGAAAACAGACACCTCACACTGTAAGCCATATCTGTAATCGAATAAGCGTTAAGTAGCTGACAAGATTGGAAAGACATCCAAGCTTGATATTGTTTTTGAGGATTTTTAAGTTTTATTTCCAAAAATAGAAGATTACTATTTTGGGAAACTTTCTTATTTTAGAAACTTTCTAAAATTAGTAACTTACTAAAAATAGAAATTTCTAATTTAATATTTTATTAAATATTTTGGGTTGGGTCACAAATTATAGGCCCAATTCTTGGCCCAAGACCATAGAATTCCAGCTGGCCCAATAATTTGACATAACCGATCCGGTTTATTAATTCTGGTCCAAGACCAAATTAACTATCAAAACCATCGGTTATTGACTAAACCAGACCAGCTCTAAATTATTTGGTCCAACCAAATCAAACTTAGACCAGCCTTCGGTTTAGGTTAAAATTCAATTTCATGAATTTAAATCCGGTTTAACCAGAAATAAAATTATTTCCAGCAAACCGCGATTTGGGTTAACCAGAAATAAAATTATTTCCAGCAAACCGCGATTTGGGTTAACCGCTTGAACCACCAATAAATTGGATCGGTTCAGTTAAATCCAAAACCGGGAAGAAACACCTAGTGTTTTAGCCAATTTGATTTAACTTGCGGTTTAAGGCTTTAAACACACAATTAACCGCCAATTAAATGGACCGGTTTAATTGGTGTGGTTTTGGACAACGAACCGCGAAGCTCGATTTAACCGATTGACTATTCGCGGGACGTAAAATTTTAATGGGCCAAACAATCGGATCCTAGATCCAACTCGGCCCATTAACGCAATTGTGGGCCCATAATGCATCCGAGGCCCAATGATCCAACGGCGCATGTTGCGCATGCTCACGATCGCAAGATCGATCATCGCATGTGATCATCCTCGGTACAATGCATCATGGCCCACGCATCACGCTCGATCTCGGCCAAGATCATGCGATCTTTTAATGCAGCAGCACTCGATCGCTTAGGGTTTTGGCAGCACACGATCGGCACACGCCTCACGCACACACACATCGAAAGTGATCCACGTCTTTGGTCTAGCAGCCGTCCCTTGCTTGTAAGAGTGTGGATACTCGAGGAGGAATAGGTGTTGCCATCTGTTCTAGCTGATCTCATCATTACCATCAATCCGCTGTGCAATCCATAGGTAATGTTACAGGTTTGTTTTATGATTCATTTGACGAGAACCTAGATCTGTTTAAGGATTTGTGTTAGGTTGCAATTGGGAATTGAACCATGGGAAAACACAATAATCCTTCAGTGGTATCAGAGCCAGGTTCTCGTCAAATGAATCATAAAACAAACCTGTAACATTACCTATGGATTGCACAGCGGATTGATGGTAATGATGAGATCAGCTAGAACAGATGGCAACACCTATTCCTCCTCGAGTATCCACACTCTTACAAGCAAGGGACGGCTGCTAGACCAAAGATGTGGAAGATCAGAGAGAGAGATTTTAGAGAGAGAGGCTCGCAGTCAAGGAAGAAAATCGCAGGAAGCTTAACTTCCTTAGGGTTTTTTTTTTTCTTATATCTCATTAATGGGCCCAAGTCATTAGACTAATGGCTCATTAATATTTTGGGCCCAAAACACAAATAAGACAAAAGCCTGTATTTGTCTGGCCCAAAACTCTGATCCAATACAGTAAATGCCATTGCATCTTACCGTATTAATTCCATTTAACTTTCCCGTTAGCTATGGTGTGTGACCCTTCGGGATCATACAATACTGGTAATAAGTCCTAAACTTATAGATCATGAGCGGACTCTAGCAAGCCATCATGATCACCCAGTATTTATGACTTATGTCTGATCTCGACACTTATCATACTTTCTAGAGATAGTACGGTAGATTTCAGGACATTCCCAACAAGAACAGTCTAACACAAAACTCCCTGGATCCTTTAGTTTCTCAATAATTCTGCCCTGAATCACAAAATTGCATGCCTCAGTGATCATCAAGAGACCTTCTTCATCAGTCATGTTACCAGAAAGCGTATCCGCCACACATCTCGTTACCAAAAGAGTGGTCTTAGTAGCTTCAATCAATGGGACTTCAGTTAACATCTCTCTCATTATTTCCTTGTACTTATCCAACTGAATCTCCTGCTTTGACTTCCTTGGGAAGGGAATCTTCGGTTTGTAGGCCTTATTCTCAAGCAACATTCGGCTTCTCTGGAAACACTGTTTGTTCTCGCCCATAGTGTCGATCGACACAGAAGTGATGTCGATCGATGCTAACCCGATTAGAGTCGACCTTAATGTCTAGTTGGATCGATTTTGGTCCGTCGAGAGAGGGTGTCGATCGATGCGGAGTTGTATCGATCGACACTGTGTCTGTAAAACGAGAGTCACTCGAATTTTCCAGTTCTGAAGTCTCAAAATCACATCTCTGCTCAGCTTCATCTTCTACCAAAATCGCCCTGACATATTCCTTCTGAGATTGGGTCATCTTCCCTTTAATGTTTGCCTCAGCTTGCGTCATCCGATTGTCCAGATTATCAACTCTGCTTATCAATGTCTCCAGCTTCCCACTTAGATCTTTGTACATAGAGTCTATCTTTCCGTTTAGATCTCCCGTCATCTTATTATGTCCAAGAAGCAGCTGCTCAAGCATGGACTTAATCTCTGTCTGTTTATTAGGTGGAGAAGCTTGGTGCGATGAATAACCATAATCTCTTGAACTTGGAGCGTAACTAGAGGACTGTCTCTGCTGATCTCTATATTTCTGATTCTGATAACCAGTTCCAGCAATGAAATTGACATCCTCTGACTCACCGGTTGGTCCATAAATCTCTGCATCTGCAGCAAAGTGGACATTCGTTTTCCCAAGTAGAAGACTATGAACAGAATCAATCTTGTTCTGCATCTCTGCCATCTGTGAACTGTCCACTTTTCCGCCAGATTTCCGCCTCTTTAAATCAGCAATCTTAGTGCTATTGCTAGACACTAAGTTTTCTATCAGCTCCTTAGCTTCCTCTGGAGATCTTGTGTTAAAGTTCCCATTGCTTGATGCGTCCAGAGCCATCTGATACCATAAATCCACGCCTCTGAAAAAGATACTCAGCAGCTGAACCTCAGAGAAACCATGATGTAGACAATCTCTCTGGTAGATCTTAAAGCGCACCCAAGCTGCTTTCAGGGCCTCGGTAGGTCCCTGCTTAAATTTCAAGAGCTCTTGTCTAAGATGATCAGACCTAGCATCATCATAAAAGTGTCTAAGGAACTCCCTCTTGACCGCATCCCAAGTAGTCAAAGATCCTGGTGGCAGCTGTTTCAACCAGTGAGCTACTTCTCCATTAAGAGAATGGGAAGAGCTTGCAGAAGAGATAGTCAGAGGAGACTCCCTCAGACTTAATACTACTAGCCAATTCCTCAAAGGTCTCTATGTGATCCATAGGATGCTCGCTAGAGAGACCATGAATTGAACTCTAAACAAACAATTGGATCACAAAACCGAGCTATATGACTCGAGTTTTGGTGATCGGCCGGTTGGGTCGGAATCGGACGGTCGGAATCGGACGGTCGGGATGACCGGTTGGGTCGATCGACCGAGTGATCGCACGGCGATCGCGTCCGATCGCGACGTCCCGATCGCGTCCCGGCTGTCGCGTGCGTCGCGTCCCGATCGCTCGGCGATCGTGGAGCGTCCGTCCGTGCTGCCTCGTCCCGTCCCGAGCTGCCGAACGAACGTCCCGATCATGCAGCCGACGGCTGGCCTGCGGCTATCGCTTTTGCGTGAGGCTTACGGCTGGCCGGTTAGGGTTTTGGGTGAGATGGGCCGGTTCAATTTCGGTTAGCTGGTTCGGTTTAAAACTTGATTAAAATCTTCGTTCTGGTTTAATAAACAGGTTTTAATAATTTTATTAAATCTGGTTAAACCGGGATAAGAAATCCAATGTCGAAAGAAATATTGGATTTAGTGCCTAAACCAGGAATTTCTAATTTGATTTGGTTGGACCAAATAAATTGAGAAATTCCGGTTTAGTAAATAACCGGTTGACAATTGTGGTCATCGTAGTAATTAAAACTTGGTTAGACCAGTTTTAATGAACCAGACCGGTTATATCAATTAATTGGACAATTGGGTCATGTCTTGGACATGGACCAATTCTTGGGCCCCGGGCCAAGAAGTTAAAACAATTGGGCCAGTTAATTGAGTCTTTCTTCAGATTAATTTAAAAATCTATTTTATAAAATTATAAAGTCGTTTTTAAATTAAAGTTTCCGAAATTTTAAAATTAGAAAGTTTCTTAAAATAGAATTTTCTGAATTTGCGGGTTTTGGATTTTAAAGAAGTTTCTAAAGTTAGAAAGTTTCCGGTTTTAGAAAGTTTCCAATTTTAGAAAGTTTCCAAAAATAGTAGGTTTCCATAAATAGAAAGTTTCCCGAAATAGTAATCTTCTATTTTGGGAATGATTTTAATAAACCTACGAACCTCAAATAATATCAAGCGTTGGATGTCTTGTCCAGGCTATGTCAACTGTCAAAGCCCATTCAATTGCATTCATGGCCTTACAGTGTGAGGATGTCTGCTTTTGCGTGGGTAAGACGGTTTGTGATTCATAAATGTCATTGGGAGTCCCAGACATTAATGATTACATGACTGTATAGTCCGGTTTTCTTGACTAGGCCATCGGGAGTCCCGGGCCTTGAGACATCAGAGTGGATTGGGCCTCGGGCCCAGATTCACAACCAAGAGTTATATCACGGATATAATTAGCCGATATAGGGCTTACCGATATAAGCTAAGGTTGGGTGACGGCCAGTGGCCCACTTTGATCTTAGTTATATGTGGATCTTGGAATCATTATATTCTATTGAGGGTAACTTAGGTTATTGAATATAATGCGTGATTAATCATATTAAATTTTAATATGAGATTAGTCATTTTGAACATAATAACTAATAACCTTTTTATTTATATATTTCAGATATGACTACTACAAGCACACAAAACACATTCTCGATCCGGTCTGTTCTCGAGAAGGAGAAGCTGACTGGAACGAACTTCCTGACATGGTCAAGGAACTTGAGGCTGGTCCTCAAGCAGGAGAAGAAGGATTATGTCCTTCGAGATCCCCTCCCCGAGAGGTCTCTTGCCAATGCTGCCAGGACTCTGCACAATGCTTGGGAAAAGCATTCGTCAGATGAAAATGATGTTTATTGCCTGATGTTGGTGACAATGACTCCAGAGCTGCAAAAGCAGTTCGAAAGTGTATTGTCTCCAATCGAGATCATGGCAAGCCTGAAATCGCTTTTTCAGGAGCAGGCTAGGACCGAGAGGTTCCAGACAGTTAAGAACCTCTTGGACTGTAAGTTGGCTGCGAATGCGGCAGTGAGTCCTCATGTGTTGAAGATGATGGGTTATCTCGATCATCTTCACAAACTCGACTGCCCAATCAGCCAGGAACTTGCCTGCGACATCATTCTGCAGTCTTTACCTGCAAGCTATGATCAGTTCATCCTGAACTTTAACATGCATGGCTTGAGTAAGACACTGCCTGAGCTTCACGGAATGCTCAAGACTGCAGAGCCCAACTTGAGGAAAACCGCCAAGGACCCTAATGTGCTTATGGTGCAAAAGGGCAAGGGGTTTAAGAAATCCTCTGCTAAGGATAAGGGAGCGGCCAAGGCTGTCCATGTCGCGGACAAGGACACGCCAAAGCCCAAGCCCAAGTCCAAGGCTGGGCCAACTGACATGTGCAGGTTCTGCAAAGAACTGGGGCATTGGAGAAGAGATTGCAAGAAATTCCAGGAAGGTCTAAAGGAATTGAAGAAGAAGACTTTCGAGACTTCTTCATCAGGTATTTTTGTTATAGAAGTTAATACAACTACTTCTGATAATACCTCATGGGTCATGGATACTGGTTGTGGGGCTCATATTTGTACTAATATGCAGGCACTCAGCAACAGTAGAAGGCTGAAGCAAGGACAAGTAGAGCTACGAGTTGGGAATGGAGCGAAAGTTTCAGCACTAGCTGTAGGAACATACTTGTTGTCTTTACCTTCGGGATTGATTTTAGAACTTAATAATTGTTATTTTGTACCTGCTATAAGCAGAAATATTATTTCAATTTCTTTGTTGGATTTGGAAGGTTATGATTTTTCAGTTAAGAATAAATTATGTTCCTTCAATCGCAACAATTTGTTCTATGGTTCTGCCCCTCTTACGAATGGGCTTTACATACTCGATCAATCTGCGCCAATTTATAACATTAATACAAAACGGTTTAAACCTAATGAGGAAAACCGAACGTTTCTATGGCATTGTCGTTTAGGGCACATCAGCGAGAAACGCATCAAGAGGCTCCATTCGAATGGACTTCTTGGCTCATTTGACTTTGAGTCATGTGAGAAATGCGAATCCTGCATGATGGGCAAAATGACACGGGCCCCCTTTAATAAACCTATCGAGAGGGCCAGTGACTTATTGGGCCTGATACACACTGATGTGTGTGGCCCAATGTCCACTAATGCAAGAGGAAACTATCAGTACTTCATTACCTTTACTGATGATTTCAGTAGGTATGGATATGTTTATTTGATGAAACATAAGTCTGAATCTTTTGAGAAGTTCAGAGAATTCCAAAATGAAGTACAGAACCAACTTGGCAAAAGCATTAAGGCTCTTCGGTCCGACCGAGGAGGAGAATACTTAAGCCAAGAATTCAGTGATCATCTGAGAGAGTGTGGGATCGTATCCCAACTCACTCCTCCTGGAACACCTCAATGGAATGGTGTGTCTGAGAGGAGAAATCGGACCTTATTGGATATGGTTCGATCTATGATGAGTCACACAGACCTTCCAATATCCCTTTGGGGATATGCTCTGCTAACAGCAGTGTTCACTCTAAACAGAGCGCCATCAAAAGCAGTAGCAAAGACACCATATGAATTATGGACTGGAGTGGCTCCAGTGCTGTCTTATCTAAGAATTTGGGGTTGTGAAGCCTATGTAAAGAGATTAATCTCAGATAAGCTTACACCAAAATCTGATAAATGCTACTTCATTGGTTATCCACGGGAAACCAAGGCTTATTACTTCTATCTACGTTCCGAGAACAAGATCTTTGTTGCCCGGGATTGTAACTTTCTTGAGAGAGAGTTTCTCTCTAAGAAAGACAGTGGGAGTAAGGTACTGCTTGAAGAAATTCAAGGTGAACAGGATACTGCTCAACCTAATGAGGAAGAGCAGCAGGAGGATCTACAAGAAATTGTAGAGCCTGAACCTGTAGTACCTGAAGTTCGAAGATCCGGGAGGATCCGTCACGAACCCGAGAGATATCAGGGATTCCTCGTGACTGACTGTCATGATCTTTTGATCATTGATGGTGATGAACCATCGAACTTCAATCAAGCCATGATGGGCCCAGATTCCTCTAAGTGGCGCAAGGCCACTGATTCCGAAATGGACTCCATGTCGGTCAACCAAGTCTTTTCGTTGGTTGACTTACCCGTTGGTGTAAAAGCCATCGAGTGCAAATGGATCTTCAAGAAGAAGATTGACGTGGATGGAAATGTCCAGATTTATAAAGCCAGGTTGGTGGCAAAAGGTTTCAGACAAGTTCACGGTGTGGACTACGATGAAACCTATTCACCGGTGGCTATGATGAAATCTATTCGGATTCTACTAGCAACTGCAGCTTTTCATGATTATGAAATTTGGCAGATGGACGTGAAAACCGCATTCCTGAATGGTATTCTGGAAGAGGATGTGTATATGACGCAACCTGACGGTTACATAGATCCAAAGAATGCTGGGAAAGTATGCAAGCTTCATAAATCCATTTATGGATTGAAGCAAGCATCGAGGAGCTGGAATCTTCGTTTTGATGAAGCTATCAAGCAATTTGACTTCATCAGAAACGAAGAAGAACAATGCGTGTATAAGAAATCTAGTGGGAGCAAGATTGTATTTCTTATCCTGTATGTCGATGACATACTGCTTCTCGGAAACGACATTCCAATGCTGAAGTCTGTAAAAGACTGGCTTGGAAGTTGTTTTTCCATGAAAGACATGGGTGAAGCCGCATACGTTCTTGGAATTAGGATCTATCGGGATAGACCTAAGAGGCTGATAGGCTTGTGTCAAGACTCATACATTGACAAAGTCCTACAAAGATTCAGCATGAAAGATTCCAAGAAGGGCTTCACACCAATGGTACATGGCACAACGCTAAGCAAGAAGCAGAGCCCTACGTCGGCTGCTGAGCTTGAGCGCATGAAGAATATTCCTTATGCATCTGCAATAGGATCTGTCATGTATGCCATGATCTGCACTCGTCCTGATGTTGCTTACGCATTGAGCATGACGAGTAGATACCAGTCAAATCCAGGTGAAAACCATTGGATTGCCGTAAAGAACATCTTGAAGTATCTAAGACATACTAAGGATAAGTTCTTAGTGTACGGTGGAAGTGATGTGCTTAAAGTCAGTGGATTCACGGACGCAAGTTTCCAGACAGACACAGATGATTTCCGGTCACAGTCCGGTTATGTCTTTTGTCTGAATGGCGGTGCAGTAAGTTGGAGAAGCTCCAAGCAGGACACCGTTGCTGATTCCACTACGGAAGCTGAATATATCGCCGCCTCAGAAGCAGCGAAGGAAGCTGTTTGGATACGAAAGTTCATTATGGAACTAGGTGTGATACCAGATGCGGCTGAACCTCTGGCACTGTTTTGTGACAACAATGGTGCTATAGCTCAGGCAAAGGAACCAAGATCACACCAGAAATCCAAGCATGTTCAAAGAAGATATCACTTGATACGTGACATCATTAATAGAAAGGAAGTCAAGATCAGCCGAGTTCCGACAGATGATAATGTCGCTGATCCGTTGACAAAGCCACTCCCAAGGCCTAAGCTCGAGTTCCTGACTGAAGCTGTAGGCATTAG
Source organism: Orychophragmus violaceus (assembly GCA_030180135.1). Classification (NCBI taxonomy): domain Eukaryota; kingdom Viridiplantae; phylum Streptophyta; class Magnoliopsida; order Brassicales; family Brassicaceae; genus Orychophragmus; species Orychophragmus violaceus. The sequence continues at coordinate 62,419,435 of CM058233.1, forward strand.
AAACATTGAAATGTAATCTAAATTTGAGTGGGAGTTTTGTGAGCTTTATTTTAGTTATTTGATATGTTCTTGTAAAACATTATTTATGTTTTAATGAAATTATTATTTCAAGATTATTTTAACTGTGATGAAATAATCGTTCCAAAATGGTATGAACCATTTTATAGGTCATCGAAGTAAATGATTTGATCTTGAGTCATCGAAGTCATTTAGCTTGATCATGAGATCCTATATTTGATAAATGTTTTATATCATCCTGTCCCTAGTCGAAGGTTGTTGAAATTGGAACACCAACAACCGTGTAAGACTGGATTGGTACGTGACTTATGACAAAGTCTCAGTGTGTCATAGATGCTCGGCATCAAAGTCAGTACATAGGTGTATGTTGGGAACATACGACCGGACAAGACCCGCTAATAAGAACTCTTCAGGATATTTATATCTGTGTCATAAGAGATTCTTACTACGACTATAGAGTATAGTCCTTAGACCTGAGTTCGCATGCATGTGACTGCATATGGACTGATGCACTTTGATCATTGTCTAACGCTATCGTTCTGCGATAGCTATAAGGACCTTGTTTGGGTACATCATGAAATGAGTAGTTTACAGTGATGGAACAAGATGGGATTTGTCCCTCCAATATAAATGGAGTGAATATCTCTAGGCCAATCGGAGATTTGAATACTGGAAAACGCAAGGCCATGCTCAAACGGACTTTCCCGAGTCGTTTGGATTGTCAGTATCAAATCAGAGTCCGATGAACAAGATTAGGCTTTATAAGGATGACACTAATCTTGCCTTATGACTAATCGAGATATTGAGACGAAAGGGATTATGAATACAGAGATTCCAGTTCAAGTGGGAGATTGTTGGAATTGTGTCCAGCAATCTCTGTACTGTCTCTATAAAGTAAGAGTATGTCAGTGATCAGACATAAGTCATACAATACTGGGGGTCATGATGGCTTGCTAGAGTCCGCTCATGATCTATAAGTCTCGGACTTATTGCTTTTATTGTATGATCCCATATGGGTCACACGCTTAAGCTAGCAGGAAATAAAGTAGGAACGGCTTAGCAGAAGTACGGCAAAAGTGCTAGGCATTTGTCGTACTAAGAGAGAAAGGTTAATGGGTCTGATTAAATGGGATTTAATCAGATTGGGCCCAAAAGCCCAAAAGGGAAAGAGAAGGCTTTTAATGACCAAAAAAGCCAACTCTTTTCCTCTGAACCCTAGCACTCAGCCGCGCCTCTCTCTCTCTTCTGCGCCCCATCTCCTCGTGGTCTAGCAGCCAGTTTCCGGTGATTGCGTGTGTGAGCCTTTGGAGGATTCATCCCTTGGTGTATCTCCCTGATCTCTGACCTGTTCATCAATTCCGCTGCAACAAACAGGTAAAAGGTGAGATCTAATGTTTCTAAATAAGAACACCTAGATCTGATGCATGTTTAGGTTGATATCAATATGAGAATTGAATCAGGATCAACCGAAACTTCCAACACATGAAACTGATGCTGCCCAACCACAGCGTAGTATTCTAGCTTCAGCTTAAATTCAGCTCTGGTAAACGAAGGTGCTCGAATCGCAGACCGATTGGCATAGAACTGATCGGGTCTGTTGAAATCAGCTAATATCCTCCTAGCAGGAGGCTCTGGTGCTCCAGGTGGCTCTACATCAGGCTGAACAATCCGCCTCTGAGGCTCAGGAATGACATTACCTTCGCCATCGAGTCTCTGACCAAGCTCATTGCAGACTTGGTTCTCCGAATTCCTCAGAACACCTTCAGCATCTTTAATCAGGATTATACGATTGGTGTCAGCCATCTTAGCTAGCTTCTGGGATTTCCTGTTCTCTCTCTCAAGCTTTGCAAGCTCCTTAAGTTCGAGATTCACGAGTTCCTTGTCTGAATTACTTCTCAAGTCGCGATCTGACATTAACTGTCATTAGTCGTATTGCGTCGATCGATGCACAGGAACGCAACGATCGATTCAGTTCGGGTTTTGGTTTGTGTCGACCGATGCAGGGAGAGCGTCGATCGATGCTTAGCGTGAAACGATGTCGATCGACACACATGACCGTGTCGATCGATGCAGAGCGATTCTAGGCGTACCTGAAACGCAAGAAAAGAAAATCAGTAACCAAAACAAAAACGGATACCTAGTCTAAACCCTAAGTTCAAATCTATCGAAGACTCAAAAGAGTCCCCGGCAACGGCGCCAAAAACTTGATATGCTCGGAGTTTAATTCCCTAAGTAAACACTGCAGGTGCACAAGACAATTGTACTATCTAGGGGTCGAACACAGAGACTCAAGAAATCTTGCGATAGACTATAGAAGTTCATGTTAAGCTAGGAAGCAATCAGAAAATAAGCAGTAAATCAAAGAGCATAAGTAAAGTAAGCAGTGTAAATCAATCAAGCAAAGTGTCAGGTCAAGGGAGTTCTCAGGAAATCAGGAACACAGGCTAATCAATCAATCATGATCTAATTAAGAACTATTCTAGAACTAGAATCACAAAATTATAACAAACCAACTTTCGTTGCGAATATTATCTATGTCTAACAACCTAGCAAGCCAACTTGCCTTGTGAATCCTAAAGTTCTAAACAAGCATTAAACTCAAGTTCTTTCGTTCACAATTCTTCTAAGCCAAATTTCTTTGCGAATAGTCAAATTGCTCATCTAAGTTCTTTCAAGTTAATTAATCAACTTTCGTTATGAACTTTCGTTGCAGAAATCAACCTAACATCATAAATCTGGGTAGCTAATTCAGATAAAGCATTAAGAACAACCCTAGATGAAGAACTAGAAAGATATGAATCCCTACAGATTGATCAACATATAATTCCATGAAATCCCCTGTGAGAATCCCTAAACCTAACTGAGAACTACTCAGACATGGAAATCAAAACAATAGACATGATGAATAGAAAACCAAATAGAATAAAATAAAATAAGAAACTGGGGTTCAAAATCTCTTCTCTATCGAGTACAAGATCAGCCCCTAACTCTCTCAAAGTGAAATAATGCGTAGCCTAAACAATGGCTTAAAAACCCTAATATAATGATCTAATCACGGCTGAGGCTTCTTTGTAATTATGAGAAACTTCTGGGTTTGTTGCAAATTCCAAAACTCTTCATTAACTCGCGAGATGTGTCTGTCACGACCTTATGTCGATCGATGCACATACTGTGTCGATCGACACAGATGTGTGATATGAGCAGTGACTTCTTCTTCTCGGCCAAATGCTCCAAATAGCTCCGGAATGCGCCATAATGTCCAAATCCGCTCCAAACGTACCTAGACCTGTAAAAACACATAAAAGGACTCCAAAGGACTCTAAAAGACTTGATAACAAAGACATATACCATGGTTAAAAGTCCTAAAAACCATGATATATCAAGAAGGAGGCGGGTAGAAGAAGAAGAAGGAGGAGCCGGGAAAAGAAGAAGAAGCCGGAGGAAGGAGGGAAGAAGGAGAAGCCGGAGGGGAGAGAGAGAGAGAGAGAGAGAGAGAGAGAGTTTATTTTTTAGCATGCATATAGTTTATTTTTTATAGTGCTTCGGCTATTTATTGCTTGTGTAACTTTCCGTCATTGCTTGTGTTTGGGATTGGGTTGGGTGGACGGTAAGTTACTTGTTAGTTGGGGAATCTCAACTCACTGGGTTGATAATAGATCGCTCACCCCTCTCATTTCATTTTTTAGGTAACCGTAGGAGTAGCGGATCGCAGGACGTTAGGCCAGCCGCTATAGAATCGACGTCTCTTTCGCAACAAAAAATTTGAAGTAATGTTTGTATTAATTTTTAAATAAATAATGTCCATGGTCCTATTTGTATTTCCGCACTTTTTATTAAATAAATGATGTTTTATATTCGTAAAGCATGTTTTTTATATTAGATTAGTCCGGTCTAATATAACCGTAATATTTAAGAATGCTAAAGCATTTTTTGAGGTGACCGACGTGTTGGGATGAGATTAGAGATTTGACGATCATATCGTTGATGTAAACCTCCATCGTTGTGCCGAGTTGGTTTGCAAACATTCGGTTTACCAGACTTTGATATGTTGCTTCTGCGTTCTTAAGGCCAAAGGGCATGACCTTGTAGAAATTCGTGCTGCGATCCGTGATAAAAGTCGTCTTCTCACGGTCATCAGGACTCGTGAGTATCTGATTGTACCCATAGAAAGCATCCATGAACGATAGTAGTTGATTTCCTGATGTTGCTTCCACAAGGCGGTCGATGTGCGGAAGTGAAAAACTGTCTTTTGGACAAACTTTGTTGAGGTCTGTGAAGTCGACACTAACCATCCATGTGATACCCCGATCTCGGAACTTGATAAAAATATTATTATTAGATATAATAATATTTTTATTACTAATAATGAATTATCTTTCTAAGAAAATACATTAGAATTATTTTTGGAAATTCTTGTGAATTTTCATTAATAACCGGTTTTTCTGAGAAACAAATAAAATGATCGGGTGAGTAGGAAAACCCTCTAAAGTCCTCCTAAAATTATAAAAATTTGTCCAAAGCTCCATTAAATTATGTAGAAGCTATGTTTAAAATTATTTAGCAAGGATTAATCCCTAGATTAAGTTATAAATTTTAAACAATTAAGGGGTAATTAATGGCTAAAAATTCAAAATAAAATCATAGGGGCTTGGGCTTGGATCAGGGTGATTAGGGCAGAGAAATGTAGTTAATTTTGGACCTAATTCAAGCCCAGTATTAAAATTGGGCCACGAAATCTTGCAAGAAAGAAGAAGGTACATTGTTTGTGTTTTTGGTACATTGAATCAAGAAATGTGTTGGCACCAATCTAAGAGTCTTCTAGAAGAGGTCTACAGGTGTAAGATCGGGGATGAAATGAAGTGTTTTTGGCCTGATTTTGGTGGAATGTGTTTTAGGAATATGGGGAGAGGAGGGGAGACAAATGGAGGGTGGAGATCATCTCCTTTTTGGTATAAAAGGAGGCCTTCCCCTCTTTTACTCTTCACACCAAAACTCACAAGAGTAAAGAAGAGAGAAAGTAGAGAGAAAAAAGAGTGGTAGAAGGGAAGAAGAAGAAGGAGAAGTAATATGCTCAGAGTTTAATTCCCTAAATAAACAGTGCAAGTGCACAAGACAATTGTAGTATCTAGGGGTCGAACACAGAAACTCAAGATATCTTGCGATAGACTATAGGAGTTCAGGTTAAGCTAGGAAGCAATCAGAATATAAGCAGTAAATCAAAGAGCAGTAAGTAAAGTAAGCAGTATAAATCAATCAAGCAAAGCGTCAGGTCAAGGGAGTTCTCATGAAATCAGGAACACAGGATAATCAATCAATCGGGATCTAATTAAGAACTGTTCTAGAACTAGAATCACAAAATTATAACAAACCAACTTTCGTTGCGAATATTATCTATGTCTAACAACCTAGCAAGCCAACTTTCGTTGCGAATCCAAGAGTTCTAAACAAGCATTAATCTCAAGTTCTTTCGTTCACAATTCTTCTAAGCTAAATTTCTTTGCGAATAGTCAAATTGCTCATCTAAGTTCTTTCTAGTTAATTAATCAACTTTCGTTGCAGAAATCAACCTAACATCATAAATCTGGGTAGCTAATTCAGATCAAGCATTAAGAACAACCCTAGATGAAGAACTAGAAAGATATGAATCCCTACAGATTGATCAACCTATAATTCCATGAAACCCCCGTGAGAATCCCTATAATTCCATGAATTTTCATTAATAACCGGTTTTTTTGAGAAACAAATAAAATGATCGGGTGAGTAGGAAAATCCTCTAAAGTCCTCCTAAAATTATAAAAATTTGACCAAAGCTCCATTAAATTATGTAGAAGCTATGTCTAAAATTATTTAGCAAGGATTAATCCCTAGGTTAAGTTATAAATTTTATACCATTAAGGGGTAATTAATGGCTAAAAATTCAAAATAAAATCATAGGGGCTTGGGCTTGGATCAGGGTGATTAGGGCAGAGAAATGTAGTTAAATCAAAGAGCAGTAAGTAAAGTAAGCAGTGTAAATCAATCAAGCAAAGCGTCAGGTCAAGGGAGTTCTCATGAAATCAGGAACACAGGATAATCAATCAATCGGGATCTAATTAAGAACTGTTCTAGAACTAGAATCACAAAATTATAACAAACCAACTTTCGTTGCGAATATTATCTATGTCTAACAACCTAGCAAGTCAACTTTCGTTGCGAATCCTAGAGTTCTAAACAAGCATTAATCTCAAGTTCTTTCGTTCACAATTCTTCTAAGCCAAATTTCTTTGCGAATAGTCAAATTGCTCATCTAAGTTCTTTCTAGTTAATTAATCAACTTTCGTTGCAGAAATCAACCTAACATCATAAATCTGGGTAGCTAATTCAGATCAAGCATTAAGAACAACCCTAGATGAAGAACTAGAAAGATATGAATCCCTACAGATTGATCAACCTATAATTCCATGAAACCCCCTGTGAGAATCCCTATAATTCCATGAATTTTCATTAATAACCGGTTTTTCTGAGAAACAAATAAAATGATCGGGTGAGTAGGAAAATCCTCTAAAGTCCTCCTAAAATTATAAAAATTTGACCAAAGCTCCATTAAATTATGTAGAAGCTATGTCTAAAATTATTTAGCAAGGATTAATCCCTAGGTTAAGTTATAAATTTTATACCATTAAGGGGTAATTAATGGCTAAAAATTCAAAATAAAATCATAGGGGCTTGGGCTTGGATCAGGGTGATTAGGGCAGAGAAATGTAGTTAAATCAAAGAGCAGTAAGTAAAGTAAGCAGTGTAAATCAATCAAGCAAAGCGTCAGGTCAAGGGAGTTCTCATGAAATCAGGAACACAGGATAATCAATCAATCGGGATCTAATTAAGAACTGTTCTAGAACTAGAATCACAAAATTATAACAAACCAACTTTCGTTGCGAATATTATCTATGTCTAACAACCTAGCAAGTCAACTTTCGTTGCGAATCCTAGAGTTCTAAACAAGCATTAATCTCAAGTTCTTTCGTTCACAATTCTTCTAAGCCAAATTTCTTTGCGAATAGTCAAATTGCTCATCTAAGTTCTTTCTAGTTAATTAATCAACTTTCGTTGCAGAAATCAACCTAACATCATAAATCTGGGTAGCTAATTCAGATCAAGCATTAAGAACAACCCTAGATGAAGAACTAGAAAGATATGAATCCCTACAGATTGATCAACCTATAATTCCATGAAACCCCCTGTGAGAATCCCTATAATTCCATGAATTTTCATTAATAACCGGTTTTTCTGAGAAACAAATAAAATGATCGGGTGAGTAGGAAAACCCTCTAAAGTCCTCCTAAAATTATAAAAATTTGACCAAAGCTCCATTAAATTATGTAGAAGCTATGTTTAAAATTATTTAGCAAGGATTAATCCCTAGATTAAGTTATAAAGTTTACACTTTAAGGGGTAATTAATGGCTAAAAATTAAAAATAAAATCATAGGGGCTTGGGCTTGGATCAGGGTGATTAGGGCAGAGAAATGTAGTTAATTTTGCACCTAATTCAAGCCCAGTATTAAAATTGGGCCACGAAATCTTGCAAGGAAGAAGAAGGTACATTGTTTGTGTTTTTGGTACATTGAATCAAGAAATGTGTTGGCACCAATCTAAGAGTCTTCAAGAAAAGGTCTACAGGTGTAAGATGGGGGATGAAATTCAGTGTTTTTGGCCTGATTTTGGTGGCATGTGTTTTAGGAATATGGGGAGAGGAGGGGAGACAAATGGAGGGTGGAGATCATCTCTTTTTTGATATATAAGGAGGCCTTCCCCTCCCATATGCCGGAGGAGAGAGAGAGAGAGAGAGAGAGAGAGAGAGAGAGAGAGAGAGAGAGAGAGAGAGAGAGAGAGAGAGAGAGAGAGAGAGAGAGAGAGAGAGAGAGAGAGAGAGAGAGAGAGAGAGAGTGAAAACGATTAAGAGTTAGGATGGTGACGGAGGAGCGGGGAAACATTTTCTAAGCCAAAATTTTCAACGTTCATCCCATGAACCAGCCTTCTCTTCTGTTATAGGGGGCTTATAGTAAGATCCGTTCCGGAGGTTCGTGTAGTGAGGTTATCTAATACTGGGGTCAACCGCGACAAAGTATTGGTGAGTTGGGGTTAATTGTTTGACTAATGTGTTACTCCGCAGGTTCCCGACACTAGGTTATGATCCGTTTTATGACTATGAATAATGTCGGTTTGATTATAAACTAGTTATATTATATGATTATATATGGTTGCTTGATTGGTTGATATTGAGGTTATGGATTTTGTTGTTATGATATAGCATGATTTTGATTAATAACCGAGTAATGAACGAATGATTAAAACATGGAAAAACTATTAAGTAATGTGATAATAATATGCCGCCTGGTTCATGAATAATTTGTTGGATCCCCTAGGATCTAGGGTTTGATATATTGAATGAAAAACCAACCTCGTTCTTACCTTTGAACTGGCAGCGGAATGAGAATGGTGAACGAGATCAGTGGAGCAACGCAGATGCCTTGCCTCTACCAGATACACACGCACGCTCGCTAGAAACGGGATGCTAGTGCCGGATCAACGGGATTCGAATCTCTCTGGCGTGTCTACTCTTTCTGTCAAGAAAAGTCGACTGCTTACTGTTTAGGTCGAAACTTACGAGTTTTTTATTCGACCTAAACATGCTTAACGGGCCAGATTTAATTAAGTCCCAACCCGAAAAGCTGTTTCGGAAATTCCGAACTGTGTCGACCGACACACAAGCTGTGTCGATCGACACAACACCATTATATCGATTATAATGTGTATTCAATACACATTAATATGATCATTACTATAATGATCATTCCCATGTCGTAGCTTCCAGTTTGCTTAGGTGTGTGACCCTATAGGATCATACAATACTGGCAGTAAGTATATAACTTACAGATTGCAAGAGGCTTCTAGCAAAACATTGCAACCGCCCAGTATTATACGAATGTCTGATCTCGACACACAACTATCACAGGAGTGAGTACAAGTGTGATTTCATGACACTATCCCAACAATCTCCCACTTGTACTGGAATCATCAATTCCTATAATCCTTTTGTCTCTATATCTCGATTTGGCATAAGGCAAGATTGGTGTCATCCTTATTAAGCCAACATCGTGTTTATCGAACTCCTGATCTCATACTGAAACATTACAAACAACTGAACTACAGTTCGTTTGAGTGCGGCCACACATTTTTCTCAGTATTAAATCTTCGATAGGCCCTGAGATATTTATCTCCCGTTATACAGGAGGGACAAATCCCATCTTGTTCCATCCCTGTTTCAACGCACACTTCATGATAAACTTGAACAGTGCCGTTATAGTCGCCAGTTACGGGTCGACGTTTGACAAAGTCAAAGTATACCAATTCATATGCAAGAAAGCATGATGAACTCAGGTCTAAGGACTATACTCTATAGTCGTAATGAGAACCTCTTATGACACAGATATAACTATCTTGTAGACTTCTCATTAGTGGGTCATGTCCGATCATATGTTCACTAACATATATCTATGTGACTGACTGCGATAATCATATCATTGGCTCCATGAAACTTAGCCAACAGTCACCTCACAATCTAGTCTCTCACGGTTGTCAGTGTCCCACTTTGACAACATCGACTAGGGACAAAACATAATTTATGTCATATTTAACTTACAGGGTTTCATGATCAAGTCCTCAACTTGATGACCTATAATATGTCATAAACTTATTTTGGGACCATTATTTAGATCACAATAAATAATGCTGAAATCAAATTTCATTAAAACACTTCCAAAGAATGTTTACAAGAGCATCTTATTATAACTAAAACAAAACTGAAACTCCCACTAGAATCAAGATTACATCTTAAGATCTCTAATGCCTACAGCAGTCGTATGACTCTCATGCTTAGGCCTTGGGAGTGACTTGGTCAGAGGATCAGCGTCATTCTCGTCTGTCGGAACTCGGCTGATCTTCACATCACCTCTATTGACGATATCACGAATCAGGTGATATCTCCTCTCAACGTGTTTGGACTTCTGGTGTGACCTGGGTTCTTTCGCCTGAGCAATGGCTCCATTGTTGTCACAAAACAAAGCCACTGGCTCCAAGATACTAGGAACCACACCAAGTTCAGTCATGAACTTCTTGATCCAAACAGCTTCCTTTGCCGCTTCTGAAGCAACAACATATTCAGCTTCCGTTGTGGAATCAGCTACGGTATTCTGCTTAGAGCTCTTCCAGCTCACTGCACCGCCATTTAGACAGAAGACATATCCATATTGTGATCGGAAATCATCTATGTCCGTCTGAAAACTCGCATCGGTGAATACATTCACCACAAGTTCTTCACTTCCTCCATACACAAGGAATTTATCCTTAGTATGTCTCAAATACTTGAGAATATTCTTGACAGCTGTCCAGCGAACTTCACCTGGATCAGATTGGTATCTACTCGTCATGCTTAACGCGTAAGCTACATCTGGACGAGTGCAGAGCATGGCATACATAATAGATCCTATTGCAGAAGCATAAGGAACCCTATTCATGCGTTCTCGCTCAGCATATGTCGCTGGACACTGCTTCTTGCTGAGACCAGTGCCATGAGACATCGGTATGAAGCCCTTCTTGGAATCATGCATCCTGAATCTGTGCAGCACCTTATCAATATAAGTGTCCTGGCACAATCCAATCAGCCTGTTCACTCTATCTCTGTAGATTCTGATTCCAAGAATATACGCGGCTTCTCCCATGTCTTTCATGGAAAAACAACTTTCGAGCCAAGTCTTAACAGACTGAAGCAACGGAACGTCATTACCGAGGAGGAGTATGTCATCGACATACAGTACAAGAAACGCAATTTTGCTCCCATTAGTCTTCTTGTAAACACATGGTTCTTCTTCGCTCTTGATGAAACCAAATTGTTTTACTGCTTCATCAAAACGAAGATTCAAACTCCGTGATGCTTGCTTCAATCCATAGATGGATTTATGAAGCTTGCATACCTTCCCAGCGTTCTTAGGATCGACAAAACCTTCAGGCTGTGTCATATACACATCCTCTTCCAGAATACCATTCAGGAATGCGGTTTTGACATCCATTTGCCAAATCTCATAATCATAATGAGCGGCAATTGCTAGAAGTATCCGAATGGATTTAAGCATAGCGACTGGGGAATAGGTTTCATCATAGTCAATACCATGAATTTGCTTGAAACCTTTAGCCACCAACCTCGCTTTGTAAATCTGTACATTGCCATCCACGTATATCTTCTTCTTGAAGATCCATTTACACTCAATGGCTTTTGCACCATTAGGTAAATCGACCAAGGACCATACTTGGTTTTCTGACATGGATCCCATTTCGGACTTAGAGGCTCCAAGCCACTTTTCGGAGTCCGGGCCCATCATTGCTTCCGCGAAGGTCGCTGGTTCGTCACTATCAATGATCATCAGATCATTTGAATCGGTCACGAGAAATCCATAGTATCTCTCGGGTTCGTGACGGATCCTTCCGGATCTGCGAACTTCAGGCTCCACAGGCGCCGGTTCCACAGAACTTTGTGGATCCAACAGCTGCTCTTCCTCAGCAGGTTGAGCAATCTCCTGTGCATCTCGAATTTCTTCAAGATGTACTTTACTCCCACTGTTTTTCTTAGAGAGAAACTCCCTATCAAGAAAAGAACAGTCCCGAGCAACAAATACTTTGTTCTCAGATTGGTTGTAAAAGTAGTATGCCTTGGTTTCCCTAGGATAACCAACGAAGTAGCATTTATCTGATTTTGGTGCAAGCTTGTCAGAGATTAAACGTTTGACATAAGCCTCACAACCCCAAATCCTCAGGAAAGACAGACTAGGAACATTCCCAGTCCACAGTTCATGTGGTGTCTTTTCCACTGATTTAGATGGTACCCTATTTAGTGTAAACGCAGACGTTTCTAGAGCGTATCCCCAAAAGGATAATGGAAGATTTGAATGACTCATCATAGACCGAACCATATCCAATAAGGTTCGATTCCTCCTCTCTGACACTCCATTCCATTGGGGTGTACCAGGAGGAGTGAGTTGTGAAATAATTCCACACTCGCTCAGATAGTCGCTGAATTCTTGACTCAAGTATTCTCCTCCGCGATCCGATCGCAGAACTTTGATACTTTTGCCAAGTTGATTCTGTACTTCATTCTTGAATTCCTTGAATCTATCAAAGGATTCCGACTTGTGTCTCATCAAATAGACATAGCCATACCTACTGAAATCATCAGTGAAGGTAATGAAGTACTTGTAATTTCCTCTGGCAACAGTACTCATCGGCCCACATACATCAGTATGAACAAGGCCCAATAAGTCACTAGCCCTTTCATTTGGTTTGTTGAAAGGGGCTCTAGCCATTTTGCCTATCAAACAAGATTCGCATTTCTCACATGATTCAAAATCAAATGAGCCCAGAAGCCCATTTCTATGGAGCCTTTGGACGCGTTTCTCATTTAAGTGGCCCAAACGACAATGCCATAAGAAAGTCGGGTTTTCGTCATTGGACTTAAACCGCTTTGTATTTATGTTAAAGACAGTCATTTCTTGGTTTAAAACATATAACCCATTATCTAATGGGGTGCTACCATAAAACGTACCATCACGATTAAAAGAACAAACTTTATTCTTAACAGCAAAATCAAAACCTTCCAAATCCAAAATGGAAACTGAAATTATGTTTCTGCTTATCGCAGGTACAAAGTAGCAATTATTTAAAATTAAAACCATGCCCGACGGTAAGGACAACTCGTAGGTGCCTACGGCCAGTGCAGCAACCTTAGCTCCATTCCCGACCCGTAGCTCCTCTTGTCCTTTCTTCAGCGTCCTACTGTTTCTTAGTGCCTACACATTTGTACAAATATGAGCACCGCAGCCGGTATCCAATACCCACGAAGTAGGACTAGAAGACATAACATTAAGTTTGATAACATAAATACCTGAGTCAGACGCATCATACGTCTTCTTCAGCTTCTTGTAATCTTCCATGAACTTCTTGCAGTCTTTCTTCCAATGCCCCAACTGCTTGCAGTAGTTGCACTTATCCTCAGGAGAAGGCCCGGATTTGGGCTTCGGCTTGGGCTTATCCTGACTTTCAGCCAGGACAACCTGGGCCTTACCCTTACCCTTCTTTGGTTTCTTAAACTTTTTACCCCCTTGTACCATCAGGACACTGGGAGTAGCCTTCTTGAGATTCGGTTCTGCTGTCTTCAGCATACCGTGCAACTCAGTCAATGTCTTAGTCATGTTTTGCATGTTGTAGTTCATGATGAACTGATCAAAACACGACGGCAAAGACTGCAGAATCATGTCAGTGGCTAGCTCCTGGCTAATGGCACAGTCCAGTTTCCCCAGGTTATCAATGTAACCCATCATTTTAAGGACATGAGGACTTACTGGACTGTCCTTAGCCAGCTTGCAATCCATGAGAGATTTAACCGTCTGGTATCTCTCTGTGCGAGCTTTCTCCTGAAACAAAGCTTTCAGGCTGTTAATCATCTCAATGGGTGACATCACGTTCTCATATTGCTTCTGCAGCTCAGAGTTCATAGTCACCAGCATTAGACAATTAACATCTTTGACATCAGCTGAATGCTTATCCCAAGCATTCTTTTCTGTTTGCGGGGCATTGGAACGTGGCCTCTCGGTGAGAACTCTTTCAAGGACATATTCCTTGTTCTCCTGCCTGAGAACTATTCTCAGGTTCTGATACCATTCCAAAAAATTAGATCCATTTAACTTGTCCTTCTCAAGGACGGATCTTAGTGAGAAAGTGTTGATGTGATTTGAGACAGACATAGCTGTAATTCAAAAGAGGTAGATTTTAGTTATAATGCTCAAGGAATGAGAATTCTTATCTAATAAGAAAACTCGCATTGTATTCAAAACTATGTTTCCTCAGATGAATACAATGAGCCAAGATCCTCAGATTACTAAAATTCGAGTGGGCGACTCGCCGTTACTCAAAATTTAGTTATCTAGGTATGCAAATCATTGCTAATTGTACTCAGTACAACTCTTGGTCGTGGATAAGACAAACTATGTCCAATCCACTCTGATGTCTCTGGGACCAGAACTTCCGTTAGCCCAGTCAAGTAAAACCAATCCTTTTCTGTCTAGCGATCACTGACAGTTGCACTGCAAGTCTGTCAATGACCACCTGCCTTACTCATGTTGCAGTGAATATCAAGGACTCCAAGAATATCCAACAAACGACACGAGTCTTGACAGCACTACAAGAAAAATCTCTATTCTTAGCACACGAAAAACGCCATGGTATGTATATGATGGCGTTTTTGAAAATGCTATGTCTGCCCCAGCTATAATAGATAGGCCAGATACGATAGCGTTTTTTGTCTGTGCTATAATATTATTCACTATAATAGCGTTTTTGAAATGGCTATGTCTGCCCCAGCTATAATAGATCAGCCATATATAATAGCGTTTTTGCTCGTGCTATGATATAAAACACTTATGATAGCGATGTTGTTCTTTGCTATTGGATCTATCTGTTATAGCTTTTTTTATTTGTCATAATATCTTTTTATAATAATTAATAATTATTGCTAATTTATATTTATAATTATAATTTTAAATTTATATTTAATTCAAAATTATATTTCACAAATTATCAAAAATTACATAAGTGTATTATTACATTACAATATCAAAGAATACAGTTTAATCCAAACAAAAAGTCAGGCTTTGACGGCAACATTATCAACGTCCCCCTTGAAGGATTGTTTAGTTTATCCTGATTCAATTTCTCATTGATTGATCCTACTAAACATGCTTGGATCTAGGTTCTCTTGCTGAATCATAAAAGATCTCACCTAATACCTTATTATGCAGCGGAATGGAGAGGTATGAGTCAGAGATCAGCAGAACCGCCAAGAGACAGCTCCTCCAAAGGTTCACACACGCACACTTCAGGAAATTGGCTGCTAGACCAAGGAGGTGGGAGGCGCAGAAAGAGAGAGAGAGAGAGGCGCAGAAGGCTTAGGGGAAAAAGGTGGCAAGGTTAAGTTTTAATCATAAAACTTATGCCTAGTTCCTTTTGGGCTTTTGGGCCCAAGTCTCAGTCTGATTAAATCCCTTAGATTTAATCAGGCCCTTTAATCTCTCTAAGTACAGTAAATGCCTAGCACTTTTACCGTACTTCTGCTAAACCGTTCCCTCATAGTTTCCTGTTAGCTTAGGCGTGTGACCCATATGGGATCATATAATAAAGGCAATAAGTCCAAGACTTATAGATCATGAGCGGACTCTAGCAAGCCATCATGACCCCCAGTATTATATGACTTATGTCTGATCATTGACATACTCTTACTTTCTAGAGACAGTACAGAGATTACTGGACATAATTCCAACAATCTCCCACTTGTACTGGAATCTCTGTATTCATAATCCTTTTGTCTCAATATCTCGATTAGTCATAAGGCAAGATGAGTGTCATCCTTATAAAGCCTAATCATGTTCATCGGACTCTGATTTGATACTAACAATCCAAACGACTCGGGACAGTCCGTTTGAGCATGGCCATGCATTTTCCAGTATTCAAATCTCTGATTGGGCTAGAGATATTCACTCCATTTATATTGGAGGAACAAATCCCGTCTTGTTCCATCACTGTAAACTACTCATTTCATAATACACCCAAACAAGGTCCTTATAACTATCGCTTAACGACAGCGTTAGACAATGATCAAAGTGCATCAGTTCATGTGCAGTCACATGCATGCGAACTCAGGTCTAAGGACTATACTCTATAGTCGTAGTAAGAATCTCTTATGACACAGATATAAATATCCTGAAGAGTTCTTATAAGCGGGTCTTGTCCGGTCGTATGTACCCCAACATACATCTATGTACTGACTTTGATGCCGTGCATCTATGACATCCTGAGACTTTGTCATAAGTCACATACCAATCTAGTCTCGCGCGGTTGTTGGTGTTCCAATTTCAACAACCTTCGACTAGGGACAGGATGATATAAGCCATCTATCAAATATAGGGTCTCATGATCAAGCTAAATGACTTTGATGACTCAAGATCAAGTCACTTACTTCGATGACCTATAAAATGGTTCATATCATTTTGGAACGATTATTTCATCACAGTTAAAATAATCTTGAAAAACAATTTTTATTAAACATCTTAAATGTTTTACAAGAACATATCAATAACTAAATAAAGCCCTCAAACTCCCACTCAAATTTAGATTACATTTCAATGTCTCTAATGCCTACAGCTTCAGTCAGGAACTCGAGCTTAGGTCTTGGGAGTGGCTTTGTCAATGGATCAGCGACGTTATCATCTGTCTGAACTCGGCTGATCTTGACTTCCTTTCTATTAATGATGTCACGTATCAAGTGAAATCTTCTTAGTACATGCTTGGATTTCTGGTGTGATCTTGGTTCCTTTGCCTGAGCAATAGCACCATTGTTATCACAAAACAGTGCCAGAGGCTCAGCCGCATTTGGTATCACACCTAGTTCAATAATGAACTTTCGTATCCAAACAGCTTCCTTCGCTGCTTCCGAAGCGGCGATATATTCAGCTTCTGTAGTGGAATCAGCAACGGTGTCTTGCTTGGAGCTTCTCCAACTGATTGCACCGCCATTCAGACAAAAGATATAACCGGACTGTGACCGGAAATCATCTTGGTCTGTCTGGAAACTTGCGTCCCTGAATCCACTTACTTCAAGCACATTACTTCCGCCGTACACCAAGAACTTATCCTTAGTATGTCTTAGATACTTCAGGATATTCTTGACGGCAATCCAGTGGCTTTCACCTGGATTTGACTGGTATCTACTCGTCATGCTCAATGCATAAGCAATATCAGGACGAGTACAGATCATGGCATACATGATAGATCCTATTGCAGATGCATAAGGAATATTCTTCATGCGCTCAAGCTCAGCAGCCGTCGTAGGGCTCTGCTTCTTGCTTAGCGTTGTGCCATGTACCATTGGCGTGAAGCCCTTCTTGGAATCTGCCATGCTGAATCTATGCAGGACTTTGTCAATGTATGAATCTTGACACAAGCCTATCAGCCTTTTAGATCTATCCCGGTAGATCCGGATTCCAAGAACGTATGCGGCTTCACCCATGTCTTTCATGGAAAAACAACTTCCAAGCCAGTCCTTTACCGACCGCAGCATTGGTATGTCGTTTCCGAGAAGCAGTATGTCATCGACATACAGAATAAGAAATACTATCTTGCTCCCACTAGTTTTCTTATACACGCATTGTTCTTCTTCGTTTCTGATGAAGTCAAATTGCTTGATCGCTTCATCAAAACGAAGATTCCAGCTCCTCGATGCTTGCTTCAATCCATAAATGGATTTATGAAGCTTGCATACTTTCCCAGCATTCTTTGGATCTATGTAACCGTCAGGTTGTGTCATATACACATCCTCTTCCAGAATACCATTCAGGAAGGCGGTTTTCACGTCCATCTGCCAAATTTCATAATCATGAAAAACTGCAGTTGCTAGTAGAATCCGAATAGATTTCATCATAGCCACTGGGGAATAGGTTTCATCATAATCCACACCGTGAACTTGTCTGAAACCTTTTGCCACCAACCTGGCTTTATAAATCTGGACATTTCCATCCACGTCAATCTTCTTCTTGAAGATCCATTTGCACTCGATGGCTTTTACACCAGCGGGTAAGTCAACCAACGAAAACACTTGGTTGACCGACATGGAGTCCATTTCGGAATCAGTGGCCTTGCGCCACTTAGAGGAATCTGGGCCCATCATGGCTTGATTGAAGTTCGATGGTTCATTACCATCAATGATCAGAAGATCATGACAGTCAGTCACGAGAAATCCTTGATATCTCTCGGGTTCGTGACGGATCCTCCCGGATCTTCGAACTTCAGGTACTACAGGTTCAGGCTCTACAATTTCTTGTAGGTCCTCCTGCTGCTCTTCCTCATTAGGTTGAGCAGTATCCTGTTCATCTTGAATTTCTTCAAGCAGTACCTTACTCCCACTGTTTTTCTTAGAGAGAAACTCCCTCTCAAGAAAATTACAATCCCGGGCAACAAAGATCTTGTTCTCGGATCGTAGGTAGAAGTAATAAGCCTTGGTCTCCTTCGGATAACCAATGAAGTAGCATTTATCAGACTTTGGTGTAAGCTTGTCAGATATCAATCTCTTGACATAGGCTTCACAACCCCAAATTCTAAGATAAGACAGCACCGGAGCTTCCCCAGTCCATAATTCATATGGTGTCTTAGCTACTGCTTTTGATGGCGCTCTATTTAGAGTGAACACTGCTGTTAGCAGAGCATATCCCCAAAGGGATATTGGAAGGTCTGTGTGACTCATCATAGACCGAACCATATCCAATAAGGTCCGATTCCTCCTCTCAGACACACCATTCCATTGAGGTGTTCCAGGAGGAGTGAGTTGGGAAACTATCCCACACTCTCTTAGATGATCACTGAACTCTTGGCTCAAGTATTCTCCTCCTCGGTCGGACCGAAGAGCTTTAATGCTTTTGCCAAGTTGGTTCTGTACTTCATTTTGGAATTCTCTGAATCTCTCAAACGATTCAGACTTATGTTTCATTAAATAAACATATACATACCTACTGAAATCATCAGTGAAGGTAATGAAGTACTGATAGTTTCCTCTTGCATTTGTGGACATTGGGCCACACACATCTGTGTGTATCAGGCCCAATAAGTCACTGGCCCTCTCGTTAGGTTTATTAAAGGGGGCCCGCGTCATTTTGCCCATCAGACAGGATTCGCATTTCTCACATGACTCAAAGTCAAATGAGCCAAGAAGTCCATTCGAATGGAGCCTCTTAATGCGTTTCTCACTGATGTGCCCTAAACGACAATGCCATAGAAACGTTCGGTTCTCCTCATTAGGTTTGAACCGTTTGGTATTAATGTTATAAATTGGCGCGGATTGATCAAGTATGTAAAGCCCATTCGTAAGAGGGGCACAACCATAGAACAAATTGTTGCGATTGAAGGAACACAATTTATTCTTAACTGAAAAATCATAACCTTCCAAATCCAACAATGAAATTGAAATAATATTTCTGCTTATCGCAGGTACAAAATAACAATTATTGAGTTCTAAAACCAATCCCGAAGGTAAAGACAACAAGTATGTGCCTACAGCTAGTGCAGGAACTTTCGCTCCATTCCCAACTCGTAGCTCCACTTGTCCTTGCTTCAGCCTCCTACTGTTGCTGAGTGCCTGCATATTAGTATAAATATGAGCCCCACAACCAGTATCCATAACCCATGAGGTATTATCAGAAGTAGTTGTATTAACTTCTATAACAAAAATACCTGATGAAGAAGTCTCCAGAGTCTTCTTCTTCAATTCCTTTAGACCTTCCAGGAATTTCTTACATTCTCTTCTCCAATGCCCTGGTTCTTTACAGAACCTGCAGATGTCAGTAGGCCCAGCCTTGGACTTGGGCTTGGGCTTTGGCGTGTCCTTGTCCGAGACTTGAACAGCCTTAGCCTTCCCCTTGTCCTTGGCAGAGGATTTCTTAAAGCCCTTGCCCTTTTGCACCATAAGCACATTGGGGTCCTTGGCTTTCCTCAAGTTGGGCTCTGCATCTTGAGCATTCCGTGAAGCTCAGGCAATGTCTTACTCAAGCCATGCATATTGAAGTTCAGGATGAACTGATCATAGCTTGCAGGTAAAGACTGCAGAACGATGTCGCAGGCAAGTTCCTGACTGATAGGGCAGTCGAGTTTCTGAAGATGATCGAGATAACCCATCATCTTCAAGACATGAGGACTCACTGCCGCATTTGCAGCCATCTTACAGTCCAAGAGGTTCTTAACTGTCTGGAACCTCTCAGTCCTTGCCTGCTCCTGAAAAAGCGATTTCAGGCTTGCCATTATCTCGATGGGTGACAGCACACTCTCGAACTGCATTTGCAGCTCAGGAGTCATGGTCGCCAACATCAGGCAATAGACATCATTTCCATCTGACGAATGCTTTTCCCAAGCATTATGCAGATTCCTGGCGGCATTGTTAGGAGGCCTCTCGGGGAGGGGATCACGAAGGACATATTCCTTCTTCTCCTGCTTGAGGACCAGCCTTAAGTTCCTTGACCACGTCAGGAAGTTCGTTCCAGTCAGCTTCTCCTTGTCGAGAACAGACCGGATTGAGAATGTGTTTTGAGTGCTTGTTGTAGTCATAGCTGAAATATAAGATAAAAGGATTTTAGTTAATATGTTCAATATGATTAATCTCGCATTATATTCAATAACATCAGTTACCCTCAATAGAATATAATGATTCCAAGATCCACATATAACTAAGATCAAAGTGGGCCACTGGCCGTCACCCAACCTTAGCTTATATCGGTAAGCCCTATTTCGGCTAATTATATCCGCGATATAACTCTTGGTTGTGAATCTGGGCCCGAGGCCCAATCCACTCTGATGTCTCAAGGCCCGGGACTCCCGATGGCCTAGTCAAGAAAACCAGACTATACAGTCATGTAATCACTAATGTCTGAGACTCCCAATGACATCAATGAATCACAAACTGTCTTACCCACGCAAAAGATAGACACCCTCACACTGTAAGGCCGTGTGTACGATTGAATGGGCTTCAACAGCTGACATAATCTGGACAAGACATCCAACGCTTGATATTATTTGAGGTTTATAGGTTTTCTTAAAATTTCATTCCCAAAATAGAAGATTACTATTTTTGGAAACTTTCCATTTTTGGAAACTTTCCATTTTTGGAAACCTACTATTTTGGAAACTTTCTAAAATTGGAAACTTCCTAAAATTGGAAACTTTCTAACTATAGAAATTTTCTATAATCCAAAACATGCAAATCTAGAAACTTCTATTCTAAGAAATTTTCTAATTTCAGATTTTGGAAACTGGTTAATTTAAAATTAAATTTTAATTATTAAATAAAATTTTAAATTAAATCTGAAGAAAAGACTCAAATAATTGGCCCAATTGTTTTAACTTCTTGGCCCATGGCCCAAGAATTGGTCTATGTCCAAGACATAACCCAATTGTCCAATTAAATGACATAACCGGTCTGGTTCATTAAAATTGGTCTAACCAAAATTAATTACTACGATGACCACAATTGTCAACCGGTTATTTACTAAACCGGATTTTCTCAATTTATTTGGTCCAACCAAATCAAATTAGAAAACCACTGGTTTAGGTACTAAATCCAATTTTACGACTTTGGATTTCTTATCACGGTTTAACCAGTTCTAATAAATTTTATTAAATCTGTAATTATTAAACCGTGACGTTTAAGATTTTAATTATTTTTAAACCGAACCATCACAAGCTAAACCGAACCGGCACGAGGCAAACCGAACCGACCATTAGGTCACGTGAAACGATCACGTTCGGGATGGCCGCTTGCATCACGCGATCGGGACGGCCGCAAGCCTCACACGATCGGGACGTGACGGGTTGTGTGATCGGGACGGGATGCGTGATCGGACGAGAGGCAGCGGGACGGGACGCGATCGGTTCGGGTCGATCCATGCGATCGTTCGATCGATCCATGCGATCTACTCGGTTGATCGGTCCACCGTGCCTCACACGATCCGGACATGGTGATCCTTTGGCGATCATCATTCCGACGCATACCGATTCATATAGATCGGATCATGCGATTTCTAGTTTAGGTTTTCTTTTGTTTCTTAAGTGTTTTCTTATCATAGATTGATTCAAACACTTCTAAACAACCTAAACATGATTCTAAACAAGAAATCCTAATAGAACCTGGCTCTGATACCACTGAAGGATTGTTTAGTTTATCCTGATTCAATTTCTCATTGATTGATCCTACTAAACATGCTTGGATCTAGGTTCTCTTGCTGAATCATAAAAGATCTCACCTAATACCTTATTATGCAGCGGAATGGAGAGGTATGAGTCAGAGATCAGCAGAACCGCCAAGAGACAGCTCCTCCAAAGGTTCACACACGCACACTTCAGGAAATTGGCTGCTAGACCAAGGAGGTGGGAGGCGCAGAAAGAGAGAGAGAGAGAGGCGCAGAAGGCTTAGGGGAAAAAGGTGGCTAGGTTAAGTTTTAATCATAAAACTTATGCCTAGTTCCTTTTAGGCTTTTGGGCCCAAGTCTCAGTCTGATTAAATCCCTTAGATTTAATCAGGCCCTTTAATCTCTCTAAGTACAGTAAATGCCTAGCACTTTTACCGTACTTCTGCTAAACCGTTCCCTCATAGTTTCCTGTTAGCTTAGGCGTGTGACCCATATGGGATCATATAATAAAGGCAATAAGTCCAAGACTTATAGATCATGAGCGGACTCTAGCAAGCCATCATGACCCCCAGTATTATATGACTTATGTCTGATCATTGACATACTCTTACTTTCTAGAGACAGTACAGAGATTTCTGGACATAATTCCAACACCCCTATGTTTCCTGCTTCACGGTAACATATGAATCTGATTTGTTTTGGCTGGGGATCTACGCACGCAAGATACCACGACTTTCATCAACGTTACTGTGACAACACAACCTGCATTGGTGTGTGAAACTTGGGATTATAAGCTTTCCTAGTAACACTAACAACAACATTGTACGTTCGTTGAGGATGCATAGGCGCTAACGCAATGAACTTGAATCAGACAAGTTATCGAGGTGGAAGATTTACTAAGAGTCCTGAATTCAATATCCTAAATACTGCAACGGCCGGAAAATCGTACTCTTGTGAGGTGTAAGAGAGCTAGAAACAGAGCATGTAGGGCGTGTACCTTGTGAAACTGCCTATGTACTGTAGCCAAGCATTAAATGCTTGTAATAACGACCCCGTATGATTCTCTGCCACCAATATTTGGTTGAGCTCCAATAACTCATCTGCATTCGCTCTTGGATAAGCCTGCAATGCAAATGAAGCTGGTGTGTGAGGATTGCAAAAAGCAGAGATTCAGACGAGCAGGTCCATGGTAGAAGGGAACAAGTTTGCTCACCATCTAACAAGACATCTTTTGATGCCTTGGGATATAGGACGGAAAAAGACGGATCTCGTTGAGTATATAATATCCCAACCTGGAACAGATTCAACCGTTTTCGGTAAAATAGGTCTTCAAATTCGTTTTTACCGATCAAGCGAGGATATAAGTCTTACATCAGCCAATGCCATAGCAGAAGGGTCTTCAACGATCTCAAGGCTGTAGTCACCCAAATAATTTACCTATAGACAAATGGTGCTTGTAATTATTCATTTGATTCTGAAAGGTAACATATTTTAACAAACTTTGCGTCATTTCCATTAAGGGTCTAGAAGAGTAAATACCGCAAATTCTGTATTGACAAGAGCTTGGACAAAATCCATCAGCTGAATTTTAGCCCACTCGGAGCAGAGATTAGGATCCTCACTAGGTAGAGGATGCCTCCATGCAGCACCAAAGCGTAACTTTTCATCCGGAATGCTTCCCTTCCGTGCATCAGCAGCATACCGTTGAAGCCGCAACAAAGCTTTTTCCATTGCAGGATTAACCACAGCAACCTGTACCCAAAAAAACAGATAACATTGTACAAATTAAACATCACTTTCATGTGTCCAAGAAGTCTTTCAGAGCAGCTGCAAGCATTTAGTTTAAGCAAGCTTACTTGTAAATATGCCAAGTATGCATCCACAATATCTTCAAATGTACCTGCTTTGATCCCCATCAGACTGAAGAAATGACAGTGGCTATGGTTACATTTGGAAAATGAGACATTGGGGTTTGACGCATACCACATAAATTACTTGGTTGACTGTATAAAGAAATATCTTTTCATGTTTCCTTTTAGTTTTCAAAGATGATGAAACCGTCAAAAGGGAAAAAGAAAAAGAAAGATAGAGTGAGAGAGGGACTGCAAAAGAAGAGGGAGACATTACCTTTGGTAATGATTACTTTGCTTAAGCGCATAAAGCTCAAATGAAACTAGTATATTGCTTTGAAAAGAGAAGGAAAAGAATACAAAGTAATAAACTGGTTAACTTTAAAGGGCCTTACTTGATTCAACCTTCAACCAGACTCGAACATTTAACATTTTCATCACTCACAGCTCCAACCTAAGCACAAAAGAAGACAAAGCACATTAATTCTACAATGAACTAACTTTACAGAAATCTCTTAAGCAGATTCATCACAATCCAACATTAGATCTGAATCTTAACTCCTAACCTGGGTTGAGTTATCAACTGAATCACTGAAACGACCCTCAGATTCATCAGACAGAGACAGAGAAATAGTGTTCTTATCAGTCACTGTAGTGTTCTTCTGGTTCTCACTCTGTATATTTTCAGCTGAAGACACATACAAACACAAACGTAGACGTTGTCACAAAGAAACAGAATCAAGAAATAAAAAAAAACAAGAAAGAGAAGAGACACACAGAGAGAGAACTTACATTGGTCGTCATTTTCCTTGCCTTGAAGAGTGTTGACGCAAGCTACAAGCTGAGGATTTACATACATCAGTGTGCAGACCCATGGAACATTTCACCAACAGTCCTCCCATAGAATGACTAATAACATTAATCTTCTTCTCTTCTGAATCTTTGTAAACTGATTCCACTTTTTAGCAAATAAGTCCATAGTTTCCTGCAGTTTATACACCATTACAGACATAAAAACATTCAATACACCGATCATCAATGTTTACACCAAAGCCTTAATCAAAATCAGAAACATATGATTTTTACCTGTTTCTTTGACGGAAATCATAACCAAAACCAAAAAGGGTTTTCCCTTCTTCGAATCCCCATCCGAGCATCTCAACAATCATCTAATGGAAATAGAACACGGACTCGCTGCAAACAATTTGTAAGAAGCGTTTGATTGATCAAAATGAGACAATAAAGATCTATAAACAACAGTTCGTAGATAAGTTCATGAACCGAAGAGCTAGAGAGAGCATTAACAATACAGTTTAGGGTTCAGCAGCAAAAAAACTTGAGATTTCAGATCCAGAAACAAAGCTCAAGAAAAAATCTAATATGAAACGATAGACTAAAAATTACCAGAAAATAGAAAACAAGACGGTGAAGCAGGAAACGGCCGAGAGAGATCCGTCGCCGTTTTCGATTAATATCGGTCGAGAGAAACCCGTCACTATCATCCTTCTGGAGAAGAGAAGAGTGGTACAAACTAGATTTCGAGAGAGAATCTAGGGTACTTTGCAATTCCATTAACAGAGATTGTAAAGGGGACAATCTATAGTGTTAGGGTTTTGCAAGGGAGGAGGATAGGGAGATTAGAAGAAGAAATTAAGGTTTTTCTGAAGAGGAAGGCGGTGGAGGATCAGTATAGAAACATAGAGGAAGAGAGGAGGAAGAAGATCAGAGTTTGAAGACCAAAAGAAAAGAAGACCAGAGTTGAGAAAGTTACTGATTTTTAGTCTGTCGTGGATAAGGAAGAGGAAAAAAAAAGTTTTGGCCAAAACCCAAAAAAAAAAGCGGGATAAATTTTTAGTGTTAGCGCCCATAGTATAAATTAGGCCCCAAAACTCATTTTTTGTTTCCCGCTTATTAAAATTTCGGGTTAGCATTGATAAAATGCTATAATAAAGTATCATAATCCAACAAACACTTTTTAATAACACTTAGAGAAATCGTGCTATTATAATGTGCTATTAATACTCAGTTTTTTTGTAGTGCAATAGACAAGATCGGGCAAGACATCAAGATCACTTGATATTTGGTTGAGGAAAAGAATTATTTTATCTTGATGTATATCCAATATACATCCAAGAAGTAATAAGTTTATTTAAAACAATCAGTTTTATTAGTTTTAGGTTCATCTAGAACTTTTAGGATTAAATTGTTCTGGTATATGCAAATTTGTGTTCCAACCAGCACATCTGCGAACGTCGTGTCGATCGACGCCAACCATTGGCATCGGTCGACGCAGCCATACTTAAACCGATCTTCGATAACCGGTCGAACCGGATCGAATTTACTTAACCGATTCAATCTAATTGAACCGGTTCGGTTTAATGGTACATGTCGATCGTTACACACTGGGTGTCGATCGACATTACCAAACTAGAACCAATTGGTTAATTAAAATTAACCGAGCGAGATAACCGGTTCAATCCAATTGATCCGATCTATCTAATCGCATTGCCTGTGTCGACCGACACACCCAGTGTATCGATCGACACAACAGAAATACGGGTACTCGATCTCAGATCGAAACCCTAAAATTATTTGCGAATTTTCGCTTGGTGTCGACCGACACACGCTTTGTGTCGATCGATACTTTGCGACAAACCCTAAAATTTTATTGCGAGTTTTCGCTCAGTGTCGACCGACACACGCTTTGTGTCGATCGACACAGTGCGATTTCAACAGTTCATCGTTTTTCCAACAGGAACAAAACCGAGATTAACATATGAAAGCACGATATCAACAGTCAATATCCAATTCAACAACATCAAGTTTCGAATTAATTGCATCAGATTCAATAGCTAAACCCTAACAACGCTCTGATACCACTGTTGGATCCCCTAGGATCTAGGGTTTGATATATTGAATGAAAAACCAACCTCGTTCTTACCTTTGAACTGGCAGCGGAATGAGAATGGTGAACGAGATCAGTGGAGCAACGCAGATGCCTTGCCTCTACCAGATACACACGCACGCTTGCTGGAAACGGGATGCTAGTGCCGGATCAACGAGATTCGAATCTCTCTGGTGTGTCTACTCTTTCTGTCAAGAAAAGTCGACTGCTTACTGTTTAGGTCGAAACTTACAAGTTTTTTATTCGACCTAAACATGCTTAACGAGCCAGACTTAATTAAGTCCCAACCCGAAAAGCTGTTTCAGAAATTCTGAACTGTGTCGACCGACACACAAGCTGTGTCGATCGACACAACACCATTATATCGATTATAAATACACATTAATATGATCATTACCATAATGATCATTCCCATGTCGTAGCTTCCAGTTTGCTTAGGTGTGTGACCCTATAGGATCGTACAATACTGGCAGTAAGTATACAACTTACAGATTGCAAGAGGCTTCTAGAAAAACATTGCAACCGCCCAGTATTATACGAATGTCTGATCTCGACACACAACTATCACAGGAGTGAGTACAAGTGTGATTTCAGGACACTATCCCAACATAATTGATTGATGAGATTTTGTGTGAATAATTGTTGTGATGAGGTATGTTTAATGGTTTGCTTGATGTGTTAGTAACATGGTGTTATAGTGGGCATATCGACTTCCCTACCCGATGGATCCTCGGGAGCTTACCGGTCGGTTCATGTACTCTCGGGTCGTGTTTCTGATAGGTGTTAACCTACTGAGTGATGCCGGTAGATGTGTGGTCCGGAGAATATGGGGTCGCGTCCTAGGGCCGGACTGCATGGAAGCTTTGGCTATCTAGGGGTAGCCCGACTCACCGCGTATCGATGGACGGAGAACGGTGTCTTACTTGTAGTACTACTTGTATATGAGTAAGAGTCAAGGGATTACTACCGTGGGCCTATATGGTGACGGGATAAGTATTCCGAGGGAATGACGATATTTTCGGGGCCCGTAGCGTGCATATAGTTTATTTGTTATAGTGCTTCGGCTATTTATTGCTTGTGTAACATTCTGTCATTGCTTGTGTTTGGGGTTGGGTTGGGTGGACGGGAAGTTACTTGTTAGTTGGGGAATCTCAACTCACTGGGTTGATAATAGATAGCTCACCCCTCTCATTTCATTTTTCAGGTAACCGTAGGAGTAGCGGATCGCAGGACGTTAGGCCAGCCGCTATAGAGTCGACGTCTCTTTCGCAACAAAAAATTTGAAGTAATGTTTGTATTAATTTTTAAATAAATAATGTCCATGGTCCTATTTGTATTTCCCACTTTTTATTAAATAAATGATGTTTTATATTCATAAAGCATGTTGTTTATATTAGATTAGTCCGGTCTAATATAACCGTATTGTTTAAGAATGCTAAAGCATTCTTTGAGGTGACCGACGAGTTGGGACGCGATTTGAGATTTGACGATCATATCGTTGATGTAAACCTCCATCGTTGTGCCGAGTTGGTTTGCAAACATTCGGTTTACCAGACTTTGATATGTTGCTTCTGCGTTCTTAAGGCCAAAGGGCATGACCTTGTAGAAATTCGTGCTGCGATCCGTGATAAAAGTCGTCTTCTCACGGTCATCAGGACTCATGAGTATCTGATTGTACCCATAGAAAGCATCCATGAACGATAGTAGTTGATTTCCTGTTGTTGTTTCCTCAAGGCGGTTGATAGGTCGTAAAGTTTTTAATTCCTATTCTACTGCAAGTGCACAGTCAATGCAATTATAGTATGTAGGGTATCGAATCCACAATGACTCTAGGCAACGACAGAATTAAAAACGGTCGAGTTAAACTAGGAGAAAGTTGTAAGAAACTAAAAGCAAAGCAGAAAAGTAAATCAGGTTGCAAGATTGGTTTGAAAGCAATTAACTAAAAGCGCTAAGTCTAGGGAGTTTTCAGGAAATCAGACAAGCAGATCATATAATCAGTCAGGATCAAATTAAGTACGGTTCTAGAACTCAAACACGGATATAGAATTAACCAACTTTCGTTGTGAGAATTCTCTAAGCCTAATAGCAGAAATCCAAATTTCTTTGTAATTCCTAACAGATTAAACTAGCTTTAAGATTAAGTTCGATATGTTCACAATTCAATTAAACCAAATTTCTTTGCGAGTAATTCAATTGCTCAACCTAAATAGTTCAGATTCTAAATCACACTTTCGTTTCAATTTAACAACCTAAGATCTAGATTCTAAGTGATCAAGATAGAAACTAGTATTAAGCTCAATTTAGATTGAAGAACAATTATGATATGAATCCTTAACTGAAATAAATAAATCTAGCAAGTCATGAAATCCCTATGAGAATCCCTAAACCTAACTATGAATCTACTCAGACATAGATAATGAAAACATAATCAATGAATTAATAGATTGCATAAATAAAGAGTATAGATTAAAAGGGGTTCGAAATCTTTTCCAAAAGCAGGAAGCAGTACAAGATTAGATCAGCCCCAAAAGCTCTAAAATCTCTATGCTCAAAGTATGAAAGCCAAAATAAAGTGTCTGTCAAAGCGTAGCATAAAGCGTATCTAAAAACTAATGTTAAAACCTAATTATAAAGGCTTAATCACGTCTTGGGGCTTCTTTATAATTATCAGGAACTTCTGGGCAAAACTGTGAATTATGCATTCTTCATTAAACCGCCGAAGATAAGCCCATCTCGCTAGTGTGTCGATCGATGCACAATGTGTGTCGATCGATGCATTCCTCTGTTTCGGACAGTGAACTCTATCTCTCGGGTCAAAACACCAAAATGCTCCAAAAAGCTCCATAATCACCAATTCCGCTCCAAACGTGCATATATCTAATAATACTTGTAAAAGAGTCTAAAGAAACACCAAAAGACTCTAAAACATACTTATATCATGGTCTAAAACCGGTAAAAACTATGATATATCAACTCCCCCACACTTAGCCTTTGCTTGCCCTCAAGCAAAATAGAGAACTAAAACATGGTGAAGAGGTTTGAAAACATTCAGAAACTCTTTTCATCCTAGAAGCAACAACACTCAGATTCCCCTTAGTAAGCCACTGAAAGAATCACCTGCAAGACATCAAGACCAACATATACTTCCCCCACACTTAGCAACTGTCCTAAGTAAACTCCACAATCACATTCAAGCATTCAAATTAACCCTACTAACTTCTATAAGCTATTAAGTGCGGTCTCACCTAAGGATTATCGATCAAAGGGCACATGGATTCTTACTTTGTCAGCTCTATACCACCATACTATCTTTTTCTGGTTCCTTTCTTCTCTTTTCCCTTCCTTAGCAATCTGATTTTTCCCGATTGGGTATCATTTTTTTTTTAATATCAGTGCTCTTCCCGTTATGGGGTGTACTTTGGACACATTCCATGAATGCACAGGAGGTAATAGTGGTAGCTACCACTCCCGTGACCACTTCGGAGCTACTAGCTCATCCTCAGTTTATTATTCTCTTTTTATTTTTTTACTTTAGAGAAGGGGAGAAGGGAACCATACTCGGACATGTTTACAAGCTGTGTCAGAACTAACAGAGGAGTCCGACTCAAGGTATAGGATCCTCTGATACCTGAAGTGATGTGGGTGTCCTCAGTTGGTTGATCCGCATTGGGGTTTTCTAATAGTCATAGATTGATCCTGCAACTTCATCCCAATGGTCACTTAAGTTCCTGCAAGTGCTGTTAACTTCTCAAAAATTCACTGTTTCTTACTTAAACCGTTTTGACTCAATAAAACAATTTTTTTGAAAAACAGGACTGACTCTAAGAAAACAGAAAGATAAAAGTCAGTACCACCTCCCCCACACTTAAAACACACTGTCCCCAGTAGTGTAAAGCTAAGGATCGGTAAAAGAAACTAAAAATGTTAAGGGATGAGTTAAGTTCTGTCTGATTTTTACCTATCTCGCACATGCATCGATTGTTATGCATAAATGCGACGATCGTTGCAAGGCGATTGCGATATGAGTCGATCGTTGCTCAGGTCCGCAACAATCTCTGCAATGCGATTTTTGTGTTGTGACGATCGACACACAGGACCGTGTCGATCGTTGCATTGCGATTTCTCGAGACCTGCAGACAAAACTCACCAAAACCAAAACCAAACGTAAAATCCTAACAAAAAACACCAAAATGAATATGCAAAAACGAAACAGTGGGTTGCCTCCCACTCAGCGTTCTTTTAGCATCAATAGATTGACGTTTTAGCTCAATCAGACAGGGGGTGCAACATCCAGATGCAAAATCTGACCTCCTGGAATCTCGGCCTTAGCCCAGTAATGCTTTACTCTCTGTCCATTTACAGTAAATTCCTTACCTTCCTGGCTGATCAGAACGACATCTCCATAAGGACGTACCTCCTTGATTGTGAAAGGACCAGACCACCTTGATCTCAGCTTACCTGGAAACAACTGCAAACGAGAGTTATACAAAAGTACCTGATCGTTAGGCTCAAATTGTCTAGAGACAATCTTCTTGTCATGATAAGCCTTAGTCCTCTACTTGTACAGCTTTGAGTTCTCATAAGCAAAATGCCTAATCTCATCCAACTCATTTAGCTGCACCAATCTCCTCTCTGCATTAGACTTAAGATCGAAGTTCATCTGCTTCACAGCCCATGCTGCTTTGTGCTCAAGCTCTACTGACAGATGACATGCTTTTCCATACAGCAAATGAAAAGGAGTAGTCCCAAATGGTGTCTTGAATGCAGTCCGGTAAGCCCATAGTGCATCATCCAGCTTTGCTGCCCAATCCTTCCTTGTCTTCCCAACTGTCTTCTCCAAGATCTCCTTGATCTGTCTGTTAGAGACCTCGACTTGTCCACTAGTCTGAGGGTGATAAGGAGTAGCAACTCGGTGATGAACTACATGCTTCTTCAGCAGCTTCTCGAAGACCTTATTAATGAAATGAGATCCTCCATCACTAATCAGTATCCGAGGTACTCCAAATCTAGGGAATATTATGGTCTTAAACAGCTTAATAACCACCGAAGAATCATTGGTTGGACTAGCTATTGCTTCCACCCACTTAGAAACATAGTCCACATCAACCAAGATGAACTTATTCCCATAGGATGAGGGAAAAGGACCCATGAAATCTATGCCCCAACAATCGAAAACCTCAACCTCTAGAATGAAATTTTGAGGCATCTCATGCTTCTTGCTGATTTTCCTTCCCCTTTGACAGGAATCACACTGAGAAACAAAGGAATGAGCATCTGCAAACATCGTAGGCCACCAGAAACCTGTTTGCAGAACCTTAGACACAGTCTTGAAAGTAGCAAAATGTCCAGCATAATCTGATCCATGACAGTGGAATAGGATATCTGGAACCTCTGATTCAGCAACGCATCTCCTGTAATAACCATCTGAACAGTGCTTATAGAGATAAGGCTCATCCCAGTAGTATTGTCTAAGCTCCCTTAAGAACTTTTTCTTTGCATATCCCTTCAAATCATCTGGTTCAGTCTCTGCAGCCAGGTAGTTAGCAATATCTGCATACCAGGGTCGATCGGTGGTTGCGATAGCATCAACTTCGAAGTCATAGTCTCCAATTTGAACCGTGAAAGGTTATGGGCTCGTATCCGCACTGTAACGATCGTTTCAGAAGGTAGCATCGATCGTCGCAGTCTCGACACATGCATCGATCGTCACAGATGTGGCATCGATCGACGCAGTGCGATTAATCTGACAGTTTTGCAAATTTCTGTCCAAATCCGTCTGAAACACTGTCCCGATCATATTGACGTTCTCCTCAGGTAAGAAATCATTAATGGGCCGTCTTTCTCAACCAGCATCCTTGACAGATGGTCAGCAACTCCATTCTAAACTCCCTTCTTGTTCCTCACTTCAATGTCAAACTCATGAAGCAACAGAATCCATCTCAACAATCTTGGCTTAGCATCTTTCTTCTGCATCAGATACTTCAGGGCTGAATGATCAGTGTGTACAATCACCTTGGAGCCAACAAGATAGGGGCGAAACTTCTCAAATGCAAAGACAACAACCAACAACTCCTTCTCTGTAGTGGCATAGTTTCTTTGCGCATCATCTAGTGTCCTGCTGGCATAATAGATAGCATGAAGATTTCTGTCCTTCTTCTGCCCCAGAACAGCTCCCACAGCGTAGTCACTCGCATCACACATAACCTCAAAAGGTAGATCCCAATCAGGTGGCTGAACTATAGGAGCACTCACTAATGCATGCTTGATCTGTTCAAATGCAGTCTGACAATCTGCATTGAACTCAAACTTTGTATCTTTACATAGCAAATCAGATAGTGGTCTTGCAATCTTACTGAAATCCTTGATGAATCGTCTATAGAAACCAGCATGTCCAAGAAAGCTCCTCACAGACTTCACAGAATCAGGCGCCTGAAGGCTGGTCATTACCTCAATCTTAGCGCGGTCTACTTCGATCCCTGCTTCAGACACTTTATGTCCAAGTACAATGCCATCTCTGACCATGAAATGGCACTTCTCCCAATTAAGAACCAAGTGCTAGTACCTTGCACAGATTATCCAAGCACTCATTATAAGATGATCTGTAGACTGAAAATTCATCCATAAACACCTCCATAAAGTCCTCAATCATATCAGCGAATATGGACATCATGCATCTCTGGAAGGTGGTTGGTGCATTACAAAGTCCAAAAGGCATCCTGCGGTATGCAAATGTGCTATATGGACAAGTAAAAATAGTCTTTCCCTGATCCTCTGGATGGATGGGGATCTGGAAGAAACCTGAATATCCATCGAGGAAGCAATAGTAAGGGTGATTTGCTAACCTCTGCAGTATTTGATCAATGAAAGGCAAAGGGAAATGATCTTTCCTTGTCGCAGCATTGAGCTTCCTGTAATCTATGCACATCCGGTGTCCAGTCACAGTCCTAGTAGGAATCAGCTCGTTCTTCTCATTCTTCACTACTGTAACTCCACCCTTCTTAGGCACTACATGGACTTGACTAACCCAATCACTGTCTGAAATAGGATAAATGATCCCAGCATCCAGGAGCTTCATGATCTCCTTCTTTACCACTTCCTGTAGATTAGGATTAAGCCGCCTCTGATGCTCAATAGATGCCTTAGACTCGTCCTCAAGATGTATCTGATGCATGCACAGCTCCAGAGAGATACCTGAAATGTCATCAAGAGAATAGCAAAGAGCTTTACGATGTTTGCGCAGCTTGCTTAGCAGTAAAGTGAGCTCTACGTTGTTCAAACTAGCATTAACAATCACTGGATATGTCGAATTAGGTCCAAGAAATGCGTACCTTAGCCCGGATGGAAGTTGTTTCAGCTCAATTTTCGGAGCTTTTTCCTCTGACAAGTCTCTGTCGACTTGCAACGATCGATGCTTAACCTGTGTCGATCGATACAAAGTCGCGTCGGACACATCTAACTGCATCACTTGCTCAGCAGAATCCATCAGCCTCGCATAGCAGATTGCGGGCTCGTCTTCCAGGTGTTCCAGCTCCATTATAGAGCTCAGTAGGGCTCTCTCCAGTGGATCCTCAGCATGTGTCTTATGAAAGTAATCTGCAGCCAAATCACTGAGTGTGTCCACATAAAAGGTATGTCCGTCGATGGTTGGTCTCTTCACCAGTTTGTCCATGTCAAAGCTCATCTTCAGATCACCCACATTCAGAATTATTTTACCTCTCTGGCATTTAATCATCGCACCCGCAGTAGCCAAGAAAGGCCTACCCAAAATCAGTGGATCCTTTGGTTCCTCTCCATACTGCAGAACCACAAAATCAGTAGGAATCACACATTGGCCAATCATTATAGGCACATCCTCCAATATTCCTTCAGGAATTCTGATTGTTCTGTCTGCTAAAACCAGTGAGATCCTAGGGGGCAGAAAATCAGTCATCCCAAGTCTCTTAGCAACAGAGAAGGGCATAAGGTTCACACTAGAACCAAGATCACATAGAGATCTTTCAAATCTTTCCTTGTAGATAGCACAATCCAACACAAAGCTCCCTGGATCTTTCAACTTCTCAGGAATTCTGCCCTGAATCATTCCACTACATACCTCTGTGATCATCATTACACTCTCCTCATCAGAACATTTACCAGCAAGTAAGTCCTTAAAACATCTCTTCATCACAGGAGTAGTCTCCATAGATTCAATCAAAAGCACTTCAATCTTCACCTTTTTAATGATCTCCTTGCATTTGGCATACTGCTTATCGTTCTTAGCCTTCCTGGGGTTCTTAGGAAAAGGTACCTTAGGCTTGTAGACCCTTTCATTTGACTTCTTCAGCTTTTCTGCGTCTGAGCTCTCTGCAGTCGCCTTGTGTCGATCGTTGCCAGTGTTGCATCGATCGTTGCTGGGCGACTGTGTTACGACCTCTGCGTCGAGCTTGGGCTCATCATCCTTTTTTTCGCTTTGCATCGACCGTTGCTGAGGTGCGTCGATCTATGCATTGCGAATGCCACGGATCTCATCTTCCATTTCTTCAATCTCCACGATTTCTTCGACACTCAACTGCTTTTTCTGGGCAGGAAACAACTCCTTACCACTTCTCAATGTCACTGCATTGCACTGATACTTAGGATTAGCATCAGTCCGTCCCGGAAGAGATCCATCTGGCCTCTGAACATATCCAGCAGTCCTCGCAACCTTAGCATCAAGCTCCTTTATATGTGTGCTCAAGGATTCAAACTTCCCATTCAGATCCTCATACACAGTACATAACTTCTTGTCGAAGTCTACAGCATTTTTAGTCTGACCTTTCAGCAGCTGCTCCATCATTGCCTCCATCTTTACTCTCATGAGCATTACCAGCAGGAGGTGTTTGATAAGAAGAAGATCCATAAGTCCTCTGATTACCTTGCTGAAAAGGCTTCTGGAAAGCAGCATTCTGTCCAAAGCCAGAAGAGTTTTGATTGCTTGTGAAAGCACTCTTCTGTCCACCATTGAAGAACCTATTACCTTGCTGATTACCAAGCCTATTCCCTTGGAAACCAGATCCTCCAATGTAGTTCACATCCTCTTCCTGATCATCTTCTTCATTTTGGATCACTTCAACATCTTGAGCAAAATGGACAGCTTTCTTCCCAGCCAACAGATTACAAACAGTATCCAACTTACTCCTGATATCAGCAATCTCCAGATTATCTATCTTCCCACCAGACTCCTTCCTTCTCCTATCAGCAGTCTTGCAGCTATTACTGCTCACCAAGTTATCTATCAATTGCTTAGCTTGCTCAGGAGTGCTAGTGTTGAAATTTCCATTGCTGGAATTATCCAACGCAGTGATAATGGAGATCTACACCTCTAAGGAAAATGCCCAACAATGTTACCTCAGTGAATCCGTGATGCGGACAGTCACGTTGATACTTCTTAAATCTCATCCAGGCAGTCTTAAGAGGCTATATAGGACCTTGGGAGAAAGTGAGAATGTCCTGTCTCGACTGATCAGAGCGAGCATCCTCATAGAAGTGTCTCAGAAACTCACTCTTCACAGCATCCCAAGTAGTAAACTTCCCAGGCTGAAGTTGTTTCAGCCAGGCAGCAGCATCTCCAGCGAGAAAGTAGAGGAAGAGTTTGAGAAACAGATAATCATAGTTCACTCCATCATACTTCATCCCAGTGACTATGTCCTCAAACTCATTAATATGATCCATTGGCTGCTCATTAGGGAAACCATGGAAGGCATTCTGCCTCAGAATGGAGTAGTAGATGGTCTTGATCTCGAAGTCATTCCTCTCAAAACCAGGAGGTACAAGTGCTGACCGGTTAGCATAACACTCATCCGGACGGTTATAGTCAGCAAGGGTCCTTTCCTGAACAACCATCTGTCTCTGACCTTGTCCTTGGCCTTGTCCTTGTTCTTGTCGCGGTTCAGGCTCAGGTTCAGGGATCACATTCCCTTCAGCATCAATCCGTTGCCCAACAGCATTGTACGTATTTTTTTGTGGGTCCCTTAGGGTACCTTGAGAATCATGTCTCAGAATCAAACGCTCTTGTACCATCTTTGCTCGTTGAACTTTCCTGTTAGTTCTCTCTAGTCTAGCAAGCTCCTCAAGTCTGAGATTAACGAGATTCGAGTTCGGATTACTTCTGGTATCACGCGTCTGCATAAACCGTCTGTAATCGCAGTGCAACGATCGATGCTAGGAGGCAACGATCGATTCAACTCTAGTCGCCTTGCAACGATCGATTCAAATTTATGCAACGATCGATGCCAAGCGAATGTCAGACCTGCGACAGAGAAAAACAGAGAAAATTAGTAACCAAAAAAAAAAAAATCCTAGTCTAAACCCTAAGTTCAAATCTATCGAAGACTCAAAAGAGTCCCCGGCAACGGCGCCAAAAACTATTTTTCTTTATAAAATAATTTTGAATTACTTTTTTTTGTTTTTATAATAATTTTAAATTATTCAACATAATTTTTAGTAATTGAATAATATGATGATTATGTTTTTAATGCGATAATGCATTAAATAATTTTTTTTGTTTGAAAATAATTTTATAATATTATATTTGATAATAAGATAAATATAAAATTATGTGATATATGTTTAAAATGTACTATGTTGATTTGAAATGTTTTATAGAACATCATATATTTATATATAATTTATTTGTTTCAAATATTATATAACTAACTTTATACATTTATATAAATATAATTACATATTTATGAGATTTAAAATATGATAACCCGTTTATTTAGTAATTTTACATTGTTTAAATTTATTTTAATGCAAGTTAAATCATCTTTTTAACTTGCACATTTTGTAATCGAAACAAATTAATCTATTTTCTACCCATCTTGTATTAGTCTACATATATTATAGTATGTAGGGTCTCGAATCCACAAGGACTCTAGGCAACGATAGAATTACCAAAAAACAGTCGAGTTAAACTTGGACAAAGTTGCAAGTGCACAGTCAATGCAATTATAGTATGTAGGGTCTCGAATCCACAAGGACTCTAGGCAACGATAGAATTAAAAACAGTCGAGTTAAACTTGGACAAAGTTGTGAGAAATTAAAAGCAAAGCAGAAAAGTAAATCAGGTTGCAAGATTGGTTTGAAAGCAATTAACTAAAAGCGCTAAGTCTAGGGAGTTCTCAGGAAATCAGACAAGCAGATCATATAATCAGTCAGGATCAAATTAAGTACGGTTCTAGAACTCAAACACGGATATAAAATTAACCAACTTTCGTTGTGAGAATTCTCTAAGCCTAATAGCAGAAATCCAAATTTCTTTGTAATTCCTAACAGATTAAACTAGCTTTAAGATTAAGTTCGATATGTTCACAATTCAATTAAACCAAATTTCTTTACGAGTAATTCAATTGCTCAACCTAAATAGTTCAGATTCTAAATCACACTTTCGTGTCAATTTAACAACCTAAGATCTAGATTCTAAGTGATCAAGTTAGAAACTAGTATTAAGCTTAATTTAGATTGAAGAACAATTATGATATGAATCCTTAAACTGAAATAAATAAATCTAGCAAGTCATGAAATCCCTATGAGAATCCCTAAACCTAACTATGAATCTACTCAGACATAGATATTGAAAACATAATCAATGAATTAATAGATTGCATAAATAAAGAGTAAAGATTAAAAGGGGTTCGAAATCTTTTCCAAAAGCACGAAGCAGTACAAGATTAGATCAGCCCCAAAAGCTCTAAAATCTCTATGCTCAAAGTATGAAAGCCAAAATAAAGTGTCTGTAAAAGCGTAGTGTAAAGCGTATCTAAAAACTAATGTAAAAACCTAATTATAAAGGCTTAATCACGTCTTGGAGCTACTTTGTAATTATCAGGAACTTCTGGGCAAAAATGTGAATTATGCATTCTTCATTAAACAGCCGAAGATAAGCCCATCTCGCCAGTGTGTCGATCGATGCACAATGTGTGTCGATCGATGCATTCCTCTGTTTCGGACAGTGAACTCTATCTCTCGGGTCAAAACACCAAAATGCTCCAAAAAGCTCCATAATCACCAATTCCGGTCCAAACGTGCATATATCTAATAATACCTGTAAAAGACTCTAAAGAAACACCAAAAGACTCTAAAACATACTTATATCATGGTCTAAAACCGGTAAAAACCATGATATATCAGCGGTCGATGTGCGGAAGTGAAAAACTGTCTTTTGGACAAGCTTTGTTGAGGTCTGTGAAGTCGACACTAACCATCCATGTGATACCCCGATCTCGGAACTTGATAAAAAAAATATTATTATTAAATATAATGGTATTTTTATTACTAATAATGAATTATCTTTCTAAGAAAATACATTAGAATTATTTTTGGAAATTCTTGTGAATTTTCATTAATAACCGGTTTTTCTGAGAAACAAATAAAATGATCGGGTGAGTAGGAAAACCCTCTAAATTCCTCCTAAAATTATAAAATTTTGACCAAAGCTCCATTAAATTATGTATAATTTATGTTTAAAATTATTTAGCAAGGATTAATCCCTAGATTAAGTTATAAATTTTACACCATTAAGGGGTAATTAATGGCTAAAAATTCAAAATAAAATCATAGGGGCTTAGGCTTGGATCAGGAGGATTAGGGCTGAGAAATGAAGTTATTTTGGACCTAATTCAAGCCCAGTATTGAACTTGGGCCACGAAATCTTGCAAGGAAGAAGAAGGTACATTGTTTGTGTTTCTGGTACATTGAATCAAAAAATGTGTTGGCACCAATCTAAGAGTCTTCGAGAAGAGGGCTACAGGTGTAAGATGGGGGATGAAATGCAGTGTTTTTGGCCTGATTTTTGTGGCATGTCGTGCAGGAAGATGGGGAGAGGAGGGGAGACAAATGGAGGGTGGAGATCATCTCACTTTTTCTATATAAGAAGGCCTTCCCCTCCCTTATTCTTCAAACCAAAAATCACAAGAGTAAAGAAGAGAGAAATTAGAGAGACAGAGAGTGGGAGAAGGGAGGAAGAAGAAGGAGAAGGAGGCGGGAAGAAGAAGAAGAAGAAGAAGGAGGAACCGAGAGAAGAAGAAGAAGCAGGAGGAAAGAGGGAAGAAGGAGAAGCCGGAGGAGAGAGAGAGAGGAGGGAGAATGAGAGAGAGAGTGAAAAAATTAAGAGTTAGGATGGTGACGGAGGAGCGGGGAAACATTTCCTAAGAGGAAATTTTCAACGTTCATCCCATGAACCAACCTTCTCTTCCGTTATAGGCGGCTTATAGTAAGATCAATTCCGGAGGTTCGTGTAGTGAGGCTATCTAATACCGGGGTCAACCTCGACAAAGTATTGGTGAGTTGGGGTTAATTGTTTGACTAATGTGTTACTCCGCAGGTTCCCGACACTAGGTTATGATGCGTTGGTATGACTATGAATAGTGTCAGTTTGATTATAAACTAGTTATATTATATGATTATATATGGTTGCTTGCTTGGTTGATATTGAGGTTATGGATTTTGTTGTTATGATATAGCATGATTTTGATTAATAACCGAGTAATGAACGAATGATTAAAACATGGAAAACTATTAAGTAATGCGATAATAATATGACGACTGGTTCATGAATAATTGATTGATGAGATTTTGTGTGAATAATTGTTGTGATGTGGTATGTTTAATGGTTTGCATGATGTGTTAGTAACATGGTGTTATAGTGGGCATATCGAGTTCCCTACCCGATGGATCCTCGGGAGTTTACCGGTCGGTTCATGTACTCTCGAGTCGTGTTTCTGATAGGTGGTAACCTACTGAGTAACGCCGGTAGGTGTGTGGTCCGGAGAATACGGGCGTCCTAGGGCCGGACTGCATGGAATCTTTGGCTATCTAGGGGTAGCCCGAGTCACCGCGTATCGATGGACGGAGAACGGTGTCTTACTTGTAGTACTCCGTGTCTATGAGTAAGAGTCGAGGGATTACTACCGTGGGCCTATATGGTGACGGGATAAGTATTCCGAGGGAATGACGATATTACCGGGGCCCGTAGCGTGTATATAGTTTATTTGTTATAGTGCTTCGGCTATTTATTGCTTGTGTAACTTTTCGTCATTGTTTCTGATTGGAGTTGGGTTTGGTGGACGGGAAGTTACTTGTTAGTTGGGGAATATCAACTCACTGGGTTGATAATATATCGCTGTTCCCTCTCCTTTCATTTTCCAGGTAACCGTAGGAGTAGCGGATCGCAGGACGTTAGGCCAGCCGCTATAGAGTCGACGTCTCTTTCGCAACAAAAAATTTGAAGTAATGTTTGTATTAATTTTTAAATAAATAATGTACATGGACCTATTTGTATTTCCGCCTTTTTTATTAAAGAAATGATGTTTTATATTCGTAAAATATGTTGTTTATATTAGATTAGTCCGGTCTAATATAACTACTAAATTTTATTACGGTTGCAAAGCCATAATCAAAATTTGGAAAAGGTGTAATTAAGTAATTCGGATCAGTTTAATGACGAAAATTGTTAAACCGAGCCGAATTAATCAAACATGGTAAAAATGTGACGGCTCTGGTCCCGACTAAGGAAAACCGGTGATCATGTTCTTGTTTGATTGTTGGTCATCGGTTGACTTAGGTCAAAGCGGAACAGGTGCGTTAACAAAGGTGGTATTAGAGTATGGTTCTGATCGTGCTCATACAACATGTGTTTTCAGATTTCTCGAGTCAAAAATTGAGTCGCGAAAGAGACATTAGGAAACCGGTCACGTCCTGTTTAGCTAGGACTTAGTCACTTACCCATTTATGATGCAGATGGAGGACGGGGCAATCAGTAGTGGCGGGCATGGTCTGGGGTCGGAACGGGTTTCGGAACGCAGAGGACTAGGTTACGAGGAACCGGCCGAAAAAGCTAAGTCACCGGAAAATTTGGGCAACCAGGAAAGGCAGGCAGATCAGGCGCAAGCAACTGCAGAAAAATACATCAAAGATACTCGATCTAGCAATGATCGACCTGAAGAGATGCCAAGGGATGATCAGAATGCGGTGGGAGGCCAAGATATAAACCCGGAGCCGGAGCATACCTTGAAAATGCTTCATGAAGTAATGACCCGAGCTATGCAATCACCACAGACAACACCCGATGTGACGACTCGACCACCGTTCCTATCCTTGATCTCCTCAATGAAGAAGATGGGAAGTACGCACTTCTCCGGTGGCACTGACCAGTTAGTCGCCGAACGATGGATCGAAATGGTGGAGAAGAACTTCAAGGCTACCAGATGCCCGAAGGACTACATGCTAAATGTGGGAGCTTACAAACTGGACCGAGATGCATCCGACTGGTGGGAAAGCCGGGAAGCCCAAGTGGGACATATAGTAAAGACTTGGTCAGCGTTCAAGAAGGAATTTGAGCGCAACTACTTTACCCCGGAGCCAAGGCATCAACTACAATGGGAATTTTCTAACCTCGAACAAGGGAGTAAATCAGTTCGAGAGTACGAATCCGATTTCATGCGACTTAAGCGTTATGTGGGCAACAATAATGGAGACGGGGAGGCGATGATCACCAACTTTCTGTTCGGTCTTCGACCCAAGTTGGAGAGCAGACTTGCGGTGGGGAACTTCACAAGCCTCACAGACTTGGTGGAGAAAGCGGTAAGCGTAGAAATCGGGTTAGGAGCGGAACGAGCAGCGTGGGGAAACTTCAACTTAAATCAAGGCAGACGATCATAAACCATCAGAGCCGACACTCTGGACAAAACCATCGCTTCAAAGACAAAGGCAAACGACACCAAGGATCATCTAACTCGTTCAAGGGAACGTCGGTATGCTACAACTGTGGTCAGCCCGGTCATATCTCCAAATACTGTCCAAGGAATGCAGCACAGTACGCATCGCCCGGTCTTACCTGTTTCCGATGAGGCCAGAAGGGCCATTATGCTCGAGAGTGTTCGAACCCGATCCCAGCCACCCCACTCGCCATTCAGCCACCACCAGCTCGCCCTACAATTGAGCCCGCCCGCAAGCGTCAAGCCTTAGATGGTAGGGTGTATGCCTTAGAAGTAGATAATAATGAGGCCCCAGAGCCCGTTCAGGGTCCTATCACAGGTACGCATGTGCCTTAACCCTAATTTGTGTGTTTGTAGTATCTTCTAAGTTGTTTAAAAATAAATCTTTTAATAAATAAATAAAGTATTATGTTTTAAATTTAAATATAAATGTGGCAGGAACCGTACATGTAGCGGGTCGTCCCACACATGTATTGTTCGATTTGGAAGCCACCCATAGTTTTGTAACTCCAAAATTAGTCACTGAAATCGTAGGGAGTTTTAAAATAGAAAAAGTTAGTATCGTTGTGTTGACCCCTGGAAAGCAAACCCTCCAAATAGATAAGTATATTTGGAACATACCACTAGTCATCGAGGCGAAGAATTTCTTGGCGAATCTGCTAGTCACTCCTTTGACGCGGTACGAAGCCATTCTAAGAATGGAATGGTTATCTGGTTATGAGGCCCAGTTAGACTGCGGTCGAGGGAGGATTACATTTCGAGGAAACGAAATGGAGGAGTTAGTCTACTACGAGATTAACCCTGGTAAATCGGTGTGTATAGTGGCGGCCCTTCTTGTTCAAGACTTAATCAAGAATGGAAAAGCATTTTTGGTGACCATCACAGCCGGCGAAGGAACCGTCAACGGAGATGTCAAATCGAAGACATTACGGTGGTCCAGGAGTTCGAGGACGTATTTTCGGCGTTAAAGGAATTACCTCCACTTCGGAGTAATCCTTTCACCGTTAATTTTGAACCAGAAGCGAAGCCTATCGCAAAGGCTCCTTACCGAATGGCACCAGCGGAGTTGGCAGAACTCAAGAAGAACCTTGAAGATTTGATCGGGAAAGGCTTTATTCGACCAAGCTTGTCACCATGGGGAGCTCCAGTGTTATTCGTAAAGAAGAAGGATGGGAGTATGAGATTGTGCATCGACTATCGCGGCATCAACAACATCACCATCAAGTATAAATATCCGTTGCCTCGAATCGATGAACTTTTGGATCAGCTTAAGGGAGAAAGCTGGTTTTCAAAAATAGATTTGGCATCTGGATATCTCCAAATTCCTATTGCTGAGGAGGATATCATGAAGACGGCATTTCGAACCAGATATGGGCAGTTTGAGTTCGTAGTAATGCCTTTTGTGCTTACCAACGCACCAGCAGCCTTTATGCGGTTAATTAATGAAGTTTTCCATGATTATCTCGATAAATTTGTTATCATATTTATCGATGATATTCTGGTTTACTCAAAAACTAAGGAAGAGCATAGGATGCATTTGGCGTTAGTTCTCGAGAGATTGCGGGAGCTGAAACTATTTGCTAAGTTCAGCAAATGTTCGTTTTGGCAGAGAGAAATTGGATTTCTAGGTCATCACATCTCCAAGCAAGGAGTATAAGCCGATCCCGAAAAAGTTAAAGCAATCCAAGAATGGCCTCGGCCTACCTCTGTAACGGAGGTTCGGAGTTTTCTCGGCTTGGCGGGGTACTATCGAAAGTTCGTTCGCGGATTTTCATCAATCGCAAAGCCTTTGACAAAGCTAACAGGGAAAGGAGTTCCCTTTATTTGGAGTAAAGAAGCAGAAGATCCTTTTGATAAGTTAAAGACTTTTTTTGACTTCAGCCAGTTTTGGCGTTGCCAGAACCCGAGAAACCCTATACGGTGTATACTGATGCATCGCGAGTTGGTTTGGGGTGTGTCTTAATGCAAGAAGGAAAAGTTATCACTTATGCATCTCGTCAGTTAAGGAAGCACGAGGAGAACTATCGGACGCACGACTTGGAAATGGCGGCGGTTGTATT
The DNA here is from genome assembly GCA_030180135.1 of Orychophragmus violaceus. Classification (NCBI taxonomy): domain Eukaryota; kingdom Viridiplantae; phylum Streptophyta; class Magnoliopsida; order Brassicales; family Brassicaceae; genus Orychophragmus; species Orychophragmus violaceus. Next base: position 62,463,810 of record CM058233.1, read on the forward strand.
CGCATTGCGGATTTGGAGATCCTATCTTTATGGCGAAAGCATAGAAGTATTTACGGACCATCAAAGTCTTAAATACTTGTTCACGCAACCGGATTTTAACCTACGGCAGCGGAGGTGGATGGAATTCATTGCGGCTTGTGACCTCATAATCAAGTATCACCCTGGAAAAGCTAATGTGGTTGCAAATGCACTTAGCCGGCAGAAAACCAAGGCTAGCATCGAAAGGGAGCTCGAAACCCTAACTGAAGAACTCAAGTCAGTGAATTTGGGTGCAATAAAAGGGGAAGCAAATGAGCCATTAGGCTTACAAGCTGTAAGGTATGCGGATTTAATTCTTCTAATCCGAGAAGAGCAACGGAGAGATGAGAAGATTTTAAAGATCATTGAAGAAGTCAGAAAACGAGATGGACCAAACCAGAGCGGTTATCATCTGGCCAATGATGGTACACTATTGCTCAGGGGAAGGATCACTGTACCAGAAGGTCATAATTTGCGAGAAGAAAGTTTGGAAGCAACGCATCATTCTTTGCTTAGAATCCACCCCGGGAGTTCAAAGATGTACAAAGACATTAAGAGATATTATCATTGGCCGGGAATGAAGAAGTCTATTGCTCGATGGGTAGCGCAATGCCCGACTTGTCAGCAGATCAAAGTGGAACATCAAGTACCTGGTGGTCTACTTCAGAATCTACCTATTCCTCAACGGAAGTGGGATTCCATATCAATGGATTTTATCACCGGAATGCCGACAACAAAAGGAAGAGAAAACAACGCAATTTGGGTAATTGTTGACTGTCTGACTAAGGTGGCGCATCTGATTCCGATAAAAGATACAGATAAGGTGGAAGCTTTGGCTGAGCTATATATTGACCAAATCATTCGCCTTCATGGTGTTCCAGCGGATATCGTATCAGATCGGGATCCACGTTTTACCTCCATATTTTGGAGGGCATTACAAGAAGCTTTGGGAACGGAGTTGCATATCAGTACTGCTTATCATCCAGAAACCGACGGCCAAACCGAAAGGACTATCCGGACCATAGAGGACATGTTTCGAATGTGTGCACTCGATTGGGCCAAAAATTGGGAAAAGCACTTACCATTGGTGGAGTTCTCGTATAACAACAACTACCATTCCAGTATCGGAATGTCTCCATATGAAGCCTTATATGGACGACCGTGTAGAACTCCGCTATGTTGGGCCGAGATCGGAGAGCAAGAAGTTTTTGGACCCAAGATCGTTGATGAGACGACCAGAAAACTACAGATGATTCGAGCCAACATGAAGAAAGCTCAAGACCGGCAGAAGAAATTTGCAGAGCAAGCAAGGCGAGAAGTTAACTTTGAAGTTGGAGATTGGGTTTATTTGAGACTTTCGTCACAAAGAAGAGGGGAACGGTTCGGCAAAGTTGGAAACTTACCAGTTCGCTACTTTGGACCATACCAAGTAATCGTTAAGGTTGGAGAAGTGGCATATAAATTGGATTTACAGACTGACATGCGGATTCACTTAGTGTTCCATGTATCCATGCTACGGAAATTCATTCGTGATCCAAGGGATGTGGAAACGGATAAAATAGAGGATCTTCAGTCGAACCTTATGATATATCATGGTTTTTCCAGGTTTTCAACCATGATAAAATTGTGTATATTGAGTCTTTAACCTAGTTTTTTTGAGTCTATCGAGTCTTTTACAGGTAATCTTGCGTTTGGAGGAAAGAGCGGAGTTTTGGGACGTTTCTGGCGATTTGTGCAAGGAGCTGAAGTTGGTGTCTCGACCACGAGTGGATGTTGACCGACATTCATCTTGGTATCGGTCGACATTGATGGCGATAGAGACTTATCCGCTAGTTGAAGACATCTTTTGACGAATTTCAAAGTTGCCCCAGAAGTTTCCCTAATTCTAATTCAGCCCCAGAACGTGTTTAGTGGCTTTTAATTAGGTTTTTGAGAGCAGTAACTCTTATCTTGTTCTTTGTTCTTGCTTTGTTCTGGAGATTGAGAGATTTTGGTTGGGGGCTGTTCTTGCTACTTGTAACCTTTGAGAGAAGGATTTCGAACCCCTGTTATTTATCTATTCAGTCTTCTTTTTCTATTCAAACATGTGTTATTCATTTGATTCCATGTCTGAGTAGTAACCTTAGTTAGATTTAGGGATTCTCATAGGGAATTCATGCCTTGTTAGATCACTGAATGATTAGGATTCTAAATCTATCTGTTCATCACCTAAGTTGAGATTAAAACTGAATTCTGGACTGGTCACCTAGGGTTTAGATCTTAGATTGTTAATTTGGCACGAGAGTGTGACTTATAATATGAAAGAACTTAGTGTGAGCAATTTGACTAGATACAAAGAGATTTGGTTTAGGAGAATTGTGAACTTAAGAACTTACTGTTAATGCTTGTCTAAAACTCTAAGATTGCAAAGAGATTTGAATCGTTAGGTTGCTAGACATAGATAGTAATTACATCGAGAGTTGAATTATTATACATTCTGATTTTAGTTCTTGAACATGTGCTCAACCTGAATCATGATTTGCTAAGTGTCTACATCGCATGATTTCCTGAGAACACCCTGAGTCTAGCGTTTTTCTCTTATCGGAACACACTTTTACATTTTTGCATTGTTTACTGCTTTCTCATCTGATTGATTTAGCTAAGTTTGAAAACATACGATCGATTGCGTGATCTTGAGCCTCTGTGGATACGATACTTTTTATACTACAATCACATAAATGTGCACTTGCAGTAGAATAGGGATATTTCTTGACCTATCAAGTTTTTGGCGCCGTTGCCGGGGACTCATTTGAGTTCGCCAATAGATTTTGTTCTAGGATTTATACTAAGTCGTTTTTATTTTCTTTTTTACTGACATTTTTCTCTTGTCTTGCTTGTTTTGTTGCTGCAGGAATCGACAGGTAAACTCAGTGTCGACCGACATCCTTCCAGTGTCGATCGACATCGAGCTCGGAGCCACCCTTTGAGTTTAGTGTATGCCTAATCGTCACACCAAAAGAAACCCGAGCGAAGAGCTTTTGAACCTCAGACTTGAGGAGCTTGCTAGACTTGAGAGAACGAAAAGAAAGGCGCAGGGATCTTCGAGGATTATGGATCCAAATACTATTGTGTTGATCCGAGACGCGGAAGGTGTTCTGAGAGATCTTCAGAACAAACCCTATAATGATCAGGGGCGTAGGATTGATGCTGATGGGAATGAGATGCAGGTTGCTAACCCTGGAGCTAATCTGCCACCTAATCTGCCACCTAATCCTCCAGTTGAGAGCACTCTTGCTGACTACAACAGGCCTGATGAGTTCTATGCCAACAGGTCTGTGATTGTGCCTCCTCCTTTTGAAAGGAATGAGTTCAAGCTTAAGACTGCGTATTATGCACTTGTGAGGCAGCACCCTTTCCATGGACTTCCCCATGAGCATCCAATGGACCACATTGAAGATTTTGAAGCCTTCGTAACTGGAATGAAGCACATTGGAGTGGGTTATGACTTCCTGCACCTCAAATTCTTCCCATATTCTCTCGCTGGAGAGGCTGCATCTTGGCTCAAGCAACTTTCATCTGGGAAGCTAACCACTTGGGATGCAGTGAAGAGAGAATTCTTGAGGAATTTCTACGATGATGCTCGCTCCGATCAGCTCAGACTGGATCTTCTAACATTCACTCAGGGACCTACAGAGCCTCTTAAAGCTATATGGGTGAGGTTTAAGATGTACCAACGAGACTGTCCTCATCTAGGATTCTCTGAAGTTCAGCTGCTGGGCATTTTCTTCAGAGGTGTTGATCTTTTGTACCAATCAGCGTTGGATGCTGCTAGCAATGGAAATTTTAACACCAAGACTCCTGAGCAGACCAAGATATTGATTGAGAACTTGGTGAGCAGCAACAGTACTAAGAATGCTGATAGGAAGAGACAAGAGTCTGGTGGAAAAGTTGACAACTTTCAGATTGCTGAGATGAAGAATAAGCTGAATGATATACCATGGATTTTAGGGTTTTTAACCATGGTATATGTGTCATTTATCGAGTCTTTTACTATGTTTTAGAGTCTTTTCAGGTGTTTATTAGGTACAAGCACATTTGGAGCATATTTGGTGATTATGACACTTTCTGGAGCTAATTGGAGTATTTGGCCGAGAGATAAACTTCACTGTCGATATTTCAGAGCTGCATCGATCGACACACTTGTGGCGTCGATCGTTGCATATGCGAGATGGGCCAAACGACGGTTTAATGAAGAATGCTGATTTTGCAGAAAAGCCCAGATATTTACACAGAAGCCCAAAACGTGTTTTAGACTATATATTAGGGTTTTAAGCCATTGTTTAGGCTACGCTTTACTTTAGTTTTATTTTATTTCAGAGAGCCTTAGGGGCTGATCTTGTTCTCGAAAGAGACTTGATTTCGAACCCCAGTTCTTTATTCTATTATATGATATTTGGTTTTCTACTTATGATATTTTCTGTCTCGATGAACATGTCTGAGTAGTTTACCTGTTAGGTTGAAGGATTCTCATTAGGGATTTCATGGAACTATAGTTTAAATCAATCTGTAGGGATTCATATATGCTAGTTCTTTGTTTAGGTTGTTCTTAATGCTTAATCTGAAGTAGCTAATCAGAATTATGATGTTGGGCTGATTAATGCAGCGGAAGTTGGTTAATTTAGCTAGAAAGAACCTAGATGAGCAATTAAACTTCTCGCAAACGAAAGTTTGGTTTAGGTTAATTGTGAACATATCAAACTTGGAATTAATGCTGGCCTAATCTGTTAGTTCTCGCAAACGAAAGTTTGGTTTGCTGCACTTAGACTTAGAGAATTATCGCAAAGAAATTTGGTTAGTTCTATATCCGTGTTTTGAGTTCTAGAATAGTTTCTTATTAGATCCAGATTGATTGATTGCTTGCGTTCCTGATTTCCTGAGAACTCCCTAGACTTAACGCTTCGCTTCCTTGCTTACAACTCGCCTGCTATTTACTTTTCTGCTCTGCTTTTAGTTTAATCACCTCTGCTTTCTCCTAGTTTAATCTTTTCTGTTCTTATCTATCGTTGACCGGAGTCCCTGTGGATTCGATACCCTAAGTACTACAACTACATCACTGTGCACTTGCAGTTAGTATAGGGATAAAACTACACCTATCAAGTTTTTGGCGCCGTTGCCGGGGACTCTTTTGAGTCCTCGATAGATTTGAACTTAGGGTTTAGACTAGGTTTTTCGTTTTTATTTTTTGCTACTAATTTTTTCTTTTCTGTTCTTGCGTTTCAGGTACGCCTGTAATCGCACTGCATCGATCGACACGGTCCTGTGTGTCGATCGTCACATCATCGCGCTTGCATCGATCGACGCTTCCACTGCATCGATCGACACATATCATAGGAAGATGTATGATTTCTTTAGTCCAGGGATTGATAATTCACAGATAGCTGGGTTGAAGAGTAAAGTTGACTATCTGCATAGCCTTCTACTTGGAAAGTATGCGCAAGAAGCTATCAACTGCGTTGGAGGGAATGAATTCTACAGTCAGGAATCAGCTTTTCAGGGACCTTTCCAGCAACAGGGTAATACCTTCTCGAGGAACTATGGTATTTCTTCTTACCAAGTACCGCCTGCACCTACACATAAGAGCAGAGTAGAAGCTATGATGGAACAGTTTCTTGAGAGAGAACAACATATCACTGTGTCCTTCAACTCAAGGATGGATGCATTGCATGAAGATCTGAATGAGAAGTTTGAATACTTGAGCACACATATGAAGAAGCTAGATGTCCGAGTTCAAACAGCTGAAACAATGCAAAGGCATAATGAAGCTAGGAAAGCTGAACAGTACAAATCCATCAAAGCTGTGACCTTAGGGGATGAGATTGAGTTGCTAGGTGAAGAAGAGAGCATAATCTCGGATTTTCTGGATGAATATTGTCTGTCTGATACATGCATCGATCGACACCCCCTTAGTGTCGATCGACACGCCGTTCTGACAGCAATTTCGAGTTCTTTCGAGAAACAGAATCGCCTTGCATCGATCGACACACATCATGCAACGATCGACACAGAACGCAGACATTACCAGAAACCTGCGACTGTGCCAGAACGAGTGTATAAGCCCCCAGTGCCATATCCTAAGTTTCCTAAACCTTCCAAACAAGAGCTAGAAGTGGCTAAATGCGTGAAAGTGATGGATAAGAAGGTGAATAAAACACCACCAGTTGAAACTTCGCAAGTTCATGCAAAGAAGATGATCTCCACTGATGGTAATTTGAAAGAAGAAGTTCAGATTGGTAGAACTACAGTATCTGATAGTGGAAAGAAGAAGATGACAGTTCCTCTTGAACCTGCTCTAACATCTTCAGTACCTGCAACTGCTCATAAGCAGAAAGCCCCAAACATCAGATCTGCATCAAAGGTAAGGTACAAACCACCTAAGCTTAAACCTTCTGATCACATTGTTTTGAATGCAGGAAAACACAGTAGACCGCCCAAGCTTCGCTCCCGCCCTGATTCTAATTACTCTTTCCTTGGGAAGCCTCATGATCATAATGCCTATACACCTCCTTGGATGAAGAGATACTCACAGAGACATTCAAAGTCTCTGTTGAAACCGCCTTGAATCAAATCTCTTACAATAGTCAAGCTAATGACTAAAAACAAGCGCTGAGTGGGAGGCAACCCACTAGTAGGTTCGTTTTTGTTTTTCAATTTTCGTTTTGGTTTTGGTATTTTTAATTTTTCTGTTTAAGTGTGTTCAGAGGCGAGAGAAACATGAATAATCGCATTGCATCGATCGACACACATTGTGCATCGGTCGATGCAGTCGCGATTCACGGTTAGCCAATTTGATTGCGGTTCAGACACCGGTTATCTCAATAACCGCGAGCATATGCGCCTTGCATCGATCGACACCCTTGTGGCATCGATCGACACCCTTGTGGCATCGATCGACACAGGGCGACGACAGGTAAGTGTTCTGCAACTTTTCGGATTGTTTCAAATTTGATTATTATTCTCACCGAGCTCATGCCTTGATTACACTGGGGACAGTGTAGTTTAAGTGTGGGGGAGGAAGCTACTGACGCACGCTTTTGTTTTCTTAGTTTTTCAAAATTTGTTTTATTGAGTCAAAATTTGTATGAAACTTTGATTTTTCGAGGAAGATTTTCGCTTGAACAGGAACTAAGTGACCATTGGACAGACTTGCAGAGCCTCTATGACTATTAGAAAACTCAGACATGGAACAACCTACTGGGAACACCCACATCACTTCAGGTATCAGAGGATCCTTTTACTGACTTCAACTTTAATACTGACTTAGATTTCTCACCTAAGGGCTTGGTATACTTTGTGTCGGATTCCCTTGTTAGTTCTGACACAGCCTGTCAACCTGTCCTATTTAGTTCTCTTCTCCCCTTCCATAAAATAAAAAAAAAGATAATAAACTGAGGATGAGTTAGTAACTCCGAAGTGGTCATGGGAATAGTAGATACCACTATTATCTCTTATGCATCCATGGAATGTGTCCAAAGTACACCCCTTAACGGGAAGAACACTGATAAAAAAAATAAAATGATACCCAATGTGGGAAAAATCAGTTGTTAAGGAAGGGAAAGAGAAGAAAGGGACTAGAGAAAGATAGTATGGTGGTCTAGAGCTGATAAGGTAAGAATCCATGTGCCCTTTGATCGATACTCCTTAGGTGAGACCGCACTTAAATACTTGAGAAAGTCAGTAGGGTGAATTTGAATGCTTGAATGTGATTGTGGAGTTTACTTAGGACAGTTTCTAAGTGTGGGGGAAGTACATTGTGGTCTTGAGTTCTGTAGGAAAGTTTTCAGTGGATTACTAAGTGAATGTGATTGTGAAAGTTCCTAAGACGAAATGAGTTTCTGTGTTTTCAAACTTCTTTTCTTATGCTTTTGTTCTTTACTTGCTTGAGGACAAGCAAGAGCTAAGTGTGGGGGAGTTGATATACCATGGATTTTAGGATTTTTAACCATGGTATATGTGTCATTTTCGAGTCTTTTACTATGTTTTAGAGTCTTTTCAGGTGTTTATTAGGTACAAGCACATTTGGAGCATATTTGGTGATTATGGCACTTTCTGGAGCTAATTGGAGTATTTGGCCGAGAGATAAACTTCACTGTCGATATTTCAGAGCTGCATCGATCGACACACTTGTGGCGTCGATCGTTGCATATGCGAGATGGGCCAAACGACGGTTTAATGAAGAATGCTGATTTTGCAGAAAAGCCCAGATATTTACACAGAAGCCCAAAACGTGTTTTAGACTATATATTAGGGTTTTAAGCCATTGTTTAGGCTACGCTTTACTTTAGTTTTATTTTATTTCAGAGAGCCTTAGGGGCGGATCTTGTTCTCGAAATAGACTTGATTTCGAACCCCAGTTCTTTATTCTATTATATGATATTTGGTTTTCTACTTATGATATTTTCTGTCTCGATGAACATGTCTGAGTAGTTTACCTGTTAGGTTGAAGGATTCTCATTAGGGATTTCATGGAACTATAGTTTAAATCAATCTGTAGGGATTCATATCTGCTAGTTCTTTGTTTAGATTGTTCTTAATGCTTAATCTGAAGTAGCTAATCAGAATTATGATGTTGGGCTGATTAATGCAGCGGAAGTTGGTTAATTTAGCTAGAAAGAACCTAGATGAGCAATTAAACTTCTCGCAAACGAAAGTTTGGTTTAGGTTAATTGTGAACATATCAAACTTGGAATTAATGCTGGCCTAATCTGTTAGTTCTCGCAAACGAAAGTTTGGTTTGCTGCACTTAGACTTAGAGAATTATCGCAAAGAAATTTGGTTAGTTCTATATCCGTGTTTTGAGTTCTAGAATAGTTTCTGATTAGATCCAGATTGATTGATTGCTTGCGTTCCTGATTTCCTGAGAACTCCCTAGACTTAACGCTTCGCTTCCTTGCTTACAACTCGCCTACTATTTACTTTTCTGCTCTGCTTTTAGTTTAATCAACTCTGCTTTCTCCTAGTTTAATCTTTTCTGTTCTTATCTATCGTTGACCGGAGTCCCTGTGGATTCGATACCCTAAGTACTACAACTACATCACTGTGCACTTGCAGTTAGTATAGGGGTAAAACTACACCTATCACTGAACACTGTTCATAGCTTGCTGGCTGGGAAGAAGGCTGTTCACTTTGCTCAAGAGGTTGAGGAGTTCGAACCTGAAGATGGCTGCAAAGAAGATGATGTGAACTACATCGGTGGATCTGGATTTCATGGAAATAGGTTTGGAAATCAGCAAGGTAACAAGTTCTACACTGGTGGTCAGAAGAGTGCTTTCACAAGTAATCAAAACTCTTCTGGATATGGTAAGAATGCTGGTTTCCAGAAACCTTTTCAGCAGAACATCTCCAATCAGAGGACCTATGGATCATCTTCTTACCAGACTCCTCCTGCTACTAATGCTCATGAGAGCAAGTTGAAAGCTATGATGGATCAGATACTTGAGGGGCAGACAAAGACTACTATGGACTTCAACAAGAAGATGGATGCCATCTACACTGATCTGCATGGGAAGTTTGAGTCTTTGAGCACACATATGACGCAGTTGGATACTCAAGTTGCTCAAACTGCTGGAGATATTAAGAGGAAAGCCGGATTCCTTCCTGGAAGTACAGATACCAATCCTAAGCATCATTGTAATGCAATATCACTAAGGAGTGGGAAAGAGCTGCAAACTATCCCCAACAGGCAGGTGAGTGCTGAGGAACTCGAGGAGTTAGAAGAATTGGATGAAGAAATTGAAGCCGAAAGACGAGTGTCAACCGACGCTGATACCCAATGTCGACCGACACCCAATTCTTCAAGTGCTCGTGACGAACGGAAATCGACCGAGGTCGACTATGGAGTCAACAGCAATGGAAAATCAATCTGATACCGTGAAAAAGGCTCCTGTTGCTGCTGGGAAAGTGTATAAACCCAAGGTACCTTTCCCCAGAAACCCGAAACAGTCCAAATTTGAACGGTTCAAGGCTAATATATGGCTATGCTGAGCAAGCTCACTCTTCTAATGCCATTGATGGATGTTATCAACAACAACCCAGTGATGAAGAGGTGTTTGAAGCAGATGTTGACTTCTGACATGGCATATGAAGAGTGTGTGATGATGATCAATGAAGTATGTAGCGCTGTCATCCTGAACAGGATTCCGGAGAAGCAGAAGGATCCATGAAGCTTTGTCTTGGACTGTACTATCTTCAGAGACAAATTTGAGAGATCATTGTGTGATTTAGGCTCAAGTGTTAATCTGATGACGTATTCAGTTGCTAAGAGGATGGGGATGACATATTTCACACCTACTAGGATCTCTTTGATTCTAGCTGATCGCTCCATAAGTATTCTTGAAGGTCTCTTGGAGGATGTACCGGTAAAGATTGGTGAATGTGTTATCCCAACAGACTTTGGAGTCTTATCTTGGGCGGGCCATTCTTGGTTACAGCTGGTGCTATCATTGCCGTGAAGAGAGGGAAAATTGGACTCAATGTGGGTGATTTGGTGATGAAATTCGACATGGAAAAGCTGATGAGACACCCCACCATTGATGGACAGACCTTCTATGTGGACACATTGGAGAATCTAGTTGCTGAGTTCTTCAATCAGATGCATCCAGCTGACCCTTTGGAGAGAGCTTTGATGAGCTCTGAGCAAGATTTGGAGCTAGAGGATGCTGCTGCTGGGTATTCGAGACTGATGGATGCTATTGAGCATGTGATGCAAGTGGTAGCTCAAGAGGAGCTGGTTGGCGCTACGCAGAAAGCTGCCACACTTGGAGACTGGAGCGAGGAAAAAGCTCCAAAGATTGAGCTGAAGCAGCTCCCTGCAGGCCTCAAATATGCATTTCTAGGTCATAATTCTACCTATCCTATTATTGTCAATGCTCATTTAAATAACGCAGAACTCACTTTACTGCTAAGCATGTTGTGCAAGCATCGCAAAGCTCTTGGCTATTCTCTTGATGATATTTCAGTTATCTCTTCAGACTTTTGCATGCATAGGATACACCTTGAGGATGAGAGCATGTCGTCAATTGAGAATCAGAGGCGTTTGAATCCTAACCTGAAAGAGGTTGTGAAGAAGAAGATAATGAAGCTGCTAAATGCTTGGATTATTTATCCTATCTCGGAGAGTGATTGTGTCAGTCCGGTTCATGTGGTTCCTAAGAAAGTAGGAGTCACAGTGGTGAAGAATGACAAGACTGAGTTGATTCCTACAAGGACAATCACTGGTCACAGGATGTGCATAGACTATAGGAAGTTGAATTCAGCCACCAGAAAAGACCACTTTCCACTCCCTTTCATTGATCAGATGCTGGAAATGTTGGCAAATCATCCATACTACTGCTTTTTGGATGGTTATTCTGGTTTCTTTCAGATCCCTATCCACCCAGAGGACCAGGAGAAGACCACATTTACCTGTCCTTATGGCACCTTTGCATTCCGCAGAATTCCATTTGGACTTTGTAATGCTCCTGCGACGTTTCAAAGGTGCATGATGTCTATCTTTACAGACATGATAGAGGATTTTATGGAGGTCTTCATGGATGATTTTTCTGTCTACGGACCATCTTACCATGCTTGTCTGGATAATCTGTGCAAGGTGCAAGCTAGATGTGAGGAAAAGCATCTGGTTTTGAATTGGGAGAAATGTCATTTTATGGTCAAGGATGTCATTGTACTTGGACACAGAGTATCTGAGGCAGGAATTGAAGTGGACAAAGCTAAGATTGAGGTAATGACATGGCTACAGGCGCCAGACTAAGTCAAAGGAATGAGGAGTTTCCTTGGGCATGCTGGATTTTACAGGAGGTTTATTAAAGACTTCAGCAAGATAGCTAGACTACTCACTGCACTTCTCTGCAAAGATGTGAAGTTTAAGTTCACAGATGAGTGTCATGCTGCATTCCAGGAGCTGAAACAAGCTTTGATTTCTGCTCCAATTGTACAACCTCCGGACTGGAATCTACCTTTTGAGGTAATGTGTGATGCTAGTGACTATGCAGTAGGAGCTGTACTTTGTCAAGAGAAGGACAAGAAGCTCCATGCCATCTATTATGCTAGTAGAACTCTTGATGATGCGCAAAGAAATTATGCAACAACTGAGAAAGAGTTGCTAGCAGTTGTGTTTGCATTTGAGAAGTTCCGCCCATATCTGATCGGGTCTAAAGTAGTTGTGCACACTGGCCATTCTGCGCTTAAGTATCTGATGCAGAAGAAAGATGCTAAACCGAGGCTATTACGATGGATTATGTTGCTCCAAGAGTTTGACATCGAGGTAAGAGATAAGAAAGGAGTGGAAAACGGTGTTGCTGATCATCTTTCTCGGATTAAGATCGATGAGGACGTTCCTATAGATGATTTCCTACCAGAAGAGAACATCTATAAGGTGGAGACAGGATTTCAGGCAGCTTGTGCAAGTTCACTGCGTTCTGCACGAGTCACAGAGCAGGTGTCGGTCGACATTCACTTCATGTCGGTCGACACTCTATTCGAAAAAGTGGACGATAATCGATCAAACCCGACATCGATTGGCCGATTGGGATCAATGTCGATCGACACCAATATTATTCTTGGTCGACACCAGCCGCGGATGCAGGAAGCTATTTCGGATGATCAAGCTGACATGTTCATAGCTGCAATTACCCAAGGGTCTCTCTACTCGACCGTGGCACGCCGATATAGCTAACTACCTTGCTGCAGAGGATGAGCCTGAAGTGTTTAAAGGGAATGCTAAGAAGAAATTCCTTAGGGAAATCAGGCGTTACTATTGGGATGAGCCTTACTTGTACAAGCACTATCTGATGGTATCTACAGACGTTGCATCGCAGAGTCTAAAGTTGATAATGTGTTGTACCACTGCCATGGTTCTGAGTATGCAGGGCACTTTGCTACTTTCAAGACAGTGTCCAAGATTCTTCAAGTAGGCTTCTGGTGGCCCACGATGTTCAAGTATGCTCAGTTGTTTGTCTCGCAGTGTGATGTGTGTCAGATGAGGGGGAAGATAAGCAAGAGACATGAGATGCCACAAAACTCCATCCTTGAGGTTGAAGTATTTGACTGCTGGGGCATCGACTTCATGGGACCGTTTCCATCTTCTTATGGGAACAAGTATATCTTGGTTGTTGTGGACTATGTATCTAAGTTGGTTGAAGCACTTGCTAGTCCAACCAATGACTCTTCGATGGTTCTTAAGCTGTTTAAGACTATCATCTTCCCCAGATTTGGAGTCCCTAGGATTGTGATAAGTGATGGCGGTTCTCACTTCATCAACAAGGTCTTCGAGAAGTTGCTCAAGAAGCATGGTGTTAACCATCGTGTGGCTACTCCATATCACCCTCAGACTAGTGGGTAATTTGAGGTTTCAAACCGATAGATCAAGGAGATTCTGGAGAAATCAGTGGGGAAGACTAGGAAGGACTGGTCTGCTAAGCTAGATGGTGCGTTGTGGGCCTACAGGACTGCATTCAAGACGCCACTTGGGATTACACCGTTTCACCTGCTCTATGGAAAAGCTTGCCACCTTCCAGTTGAGCTCGAGCACAAGGCTAGATGGGCTGTCAAACAGATGAACTTCGATCTCAAGCCTGCAGCTGAGAGGCGTTTGATACAGCTTAATGAGTTAGATGAAATTCGCCACCATGCCTATGGGAACTCAAAGTTGTACAAGGAGTGTACAAAGGTGTATCATGATAAGAAGATCATCTCACGCAACTTCGAACCCAACGACCAGGTACTCCTCTATAACTCTCGCTTACAACTGTTTCCTGGCAAGTTGCGTTCTCGTTGGTCAGGTCCATTCACCGTCAAGGAAGCTAGACCACACGGAGCTGTTATCTTGGTGAATTCCAAAGGAGAAGAGTTCACAGTCAATGGGCAAAGGGTGAAACACTATTGGGCGAAAGCCAAAATCCCAAAAGGCGACATTGTCCATCTGGAAGATCCACCAACTACCTAGTCGCAGTACAGTCAAGCTATTGACATTAAACGAGCGCTGAGTGGGAGGAAACCCACTGTAGGGTCAGTTTTCTTTTCTTTTTGGTCTTTAGTCTTGAGTCTTTTGACCTTCCAAATTTTCGGTTGACTTATATCTTGTTCTCCCGAACCCAAGGTGCGATTGCACTGGGGACAGTGGATTTTAAGTGTGGGGGAGATGGTTACTGACAATGTGTTTTGTTTTCTTAGTGTCAGTCCTTCTGTTTTCTTTAGTTTTCAAATTGTTTTATTGAGTCTAAATTGGTATGAATCTATGATTTTCGAGGAATTCTTTTGCTGGAACATGAACTAAGTAACCATTGGACAGACCTGCAGTAGCTCCATGACTGTTAGAAAACCCCACACGGATCAACCTACCAAGGACACCCATATCTTCTCAGGTATTCAGAGGATCCATCACTAACTTCACCGCTAATCCTGACTAAATTTTCTCACTTAGGGGTTTGGTATCTCTGGATCGGATTCCTCTGATGTGCTTGACACAACCTATAATCATGTCTGAGTATGGTTCCATTTTCCCCTCCCTTGAAAGTAAAAAAAAAAGAGATAAATTGCGGATAAGCTAGTAGCTTCGAAGTGGTCACGGGAGTGGTAGAGACCCCAATTACCTCCTATGCATCCATGGAAACATGTCCAAAGTTGCACCCCAAATAAAAAGGGTAGAGCACTGATTAAAAAAAAAAAAAGATACCCAGTGGGGATAAATCAGTGCTAAGGGAGAAAGGGAAAAGAAAGGAACCACAAACCGACATTTTGGTGGTCAGATACTGACTGAGTTGAGTTCATGTGTCCTCTGATCGATACTCCCTTTGTGGGACCGCACTTAATTGTATACAGAGGTTAGTGTGGTGAATTTGGATGCTCTGTCTAGATTGTGGATTTTACTTGGAACAATTGCTATGTGTGGGGGAAGTACATTGTGGTCTTGATCTCTGCAAGGATGTTTTCAGTGGTTTACTAAGTGAATGTGAATGCGAATGTTCCTAAGACGAAATGAGTTTCTGAGTTTTCAAACCTATTTCTTATACTTTGGTTCTTTATTTGCTTGAGGGCAAGCAAGAGCTAAGTGTGGGGAGTTGATATATCATGGTTTTTCCAGGTTTTCAACCATGATATAATTGTGTATATTGAGTCTTTAACCTGGTTTTTCGAGTCTATCGAGTCTTTTACAGGTAAGCTTGCGTTTCGAGGAAATAGCGGAGTTTTGGGACGTTTCTGGCGATTTGTGCAAGGAGCTGAAGTTGGTGTCTCGACCACGAGTGGATGTCGACTGACATCCATCTTGGTATCGGTCGACACTGATGGCGATAGAGACTTATGCGCTAGTTGAAGACATCTTTTGAAGATGCAAAGTTGCCCCAGAAGTTTCCCTAATTCTAATTCAGCCCCAGAACGTGTTTAGTGGCTTTTAATTAGGTTTTTGAGAGAAATAACTCTTGTCTTGTTCTTTGTTCTTTCTTTGTTCTGGAGATTGAGAGATTTTGGCTGGGGGGCTGTTCTTGCTACTTGTAACCTTTGAGAGAAGGATTTCGAATCCCTGTTATTTATCTATTCAGTCTTGTTTTCTATTCAAACATGTGTTATTCATTTGATTCCATGTCTGAGTAGTAACCTTAGTTAGATTTAGGGATTTCATGCCTTGTTAGATCATTGAATGATTAGGATTCTAAATCTATCTGTTCATCACCTAAGTTGAGATTAAAACTGAATTCTGGACTGATCACCTAGGGTTTAGATCTTAGAATGTTAATTTGGCACGAGGGTGTGAGTTATAATCTGAAAGAACTTAGTGTGAACAATTTGACTAGATACAAAGAGATTTGGTTTAGGAGAATTGTGAACTTAAGAACTTACTATTAATGCTTGTCTAGAACTCTAAGATTGCAAAGAGATTTGAATCGTTAGGTTGCTAGACATATATAGTAATTACAGCGAGAGTTGAATTATTATACATTCTGATTCTAGTTCTTGAACATGTGCTCAACCTGAATCATGATTTGCTAAGTGTCTACATCGCATGATTTCCTGAGAACACCCTGAGTCTAGCGTTTTTCTCTTATCGAAACACACTTTTACATTTCTGCATTGTTTACTGCTTTCTCATCTGGTTGATTTAGCTAAGTTTGAAAACATATGATCTATTGCGTGATCTTGAGTCTCTGTGGATACAATATTTTTTATAATACAATCACATAAATGTGCACTTGCAGTAGAATAGGGATATTTCTTGACCTATCACCTTACCTTCACCGAAGGACCTATTCGGATCCGAGAGAGGCGTATCCGGAAACTCAAGAATCGAGAGATTCCACAAATCAAAGTCTTCTGGGGAAAGAAAAATTGTGTGACCGTCACATGGGAGGATGAATCAAGGTTTAGAGAATCGTATCCGGAGTTTTTCATTAGTGATCAGTAGAAAGGAGTTTTCCAGAACCTTAAAGAATTCGAGGACGAATTCTAATAAGGGGGGGAGGGGGGAGAATGTGATACCCCGATCTTGGAACTTGATAAAAATATTATTATTAAATATAATTGTATTTTTATTACTAATAATTAATTATCTTTATAATAAAATTCATTAGAAATATTTTTGGAAATTCTTGTCAATTTTCATTAATAACCGGTTTTCTGAGAAACCGATAAAATGATCGGGTGAGTAGGAAAACCCTGTAAAGTCCTCCTAAAATTATAAATGTTTGACCAAAGATCTATTAAATTATGTAGAAGCCATGGTTAAAAGTATTTAGCAAGGATTGGTCCCTAGATTAAGTTAAAAAATTTACACCATTAAGGGGTAATTAATGGCTAAAAATTCAAAATAAAATCATAGGGGCTTGGGCTTGGATCAGGGTGATTAGGGCTGAGAAATGAAATTATTTTGGACCTAATTCAAGCCCAGTATTGAACTTGGGCCACGAAATTTTCCAAGGAAGAAGAAGGTACATTGTTTGTGCTTTTGGTACATTGAATCAAGAAATGTGTTGACACCAATCTAAGAGTCTTCTAGAATAGGGCTACAGGTGTAAGATGGGGGATGAAATGCAGTTTTTTTGGCCTGCTTTTGGTGGCATGTCGTGGAGGAAGATGGGGAGAGGAGGGGAAACAAATGGAGGGTGGAGATCATCTCACTTTTGCTATATAAGGAGGCCTTCCCCTCCCTCATTCTTCACACCAAAACTCACAAGAGTAAAGAAGAGAGAAAAAAAGAGTGGGAGAAGGGAGGAAGAAGAAGGAGAAGGAGGCAGGAAGAAGAAGAAGAAAGGAGGCAGGAAGAAGAAGAAGAAGGAGGAGGAGCCGGGAGAAGAAGAAGAAGCCGGAGGGGAGAGAGAGAGAGAGAGAGAGAGAGAGAGAGAGAGAGATAGAGAGAGTTGGGATGGTGACAGAGGAGCGGGGAAACATTTCCTAAGTGGAAATTTTCAACTTTCATCTCATGAACCGACCTTCTCTTCCGTTATAGGCGGCTTATAGTAAGATCCGTTCCAGAGGTTCGTGTAGTGAGGCTATCTAATACCGGGGTCAACCGCGATAAATTATTGGTGAGTTATGGTTAATTGTTTGACTAATGTGTTACTCCGGAGGTTCCCGACACTAGGTTATGATATGTTGGTATAACTATGAATAGTGTCGGTTTGATTATAAACTAGTTATATTATATGATTATATATGGTTGATTGGTTGGTTGATATTGAGGTTATGGATTTTGTTGTTATGATATAACATGATTTTGATTAATAAGCGAGTAATGAACGAATGATTAAAACATGGAAAAACTATTAAGTAATGCGATAATAATATGACGACTGGTTCATGAATAATTGATTGATGAGATTTTGTGTGAATAATTGTTGTGATGTGGTATGTTTAATGGTTTGCTTGATGTGTTAGTAACATGGTGTTATAGTGGGCATATCGACTTCCCTACCCGATGGATCCTCGGGAGCTTACCGGTCGGTTCACGTACTCTGGTGTCGTGTTTCTGATTGGTGTTAACCTATTGAGTGACGCCGGTAGGTGTGTGGTCCGGAGAATACGGGGTCGCGTCCTAGGGCCGGACTGCATGGAAGCTTTGGTTATCTAGGGGTAGCCCGAGTCACCGCGTATCGATGGACGGAGAACGGTGTCTTACTTGTAGTACTCTGTGTCTATGAGTAAGAGTCGAGGGATTACTACCGTGGGCCTATATGGTGACGGGATAAGTATTCCGAGGGAATGACGATATTTCCGGGGCCCGTAGCGTGCATATAGTTTATTTGTTATAGTGCTTCAGCTATTTATTGCTTGTGTAACTTTCCGTCATTGTTTGTGTTTGGGGTTGGGTTGGGTGGACGGGAAGTTACTTGTTAGTTGGGGAATCTCAACTCACGGGTCGATAATAGATCTCTCACCCCTTTCCTTTCATTTTTCAGGTAACCGTAGGAGTAGCGGATCGCAAGACGTTAGGCCAGCCGGTATAGAGTCGATGTCTCTTTCGCAACAAAAATCTCGAAGTAATGTTTGTATTAATTTTTAAATAAATAATGTCCATGGACCTATTTGTATTTCCGCACTTTTTATTAAATAAATGATGTTTTATATTCGTAAAGCATGTTGTTTATATTAGATTAGTCCGGTCTAATATAACTACCAAATTTTATTACGGTTGCAAAGCCATAATCAAAATTTGGGAAACGTGTAATTGAGTAATTCAGATCAGTTTAATGACGAAAGTTGTTAAGCCGAGCCGAATTAATCAAACATGGTAAAAATGTGATGGCTCTGGTCCCAACTAAGGAAAACCGGTGATCATGTTCTTGTTTGATTGTTGGTCATCAGTTGACTAAGGTCAAAGCAGAACATGGGCGTTACAATCCACTTGCCATTTTCCTTTTTGAAGACAACATGATTGGCCAACCAATCAGGGTATTTAACCTCATGAATTGATGATGCGTCTAGAAGTTTGTCGAGTTCTTCGTTGACGGCTTTAGCTCTTTCGGGACGAGTTTGCACCTTTTCTGTTTGATCGGTTTATAAGTTGGATCGACATTGATCCGTGTGTAGTGATAGAAGGATTGATACCTTTCATATCTTTGACGACCATGCAAAGGTTGAGACATTTTTTCGAAGGAATTCGACCAGCTCTTTCCTAATGACGTCTGGGAGTTCTGACCCGATCCCCACACACTTAATTGCATCGGATTCATCGATGACGACCTGTTGAATGAGCTCCTTCTTCGGGAACTTTCCGCCTTGCTCGGCGTTGATCATGAATGACAGTGCTCTCATCTTTTGTTTTGTGATGAAGCATGATCGGCTCATCCTTTGTCATCTTGAGCGTTTGAATTCCGTTTTGTGACGGGAATTTCAGCCACTGATGATAGATTGATGACACCGCATTCATGGAGTTTAACCATGGAGTGCCGAGGATAGCATTGTAAATTCCAGCTTATCGATTACGTGGAAATTCACAAGTTTTTTTACTCCACCGATGTAAACGAGTAATTTGATGGTTCCGATGGTGTAAGCCGTCTCGCTCGTAAAGCATGTGAGCGGTCTGGAATTTTGTTTGATGTCATCATCTTTTATCTCCATCTTCCTTAGCGTATCTTTGAATATTAAGTCAGTAGAACTACTTGTATCGACCAGGATTCGTGATACTTCGCATTGCTGAGCAGAAGTTCAATCACCAAGGTATCGTTGTGAGGGTAATGGGTTCCTGCTAAGTCATCGTTGCTGAAGATGACGGGTGGTTCATCGGTTACCGGCCGTGGAGAATTTTGCGCATAATTCGCCTTGCGTTCATACTCCTTGATTGACCTAACAGAATCGTTAACAGTGATCAAACCGCCCATGATCATGTTGATCATGCGTACAACCCTTGGGGCTTCATCCTCGCCATCGTGATTATCATGGTTACATTTTGAGGCATTGGTGTTCGAAGAGTGACGCTGCTTCTTGCTTTGTTTGGGCGATCGGTCTTCAGACTGCTCATCTTGCTGCTCATTATCGTCGCGTTGCGCGATACTTACATGTTCATCCATGGGGATTTTTAGTTTGCCGCTCTAGAGTTGTGAATACAATGCTTCCTTGAGATGTCGGCATGATGAGGTGTTGTGCTGCGTTGTTTTGTGATAGTCGCAGTGTCGCTGGGAACCCTTTCTCGGAAGATGGCGTGTTTCTTCTTTCACTTCTCCAATGTACTTGTTCCAAGGTTTAGACGGCGGCCGCCGAGTTTCGGTGTTGCCGACTACCATGTCGTTTTGGAACTTTTATCCTTTTGTAATGCTACATCGGCTCACGATCTTTGTTTTAGCTTGTTTGCTTAACGGTTCCGAATTTCTTGGCCAGGGCTATCTTCTGTTGTTCTAGCTCTATGAACTTGTTTGCTCAGTGAAGGGCGTCTTTTATTGTCATCGGATTATTGAGAAACAAATCCTGGTGAAAGGGAGCTTCATACCATACGACGTTCGTCAAGTCCGTGATGGCGAGGGTATCTGAAACCTCTACCCGCGTGACGATTCCTTTGAATCGTTCTATATAGGCTCGCAAGGTTTCCTTAGGCCCTTGCAACATGGAAAACAGAGTAGCTAGGGACGTATCCTTGTCCATAACACGAAGTAATGTTTGTTCCGGGCGATATCCGAAGTATGGTTCGCTCGGGTGGAAAGATTCGTATAAGCAAAAATGATTCTTCACGTCCCGGATTACGTCTTAACGAATGCCCATGATAATTCCTGGAATTTATCGATGGAATCCGGAGGAAGTATTGAAAACTAGGTTAGGGCGACCACCCATTCCAAGCTTTCTACAAAAGCCTGGCAGTATCCTATATCTCGTTCATTGGCCGAGAATCGCGCTTTGGCTGCCGCGATTTTGAACGAGGTCCGGTGAGTTGTGGGATCTTTGATGTCGTTGTAAGGTGGCAGCTTGAGTTTTCAGGAAGATGAATGTTTGCATCAGTGATGCGCAAAGTGAACGGTGTCCTTTGAGTTTCCTCAATTATCCGATCGATTTGAGGTGCGGACCCCGAGACGTTATGAATCTCGACTTTTAACTCTTTAAGGCTGTCTCTCAATTCCATCAGTGCTCGACAGTAATAATCGTCCAGATCTGATCTCCGGGTCGTCTGGTGACGACTTCCTTCAATTTTTGAGGGATAACGCGTTGAGATCTGGACGTTCCTCTGGATTGCTGCTCTGAGCGAAACTTATCTTGCTCGGCGCGCAATTCATTGATTTGTCCTGAGAATTCTCCTAGCAAATCGCTCTGGGAGTCTATTTTGGCTAAGAGCATAGCTAAGACAGAATCTTGATCGACCTGATTTGATGTGTTGTCGGCTGGCGGAGTATCCTCGCTATCCTTATGAGTTAGGTTGGATTTGGGATCCTGATACGGATCATCTTCGAGATCTCCGCCTTCCTCATCCCCGTGATCACTGAGATCATAATCACTTCCTTCACAATCAACTGTAGGGTTGGTTTTTGGTCCAACTCGTCAGTGTTTCCGGTCATGCTTGAGTGTTGTTTTACGAAAGACTTTTGAGAAATCCCCACAAGTTGGCGCCAATTGTAAGATCTTAACTCGGCCTATCCAAAGATAGAAAAAGTTTTAAGGTTTTTTTTAAGAGATTCTAAAAGTGTTTGTAATGAACTCGGATGATGACGGTGAAATTAGGGTTTCGCTAGGTTTCAGGGAAGAAACAAAGCGGCTGAGGAAGAGTGTTTAAATCGGCAGAGAACAGTTTACAATTAGGGTTTGTAAAAGCTCTCTAAAGACGGTTTTGCTGCTAGATTGTATATTGAATAAAGCGTATCTACATTGGTGGGCTTTGACGCCTTTTTACAGGAAGCCAAGTTGGATTATAACAAAAAACTAAAAAGATAGATTAGAATCTTTCTATTAAATCGGCATGATCATCTCGAACAATTCTTCTTGCTTGGAGTGAAGTCCACTCGTGCCACTTTACTCTTGCCTCCTTGGTTACCTATTATTGTCGCGATGACCTAATTGAATCTCTCTTTGCGCCGCGACAATATGATCCTTTCCTTTTTGGACCGACCTAATCTTTTGAATGGGTCTTTATGGAAAGGTGCTAAACCTATCTCCAACACCAATTTTAAACTTTGCTTTCTATAAGGACAACATCTTTTGATACTACAATCTCCTTGTGTTCAGAACAAATACTTTGTTTCTCTTACTATACTGTTGTGACTCATACATATAGCATTTTGGATTAATCATCAAGTTTCTTCAAATACTCGAACATAACCAATTGAAGGCTTATTACCACTCCAAGCTTTAAGAGAGGTCTTTTGGTTTAGTGCTTTGATGGGAAGCCTATCTAGAAGATAAGCTGCAGTAAATTTTGCTTCGGCCCAAAATTTATATGGCATCCCTTGGTATTTTAACATACTTCTTGCCATTTCCATCAAGGTCCAATTCCTGCCGTCAACCACTCTGTTTTGTTGCGGTGAATATGCCATAGAAAACTGTCTTTAGGTTCCATTCTCTTCGGGGAATTTTGTTAATTGTTCTGATTTGAACTCACCTCCACTATTTTATCTGATTTTATTTATCTTCTTGCATGTTTTTGCCTCAAGTAAGGTGTTGAAATTCTTACTCAATTCTTAATGTATCTGATTTCAGTCTTAAGAAGTATACCAACACCATTTTTTACTAATAATCAATAAAAATAAGTATTTATAAACTAACACTACAAGTTGGAGTCTGCGTTGGTCCACACAGTTTTGTGTTAATCAGATCCTATATCCTTGAGCTATTGGTTTCTGATAATGTGGAAAACTGTTCTCTGCACTGTTTACCTTTGACATATGCCCCACATATCATCTTGTATGACCTGGAATCTAGGATTTCCTTTACAATCTAGAGTGTCCAAGTCTTTTGTAACATACCTCAGATAAGTTTCTTTCATTTGTTGACTTCACAGTCTCTATTAATTTTGCCATCAATTTGTTTACAATGATTGATAATATAGGTTTAACTTGTATAAGCATAACCAC
The DNA here is from genome assembly GCA_030180135.1 of Orychophragmus violaceus. Taxonomy (NCBI): domain Eukaryota; kingdom Viridiplantae; phylum Streptophyta; class Magnoliopsida; order Brassicales; family Brassicaceae; genus Orychophragmus; species Orychophragmus violaceus. The sequence goes on from CM058233.1 coordinate 62,486,840, forward strand.
CACCAATACTTTAATATCATACTATATGATTGATATCATTTTGTATGACATTGTCTAATTTATATGTTAAACACACGATCTTTTTTTCATTTACAAGTATTATTCAATAGATTAATACACAGAAAATATGCAAGAAAAGCTACAACCTCATGAAGAAATACAAACATGCAATTTAGTTAACAAACTTCTTATGGAATGGCAATAGGTTAAAAACGTAAAAATTGTGTGCTTCGTCACCGATATGTTGCCTGTAGCGAATCATATACACTGGCGGAATTAGTATACATTTGCTTATATACTTATATATAGTTGGTATTCAATACATATTTGGTTGAAACGTTTATTAGTATTGACACGTACAGAAAGAAGATCTGCCTCGTAACATAATAGTGATTAGTGAGAACATGGAGATAGAAAACAACTCATACGAATAAAATTGGGGAAAATGCCAAACAATACCCGAACTATTTTATTTTGGCCACAAAATACCTGAACTACAGATCTAGCAAAAAATACCTCAACTTTGATTGATTTTTTCGAAAATACCCCAAACTCGTGATTGACTTGGCCAAAACAGCACACCGTTATCTCATCTGTTAAGATGAAACGACGAACCGTTAACGGTTTCGTTAAGACAAAACGATGTCGTTTTATCAAACGTTTTTGTTTGGGAAAATTATCAAAAAATACCTGAACTTTTTAATTTTGGCCAAACAATACCTGAACTTTTTTAGTTTGGCAAAAAAATATCTAAACTATAGAGCTAGCCAAAAAATACAAACCAAAAAAATTAGATTTTAAAATAATTTCACACCACAAACTTCGAACTTATGTTGCATTGAAAATGACTCTTTTTATTTGAAGAAATTACTTAGAAGATGGAGAATGAAGAAAACGGAAAATCTCATTAATCTCAGGTTTAGTTAATTGGATTCTTATTTATATATGAACTATTAAGTTTATATTAATTGTTTTAAATAATATTTGAATTATCGAGATAGCCTAGTGGTTACTACAGGAAAATCAGGTATTCATAGCGTCCGAAAAACGCTATCTAATCCTATTGCAGCGTATTTAGAAACGTTGTGTCTGCCCCCGCGACAATAGGTCCAAGACCTATTGTAGGGCTTTCTCATTATGCTACGATAGTTACGTATACGATAGTGTTTCCTTAAATGCAATTGTATATTATACAATAGCGCTTTCTTTATGTTATTATTTTGTTATTTAACGCTATAGTTGCTACGTATATCAGATTACATAATTTTTAGATAGTGTTTTTAAAAACGTAATTGGTTTGTTTTTTAAATACAGCGTTTATTTATCTGTTATAGTTTATACTTTACCCAAAAAATTTTATGGCGTTTTTAAAAATGCTATATGCTTTTTTTTAATACAACATTTATTTATTCGCTATAGTCTACTCTAGAATAGCGATTTATATCTGCAATAATAATTTACAAGATAAAAAATAGCGTTTTATTTCTGCAATAGTATTTTTTGTATTTGTTGATTTTGTCGAGAAAATTGAATTTAATTTGATTATTTATTGATTTGAATGTAAATTGTAAATTAATAATATGAAAAATCGAAATGGGAATAAAAACCCTCAGCAAAAGATTGTTCTTTACTTGTTCCAATCATACAAAAGTTAGAGAAGATTAACAAAGAGAATACATAAACATATAACAAAATTAAACAAGCAACTGAGATTTACAACCATTCCTTTAGTCTAGGAGCCTTTCCTTTGGAGCATTGTCCTTGTTCTTGTTTAGGACGTTTCATTGTAATAAGCAGATCCTACAATATAAAAGAGAAGGACGATTTAAAAGTTAGAAACCATCGAATAATCGGAAAAAACAAACAAAAAGAAACCAGATAGAAATGGAAAGGAATTGTACCAAAGAAGATTAGAGAAGGTTTAGGGTTTAGGGTTTAGAATGTATTCAAAACTCTATAGAATGTATTGTCTTAACAATTGGGTTGTAATTTAGGGTTTAGAATGTATTCATGAAAACTCTATAGGATGTTTTATAGTTACAGAAATCAGTTTGTTATCGAGTAAAATGGAAACAACATACTAATCTTCATACCTTAAACAACAAAGACAGATATAGTAAAAGAGATTAACTAATTATAATCCATCACAGGCAATTCAAGAACTCTTTCCGGGAAAAATCTAGCAAAACCAAATGCATGGATTGTGTAGAAACACAAATCACACATAGAAGAATCTTTAACATCCTCCTCCCAGTAATGATACCACCCATTCACGCTTGTGCATCTACACCTGCTAATAGATCCATAATCAAAAGCACCTACTCGTTGCACGAACAAATCTGGTAAAGCTTCATTAGATCCCCAATAACGAACGTTTGAGGCATCAACTCGAGACCTCATCCGTCGATTTTGGAGAGGAGGCTGCTGCGAATCCAAACTTCAGCTACACGTCGGTTGTTACGTCCTGATCTACCATTGATGGCTGTTCACCGCCGATTATAGTGACCACATATTTCGGACTAGCTTGTTTCTTAGAATTGTTCTATGTGAACCGCTCAATGACACTCTTTTTGACATTCAGGAAGATATTTAGGAGAGAAGGAGATAACGGCAAGAAACAATCTGGTAAGATAGCTCACTGGGGAAGGTTCATGATGCCGGTTAGACTTTTTTGTAATACGTCTTCTTCTGGGAGTAGAGAATCTCCAGTAATGCTTGACAATGAGAATATGGAGACGCTAGAGTCGATGTCTTACAGGTGTCATGAACCTCAGGCCAATTCAGGTGATTCAGGGTTGATTTATCCGTTCAGCAAGTCATTCGTCAAGCAAGAACTGGTGGATAGTATTACCGAGCAGAGCTCACCACCTTCCTCGTATACAAAATGTCATGATGAACAATATCAGATTGAACACGGTGGAAAGCAACCTACGATGTAAGTTACGCGAGTTTATGCGATTCACATTACAAACATCAACGTGGAAAGAAACCTATAATGGATAGCCCGGGAGGGAACACCGAATACTTTCCATTATTACTAGACATTATGGATACAAGACACAGTCCAAGTTTTTTGTACAACGCGTCCTAGGTCATGTTATATAAGCCATTCGTATTTTATATTTTGATGTATCCACTCGTTTTAACAGTCCTTCGTATGGATGTGTCGTTATGTTTTTTATTCTGATTTTTTTTACATAACCACATTTTTTATTTTTATTCATTGGAGCCTTTGATGCGACATTCTTTTACCGAAATTGTAAAATAAACTAACAATATGATCTTTCATAAAAAGCTGCCCCAAGCTCGTTTTACAATGTCATCTTGTCAAGGCATGTGTAAGTAATTATTTTTACAAACGTACCAATCTATATTGATGCTGACGACATGAACTGTATCAAATACTAAAGCCGAATTAATTTTCATTGATAAGCAAATTTCAATTTAAAACACAATGGATACAAAGACTCGTATACCATTTGTCCATGGATCCCTAATGTTATATATTTAAGTTTATAAGTAGGAGGATACTCAGTCGCTCTTAAATATTCTTTACAGTTATGAGCTTCACGTCTAAGTCAACTTGTTCGAGTTCTCAACAAGCATTACCTGCTAGGTCCATAGGCGCGGAAGTCCCAAAGATGTGTTGGTGTGGCAAACACATTGAAATAGGATATTGTACAACTCATACGAATCTTCATTGTAGGTGGTTCAAATGCCCGAAGGCTAACCGGGTTAGGCAAAACACATTGAAATAAGGATTCACTCGTTTTTCTTAAAGTTTTAGATTGATAAGTTTTGATATAAGTATTTTTTTTCTTCAACCAGTACCCAAGTGAGGGCCACTTACGCGAGTGGGTGGATGACGCGATTATGAAAGAGGTTGATAAGCATGCCAAGTATGTTAAAAAAAAATACAAGATGACGTCAAAGTACTAGAAAAGTGGTCTGCTTTGGTTGGAGACGAATTAGCGATCAAGATGACAAGAAAGATCTCCATCGAGGCCGCGAGAAATAAAAATGTACCTTGCATTAGGAGGCATAGACAGTAGAAGATGAACTTAACGCAATTCATTTGGGTCATCGCCGTGTCTATTTGTGCAGCCGCATGGACGTTTGGGCAGTTGAAGACACATCTTTATGATTGAAGAACGAAATTTTAGCAGTAGACACGCACATGGGCTTATTCCATATGTTATACGGCCTTTGTTTATATTTTACCATATTTTTGTTTTTCCAGATCATCATGTATTGTACTAATATGGTATGGATATACAATCAATATATCACGCTCCAGTAATAACCAAATTTTAGTTTCAAAACCTGTGTTTTAAATATATTCAAATGTACACTACTATTTAGGAGTAATTTCAATGTGTAACAAGTGTGGTATGTATCCATCTTAATAGCTTAACAATTAATTATCCATCATTTTAACATTATATTCTATTGTTGATTTGTGGCATCCATAATCGACCTTTTTCAATTAGCTTACACATTAATTTTAAATGGATATGAACCTTCTCAGTTCATATGTTCCACGAATTATCAAATGATGATATGTATAGACGTATATCCCACATAAGGTTAATTTGCCAATTTAAATTGTCCCAAAAAACTACAACCAATGGACTACTAACAAATATCCACTCGAAATATAGATATATCCACACTAACATATACAATATAACAAAAATAGTTAATATTAACTACCCCGATAGAATTATAGTATCTTTATAACTAAAAACTGCAAATATGAATACACTTATATCTTCCCATTTCAAACTTAGTACATCAATTACGAGTATCTATCCATCCCATTTTTATCCAACTTAATGGATATCTCATGGATGGGAGTATTAGGGTGTTTGTGTGATGCACTGAATTAAGTTGTGTGGAACATGAAATGTTGCGACGATTCATCATCTATAAATAAGTTATGTCGACCAAAACGCTTTGTCCACACACAAAAAACACATCACCAAAGATGAGTAGAGTAAATCCCCATCACGCCGCCCCTCCCTCTCTCAATCTTCTCGATTTGTCGGCCGGATTAAGAAGATCAATTTTGGCCAAAAATGCCAGCAAACACATTCCTGAGCATTTCAAAATTAGATCCGTATGCAGGACTCTTCATGATGACGCGGATCACGTGGAGGCACTATTTCAGGTTGATCTTATTAAGACTCACCATGAGCATCAAGGGATACTCCAAATGGAACATGCCTGACTTGATACCAACAATTCAACTGCAGCGTTCTTGAAATCAATCTATGATTTCATGTACACGGACAGAAGAGTAGACGCCTTTGAACGCCTTAAACATTGTGTCGTCATTGGAATCAAGCTTGCTGTGTACTGCCACGCAGTGATCCACCGATCCATCCCATGGGTTGGATGCTGGTTCAACTATTCCTCTTCTCTCTCGCAGTGCTATCCGTGCGCTTAGGAGGTATGTCAGAGAGTTCCAGCGATTAAACTGACCTATCAACAGCTCTGACGATCTCGCCATGATAAGGGAGTTTGTTGACCAAGGAAGAATCGCAACATACCCTTGCACCGTTCATCGCTATGGGCTTGACTTGCTTGACAAAAAATTAAAAGGTCATGGTATGTGCCATTTATGTTTCTGGAGTATCGAGACTTCAGTGTTCTTCTGGATAATCCCTTGGACTTTCTTTAAGTTGATTGAGATCGGTGGCTGGGTGATAATGTGGAAGACGCAGGCGATTGGGGCGAAAATATTATGCAAGACGCTGGCGGTTTGGGAGACAAAAATGTTCAAGAGGCTGGCGGCTGGGGCGGTGCTAATGTGCAAAATTTCGGCGAGCGGGGCGGCTGTAATATGGAAAACTACATTCCTGCGATTTGGGGCGCTTCAAGTCGAACTTAAATTTTTTGTATAATTATTCTTAGTTATCTTTAATATATGTTTGGAATATCGTTTTTTGTTCTATCCACACTATAATGTCTTCGGAATTACAAAACTATAAAACGTTTTCCTATCCACATTCTGATATATATTTGCTTTACTTAAGAAATTCAATCCTTCAATTAAATGAATAGATAAATTAAATACCAAAAAACTTAATTGCGCAAAGACCAAATTGTCTATGAAACCATTAATCTTTTAGCCGTCAAATCATAGTTTAGAGATCCAAAGCCATCAATATGCACACGAACACATACATTTTCTTGTCTTTTATATTTAAACAAAATTGCTAAGTGTGTTTTTGGAATTTTTGGGAGTATTACTTATGATTCATCCTCTTCCACACGAGCCTCTGTTGTAATGTATCCATCAGCGATTCAACCCCTGCCACACGCGCAAGTGTAGTAATGTATCCCACATACTCAAAACAAAACAAAAATCCATATCCACTCTATGTAAACAGCCAAACATAATTTTGACTATCCTTATCCATCAGCAATTTTTCAAATAAATCCCATTTTAAACAGACATATTTGGACTATTCCTATCCACCTCATTTAGACTCTACCGATTCGCAATGTCCAATCCATGCACATATTCATTAAAATTGACTAATATTTTATTAAATTAAATTAATAAGAATAAAATTTTACACGTTCTCCTTTAGTTTATCAATGCTTTATGTGTCAGCCAGAGTGGTTGCGTCTTTTCGAAAATCTTGATCTTCATTAGTCATTCATTTTATCCTTTTCCAATCAAACATGATTCCAAGAGATAGTTGTGATTCAATCCATTTAATTATAATTCGACCAGAATAAATATCCAACTTATTATTATTATCAATACATAGACACAACATGATTAATCATGTAACCTTTAGTGCTCATCTAAAATCCATGTATAATATTTATTATGGATATACCACTAACACCATTGTTAATAACTATTATCTACATAGTTAGACGATGGTTTCTTTTGAAAAGATGTTTATATCCAATTTTTTCGATAGATGGGAATCATTAGTACTTAACACATTTTTCCATGTCGCACAGTCTCATAGACAAGGTGCCGTGATATAGTTAACTTTTCCTTACACCAGTTTATTAACTATCTATTAAGGTATCATAGGCCATCATTATTTTTTATGTAACTAAATTTATCACTTTTTAAAATTATAATTCCACAGCTCAAATTGCAAATATTATCTATTTAAACGTTGACTGGGATTTTTCTATTGCGATAGACAAATACTACAATCCATCCTAAACTGACACGACCGTACTTTATAATTGTACCAGTCTTTATGTAGAGACAAATATATATATAACACTGCTAATATGGCACAAGGAGCTATTTGGATTGTTCTTGGAACACCTCTTCTATACATACAAATTCTGCCTATATAGAAATACCCCACATAAATGTTCCTTTCCCCTTTATATTTTAACTATTGTTTGTTGTAAAAATATTGTTTATCAATACGACTGACAAATACTCATATCCATTCAAAATGACTGACAGAACACTACCTATAAATACATCCACAGCCGCGTATGTACACAGATAGTTTGGAGATAGCGGGACACGACACAGTCAGTTTGGATGTTAGAGTAATGTGTACCATAGATCACAAACAAATATTACATCAACATTATGAGAATGCATGGTGCGTCGAGTTTATCCAACTGTCACGACGTAGCACATGAGGTATATGGATGGTTTCAAGGATACAAATAGGTATCCATAACACTAATGACTACATAATCAAAAATAAACGAGGTGAGATAAACATCATTCGAAAATCCTAAAAGATTTCAAGCCTCTGGACAGTCTACTTACATCTTTGGAGGAAGATATTATCTATCCACGCAACTGTCATAACGTAGCATATGAGGTACATGGATGGTTATGGGGATACAAATATGTATTCGTAACACTAACGACTACATAAGCAACTATATAACGAGTTCAGATAGACATCATCGACAAGCCTAACAGATTTCAAGCCTCTAGACAGTCTACCTAGACTCTCAACATAGACATTACCCCATAATTAGACTTGCCTCTATACAGACTACATATCCTGTCTACATAGACATGACTCCATATAATGACTACATAAACAACCACATAACAAGTTGAAATTAAAATATTTTGACAAGTCTAACGAACTCAAGTCTCAGAGTCAATCATATGACCACTATTTGAAACTTCATCATTAGAGTAATGAATTGTTAAAAAATTTAGGTGAAGCGTTTCCTGCCATTGGGGGTGTTGGCCAACAATCCAACCATCACATTCAACCAACTTTGAAAATGACATAACCAGATCAACCTCTGCATCCGTTGGCATATGCCTAACATGCTTTCGTGGTGGAGAGGTGTCCTTAGTACAACATTTCTTCAGTTTTTTCCACTTGTTCCTCGGCAGGGATCCACTTCTTTTTTCGATGTCTCTTAGAGGGAGTTTTGACGTTTTTGTTCGAATCCAATAGGCTTCCAATGTCATCTGTCTCTTTTTCACATTGATTCTTTTTAACATCATCGTTACCCCCTCTCTCTTCCATCACTCAATTCACCTTCTGATGCCTGGAACACAAAATAAATTAGATCCTACAAATGTATGGGAACCCGCCCAAATTATTCAGTTTTAATTACCATTGATTGTTTTGTCGGCGTCTTAAGATCCTGTTCATCATTCACTTTTTCTTCGAAATCATTGTCCACATATTTTTCTATGGATAAGTCATCATTCGTTATAACATTCCCCTTCTTGTGGATAGTTTGCTGATAATGGGAATCCGATAATTAGTACACAATTTCTAAAACATCAATTATAAAGGAACGAAGGTAGTAAATGTAGATTGTACTTGTTTCTTTTCCTAACTTTGTGGATACCTCTTCATCTCTCGTTGTATGCTTATTAACGCCAGTTCTATCACCTTAACATTAATGTAAAGTTAACTTAAAATTTAATAAAATAATTCAAAACTCACACGACTGTATCCATAGATCACCTCTAGTTGATTCAAAGCATGCTATCTTCTCCCTTATTTTCTCCCATAGTTTTTAGGCATTCTGCCGCATGGATGAGGTTTTGTTCATCTTCATCCACCAATTCTTTACTAATGGCTACGTCCTCCTTGCTACCAGGTAACTCTACACCAGTGGATAGATCGCTGGAAGGAACCATTGCTTCAGCTGGCTGAGTACAAAAGATGGGAACGTTGAACCGGTCAATGTTAAAATCATCGCCAAGATTCTTCTGATCGAAAGAAGATTCATCAACATCGGTGTTTGGGAGTTCAGACATAAAAACATTCACTTTATCCCAGAAGTGCTCGTCATTGGCAAAAAAATTATCACCGTCTCCATTACTAACACTCCGAGAAGGTCTATCTTAAGAATTATTATTGTGCTGCTTGTTGATGAACGGCAATGTGTTTCTTTTGCAGAAGGCGGTGTAGATGTCGCTTGCTAGGGACCTTACAAGACCGATTCGATAACCTTTGCTTCAGCCCTAGAATATATTCTTCTTGTTTTACCAGTTTCTCAGTCATTTTCATGATTTTCATACCTTTTTCTTGTTTTTCAGACATTTCCTTAATTTTTTTAATTACCCATGTATTAAATTTGTCATTGCTAACCGAGTCAGTCTCACTGTTGGTTATGTCATATGCTGCTTCAGACGCCCTTCTCTTCTTTTTACTCTCAACAAAGGGCTTAGAGATGTGTTCAATAAGCCTCATAGAAGAGTGACCGCCCTGCCAGTTGGTTTTTTTAAAACTTGTGACCTTGCTCCAACAGATTTTTAAGGTATTGAACCTTCTTGTCTTTAATCTCATCACACCATCCCCCCTAGTTTTCCTCCAACGGAAGCTGTTCCGCTTTCAAATATGGCACCACACTCACCTTTTTAAATATAAATTTTGAAATTAGTAAATATTTTGCGGTGAGTATATATATGTGGATAGTTCGAGTATTCACTAACTTCAGGTTCGAACTCGATGTCAAGTACAGTCTCACTACTAATCCAATTGTTCTTGGGGATATTTTAGACGTTGTCAGGTTCGAACTGGATGAAGTTAGACGTTGATCCATGGTCAGGCATTCTCTCCACCAATCCAGGAATACAACAAAAATCTAGTAATTGATATGCAAGTGGGAATCCATATACGACTTTTTGTTGTTGTTGCAGATGCGTCCTAAATGTCTTGATAAGATCATCGTCAGCCTTAACAGATCTCGTGTCAGGTTTCATTGAGTCGATTGTCTTCATTAAAAACTCACGACCCCATGGCTACCGTAAAAACAAGTCCACATCCCTAAGCATCTCGAGATAATATGGCGTCGCTAATGCATTTTGATGGCTACTAATAAGCACTCCATCCACAATGCATATCAAAGCAAGCTTCAGCCTTTTCGAACCAACCAACTTTGGATAATCAAGCATCTTAAGTTTGTCTGCTATCCTCGTCCATGTGTCCCCCTTTTTCCCACCTTTACCCACATCGCCAAACAACTCTTCCCAAACTGATTTTGATCCTTCAGGAGTTTTGTCTTCTCAGCAATCTCATATGGCTCAGGCCCCTCACAACAATTTAACCTTGTTATCATTCCAAACTTAACTAGTGAGAGTCGCATAGGCTGCCCGGAAAAAACTGAAGTAAGGTCATATATTTTTTTTCGATATTAGTTGCCTCGCCAATAATCCTGGAATCATTTTCCCAGATATTGGACTCTGTTTGATTGGAAGCTTAAACAACCCTTCGAAACTGTAATCTCGAATGATCTCCCACTCTGGCGTAGACCTAATCTTCTTTCACACTTTGTTTAAAATATCCGGTTTCGAATATATATTCAATCGGTCTTCTGGGTAACGATCAGTCTAGTACAATCGTATGGGTAGTCTTTCTTCTGGTATGGTCTGCGATTCAAAACCTTAAGTGTATCTTAAGGTTTCCGCTGAAAGTAAAATTTGTCAATGGACGGCGAGACTATTAGCACCGGTGAAATTAAATTTAGTGTTTTGGAGGCTACCTATGGACGTTCATCCTCCTATATGCGCAAAACCTTCACAATGGTGAGTCGAATTTGTAATCTAAAGGAAGAAAACTACACAAAATTGGTTGTCTTGCCGCAATAATCCAGAGACTGTTCCTTGTTACAATGTATGTCTCGCCGAAATTATTTGGAAGAGAGAAAATGTGGTTTTCTTTGTAGAGATATAAATAAACTATTATATTATTTTAATTCAAAAGCAAATTAACCATCGAAAAAGTGAAACCAAGTGAAACAAATTATCCAATATATTTACAAGTTAAAGTAAATACACAATTTAAAATTGTATGGACATTTTCATCAAGGGACCAAATAATATGTTACTAAAATTTACAAAACTGACAACAAACATTAAAAAAATACTGAACTGCACAAAAAAAGTTAAAGATACACTCACTCCAACGGTCTCTCATTTCTTTATTTATTATTTATTTTATAGACAATGATAAAACTCGGAAAAGAGGTAAAAATACATGCGAAAACAAAGACTTTGATAGGTTTATAGCAGCAAAGTAAAAGTTTTGCAGAATACAAAGAATCACAACAAAGAGAAATCCTTTTCCAAATGGAAAAATAACAAACATAAACTGGTCTGATCACATCCCACATTCTCAAAGTACATAGATCATTCTCAATCTACATGTGTTTGATGAGGAGCCTCTCCTTCTCTAACACCTTCTTGAATTCTTCAATATTAGAAGCTCTTCCACAACTTAGAGTCTTCATCAAAAACACCAAGCGAAAGCTGTGATAATGCTGAACGCAGATTAGTGTCTTTCTCTACTATTTTGCTATCATCTGGACATTCATCAAGCTCATAGGCTGAACTCTGAAGCTTCAACCAACCAAATGGAAGCGCACTCTCATTAAGAGATTAAACCATAAGAACCATTCATTCGCTAATAGAAAGGGAAACTACTGATATCACCTAAAGATGAAAGATTACGGTTTCCATAGCTCGAGAAAGTGAAAACACCTCTTCTTCCGTTATGCTACAGACAAGAGAAAAGAGAGCCAGAGAACGAGTGAAGGCAAGAGATCCCACATTTGAGAACAAAATGATATTAATCATTAGCATCCCACAGTAAAATGAATTCTTATATACTACCATTTAAAAGAAACTAATTGAGCATTCAAATACAAACCTTTCTATCTATCTCTGAAATGCAGCATTAGAAGCTGTCTCATTAGTGAAGTTGACAAATCCAAAACCCCTTGACCTTCCTGTTTCTCTATCAACGATGAATTAAGCTGCGCAACAATTAAAAACAATTAACTTTTGTTTATCACAAAAATCAAAATACCATACAATCTTTCTAAACGTAACATGATTTTTCAATGTTTGAACCATTACTTACCATAGATCACTTCACCGAAGTTAGAAATAGCCTCTCTCAAGGATTGGTCATCAGTTCCCCATGAGAAACCTGAAACAATCAATATCATATTTATATTAATTGGGAACACTACAAAAAAACAAGCTTTTTGCGACTACGAGTTGCGACTAATTTTAGAGTCGCTAAATTTTACGACTAATTACCGACTTAGTTGCGACTGATTTTGAGACTAATAGAAAGTAGTCTTCATTCGGTCGCTAAATTGCAACCAAAATATTTAGTCATTAATTAGTCGCTAAATTAGTGACCATTTAGTGACTAAATTCGGCTAGTTGCTAGGTAGTTGCCTTTTAGTCATAAAAAACTGGTACAAACACAAGTTTTTATCGTTTTGAGTTAGGTATACCTAATTTTTACGATTTTATTGGTAATCGCCAAATAAGTCGCAAGTTAGTCGCAAATCAGTCGCTAAAACAATAACAAATTAACACTCCAAACAAACCCTAAATCAAACCTTAAACCCTAAATTATAAACAAAAATCTAGTTACTAAAACTTTAATTACTTTAGTATATCTAAAACTAAGATTCAATATTTGTATAAACTGTTGGAAATTCATACCGGTTATAAAACAATTTTAAAATCAACCTATGAATTTACTAGCCAGGAATTCATGCAAATACTGAAATAAATCTAGATCTAGAATCTCGAATATACCTGGATGTTTTGCAGCGGAATAAAAACGAGGCGATTCAAAATTTTCTTAACACTCCAAACGTCGTGCCTCTACCGGTATCCACACGCACACAAACTGGATCGCAACGGGATGCTAGTGCCGTGAGATCTAATCTCAACTAATTATGGTTTCTTAGAAAGTCTCTCTGATTTATTTTGTTCGGCGACTACTAAGTTTGATTCAATAATCAAACACATATATATGTGTTTACTCACGTAATTAACCTAACAATTAGGTTGTCAATGGGCTAACCCCAAATCATATCATTAACATATATATACTTGTACTAATATATATGTTAATAATTACGTGTGTACTTTATATATATATATATATATATATTTATTTCTTTATTATATATATCACATATATATATAACATATTATATATCATATATATAATACTATATATTAAACTCCATCATATTTATAATCCAGTTTGTTTAGGTGTGTGACCCTGTAGGATCGTACAATATTAGCAATAGATTCTCAATCTATAAATTATAAGCGGTTTCTAGAAAAACATTATAACCACCTAATATTATACGATTGCCGAACCTCGACATTACGACTCTAACAAGAGTAAGTACAATTGATTTCAGGACATTCCCAACATAAACAATTCTTATTTTCAAAATATAATATTTTAAAACCTTAACTTAAAACTTTAAATATAAACCCTCAAACCCTATACCACAAACTATAATCATACTCTAAACCTTAAAGCTTAAACTCTTAATCATAATCTATAAAATCTAAATATAGCCATTAATCATAACCTATGCATTTTCATTGTTACACTTTGCTAATGAATATAGGGTTTTGGTTCTATGGTTTAGGGTTTATGATTTAGGTTTTAGGGAAAAGAAGGAAAACTATTCAAGATTCACTTTAGTTTAGATTTGGTTCGGTTTTGGATGAACAAATGTTTATGGTTTAGGTTAAGAAAATATGGTTTAGGGCTTCGGTTAAGGAATTTTTGTTTAGGGTTAGATTTACCCTAAACCCTAAACAGAGCTTTCTCCCTCTCTGTCTCATCTTGCTGCTCCTTCGTCGGAGAAGAAAGGCTTCGCAGATCCAAGCACTACAACCGGGATTTTATTCGCGAAACCTCGAGGTTTCGGCTCCTCCTACGGCTTGATTGATCGCCGTCCGTTCTAGTACCGCTAAATTTTGGAGCTCACCAAAGCCAATGGGAAGCGTGCTTTTCTCGTCGATACATTGGCTCTGGTAATATCATTTTCTCTATGTACCCAGACAATTAGGTTGTCAATGGGCTAAGCCCAAATCATATCAATAACATATATATACTTGTACTAATATATATGTTAATAATTACGTGTGTACTTTATATATATATATATATATATATATTTATTTATTTCTTTATTATATATATCACATATATATAACATATTATATATCATATATATAATACTATATATTAAACCCCATCATATTTATAATCCAGTTTGTTTAGGTGTGTGATCCTGTAGGATCGTACAATATTAGCAATAGATTCTCAATCTATAGATTATAAGCGGTTTCTAGCAAAACATTATAACCACCTAATATTATACGATTGCCGAACCTCGACATTACGACTCTAACAAGAGTAAGTACAATTGGTTTCAGGACATTCCCAACAATCTTCCACTTGTACTGGAATCATCTATTCCCATAATCTCTTTGTCTCTATATCTCAATCTCAGCATAGGGCAAGAAACGGTGTCATCCTTATTAAGCTAGATCACGTTTATCGAACTCCGATTTATACTGATTAAAAAAACGACTGACATTCACCTCGTTTGAGCACGGCCATGCATTTTTCAGTATCAAATCTTCGATAGGCCCTGAGATATTTATCTCCCGTTATATAGGAGGGACAAATTCCATCTTGTTCCATCCCTGTTCCTTACAAAATTCATAGCACACCCAATCAATGTCTTTATAGTCACCTGTTACGGCTGACGTTTGACAAGGTCAAAGTGAACTAATCCATAGGTAAGAAAACATGACGAACTCAGGTCAAAGGACTACACTCTATAGTCGTGATGAGAACCTCATATGACAC
The DNA here is from genome assembly GCA_030180135.1 of Orychophragmus violaceus. Taxonomy (NCBI): domain Eukaryota; kingdom Viridiplantae; phylum Streptophyta; class Magnoliopsida; order Brassicales; family Brassicaceae; genus Orychophragmus; species Orychophragmus violaceus. Next base: position 62,501,977 of record CM058233.1, read on the forward strand.
TCATATAACAATCTTGTTGAGTTGTCATGGCAGGTCCTACCCCAACACATGTCTATGTGATTGGCTTTAATACAACATATTAAATGACTCCACGAAACTTAGTCATCAACCACCTCACATACTAGTCATCTCCAGTTATTAACGTCCCATTTTAATAACCTTTACTAAGGACCACAATAATTTATGTCATCTTTCACTTATAGGGTTTCATGATCAAGTCACGTACTTGATGACCTATAGAATGAAATAAATTATTTTGGGACTTTATTTGTTATCCAATAACCAAATAAATCTGAAACAAATTTCATTAATTTGAAAAACATAACCAAATGTATGTAAACACGAACATCATATAAAAGAAAAATTCTCCCACTAGAATCAAGATCACATCTTAAGAAACTTAATGCCTATAGCAGCAGTATGACTATCATGCTTAGGCCGTGGAAGAGGCTTAGTCAATGGATCAGCAACATTTGCATCCATCGAGACTCTGCTAATCTTCACATCTCCTCTATCAACAATCTCACGAATGAGATGATATCTCCTCATAATGTGTTTGGACTTCTGGTGGGATCTAGGTTCTTTTGCTTGTGCGATAGCTCCATTGTTGTCACAATAGAGATCCACTGGGCTAGAAATACTAGGAACCACACTTAGTTCAATAATAAAATTCCGAATCCAAACAGCTTCCTTTGCTGCTTCTGAAGCAGCGATGTACTCAGCTTCGGTTGTTGAGTCTGCTACGGTGCTCTGCTTGGAACTCTTCCAACTTACAGCTCCTCCATTAAGACAAAAGATAAAACTAGATTGTGATCGGTAATCATCTTTGTCTGTCTGGAAACTCGCATCGGTGTAACCACTCACAACAAGCTCATCATTTCCTCCATAGACCAAGAACTTATCCTTAGTATTTCTCAAATACTTAAGGATGTTCTTGACTGCTGTCCAGTGACTCTCACCTGGATCAGATTGGTATCTACTCGTCATGCTCAAAGCACATGCAACATGTGGACGAGTACAGAGCATGGCATACATGATAGATCCTATAGCAGAAGCATATGGGATTCTACTCATCCGCTCTCGCTCATCATGTGTCGAAGGACACGGAGTCTTGCTAAGAGTTATGCCATGAGACATTGGTAGAAAACCTTTCTTGGAATCATGCATTTGGAATATGTGTAAGACCTTATCTATATAAGTGTCTTGACACAATCCAATAATCTTGTTTAATCTATCTCTATAGATTCTTATTCCAAGAATATACGCGGCTTCTCCCATGTCTTTCATTGAGAAGCAACTTCCTAGCCAAGTCTTTACAGAATTAAGCATAGGAATGTCATTTCCAATAAGAAGTATGTCATCCACATACAATACTAAGAAAACAACTGCACTCCCACTAGTCTTCTTGTAAACGCAAGGTTCTTCTTCGTTTCTAATTAAATCAAACTCTTTGATTGCCTCATTAAAACGAAGATTCCAACTCCGAGATGCTTGCTTCAAACCATAAATGGAACGTTGAAGCTTGCACACCTTCCTAGCACTTCCATGGACTGTGAAACCCTCAGGTTGTGTCATGTACACATCCACTTCGAGATTTCCATTAAGGAAAGCTGTTTTCACATCCATCTGCCATATCTCATAATCATAATAAGCGGCAATTGCTAGGAGAATCCGAATGGACTTAAGCATTGCGACTGGAGAATAGGTTTCATCATAGTCTATACCATGAATTTGCGTGTAACCTTTAGCCACCAATCTAGCTTTGTATATCTGTATATTACCATCCATGTCTGTTTTCTTCTTGAAAACCCATTTACACTCAATGGTTTTGACACCATCAGGTAAATCAACCAAAGTCCATACTTTGTTTACTGACATGGATTCCATTTCAGATTTTGCGGCTTCTAGCCATTTTTCAGAATCAGGGCCCATCATTGCTTCCTCAAAAAACGTAGGTTCATCACTCTCTATTATCAATAGTTCATGATGATCAGTCAACAAAACCCATATCTAACAGGTTCATGACGTATCCTCTCGGATCTACGTACCTCGGGTTCCACAGGTGTAGATTCTACGACTCTTCGTAAATATAATTGATCCTCTTCATGAGAAGCCGAATCAATCTCCTGTGTTTCTCGAACTTCTTCGAGATGTACTTTACTCCCACTGTTTTTCTTGGAAAGAAATTCTCTCTCTAGAAAAGCACCATTACGTGCAACAAACACTTTGTTCTCAGTAGGGTTGTAAAAGTAATAACCTTTGGTTTCTTTAGGATAACCAACGAAGTAGCATTTATCAGATTTGGATCTGAGCTTATCGGTAAACATGCGTTTAACATAAGCATCACAACCCCAAATTTTCAGAAAAGACAAATTCGGAACTTTTCCAGTCCATATCTCATATGGTGTCTTCTCAACTGATTTTGATGGACATCTGTTTAGCGTAAACGCAGACGTTTCTAGGGCGTATCCCCAAAAGGATAATGGAAGATCTGCATGACTCATCATTGATCGAACCATATCTAATAAAGTTCGATTTCTCCTTTCGGAAACACCATTCAACTGTGGCGTTCCAGGAGGAGTGAGTTGTGAAACAATTCCACACTCTTTCAGATGGTCATCAAATGTTTGACTCAAATATTCACCTCGATCTGATTGAAGAGCTTTGATTGTCTTGCCAAGTTGGTTTTGTACTTCATTGTGAAATTCTTTGAACTTTTCAAAAGATTCAGACTTATGTTTCATTAGATAAACATAACCATATCTACTGAAGTCGTCAGTAAATGTGATGAAGTACTGGTAGTTTCCTCTAGCATTTATGCTCATCGGTCCGCATACATCCGTATGTATAAGTTCCAATAAGTCCTTAGCTCTTTCACTGTGTCCAGTAAAAGGAGCCTTAGTCATTTTTCCCAACAAACAAGATTCACATTTCTCATATGATTCATAATCAAATGAGCTCAAAAGTCCATCACTATGAAGCTTTTGAATGCGTTTCTCATTTATGTGGCCCAAACGACAATGCCAAAGAAAAGTTTGATTCATGTCATTTGACTTGAATCTCTTGGTACTAATGTTATAGATAGGCACACTTTGGTTTAGAACATAAAGTCCATTCTCTAATGGACCGCTACCATAAAATATATCATTGTAATCAAATGAACAACACTTGTTCTTAATTGAAAACTGATATCCTTCCAAATCCAAACAAGGAATATAAATAATATTTCTGCTTATAGCAGGTACATAGTAGCAATTCTTAAGTTCTAAAACCATGCCAGAAGGTAAAGACAAATGAAATGTTCCTACGGCTAATGCAGCAACTCTTGCTCCATTTTCCACACGCAGGTCCACTTGTCCTTTCTCCAAAGTCCTACTGTTGCTTAGGCCCTGCATATTTGTACAAATATGAGCACCACAGCCGGTATCCAATACCCAAGAAGTAGAACCAGGAGTAGTAACATTTACTTCTATAACATAAATACCTGAAGATGAAGTCTCGAAAGTCTTCTTCTTCTTCTTTTTCAGATCTTCCAGGAATTTGTTGCAGTTTCTTTTCCAATGCCCATAACCATTACAATAATGGCACTTATCATCTTTAGAAGGACCATGTTTAACCTTAGGAGCATGGTTAGACTCGCTTGGATTCACAATCGAGCCTGTCTTGCCATCACCTTTGTTCTTACCATGTTTCTTAAACTTTTTACCCTTTTGTACCATAAGGACATTTGGGGTGTCCTTCTTGATGTTAGGTTCAGCAGTTTTGAGCATCCCATGCAACTCAGTCAAAGTCTTTGTCAAGTTGTTCATGTTGTAGTTCATAACAAACTGATCATAGCTTGACGGCAATGACTGCAGGATGAGATCAGTAGCCAACTCTTGGCTGATAGGACAATCCAGTTTTGCCAGGTTATCAATATAACCCATCATCTTTATGACATGCGGGCTAACTGGATCATCTTTCGGTAGCCTGCACTCAATGAGAGACTTAACCGTTTGGTATCTCTCAGTTCGTGCTTGCTCCTAAAACATTCCTTTCAGGCTAGTGATCATGTCAATTGGCGAATCCACGTTCTCATATTGCTTTTGCAAGTCTGAGTTCATGGTAGCCAACATAAGACAACACACATCGACCCTATCATTGACATGCTTGTCAGAAGCATTTCTCTCTGCATGCTGAGCATTGGTCTTAGGTTTTTCAGGAAGAACCTTTTCAAGGACATAGTCCTTTTTCTCCTGTCTGAGAACAATTCTCAAGTTTCGATACCATTCGAGGAAATTCGATCCATTAAGTTTATCCTTCTCAAGGACAAATCTCAATGAAAACGAGTTATGGGGAGTTGACATTGCTGGAGATAAAGAATAGGAAATGTTAATATGATGTTCGGGAATAAGAGAAATCTCAACAATTAAGAAAACTCACATTATATTCAAATAACAATTTCCTCAAATTGAATATAATGATCCAAGATCCATATTTCACTAGAATTCGAGTGAGCTTTGGCTCAACCCCCGAATGTATAGTTAATTAGGTAAACAACACCTTGTTAATTATATCAAATATAACTCTTGGTGGTTAGATGACATATTATGTCTAATCCAACATATGCCTCTAAGATCAAAACCGTTTTGATAGCTTAGTCAAGTAAACCAATCTTGTTTCACATGGTAACCATTACCATCTACCTCACTTATGTAATTGTGGATACCTTGCTTTGGCAAGCCCATCACACAACGAAACAAACCTTGATAGTTGATAAGATTGGAGAGGCATCAAAATACTTGATATTAATTGAGGAACATATTTTAATCCAATTTTAATTTAAAATTTTATATCTGATACAAAACTAAATATAACTAATACATATTTTATATGTATTTATTGGATTATTAAATAATTAAATTAATTTTAATCTAATTAAAATTATTTATTATTTATTAGATATTCTTAATTTGTTATTAGAATATAATCAAATTATAATTCTAATATAATTAAAATATTTTGGATGAATCGTGACAAACACGAGTTGTTAACACGGTTCATACAAGTTACATATACAAATTATTTAATAATGAATCAATTAAATAATACCACATGTAACTTCACCCATATACACATGTTATTAAACCTTGTAACTTTAATTGAATCAACCAATTGAACTAAACCGATTACACTTGATCAGCTTTGCCGACTGACTCAATCAACCTTACAAATCATGTATGCATATTCTAATAATTCTAAAATCAAGCGATCATGAATTACAATAATACAATCTAATTTTAGATCAATAGCTACGCATGAACTTGAAGCGATTCAATATCATAATCAGATTATGATTTCTATCGACATGATCATTCTAATCATAATTATATATATCAAATATATATACTAATTTATTAAGATTCGTTTCAGTATTAACAAATAGGTTCTGATACCACTGTTGGAAATTCATACCGGTTATAAAACAATTTTATAATCAACCTATGAATTTACTAGTCAGGAACTCATGCAAATACTGACATAAATCTAGATCTAGAATCTCGAATATACCTGGATGTTTTGCAGCGGAATAAAAACGAGGCGATTCAAGATTTTTTTAACACTCCAAACGTCGTGCCTCTACCGGTATCTACACGCACACAAACTGGATCGCAACGGGATGCTAGTGCCGTGAGATCTAATCTCAACTAATTAGGGTTTCTTAGAAAGTCTCTCTGATTTATTTTGTTCGGCGACTACTAAGTTTGATTCAATAATCAAACACATATATATGTGTTCACTCACGTAATTAACCTAACAATTAGGTTGTCAATGGGCTAAGCCCAAATCATATCATTAACATATATATACTTGTACTAATATATATATATATATATATATGTTAATAATCTATAAAATCTAAATATAGCCATTAATCATAACCTATGCATTTTCATTGTTACACTTTGCTAATGAATATAGGGTTTTGGTTGTATGGTTTAGGGTTTATGATTTAGAGGTTCTGTGGTTTTTCTTGTTTAGAATCATGTTTAGGATTGTTTAAAGAGGTGTTTTTGAATCAATCTACTGATAAGAGAAAAACACTTAAGAAACAAAGAATTAAAACCTAAACAAACAAGAAATCGCATGATCCAATCTATATGAATTGGTTGCGTCGGAGTGTGGTCGGACCGCACGTCCGGATCGAATAGACGCACGGACCGATCGATGGATCGAGTCGCGTGGTCGAGTCGATCACGGCGAGATGGGCAGCGAGATGCGTGGCCGATCCGATCGCTTGCATCGATCGCGGATCGATGGCTTGGATCGATGCGATCACGCCGTGCCTCTCTCGCGTCTCGGCCAAGCCAGCATCGTCCCGCTCTCGACCCGGGCTGTCCCGATCGCTCGGCGATCGCGTGAAGCCACCGACCCGAGCTCGACGATCACGCTCCCGTCCCGATCACGCAACCGAACTCGTCCCGATCGCGGCATGCGGCTGTCCCGATCATTCCCGATCGCGTGAAGCCTGCATCTCGGTTCGGTTCACCGTGACCTAATGGTCGGTTCGGTTTGGCTGAGTGATGGTTCGGTTTAATTTTATTAAAAATTAATCGTCACGGTTTAATAAACAGACGTAATAAATTTATTAAGTTCTGGTTAAACCGGGATAAGAAATCCAAAGTCGAAAAATTGGATTTTGTGCCTAAACCAGTGATTTTCTAATTTGATTTGGTTGGACCAAATAAATTGAGAAAATCCAGTTTAGTAAATAACCGGTTGACAATTGTGGTCATCGTAGTAATTAATTTTGGTTAAGACCAATTTTAATGAACCAGACCGGTTATGTCATTTAATTGGGCAATTGGGTTATGTCTTGGACATGAACCAATTCTTGGGCCTCGGGCCAAGAAGTTAAAACAATTGGGCCAATTATTTGAGTCTTTTCTTCAGAATTAATTTAAAATTTATTTTTTATAAAATTATAAAATCGATTTTAAATTAATAAGTTTCCAAAATTCTGAAATTAGAAAGTTTCTTAAACAGAAGTTTCTAGATTTGCATGTTTTGGATTTTAGGAAATTTCTATATTTAGAAAGTTTCCGATTTTAGGAAATTTCTATATTTAGAAAGTTTCCAATTTTAGGAAGTTTCCAATTTTAGAAAGTTTCCAATTTTAGGAAGTTTCCAATTTAGAAAGTTTTCAAAATTAGTAGGTTTTCCAAAAAGGAAAGTTTCCCAAAATAGTAATCTTCTATTTTGGGATGAAATTTTAATAAACCTACAAACCTCAAACAATATCAAGCGTTGGATGTCTTGTCCAGTCTATGTCAGCTGTCGAAGTCCATTCAATTGTATTCATGGCCTTACAGTGTGAGGGTGTCTACTTTTGCGTGGGTAAGACGGTTTGTGATTCATAAATGTCATTGGGAGTCCCAGACATTAGTGATTACATGACTGTATAGTCTGGTTTTCTTGACTAGGCCATCGGGAGTCCCGGGCCTTGAGACATCAGAGTGGATTGGGCCTCGGGCCCAGATTCACAACCAAGAGTTATATCACGGATATAATTAGCCGAGATAGGGCTTACCGATATAAGCTAAGGTTGGGTGACGGCCACTGGCCCACTTTGATCTTAGTTATATGTGGATCTTGGAATCATTATATTCTATTGAGGGTAACTGATGTTATTGAATATAATGCGAGATTAATCATATTAAGTATAATGCGAGATTAATCATATTGAACATATTAACTAAAATCCTTTTATCTTAATTTTCAGTTATGACTAGCACAAACAATCAAAACACTTTCTCGATCCGGTCTGTCCTTGAGATGGACAAGCTGACCGGATCAAATTTCTTGACTTGGTCGCGGAACTTGAGGCTAGTCCTCAGACAGGAGAGAAAGGACTATGTCCTTGAGAGAGCTCTCCCCGTGAGGATCGGGTCCAATGCTTCTCATGCAGTATATGATGCTTGGAATAAGCATTATAATGATGCGGTAGATGTGCGTGGTCTGATATTGGCTACCATGGACTCAGACTTGCGGAAGCAATATGAGAACATGGAGTCGCCAATAGAGATGATCAGCAGCCTGAAATTGAAATTTCAGGAGCAGATAAGAGTGGAGAGATACAAGTTGGTTAAGTCTCTCACTAGCTGCAAGCTACCAAATGATCATCCAGTGAGTCCTCATGTCAGTAAAATGATGGGTTACATTGAAAACCTGAGGAAACTGGATTATCCAGTTAGCCAAGAATTGGCAACTGAGATCATTCTGCAGTCACTGCCGTCAAGCTATGATAAGTTCAGAAGGAGCTATATCAAGAAAGGCTTAACGAAGACGCTGACTGAACTGCATGATATGCTCAAGACAGTTGAGCCAAACGTGAAGAGTACCCAGTATAATCTCATAATGGAGAAGGGTGGGTTTATTAAACCTAGTGCTGACAAGGGTGAAGACAAAGTTGTCCAGATTTTGAATCATGGCAAGCGTGTGTCTTCTGAGCCCAAGTCAGATACCTCTTACGTTGGTAAGTGCTGCTACTGTAAAGAGACAGGGCATTGGAAGAGAGATTGCATTAAATTCATGGAAGATGATGAGGAGTTAAAGTTGATGTATGAGACTACTTCCTCAGGTATTCATGTTATTACTTCAAGTTCTACCTTATAGGTATTGGATACTGGTTGTGGCACTGATATTTGTTGTAATATGCAGAGCCTAAGCAACAGTAGAACGTTGAAGGAAGGGAAAGTGGAACTGCATGTCTGGAAGGAGCTATGGATGCTGCCTCAGCCGTAGAGTTTTCTCTTGTAGATGCCTTTGAGGCTTGGTTTTGTATTAAGTAATTGTTACAATGTACCTGCTTTAAGCAGAGTTGTCTTTCATTTTCTTGTAAGAATTTGAATGTTTTTCATTTCGATAAAAGAGAAGTTTAGTTCTTTTGATCTTAATGAAATATTAATTGTAGCACCCTATTCAAGGAATGGGTTTTATGTCTTAAACCAAAGAGTGCCTAAATGTAACATAAATACCAAATTGGTTTAAAACTGATGAATTAAACCTGATTTTTCTTGGCATAAAAGTCTTGGTCACATAGAGTAAGTCGGATTCAGAAATCCCATAGTTATGCACTATTGGGCTCATTCGATCGGATATCTTATGAGACTTGAATTCTGTTTACTGGACCAAAAGACAAAGGGGCCTATCCTAGCCGAGCTAGAGAAAGGCCCAAAGGCTTATTGGAGATTGAACATACTCATGTATGTGGTCCGATGAGCAGTAATGCCAGAGAAAATTTCCTGTACTTCATTGTCTCTACTGATTAATTCAGTGAGTAAGACTGTGTTCATTTGATGAGACACAAGTCGGAATTCTTTGACATGGTCGAAAGAGTTCCAGAATGAGGTATAGAATCTGAGTGACAGGAGTATTAAGACTCTGAATTAAATCACAAGTGAGAATACTTGAGTCATCAGATGGTGTGATCATCTGAATGAGTGTGAAGTCGTTTCACAACTCAATTCTCCTGAAAACCTTGAGGTATTTCTGTGAGAAAGAATCAGATCTTATCAGAAATGATTAAAGATGAGTCACACGAATCTTCCATGATATTTTAAGAATAACGCTCTAGAAATATCTAAGTTTACACTGAAATAGTTCCACCAATATCAGTTGAAAGACACCACGTAAATGTGGATTGGAATCGATCCAAATTCGTCTTTACTGAGTATTTATAGTTGTGCTACTTTGCTGGTTGTCCTAGGGAAACCAAGGCTTGTTACTTTTACGTCCATTCTGTTTTCTAAGTAGGGAAGTTATTTTCCAAGAAGAAATTCGAGAAATACAGGAGGCTGCTCAACCTGTTGAGGGAGAGCAACGGATGGATTTACAGATTTCTGTAGAATCTACACCTGTAGAGCCTGAAGTTCGCAGATATGAAAGAATCAGTCACTAATCCGAGAGTGAATTCTCGTCATTAGTTGAACCTGATGATCATTGAAAGTTCGCATGATCTGATGATCATTGAAAGCGACGAATCTACGAAACTCAAAGAAACGAAAGTGAGCCCGGACTCCAGAAAAATTACATTTTGTGTAAGTTAGCTTCATCGATCCATTCATGGATGGAAGCAAACATATCGGAGTTGGAATCTTCGTTCTGTTGAAGTAGTCAAGGTTTTGACTTAAACAGGAACGAAATGGAACTATGCGTTTACTAAAAGATAAGTGGGAGCAATATTGCATTTCTCATAGTGTATGTCGATGACATACTGATTCTCGGATATAGCGTCCCAATGCTGCAGTCGGTAAAGGACTGGCTTGGGAGTTGGTTTTATGATTGACATGGGTAAAGCCACGTAGTTCTTGGATTTTGGATCTAAAGATAGAGATCCGAAAGAGCTGGTAGGACAAAGTCAGGATTCTTAAATTGACAAAGTCCTACACGTTTTCAGCATTCCAAGAAGGGTTTTATGCCAATGTCACATGGCATTACGTTAAGCAAGACACAGTGTCCTACGATAACTGCTGAGCTTAAATGCATGGATAAGATTCCATATGCGTCGGCAATTGGATCTATCATGTATGCCATGATACGTACTTGTTTGATGTTGTTTTAATGTTAAGCAAGACAAGTAAAGACCAGTCAAATCCAGCAAAGAATCACTGGATTGCCGTAAAGAATATCCTAAAGTATTTGAGGAATACTAAGGAAAAAAATTCTTGATTTACGGAGAAAGTGAGGTGCTACGAGTCGGTAGAGTCTGAAAGGCAAGTTTCCAACGGACAAAGATGATTTCCGGTCACAGTCCGGTTATATCTTGTGTCTATCTGGCGGTGCAAGGCACTGTTGCTGACTCCATGACTTAAGCTGAACATTTCGCAGCTTGGGAAGCGGCGAAAGAGGTTGTTTGGAAAGAAGAGTTCGTCACTGAACTTGATGTGATTCCCAGCATAGATGAGACTAGCTGCACATCAGAGGTCCAAACACCTTGAGGGTAGGTATAACCTATTCCGTGAGATAAATGACAGTGATGTTAAGTAGATCAGCAAGTTTCAACAAATGAGAACGTTGCTAATCTATTAACGAAGCCACTCCTTAGGCCTAAGCACGAGTCGCGGACTGTTGCTGTAGGATAAGTGAAATTAAGATGTAGTCTTAATTTCAGTGGGAGTTAATAAAGGGTTTTATTTGGTTATTGATATGTTCTTGTAAAACATTTTATGATGTTTAATGAAATTATTATTTCAAGATTATTTTAACTGTGATGAAATAATCGTTCCAAAATGATATGGACCATTTTATAGGTCATCGAAGTAAGTGACTTGATCTTGAGTCATCAAAGTCATTTAGCTTGATCATGAGACCCTATATTTGATAGATGGTTTATATCATCCTGTCCCTAGTCGAAGGTTGTTGAAATTGGAACACCAACAACCGTGTGAGACTAGATTGGTATGTGACTTATGACAAAGTCTCAGTGTGTCATAGATGCGCGGCATCAAAGTCAGTACATAGGTGTATGTAGGGTACATACGACCGGACATGACCCGATTATAAGAACTCTTCAGGATATTTATATCTGTGTCATAAGAGATTCTTACTACGACTATAGAGTATAGTCCTTAGACCTGAGTTCGCATGCATGTGACTGCACATGAACTACTGCGCTTTGATCATTGTCTAATGCTGTCGTTAAGCGATAGTTATAAGGACCTTGTTTGGGCGTATTATGAAATGAGTAGTTTACAGTGATGGAACAAGACGGGATTTGTCCCTCCAATATAAATGGAGTGAATATCTCTAGGCCAATCGGAGATTTGAATACTGGAAAATGCATGGCCATGCTCAAACGGACTTTCCCGAGTCGTTTGGATTGTCAGTATCAAATCAGAGTCCGATGAACAAGATTAGGCTTTATAAGGATGACACTCATCTTGCCTTATGACTAATCGAGATATTGAGACAAAAGGAATATGAATACAGAGATTCCAGTACAAGTGGGAGATTGTTGGAATTATGTCCAGTAATCTCTGTACTGTCTCTAGAAAGTAAGAGTATGTCAATGATCAGACATAAGTCATATAATACTGGGGGTCATGATGGCTTGCTAGAGTCCGCTCATGATCTATAAATCTTGGATTTATTGCCTTTATTATATGATCCCATATGGGTCACACGCCTAAGCTAACAGGAAAATGTGTAGGAACGGTTTAGCAGAAGTACGGTAAAAGTGCTAGGCATTTACTGTACTAAGAGAGACTAAAGGGCCTGAATTTAATCAGACTGAGAATTGGGCCCAAAAGCCCATGAGAACTAGAAGGGATTTTAATGAATAAAATCAGACCTAGCTCTCTAATTTTTCTCAAGTATTTGCGCCTCCCTTAGCCTCTCTCTGCGCCTCCTTCTTGCTCGGTCTAGCAGCCACTTTCCTGTGCGTGCGTGTGTGAGCCTTTGGAGGATCCATCTCTTGGTGGTTCTGCTGATCTCTGACCCGTACCTTCCATTCCGCTGCATAAACAAGGTAACATGTGAGATCTATTATGTTTCTAATCAAGAGAACCTAGATCTGCATGTTTAGTAGGATGAATCAATCTGAAAATTGAATCAGGAGACACTAAACTATCCAACAAGTTCTACAATGAGTATGATCCCGGTGATACAAACTCATGCCACATCCAAGGGATAGTCAAGCTTAGTGACTCAAAACAAGCTCACTTGGAAAGAATTCCGGTGTCTTCCTTTTGGGGAGCTTTGGGGTCAGTGCAAAGAAGAAGGGAAAGAGTTTTGGGTGAGAAGACACTTCAATGCCATATCAAAGGATGAAAAAGCCTATGCAATGGTCTAAGTTTGGGGGAAGACTCATGCCAAATAAAATATGCCTCCCATTTCTCCTCCCCATTCCACTCTCCATGTAACACTTCAACTTTGCCTTTTTGATTTTGCATTTTTGATTTAGTGGTTGGTCTCTTTCCCTTACTTTTATCACACAAGGGACTGTGTGATTTAAGTTTGGTGGAGGATATTAGTTGCTCATGATGTGTTTTGTGATCTTATTTTCTCTTTTGAATCCCTTGAATCTCATTCATGCATCTAAGGCATAGAAAATCACTAAAAATTTGAAGATTTTTGAATTTTTTTTTTCACAAAATAAATCATGCATTAGCATCCTTAGGATTAAGTCTAGTATATCTTAAAATTGTATTTCATTTTGCATAAAGCGTTTTGAGGAAATTTTTGTTTGAGTGTCAACTCATGAGCCTGAATTAATGCCATTTTTAGGAGTTGTATAATGCATTTGAGTGAATTTGAAGTTAAGGATGCACCATGTTTGGATCTAACTAGCTTGAAAGTTAGATCTCATTTTTGATACATCTCACCCCTTGTAACACAACTCTAATAAAGTTGGACTTAATTTGAACTTTCAATTACTCTCTCTTGTAACTTAAGATTTCTCACCAATTGTAACTCTTAAAACAATCATGCATGCTTATTCCTTTTGAAATTCTTACAAGCATTGATTGACCATTTGCATCAATTAATGGTACACTCACCTTGAACCTTAGCCCATTGTTATTTTCCCTTTGTTGAGTCTTGAGTGAGGCCTCTTTTTGATAATGCAAACTTGTGCGAAATTTTGAATTGATAGGAGAACGACAAGAACTCACTTCCATGCACCAATTTCATTGATTGACTAGATATATTATAGGACTTGGGATGTTTTTTTGCTTTTCATTTGATGGGTTTGATTGTGAGAGATTATTTCTTGAGTGATTTGAAAAGAAAAGAGTGATTTGGGAGCATGGAAAGTAAAGAAAAAGCCAAGAAGCATGATTTTTCAAAGAAAAAGCTTAGGAAGTAGAAATGAAGGAGTAATAGCTCTAAGTTCATAAGCAAATGGTCCTCTAAGAAGATAAAAGCAAAGAGAAAAGAAAATGAAAAGAAAAGAGGATATTAAAAAGAAAAGAAAAGAGCTGAGTGTTGAAAAAGAAACTTCCTAAATTGTAAGAAGAGTGAAAAAGAGTGGGGTTTGAGTTTAAAGATTCAAGAGTGGGTTTGGAATTGAGTTTATGCTTTGGACTGTGGGATTAAAGCTAAATAAAGGGTAGAACATGGAAGTGGATGCTTGTAGCATGAATTGTTCTCTTTCTTCCTACTTTTGCATAAAGTCTTGTGTTTCTTTTTATTTAGATAAGCCACTAAACACTTGTAACCCTCACCAAAATCCATACTAAGCCTCTTTGTCACCTAGCCCCTTGGTTCGTGGTTCATGTATCCAAGTAGAGAGTCCACCAAACACCTAATTTAATGTTAAAGAGTTGTGTTTCTTTGGTTGCTTGTTATTGCTTTGATGGTTTTATTATTAGAGCAAAATGTTTGATGAACATGGCTAACTCTTTTAAAGTAGAGATTGTTTGTGCATTTGCAACTACTTTGAAGGGCATTGAATTGAATTCCTTTGTTGACATTATCGGGTTTAATCTTCCATTTTCAAACCTTTATTCTATCTAATCTTTGATTGTTTGCTTGCGGACAAGCAAAAAATAAATTTGAGGGAATTGATAGTGTCATATTTTAAGGGTTTAAAGAATGTTATTTTGCATGTTTTCAAGCATTTTGCATTCATACTTGGTCATATTATTAAGATTTCATCTATTTTAGAGTCTTGGCTGTTTAGGATTTGTTTTTCCCTTTCTTGCATATTTTGGGAGTGGTTTAAAATATGTTGTGTGCATGGACGTTAAGCTGTGGAGACCATGCAGACGAGCAGGCAAGGTCGCAAGATTCCCCCCGAGTGGTTCTCGTCCGATACCGACCCATCGATCTCCTTCTATCGGCCAACATGGTCCGATATCTGCTTTCCCGTGTGTGCTTCTTCCCATCGGCCCAAAACCATTGACCAGCATTGTCCGATGGATCCAACTTTCAATAGCCCTCCGAGATTTTTGCAGAAAGCCAATTCTACACAAATTGAAATCCCATCTTCCAAATGAGTACTTTTCTCATGAGTACCAATATGGATACCAATCTTGGAGCATGAAACAACTTACTCTTCCCAATCATGTGAGGAAGAGCTTCTAAACTTGGCAAGGTTGGCATTGGAAGGACAAGAGATGTACAAGGAGAGATAAGGATGATCAACACTGATTTTGCTCATTTGCCTCAAGATGCAAGCATTGTAGATCCAACACATGTGGAGAATGCTCAAGTCCAAGATGACTTCTTGAAAGAAGCTGAAGAGACTATCAAAGTATTTGAAATGATTTTTGGTTGCACAGTTGGTGAAGACCTTGTGATTAGGTATGGAGAAGAGGAAGATGAAGAGACAATCATGAGCCATTCAACCAATAGCAACAATGAATGAGTAGAAGTTGTGAGAGTTGAGGAAGATATTTATGAAGATGGGTTGGTTGTTGAGTGTAAGGACATCAAGGAAGAGAGCACACATGATGAGCTCTCAATCGTGGAAGAAGAGCCAAAGAAACCAAACCCAAGCAAGAGCCAATTGGAGGAAATTTTATGGAGAAGCAAGATGATCTCAAGGAAGAAGCCTTCAAGGAGAATGAAGAAGATGGATCTCCAATGTCCCAACCATTTCACAACTACCTTGATATAGTCTCCACCACACCATTGAGCATTCATGATCCAAGGAAGATACCTCTTGAGGAGATAAGGATGAAGGAGTTTAGGGGTAGTTCTACAATGAGTATGATCCCGGTGATACAAACTCATGCCACATCCAAGGGATAGTCAAGCTTAGTGACTCAAAACAAGCTCACTTGGAAAGAATTCCGGTGTCTTCCTTTTGGGGAGCTTTGGGGTCAGTGCAAAGAAGAAGGGAAAGAGTTTTGGGTGAGAAGACACTTCAATGCCATATCAAAGGATGAAGAAGCCTATGCAATGGTCTAAGTTTGGGGGAAGACTCATGCCAAATAAAATATGCCTCCCATTTCTCCTCCCCATTCCACTCTCCATGTAACACTTCTACTTTGTCTTTTTGATTTTGCATTTTTGATTTAGTGTTTGGTCTCTTTCCCTTACTTTTGTCACACAAGGGACTGTGTGATTTAAGTTTGGTGGAGGATATTAGTTGCTCATGATGTGTTTTGTGATCTTATTTTCTCTTTTGAATCCCTTGAATCTCATTCATGCATCTAAGGCATAGAAAATCACTAAAAATTTGAAAATTTTTGAATTTTTTTTTCACAAAACAAATCATGCATTAGCATCCTTAGGATTAAGTCTAGTATATCTTAGCATTGTATTTCATTTTGCATAAAGCGTTTTGAGGAAATTTTTGTTTGAGTGTCAACTCATGAGCTTGAATTAATGCCATTTTTAGGAGTTGTATAATGCATTTGAGTGAATTTGAAGTTAAGGATGCACCATGTTTGGATCTAACTAGCTTGAAAGTTAGATCTCATTTTTGATACATCTCACCCCTTGTAACACAACTCTAATAAACATGGACTTAATTTGAACTTTCAATTACTCTCTCTTGTAACTTAAGATTTCTCACCAATTGTAACTCTTAAAACAATCATGCATGCTTATTCCTTTTGAAATTCTTACAAGCATTGATTGACCATTTGCATCAATTAATGGTACACTCACCTTGAACCTTAGCCCATTGTTATTTTCCCTTTGTTGATTCTTGAGTGAGGCCTCTTTTTGATAATGCAAACTTGTGCGAAATTTTGAATTGATAAGAGAACGACAAGAACTCACTTCCATGCGCCGATTTCATTGATTGACTAGATATAGTATAGGACTTGGGATGTGTTTTTGCTTTTCATTTGATGGGTTTGATTGTGAGAGATCATTTCTTGAGTGATTTGAAAAGAAAAGAGTGATTTGGGAGCATGGAAAGTAAAGAAAAAGCCAAGAAGCATGATTTTTCAAAGAAAAAGCTTAGGAAGTAGAAATGAAGGAGTAATAGCTCTAAGTTCATAAGCAAATGGTCCTCTAAGAAGATAAAAGCAAAGAGAAAAGAAAATGAAAAGAAAAGAGGATAGTAAAAAGAAAAGAAAAGAGCTAAGTGTTGAAAAAGAAACTTCCTAAATTGTAAGAAGAGTGAAAAAGAGTGGGGTTTGAGTTTAAAGATTCAAGAGTGGGTTTGGAATTGAGTTTATGCTTTGGACTGTGGGATTAAAGCTAAATAAAGGGTAGAACATGGAAGTGGATGCTTGTAAGCATGAATTGTTCTCTTTCTTCCTACTTTTGCATAAAGTCTTGTGTTTCTTTTTATTTAGATAAGCCACTAAACACTTGTAACCCTCACCAAAATCCATACTAAGCCTCTTTGTCACCTAGCCCCTTGGTTCGTGGTTCATGTATCCAAGTAGAGAGTCCACCAAACACCTAATTGAATGTTAAAGAGTTGTGTTTCTTTGGTTGCTTGTTATTGCTTTGATGGTTTTATTATTAGAGCAAAATGTTTGATGAACATGGCTAACTCTTTTAAAGTAGAGATTGTTTGTGCATTTGCAACTACTTTGAAGGGCATTGAATTGAATTCCTTTGTTGACATTATCGGGTTTAATCTTCCATTTTCAAACCTTTATTCTATCTAATCTTTGATTGTTTGCTTGCGGACAAGCAAAAAATAAATTTGAGGGAATTGATAGTGTCATATTTTAAGGGTTTAAAGAATGTTATTTTGCATGTTTTCAAGCATTTTGCATTCATACTTGGTCATATTATTAAGATTTCATCTATTTTAGAGTCTTGGCTGTTTAGGATTTGTTTTTCCCTTTCTTGCATATTTTGGGAGTGGTTTAAAATATGTTGTGTGCATGGACGTTAAGCTGTGGAGACCATGCAGACGAGCAGGCAAGGTCGCAAGATTCCCCCCGAGTGGTTCTCGTCCGATACCGACCCATCGATCTCCTTCTATCGGCCAACATGGTCCGATATCTGCTTTCCCGTGTGTGCTTCTTCCCATCGGCCCAAAACCATTGACCAGCATTGTCCGATGGATCCAACTTTCAATAGCCCTCCGAGATTTTTGCAGAAAGCCAATTCTACACAAATTGAAATCCCATCTTCCAAATGAGTACTTTTCTCATGAGTACCAATATGGATACCAATCTTGGAGCATGAAACAACTTACTCTTCCCAATCATGTGAGGAAGAGCTTCTAAACTTGGCAAGGTTGGCATTGGAAGGACAAGAGATGTACAAGGAGAGATAAGGATGATCAACACTGATTTTGCTCATTTGCCTCAAGATGCAAGCATTGTAGATCCAACACATGTGGAGAATGCTCAAGTCCAAGATGACTTCTTGAAAGAAGCTGAAGAGACTATCAAAGTATTTGAAATGATTTTTGGTTGCACAGTTGGTGAAGACCTTGTGATTAGGTATGGAGAAGAGGAAGATGAAGAGACAATCATGAGCCATTCAACCAATAGCAACAATGAATGAGTAGAAGTTGTGAGAGTTGAGGAAGATATTTATGAAGATGGGTTGGTTGTTGAGTGTAAGGACATCAAGGAAGAGAGCACACATGATGAGCTCTCAATCGTGGAAGAAGAGCCAAAGAAACCAAACCCAAGCAAGAGCCAATTGGAGGAAATTTTATGGAGAAGCAAGATGATCTCAAGGAAGAAGCCTTCAAGGAGAATGAAGAAGATGGATCTCCAATGTCCCAACCATTTCACAACTACCTTGATATAGTCTCCACCACACCATTGAGCATTCATGATCCAAGGAAGATACCTCTTGAGGAGATAAGGATGAAGGAGTTTAGGGGTAGTTCTACAATGAGTATGATCCCGGTGATACAAACTCATGCCACATCCAAGGGATAGTCAAGCTTAGTGACTCAAAACAAGCTCACTTGGAAAGAATTCCGGTGTCTTCCTTTTGGGGAGCTTTGGGGTCAGTGCAAAGAAGAAGGGAAAGAGTTTTGGGTGAGAAGACACTTCAATGCCATATCAAAGGATGAAGAAGCCTATGCAATGGTCTAAGTTTGGGGGAAGACTCATGCCAAATAAAATATGCCTCCCATTTCTCCTCCCCATTCCACTCTCCATGTAACACTTCTACTTTGTCTTTTTGATTTTGCATTTTTGATTTAGTGTTTGGTCTCTTTCCCTTACTTTTGTCACACAAGGGACTGTGTGATTTAAGTTTGGTGGAGGATATTAGTTGCTCATGATGTGTTTTGTGATCTTATTTTCTCTTTTGAATCCCTTGAATCTCATTCATGCATCTAAGGCATAGAAAATCACTAAAAATTTGAAAATTTTTGAATTTTTTTTTCACAAAACAAATCATGCATTAGCATCCTTAGGATTAAGTCTAGTATATCTTAGCATTGTATTTCATTTTGCATAAAGCGTTTTGAGGAAATTTTTGTTTGAGTGTCAACTCATGAGCTTGAATTAATGCCATTTTTAGGAGTTGTATAATGCATTTGAGTGAATTTGAAGTTAAGGATGCACCATGTTTGGATCTAACTAGCTTGAAAGTTAGATCTCATTTTTGATACATCTCACCCCTTGTAACACAACTCTAATAAAGTTGGACTTAATTTGAACTTTCAATTACTCTCTCTTGTAACTTAAGATTTCTCACCAATTGTAACTCTTAAAACAATCATGCATGCTTATTCCTTTTGAAATTCTTACAAGCATTGATTGACCATTTGCATCAATTAATGGTACACTCACCTTGAACCTTAGCCCATTGTTATTTTCCCTTTGTTGATTCTTGAGTGAGGCCTCTTTTTGATAATGCAAACTTGTGCGAAATTTTGAATTGATAGGATAACGACAAGAACTCACTTCCATGCGCCGATTTCATTGATTGACTAGATATAGTATAGGACTTGGGATGTGTTTTTGCTTTTCATTTGATGGGTTTGATTGTGAGAGATCATTTCTTGAGTGATTTGAAAAGAAAAGAGTGATTTGGGAGCATGGAAAGTAAAGAAAAAGCCAAGAAGCATGATTTTTCAAAGAAAAAGCTTAGGAAGTAGAAATGAAGGAGTAATAGCTCTAAGTTCATAAGCAAATGGTCCTCTAAGAAGATAAAAGCAAAGAGAAAAGAAAATGAAAAGAAAAGAGGATAGTAAAAAGAAAAGAAAAGAGCTAAGTGTTGAAAAAGAAACTTCCTAAATTGTAAGAAGAGTGAAAAAGAGTGGGGTTTGAGTTTAAAGATTCAAGAGTGGGTTTGGAATTGAGTTTATGCTTTGGACTGTGGGATTAAAGCTAAATAAAGGGTAGAACATGGAAGTGGATGCTTGTATGCATGAATTGTTCTCTTTCTTCCTACTTTTGTATAAAGTCTTGTGTTTCTTTTTATTTAGATAAGCCACTAAACACTTGTAACCCTCACCAAAATCCATACTAAGCCTCTTTGTCACCTAGCCCCTTGGTTCGTGGTTCATGTATCCAAGTAGAGAGTCCACCAAACACCTAATTGAATGTTAAAGAGTTGTGTTTCTTTGGTTGCTTGTTATTGCTTTGATGGTTTTATTATTAGAGCAAAATGTTTGATGAACATGGCTAACTCTTTTAAAGTAGAGATTGTTTGTGCATTTGCAACTACTTTGAAGGGCATTGAATTGAATTCCTTTGTTGACATTATCGGGTTTAATCTTCCATTTTCAAACCTTTATTCTATCTAATCTTTGATTTTTTGCTTGCGGACAAGCAAAAAATAAATTTGAGGGAATTGATAGTGTCATATTTTAAGGGTTTAAAGAATGTTATTTTGCATGTTTTCAAGCATTTTGCATTCATACTTGGTCATATTATTAAGATTTCATCTATTTTAGAGTCTTGGCTGTTTAGGATTTGTTTTTCCCTTTCTTGCATATTTTGGGAGTGGTTTAAAATATGTTGTGTGCATGGATATTAAGCTGTGGAGACCATGCAGACGAGCAGGAAAGGTCGCAAGATTCCCCCCGAGTGGTTCTCGTCCGATACCGACCCATCGATCTCCTTCTATCGGCCAACATGGTCCGATATCTGCTTTCCCGTGTGTGCTTCTTCCCATCGCCCCAAAACCATTGACCAGCATTGTCCGATGGATCCAACTTTCAATAGCCCTCCGAGATTTTTGCAGAAAGCCAATTCTACACAAATTGAAATCCCATCTTCCAAATGAGTACTTTTCTCATGAGTACCAATATGGATACCAATCTTGGAGCATGAAACAACTTACTCTTCCCAATCATGTGAGGAAGAGCTTCTAAACTTGGCAAGGTTGGCATTGGAAGGACATGAGATGTACAAGGAGAGATAAGGATGATCAACACTGATTTTGCTCATTTGCCTCAAGATGCAAGCATTGTAGATCCAACACATGTGGAGAATGCTCAAGTCCAAGATGACTTCTTGAAAGAAGCTGAAGAGACTATCAAAGTATTTGAAATGATTTTTGGTTGCACAGTTGGTGAAGACCTTGTGATTAGGTATGGAGAAGAGGAAGATGAAGAGACAATCATGAGCCATTCAACCAATAGCAACAATGAATGAGTAGAAGTTGTGAGAGTTGAGGAAGATATTTATGAAGATGGGTTGGTTGTTGAGTGTAAGGACATCAAGGAAGAGAGCACACATGATGAGCTCTCAATCGTGGAAGAAGAGCCAAAGAAACCAAACCCAAGCAAGAGCCAATTGGAGGAAATTTTATGGAGAAGCAAGATGATCTCAAGGAAGAAGCCTTCAAGGAGAATGAAGAAGATGGATCTCCAATGTCCCAACCATTTCACAACTACCTTGATATAGTCTCCACCACACCATTGAGCATTCATGATCCAAGGAAGATACCTCTTGAGGAGATAAGGATGAAGGAGTTTAGGGGTAGTTCTACAATGAGTATGATCCCGGTGATACAAACTCATGCCACATCCAAGGGATAGTCAAGCTTAGTGACTCAAAACAAGCTCACTTGGAAAGAATTCCGGTGTCTTCCTTTTGGGGAGCTTTGGGGTCAGTGCAAAGAAGAAGGGAAAGAGTTTTGGGTGAGAAGACACTTCAATGCCATATCAAAGGATGAAGAAGCCTATGCAATGGTCTAAGTTTGGGGGAAGACTCATGCCAAATAAAATATGCCTCCCATTTCTCCTCCCCATTCCACTCTCCATGTAACACTTCTACTTTGTCTTTTTGATTTTGCATTTTTGATTTAGTGTTTGGTCTCTTTCCCTTACTTTTGTCACATAAGGGACTGTGTGATTTAAGTTTGGTGGAGGATATTAGTTGCTCATGATGTGTTTTGTGATCTTATTTTCTCTTTTGAATCCCTTGAATCTCATTCATGCATCTAAGGCATAGAAAATCACTAAAAATTTGAAAATTTTTGAATTTTTTTTTTCACAAAACAAATCATGCATTAGCATCCTTAGGATTAAGTCTAGTATATCTTAGCATTGTATATCATTTTGCATAAAGCGTTTTGAGGAAATTTTTGTTTGAGTGTCAACTCATGAGCTTGAATTAATGCCATTTTTAGGAGTTGTATAATGCATTTGAGTGAATTTGAAGTTAAGGATGCACCATGTTTGGATCTAACTAGCTTGAAAGTTAGATCTCATTTTTGATACATCTCACCCCTTGTAACACAACTCTAATAAAGTTGGACTTAATTTGAACTTTCAATTACTCTCTCTTGTAACTTAAGATTTCTCACCAATTGTAACTCTTAAAACAATCATGCATGCTTATTCCTTTTGAAATTCTTACAAGCATTGATTGACCATTTGCATCACTTAATGGTACACTCACCTTGAACCTTAGCTCATTTTTATTTTCCCCTTGTTGATTCTTGAGTGAGGCCTTTTTTTGATAATGCAAACTTGTGCGAAATTTTGAATTGATAGGAGAACGACAAGAACTCACTTCCATGCGCCAATTTCATTGATTGACTAGATATATTATAGGACTTGGGATGTGTTTTTGCTTTTCATTTGATGGGTTTGATTGTGAGAGATCATTTCTTGAGTGATTTGAAAAGAAAAGAGTGATTTGGGAGCATGGAAAGTAAAGAAAAAGCCAAGAAGCATGATTTTTCAAAGAAAAAGCTTAGGAAGTAGAAATGAAGGAGTAATAGCTCTAAGTTCATAAGCAAATGGTCCTCTAAGAAGATAAAAGCAAAGAGAAAAGAAAATGAAAAGAAAAGAGGATAGTAAAAAGAAAAGAAAAGAGCTAAGTGTTGAAAAAGAAACTTCCTAAATTGTAAGAAGAGTGAAAAAGAGTGGGGTTTGAGTTTAAAGATTCAAGAGTGGGTTTGGAATTGAGTTTATGCTTTGGACTGTGGGATTAAAGCTAAATAAAGGGTAGAACATGGAAGTGGATGCTTGTAAGCATGAATTGTTCTCTTTCTTCCTACTTTTGCATAAAGTCTTGTGTTTCTTTTTATTTAGATAAGCCACTAAACACTTGTAACCCTCACCAAAATCCATACTAAGCCTCTTTGTCACCTAGCCCCTTGGTTCGTGGTTCATGTATCCAAGTAGAGAGTCCACCAAACACCTAATTGAATGTTAAAGAGTTGTGTTTCTTTGGTTGCTTGTTATTGCTTTGATGGTTTTATTATTAGAGCAAAATGTTTGATGAACATGGCTAACTCTTTTAAAGTAGAGATTGTTTGTGCATTTGCAACTACTTTGAAGGGCATTGAATTGAATTCCTTTGTTGACATTATCGGGTTTAATCTTCCATTTTCAAACCTTTATTCTATCTAATCTTTGATTGTTTGCTTGCGGACAAGCAAAAAATAAATTTGAGGAATTGATAGTGTCATATTTTAAGGGTTTAAAGAATGTTATTTTGCATGTTTTCAAGCATTTTGCATTCATACTTGGTCATATTATTAAGATTTCATCTATTTTAGAGTCTTGGCTGTTTAGGATTTTTTTTCCCTTTCTTGAATATTTTGGGAGTGGTTTAAAATATGTTGTGTGCATGGATGTTAAGCTGTGGAGACCATGCAGACGAGCAGGCAAGGTCGCAAGATTCCCCCCGAGTGGTTCTCGTTCGATACCGACCCATCGATCTCCTTCTATCGGCCAACATGGTCCGATATCTGCTTTCCCGTGTGTGCTTCTTCCCATCGGCCCAAAACCATTTACCAGCATTGTCCGATGGATCCAACTTTAAATAGCCCACCGTGATTTTTGCAGATAGCCAATTCTACACAAATTGAAATCCTATCTTCCAAATGAGTACTTTTCTCATGAGTACCAATATGGATACCAATCTTGGAGCATGAAACAAACTTACTCTTCCCAATCTTGTGAGGAAGAGCTTCTAAACTTGGCAAGGTTGGCATTGGAAGGACAAGAGATGTACAAGGAGAGATAAGGATGATCAACACTGATTTTGCTCATTTGCCTCAAGATGCAAGCATTGTAGATCCAACACATGTGGAGAATGCTCAAGTCCAAGATGACTTCTTGAAAGAAGCTGAAGAGACTATCAAAGTATTTGAAATGATTTTTGGTTGCACAGTTGGTGAAGACCTTGTGATTAGGTATGGAGAAGAGGAAGATGAAGAGACAATCATGAGCCATTCAACCAATAGCAACAATGAATGAGTAGAAGTTGTGAGAGTTGAGGAAGATATTTATGAAGATGGGTTGGTTGTTGAGTGTAAGGACATCAAGGAAGAGAGCACACATGATGAGCTCTCAATCGTGGAAGAAGAGCCAAAGAAACCAAACCCAAGCAAGAGCCAATTGGAGGAAATTTTATGGAGAAGCAAGATGATCTCAAGGAAGAAGCCTTCAAGGAGAATGAAGAAGATGGATCTCCAATGTCCCAACCATTTCACAACTACCTTGATATAGTCTCCACCACACCATTGAGCATTCATGATCCAAGGAAGATACCTCTTGAGGAGATAAGGATGAAGGAGTTTAGGGGTAGTTCTACAATGAGTATGATCCCGGTGATACAAACTCATGCCACATCCAAGGGATAGTCAAGCTTAGTGACTCAAAACAAGCTCACTTGGAAAGAATTCCGGTGTCTTCCTTTTGGGGAGCTTTGGGGTCAGTGCAAAGAAGAAGGGAAAGAGTTTTGGGTGAGAAGACACTTCAATGCCATATCAAAGGATGAAGAAGCCTATGCAATGGTCTAAGTTTGGGGGAAGACTCATGCCAAATAAAATATGCCTCCCATTTCTCCTCCCCATTCCACTCTCCATGTAACACTTCTACTTTGTCTTTTTGATTTTGCATTTTTGATTTAGTGTTTGGTCTCTTTCCCTTACTTTTGTCACACAAGGGACTGTGTGATTTAAGTTTGGTGGAGGATATTAGTTGCTCATGATGTGTTTTGTGATCTTATTTTCTCTTTTGAATCCCTTGAATCTCATTCATGCATCTAAGGCATAGAAAATCACTAAAAATTTGAAAATTTTTGAATTTTTTTTTCACAAAACAAATCATGCATTAGCATCCTTAGGATTAAGTCTAGTATATCTTAGCATTGTATTTCATTTTGCATAAAGCGTTTTGAGGAAATTTTTGTTTGAGTGTCAACTCATGAGCTTGAATTAATGCCATTTTTAGGAGTTGTATAATGCATTTGAGTGAATTTGAAGTTAAGGATGCACCATGTTTGGATCTAACTAGCTTGAAAGTTAGATCTCATTTTTGATACATCTCACCCCTTGTAACACAACTCTAATAAAGTTGGACTTAATTTGAACTTTCAATTACTCTCTCTTGTAACTTAAGATTTCTCACCAATTGTAACTCTTAAAACAATCATGCATGCTTATTCCTTTTGAAATTCTTACAAGCATTGATTGACCATTTGCATCAATTAATGGTACACTCACCTTGAACCTTAGCCCATTGTTATTTTCCCTTTGTTGATTCTTGAGTGAGGCCTCTTTTTGATAATGCAAACTTGTGCGAAATTTTGAATTGATAGGAGAACGACAAGAACTCACTTCCATGCGCCAATTTCATTGATTGACTAGATATAGTATAGGACTTGGGATGTGTTTTTGCTTTTCATTTGATGGGTTTGATTGTGAGAGATCATTTCTTGAGTGATTTGAAAAGAAAAGAGTGATTTGGGAGCATGGAAAGTAAAGAAAAAGCCAAGAAGCATGATTTTTCAAAGAAAAAGCTTAGGAAGTAGAAATGAAGGAGTAATAGCTCTAAGTTCATAAGCAAATGGTCCTCTAAGAAGATAAAAGCAAAGAGAAAAGAAAATGAAAAGAAAAGAGGATAGTAAAAAGAAAAGAAAAGAGCTAAGTGTTGAAAAAGAAACTTCCTAAATTGTAAGAAGAGTGAAAAAGAGTGGGGTTTGAGTTTAAAGATTCAAGAGTGGGTTTGAAATTGAGTTTATGCTTTGGACTGTGGGATTAAAGCTAAATAAAGGGTAGAACATGGAAGTGGATGCTTGTAAGCATGAATTGTTCTCTCTCTTCCTACTTTTGCATAAAGTCTTGTGTTTCTTTTTATTTAGATAAGTCACTAAACACTTGTAACCCTCACGAAAATCCATACTAAGCCTCTTTGTCACCTAGCCCCTTGGTTCGTGGTTCATGTTTCCAAGTAGAGAGTCCACTAAACACCTAATTAAATGTTAAAGAGTTGTGTTTCTTTGGTTGCTTGTTATTGCTTTGATGGTTTTATTATTAGTGCAAATGTTTGATGAACATGGCTAACTCTTTTAAAGTAGAGAATGTTTGTGCATTTGCAACTACTTTGAAGGGCATTGAATTGAATTCCTTTGTTGACATTATCGGGTTTAATCTTCCATTTTCAAACCTTTATTCTATCTAATCTTTGATTGTTTGCTTGCGGACAAGCAAAGAAATAAATTTGAGGGAATTGATAGTGTCATATTTTAAGGGTTTAAAGAATGTTATTTTGCATGTTTTCAAGCATTTTGCATTCATACTTGGTCATATTATTAAGATTTCATCTATTTTAGAGTCTTGGCTGTTTAGGATTTGTTTTGCCCTTTCTTGCATATTTTGGGAGTGGTTTAAAATATGTTGTGTGCATGGACGTTAAGCTGTGGAGACCATGCAGACGAGCAGGCAAGGTCGCAAGATTCCCCCCGAGTGGTTCTCGTCCGATACCGACCCATCGATCTCCTTCTATCGGCCAACATGGTCCGATATATGCTTTCCCATGTGTGCTTCTTCCCATCGGCCCAAAACCATTGACCAGCATTGTCCGATGGATCCAACTTTCGACCTCCTTGTTATTATAAAAATGCCATTCGACCCTTATACTGTTGGAATTGTGTCCAGTAATCTCGGTACTGTCTCTAGAAAGTAAGAGTATGTCAATGATCAGACATAAGTCATATAATACTGGGGGTCATGATGGCTTGCTAGAGTCCGCTCATGATCTATAAGTCTTGGACTTATTGCCTTTATTATATGATCCCATATGGGTCACACGCCTAAGCTAACAGGAAAATGTGTAGGAACGGTTTAGCAGAAGTACAGTAAAAGTGCTAGGCATTTACTGTACTTAGAGAGAATAAAAGGTTTAGCCACTGTGCATCGATCGATGCATAAGGTGCAACGATCGATGCAGTGCGCAAACACCGACGAGTTAATTGGTATTTGGGCCAAATGGCCCAAATGGAACAGGACGAGTTTTGTGTCATAAAACTCGAGTTTCAGACTGATAAACCCTAAGACTTGAGCCGTAAACTCTCTCTCTCTGCGCCGAGTTCCCCTCGTGGTCTAGCAGCTGTTTCCTGTGAAAGCGTGTGTGAACCTTTGGAGGATTCATCCCTCGGTGTTTCTCTGATCTCAGACATACCATCTTCTTCCGCTGCAATAACAGGTATAAGGTGAGATCATCATTTGTTTCTATTCTGAGAAGAACCTAGATCGCATGTTTAGGATAATCTGAATCTGGAATTGAATCAGGATCATCTAAACGACCAAACAGTGGTATCAGAGCCTTAGGTTCTGGTTCTTCTTGTTTAGATTCATGTTTTAGGATTGTTTAAAGAGGTGTTTTTGAATCAATCTACTGATAAGATTAAAACACTTAAGAAACAAGAATTAAATCCTAAACAAACAGTTGAAAAAATCGCATGACCAAGCTATATTGATTTGGTATGCGATCGAAACTGATCTTGCATCGACTGAGATCGCATTGCATCGATCGATGCAATGCAAGGATCGATCGTTGCAGTCGCGAGAGATTGACCGCGATCGCATGGATCGTTCGAACGATCGCATGGATCTCGCGAGAATCTCTCGGCCAAACCTGATAACCGTTCGTGCACACGTGAGAGCATCGATCGTTGCAGGATCGATGAACGATCGTTGCAGGATCGATGCTGTGAGCATCGATCGATGCGGTTAGGGTTTTGGCTCGGTTTAATTTGATTAAAATTGATTCGTTCTGGTTTAATAAACAGATTTAATAATTTTATTAAGTCTGGTTAAACCGGGATAAGAAATCCAATGTCGAAAGAAATATTGGATTTAGTGCCTAAACCAGGAATTTCTAATTTGATTTGGTTGGACCAAATAAATTGAGAAAATCCGGTTTAGTAAATAACCGGTTGACAATTGTGGTCATCGTAGTAATTAAAACTTGGTTAGACCAGTTTTAATGAACCAGACCGGTTATGTCAATTAATTGGACAATTGGGTCATGTCTTGGACATGGACCAATTCTTGGGCCTCGGGCCAAGAAGTTAAAACAATTGGGCCAGTTAATTGAGTCTTTCTTCAGAATAATTTAAAATCTATTTTATAAATTTATAAAGTCGTTTTTGAATTATATTTTCCGAAATTTTATAATTAGAAAGTTTCTTTAAATAGAAGTTTCTGAATTTGCGGGTTTTGGATTTGAAAGAAGTTTCTAAAGTTAGAAAGTTTTCGGTTTTAGAAAGTTTCCAATTTTAGAAAGTTTCCAAAAATAGTAGGTTTCCATAAATAGAAAGTTTCCCGAAATAGTAATCTTCTATTTTGGGAATGATTTTAATAAACCTACGAACCTCAAATAATATCAAGCGGTGGATGTCTTGTCCAGGCTATGTCAGCTGTCAAAGCCCATTCAATTGCATTCATGGCCTTACAGTGTGAGGATGTCTGCTTTTGCGTGGGTAAGACAGTTTGTGATTCATAAATGTCATTGGGAGTCCCAGACATTAATGATTACATGACTGTATAGTCTGGTTTTCTTGACTAGGCCATCGGGAGTCCCGGGCCTTGAGACATCAGAGTGGATTGGGCCTCGGGCCCAGATTCACAACCAAGAGTTATATCACGGATATAATTAGCCGATATAGGGCTTACCGATATAAGCTAAGATTGGGTGACGGCCAGTGGCCCACTTTAATCTTAGTTATATGTGGATCTTGGAATCATTATATTCTATTGAGGGTAACTTATGTTATTGAATATAATGCGTGATTAATCATATTAAATTTTAATATGAGATTAGTCATTTTGAACATAATAACTAATAACCTTTTTATTTATATATTTCAGATATGACTACTACAAGCACACAAAACACATTCTCGATCCGGTCTGTTCTCGAGAAGGAGAAGCTGACTGGAACGAACTTCCTGACATGGTCAAGGAACTTGAGGCTGGTCCTCAAGCAGGAGAAGAAGGATTATGTCCTTCGAGATCCCCTCCCCGAGAGGCCTCTTGCCAATGCTGCCAGGACTCTGCACAATGCTTGGGAAAAGCATTCGTCAGATGAAAATGATGTTTATTGCCTGATGTTGGTGACAATGACTCCAGAGCTGCAAAAACAGTTCGAAAGTGTATTGTCTCCAATCGAGATCATGGCAAGCCTGAAATCGCTTTTTCAGGAGCAGGCTAGGACCGAGAGGTTCCAGACAGTTAAGAACCTCTTGGACTGTAAGTTGGCTGCGAATGCGGCAGTGAGTCCTCATGTGTTGAAGATGATGGGTTATCTCGATCATCTTCACAAACTCGACTGCCCAATCAGCCAGGAACTTGCCTGCGACATCATTCTGCAGTCTTTACCTGCAAGCTATGATCAGTTCATTCTGAACTTTAACATGCATGGCTTGAGTAAGACACTGCCTGAGCTTCACGGAATGCTCAAGACTGCAGAGCCCAACTTGAAGAAAACCGCCAAGGACCCCAATGTACTTATGGTACAAAAGGGCAAGGGGTTTAAGAAGTCTTCTGCTAAGGATAAGGGAAAGGCCAAGGGTGTCCAAGTCGTGGACTCAGACACGCCAAAGCCCAAGCCCAAGTCCAAGGCTGGGCCTACTGACATGTGCAGGTTCTGCAAAGAACTGGGGCATTGGAGAAGAGATTGCAAGAAATTCCAGGAAGGTCTAAAGGAATTAAAGAAGAAGACTTTCGAGACTTCTTCATCAGGTATTTTTGTTATAGAAGTTAATACAACTACTTCTGATAATACCTCATGGGTCATGGATACTGGTTGTGGGGCTCATATTTGTACTAATATGCAGGCACTCAGCAACAGTAGAAGGCTGAAGCAAGGACAAGTGGAACTACGAGTTGGGAATGGAGCGAAAGTTTCAGCACTAGCTGTAGGAACTTACTTGTTGTCTTTACCTTCGGGATTGATTTTAGAACTTAATAATTGTTATTTTGTACCTGCTATAAGCAGAAATATTATTTCAATTTCTTTGTTGGATTTGGAAGGTTATGATTTTTCAGTTAAGAATAAATTATGTTCCTTCAATCGCAACAATTTGTTCTATGGTTCTGCCCCTCTTACGAATGGGCTTTACATACTCGATCAATCCGCGCCAATTTATAACATTAATACAAAACGGTTTAAACCTAATGAGGAAAACCGAACGTTTCTATGGCATTGTCGTTTAGGGCACATCAGCGAGAAACGCATCAAGAGGCTCCATTCGAATGGACTTCTTGGCTCATTTGACTTTGAGTCATGTGAGAAATGCGAATCCTGCATGATGGGCAAAATGACACGGGCCCCCTTTAATAAACCTAACGAGAGGGCCAGTGACTTATTGGGCCTGATACACACTGATGTGTGTGGCCCAATGTCCACTAATGCAAGAGGAAACTATCAGTACTTCATTACCTTTACTGATGATTTCAGTAGGTATGGATATGTTTATTTAATGAAACATAAGTCTGAATCTTTTGAGAAGTTCAGAGAATTCCAAAATGAAGTACAGAACCAACTTGGCAAAAGCATTAAGGCTCTTCGGTCCGACCGAGGAGGAGAATACTTAAGCCAAGAATTCAGTGATCATCTGAGAGAGTGTGGGATCGTATCCCAACTCACTCCTCCTGGAACACCTCAATGGAATGGTGTGTCTGAGAGGAGAAATCGGACCTTATTGGATATGGTTCGATCTATGATGAGTCACACAGACCTTCCAATATCCCTTTGGGGATATGCTCTGCTAACAGCAGTGTTCACTCTAAATAGAGCGCCATCAAAAACAGTGGCAAAGACACCATATGAATTATGGACTGGAGAAGCTCCAGTGCTGTCTTATCTCAGAATTTGGGGTTGTGAAGCCTATGTCAAGAGATTGATCTCAGACAAGCTTACACCGAAATCTGACAAATGCTACTTCATTGGTTATCCACGGGAAACCAAGGCTTATTACTTCTATCTACGTTCCGAGAACAAGATCTTTGTTGCCCGGGATTGTAACTTTCTTGAGAGAGAGTTTCTCTCTAAGAAAGACAGTGGGAGTAAGGTACTGCTTGAAGAAATTCAAGATGAACAGGATACTGCTCAACCTAATGAGGAAGAGCAGCAGGAGGATCTACAAGAAATTGTAGAGCCTGAACCTGTAGTACCTGAAGTTCGAAGATCCGGGAGGATCCGTCACGAACCCGAGAGATATCAGGGATTCCTCGTGACTGACTGTCATGATCTTTTGATCATTGATGGTGATGAACCATCGAACTTCAATCAAGCCATGATGGGCCCAGATTCCTCTAAGTGGCGCAAGGCCACTGATTCCGAAATGGACTCCATGTCGGTCAACCAAGTCTTTTCATTGGTTGACTTACCCGTTGGTGTAAAAGCCATCGAGTGCAAATGGATCTTCAAGAAGAAGATTGACGTGGATGGAAATGTCCAGATTTATAAAGCCAGGTTGGTGGCAAAAGGTTTCAGACAAGTTCACGGTGTGGACTACGATGAAACCTATTCACCGGTGGCTATGATGAAATCTATTCGGATTCTACTAGCAACTGCAGCTTTTCATGATTATGAAATTTGGCAGATGGACGTGAAAACCGCCTTCCTGAATGGTATTCTGGAAGAGGATGTGTATATGACACAACCTGACGGTTACATAGATCCAAAGAATGCTGGGAAAGTATGCAAACTTCATAAATCCATTTATGGATTGAAGCAAGCATCGAGGAGCTGGAATCTTCGTTTTGATGAAGCGATCAAGCAATTTGACTTTATCAGAAACGAAGAAGAACAATGCGTGTATAAGAAAACTAGTGGGAGCAAAATCGTTTTTGCTTATTCTGTATGTTGATGACATACTGCTTCTCGGAAACGACATTCCAATGCTGAAGTCTGTAAAAGACTGGCTTGGAAGTTGTTTTTCCATGAAAGACATGGGTGAAGCCGCATACGTTCTTGGAATTAGGATCTATCGGGATAGACCTAAGAGGCTGATAGGCTTGTGTCAAGACTCATACATTGACAAAGTCCTACAAAGATTCAGCATGAAAGATTCCAAGAAGGGCTTCACGCCAATGGTACATGGCACAACGCTAAGCAAGAAGCAGAGCCCTACGTCGGCTGCTGAGCTTGAGCGCATGAAGAATATTCCTTATGCATCTGCAATAGGATCTGTCATGTATGCCATGATCTGTACTCGTCCTGATGTTGCTTACGCATTGAGCATGACGAGTAGATACCAGTCAAATCCAGGTGAAAACCATTGGATTGCCGTAAAGAACATCTTGAAGTATCTAAGACATACTAAGGATAAGTTCTTAGTGTACGGTGGAAGTGATGTGCTTAAAGTCAGTGGATTCACGGACGCAAGTTTCCAGACAGACACAGATGATTTCCGGTCACAGTCCGGTTATGTCTTTTGTCTGAATGGCGGTGCAGTAAGTTGGAGAAGCTCCAAGCAGGACACCGTTGCTGATTCCACTACAGAAGCTGAATATATCGCCGCCTCAGAAGCAGCGAAGGAAGCTGTTTGGATTCGAAAGTTCATTATGGAACTAGGTGTGATACCAGATGCGGCTGAGCCTCTGGCACTATTTTGTGACAACAATGGTGCTATAGCTCAGGCAAAGGAACCAAGATCACACCAGAAATCCAAGCATGTTCAAAGAAGATATCACTTGATACGTGACATCATTAATAGAAAGGAAGTCAAGATCAGCCGAGTTCCGACAGATGATAATGTCGCTGATCCGTTGACAAAGCCACTCCCAAGGCCTAAGCTCGAGCTCCTGACTGAAGCTGTAGGCATTAGAAACATTGAAATGTAATCTAAATTTGAGTGGGAGTTTTGTGAGCTTTATTTTAGTTATTTGATATGTTCTTGTAAAACATTATTATTTATGTTTTAATGAAATTATTATTTCAAGATTATTTTAACTGTGATGAAATAATCGTTCCAAAATGATATGAACCATTTTATAGGTCATCGAAGTAAATGATTTGATCTTGAGTCATCGAAGTCATTTAGCTTGATCATGAGATCCTATATTTGATAAATGTTTTATATCATCCTGTCCCTAGTCGAAGGTTGTTGAAATTGGAACACCAACAACCGTGTAAGATTGGATTGGTACGTGACTTATGACAAAGTCTCAGTGTGTCATAGATGCTCGGCATCAAAGTCAGTACATAGGTGTATGTTGGGAACATACGACCGGACAAGACCCGCTAATAAGAACTCTTCAGGATATTTATATCTGTGTCATAAGAGATTCTTACTACGACTATAGAGTATAGTCCTTAGACCTGAGTTCGCATGCATGTGACTGCATATGGACTGATGCACTTTGATCATTGTCTAACGCTATCGTTCTGCGATAGCTATAAGGACCTTGTTTGGGTACATCATGAAGTGAGTAGTTTACAGTGATGGAACAAGATGGGATCTGTCCCTCCAATATAAATGGAGTGAATATCTCTAGGCCAATCGGAGATTTGAATACTGGAAAACGCATGGCCATGCTCAAACGGACTTTCCCGAGTCGTTTGTATTGTCAGTATCAAATCAGAGTCCGATGAACAAGATTATGCTTTATAAGGATGACACTAATCTTGCCTTATGACTAATCGAGATATTGAGACAAAAGGATTATGAATACAGAGATTCCAGTACAAGTGGGAGATTGTTGGAATTGTGTCCAGTAATCTCGGTACTGTCTCTAGAAAGTAAGAGTATGTCAATGATCAGACATAAGTCATATAATACTGGGGGTCATGATGGCTTGCTAG
Organism: Orychophragmus violaceus; assembly: GCA_030180135.1. Lineage (NCBI taxonomy): Eukaryota > Viridiplantae > Streptophyta > Magnoliopsida > Brassicales > Brassicaceae > Orychophragmus > Orychophragmus violaceus. The sequence continues at coordinate 62,536,352 of CM058233.1, forward strand.
AGTCCGCTCATGATCTATAAGTCTTGGACTTATTGCCTTTATTATATGATCCCATATGGGTCACACGCCTAAGCTAACAGGAAAATGTGTAGGAACGGTTTAGCAGAAGTACAGTAAAAGTGCTAGGCATTTACTGTACTTAGAGAGAATAAAAGGTTTAGCCACTGTGCATCGATCGATGCATAAGGTGCAACGATCGATGCAGTGCGCAAACACCGACGAGTTAATTGGTATTTGGGCCAAATGGCCCAAATGGAACAGGACGAGTTTTGTGTCATAAAACTCGAGTTTCAGACTGATAAACCCTAAGACTTGAGCCGTAAACTCTCTCTCTCTGCGCCGAGTTCCCCTCGTGGTCTAGCAGCTGTTTCCTGTGAAAGCGTGTGTGAACCTTTGGAGGATTCATCCCTCGGTGTTTCTCTGATCTCAGACATACCATCTTCTTCCGCTGCAATAACAGGTATAAGGTGAGATCATCATTTGTTTCTATTCTGAGAAGAACCTAGATCGCATGTTTAGGATAATCTGAATCTGGAATTGAATCAGGATCATCTAAACGACCAAACATATACTTATATATTTTTATTTGGACCTAATTTTTGAGATCCACCTTTTACCTTGTGTTCTTTTTTTTAATCTTAAACAATTTGTAAACTTTTATTTTGATTTTAATTAAGTACAAGTTATCTTTTTAATTTCTTCTCTCTAATCATGATTTCCATTATTATCTTTATAGGTTTTGTTGGAATCAATATGATTTTGAGTAATTCTCTTTGGGTTTTGAGATGAGGTAGAATACGGCTTGATTATGGATGATCTAAAGGTGTTTAGGGCTTTATTAGTGTTAATCCTTCTATTTAGGTTGATCTCTTTGCTAGATTTACAAGAAATTGTTTATTTAGATCTTAAACCTTTTTCATGCCCACAAGGTGTTTGAAGAAGTGCTTGATAAAACCTAATTAGAGATTTTTCATGCTTAGCCAATGGGAATTGGTGTCCAAGGTGTTTAATAGTGTAATGAAATTGTTTTGCATGCTTGATTAGTTCTTAATCACAATTGAGATATTGTTCTGGATTAGGAGTTAATTAAAGGGATTTTTGCCTAAAGATAGGATTGATCTTGACTTGAGTTCTAGGCTAAGGATTAAAGCTTGTTTGAATGGTGTTATGATTGAGATTGAATCCATGATATCTTGGATTTGATAATGAGAAATGGATTAATGCTTGATTAGCATAGAGTTAGTTGTATGAGAATATGATTAGCTACTTGATAGATCATTAAACCGTCCTTATTTGCTTGATTTATTGATAAACACCTACATAAGATGATCCCTTGATAGTTCTAGTTCCTTTCCTCATCTTAGACCTTTTTCTCTTGTTGATTTAAGTTTATATTTTCTCTCTTGTTTGTTATTGCTTGTCCACTTAAGATTTCTAGCTTAAAATCATCTTTAATTGGCTTAGCTCTTTAAGTTGTATGCATTCCTTTTGACTAGACTCACACTCATTTGGATTAGACCTCAAACCCAATTTTCTTCTTTGAGAAAACTCATATCTCACGCCCCATACTCTCTTCTTCTCTTTCTCCAAAATCAACAACTACATCATGGCCAACGATTCATCCTCTCAATCAACAGCTGAATCAGCTCAAATATTCATCATCGCTGATCCCAAAAGCACTCTCGTATCCCTGAATATGTCCAGTGTCACAAAACTCACAACCACAAACTTCATTACATGGTGGCTGCAAATAAAGTCTCTACTCGAAGCTCATGAACTTCATCCATTCATCTATGATGAAGATCACACACCTGATGCAACAATCACCAACGCTGAAGGAACAACTCAGCCAAATCCCAATCATGCTGCCTGGAAAAGAGAAGATAGACTGCTATATAGCAGCTTACTTGGCTCCTTGTCTGTCAACGTACAACCAATTGTTTCGAGAGCATCAACAATAAGAGAACTATGGCAAACTCTTACTCGCACATATGGGAATCCTTCGCGAGGACACATTAAACAACTAAGGTAGCATCTCAAGCGATCCAACAAAGGCACACTCTCGGTAAATGACTATATGCGGAGCATCATCAGCAAAGCGGATCAACTTGCGCTCCTAGATGCACCACTTGACCATGAAGACCGACTTGATTACATAATTGATGGTTTTGGTGATGACTATAAGGCAATAGTAAAGATTTTCAATGGTCGTGACACTCCCATCTCCCTTGAGGAACTGCACGAAAAGCTCACTAACAGGGAAAACTCTATGTCTTGTGAAACCGTGGAGACTCATGTTAATGCAACAGAAAATTCAACACAACAAGCACCTCAAGTTGCAGGACGTGGAAACTCGGCTAAAAGAGGAGGTCACATAGGCTATGGTCGTGGTGACTTTGGCCGTGAAGGCGGCGAAGCGGGAGCTTGCCGAGGCGTATATGTCGATCCTCCAGCAAATCAAAGAGAAGTGGGACAAGAAGAAGACCGAGTTTGATATCATGATTGCCCTTCAGGAGGCGATCGCGAATCTCGATCTCCTTGTTGAGATTGCTGGTGGAGGGCTCGACACGATGACTGAGATTGACAAGATGGTTATGAAGAAAGAAGAGACGGAAGTCGAGCTGGTCGCCGCGACTGTCTCCGACTTCTCCATTGGTAAGCTTTTCTCGCCAAGGTCTCGGAAGACTCGGTGATGATGATCGGTCCCGAGACTCAGATGGCCATGAACCTTGACCCGCATGGATCGAACCACCCTCAGGAGGAAGCTAGAGGATCGTTGCAAGAACCAATCTCAGGGGCGAAGGACCTGGATGGGGGCGAGGAGATGGCCGAGTAAGGCTGACTCGTCACTCCTCTCCTTCTTAAGTCCCTGTTAAAAATTAATCTTTTTTTAAGTTCTAAGTTGCGCGAAAGGGCTTTTAATCTCGAACTCTTTTGCCCATGGAGGGATTTTTTTGAACTTGGTGTTTGCCCAAAAGGGCTTTAAAATAATAAAATCAGATTTCCCTTTTATTCTTGTTGCCTTTCAGTTTACTCGAAAAGAACAACTAAGTGGAAACAAACCAATATGATCGCCAAGTTTTGACTCGATCGGGACTGCGACCGATTTTTGTCGAAGTCTCTTTAGCTCGTGTTGATGGAGCTCGTTTCATCAGACTCTTTGTAAACTCTTAGTTCATCAAAGGATCAAAGCTTATTTATCAGCGAGTACAAGATGTCGATCTGACTTGTTCGATGCGACAAACTGAGTTCGATAATAATTTTCAAAGACAGATTCTTATACTTACTGAATTCGTTTAACGAAAACTCAAGCGTGTTTGACCAAAGAACTTCAAGATTCGATCTTAGGTTTAGCCAAGAATTTGACTAATTAGTGTTCGAAGGTTGGGGGAGCAAGTTTGTTGGACTTAGAAGAATAAGGATATGATTCATCAATCGCATGATGATTTCTAGAGTGAAAGCTATTTTCGACGGATCGTTGTGAGATCATTTCATGAGGGACCGTTTGAGGTTGTTATGGAATATATCATTTTGAGATTGCGAAAAATGGACCGTTTTGAGGTCGCTATAATGAGTGGATCGTGGTGAGATCGCAATAAGTGGATGATATACCATGGATTTTAGGGCTTTTAACCATGGTATATGTCTTATTTATCGAGTCTTTTGCTATGTTTTAGAGTCTTTTCAGGTGTTTATTAGGTACATGCACGTTTGTAGCGGAATTAGAGATAATGGAGCATTTTGGAGCATTTGGCCGAGAGAAAGAAGTCATTACCCATATTTGACAGTTGTGTCGATCGACACACAATTGGCATCGATCGATGCATAGCGTGACCAGACATTCTCGCGAGAGTTAATGAAGATTGTGAAAATTACAGTTGTGCCCAGAAGTTCCGGATATTTACAAAGGAGCCCCAATTCGTGTTTTAGCTATATAATTATGATTTACAGCCACTTGTTACGCTAAGTTTTATTCGAAGATTTTCTTGAAGGGAGAGTAGGAGATTTTGGGGCTGGTTTTGTTCTCGAAAGAGACTTGATTTCGAACCCCTGTTCTTATTCCTTTGATTATTCTATGATATCTATTTTTTTACTATGTTTTCTGTTATGATTGCTATGTCTGAGTAGATCTCTTGTTAGGTTAGGGATTCTCATTAGGGATTTGAAGGAATGTTAGAATAATTGATTGATTAGGATCTATCATCTAGTTCTTCATCTAAATCGTTCTTAACGCTTAATCTGAACTGGCCACTTAGATTATTGATATTAGGTTGATTTACACAACGACAGTTGGTTAATTAACTAGATCTGATTTAGGTGAGCAACTTATCTATTCGCAAAGAAATTTGGTTTACAGAAGTTGTGAACAAACGAACTTGGAATTAATGCATGTCTAGAAGTCTAGGATTCGCAACGAAAGTTCGTCTGCTAGGTTGTTAGATATAGATAACTATCGCAGAGAAAGCTGGTTAGTTTTACTTCTGTGATTCTAGTTCAAGAACGCCCATAGATTGAATCATGATTGTTTGTTAATCTGATTTCCTGATATCCTGAGAAATTCCTGAAACCTAACGCCTTCGTTTGATTGCTTACACCCATCTCGCTTGATCTGTTTACTTGCTATTTTGTTTACTACTTTACAATCTGCTTCGCTTAGCTTAATCCAAATTACTCATAATCTATTGTGTGACCGTAGTCCTTGTGGATTCGATACCCTAAGTACTACATCTGCATCACTGTGCACTTGCAGTTAGAATAGGGATAATTCTTGACCTATCAAGTTTTTGGCGCCGGTACCGAGGACTCTTTGAGTTCGCCGATAGATTCAGTATTAGGATTTAGACTAAGCATATTTTTTTTTACTTTTCTTGTTTACTCACGTTCTTGTTTCTTTGGTGTTGCAGGAATCGCCCTGCATCGATCGACACGGTCCTGTGTGTCGATCGTCACATTTTCGAGCTTGCATCGATCGACGCTTCTCTTTGCATCGATCGACACAAAGCGTAACCAGTGATACCGAGAGCTTGAGAACTTAGCAGGTTTTTTCTATGGAGCCTGTGATTCTGATTCGCGGTGAGGACGACATTTTACGAGACCAAGAGGGTCATATATGCAACGCGAAGGGTCAGAAACTGAATGGGGAAGGAAACCCTATCATACCGTACGCATTGGTTGAGCAGATAGCTGAGATGAGAGATAAAATTGATTCTATCCACAACATCCTACTTAGGAAGAGACAAATCTGAGCTGATGCAGAAGCTGAAAAGTTTGCAGAGGTAAATTATATAGCTGGAGCTGATTATCATGGACAGACATATGGAAATCAGCAGAGACAAGGTTATAGTCATGCTCCGAGATCCAGAGATTATGGTTATTCATCTCACCAAGCACCTCCTGCACCTACACATAAGAGCAGATTGGAAGCCATGATGGAGCAGTTTCTTGAGAGACAACAACAGACCACTGTGTCTGTCAACTCGAAGCTTGATGCCTTGTACACTGATTTGAATGGGAAGTTTGAGTCCTTGAACACTCATGTGAGGCTGCTGGATACACAAGTGGATCAGATTTTAAGTTCTGTCAAAAGGAAGAATGCCCATCATGCTCATGTCAACGCCATCTCAGCTCAGGATGGACATAGGCTAGGTCAGGGATCATATTTTGCAGTTAAGGCTGTGAAAATCGTGGAAAACAGAGAAGAATCTGAGATTGAAATCCCTGAGTTTGAGAGTTTTGACGGACCAGACTCGACCGAGATTGACATTGATCTTTTGGTAAAATCCATCAGTGTCGATCGACATCCTTTTGGTGTCATGGACACCCACATCAGAGCTTGGTCAGTTCAGATTGATAATGGACCAAGCCAAGGAGAGAAATTTGAGTTTAAGACTGCTGAACTCGTGGAAAAAGCTGAAAAACCCGAGACTGAAGCTGGAACTCGAGATGAACTACTTGCATCGATCGTTGCACCAAGTGCGTCGATCGTTGCATATCGTGAAGAATCAGCCTCACTTGTTTCTCGTGGAATTGTTAAGGAAAGGGTCTACAAACCTCCAATACATTTCCCAAGAGTTCCTATAAGGTCTAAACATGAGCAGAATGTGGTCAAGTGCATGGTGGTTATGGATAAGGAGCCGGATGAAACTCCACCAGCTGAAACTTCGCGAGTTCATCCTTGTGTATTGAGATATGCAGAGAAGATGATATCCGCTGATGGTCATTTGAGAGAAGAAGTTCAGAATGGTGGAACTACAGTGTCTGATAGTGGAGAAAAGAAGATGGTGGTTCCTCAGGAATCTACTCTAACATCTTCAGAGCCTGCAACTGCTCATAAGCAGAAATCTCCAAACATCAGATCTCCACCAAAGCAAAGGTATGCACATTCTAAACTCAAACCTCCTGACTTCATTGTTGTGAATGCAGGCAAACGCTCTATACCACCCAAGCTTCACTCCCGCCCTGGATCTCTTTCTATGTTCCATGGGAGATCTCATGATCATAATGCATATACGCCACCATGGATGAAGAGACATTCACAGAGACACTCCAAGTCTCTGTTGAAACCCCCATGAGTCTGACCTCTTCCAATAGTCAAGCTAATGACTAAAAACAAGCGATGAGTGGGAGGCAACCCACTGTTAGGTTTTAGTGTTTTTCTTATTAATTTTTGGTGTTTTTCTAAGGATTTAACATTTTGATTTTATTTTTGCTAAGTTTTTTTTGTTACAGAACACTGTCTGGAGATGTGTGACGATCGTTGCCTACATGTGCAACGGTCGTTGCAGGGAGAAATGACGAGGAGATAAATCGCCTTGTGACGATCGTTGCGGTCCTGTGCAACGGTCGTTGCAAATGGTTCAATTTTAATATTAAAGTTACATAGCTAAACCGGAATCGAATCGGTTCACTAGCAACGATCCATGCCTATATGCAACGGTCGTTGCATTCGCGACACAGGTAAGTGCCTTTAACCTTTCCTCTCTTCTTTTCTTCCCCATTTCACTTGTCCGTACACACGATTCGCCTATCCCCTAATTCACTCATTTCTTCATCATTTTCGTTGATTCAAAGCTTATTCTTCTTGTTTTTATACCCTCTATCTATTTCTATAACCTAATCGAAGCAATTCCGAGGTAAGGGCTCTCAAATTAATCATTTTCAGATTCGGTTCTAGGGTTTTGGAATTAGAGAGTTTTGGCTTTAAGATGATGATACCGTGTTGTTATAGGCTTGATTTAGGTTGATTGGTGATGCAATTATACTGCATGTGTATTGTGGGATTGATTCTGAAGCGATTTGGATATTATATGGCATCTGCGAAATCGCCTTGCAACGATCGATGCACTTGTGCAACGGTCGATGCAATGCGATTTCACAGATGGTTTCTACGTGACTACAAATGTTTTATTTTTCTTTTGCAGATGCCTCCTCATGGACAGCCCCTTAAACGCAGAGCTACTCAAGCTACTGCGGATCAGACACCTCCACCAGAGGAGTGGTTCACAGGAGATTCGACATCACCTGATCCGCATCAGCGAGACTGCGATGCTATACAGTGGCCTTGGCCTAAGGAAGAAGGAGAGTTGATTCCGACAGATAAAGTGTGGGGTAAAGAGCCTAAAGATATAGCTAAGGATGCGGACTTCATCAACATGCCGATATCAGAGCACTGGGACGACTATGATACGTTTCTCTACAACAGTTGGTTGGGTATGGACATCCAGCCAACCAAATTTGCTGATTATCGGACCTGCAGGATCTTAGGCATTGACGAGCAGGTTCTTGCTTTGGTTAAGGGCATCGGTCTGGGAACGATGCCTATGCATTACCACCCACTTTACCCTGATCTCGTTCGACAGTTGTTGGCTACTTGCAGAGTTCACTATCCTGATCCAGACTGCCGTAGAGCTTCAGGAGGTATCTTTACTTTCAGATGTCTGGGAGCCAGGTATCGGATTTCATTTCTAGATATCTGCCGTATTTATGGATTCAGCGTGGAGCCTACACGTACCGGTATAGCTCTTGGTTGGGATAGACAGGAGGCGCAGTATTTCTGGGATCAGATTGGCAGTGGGGCATATGACTCGAGGACCACAAAGCAGATAATGGTCAGACATCCGGTGCTCAGATATGTGATCCGCATCTTGGGCTACACACTGCTGTGTAAGGCCGAGGCAAACAAGATGCGCAAGAATGAGCTAGAGGTGTTTTTTATTGGGCTGAAGGATCTGTTTGATGGTACTAACTTGAGAGATCCTGCTATGAATCTCAACTTAGGAGCTGTGTTTGCTCATCACTTGTGCTCACTAACGACGAAAGCATTGGATGGGAAGAGCACTGAGACAGTAGGGAGTTTGCTTACTCCTATCTTTCAGCACTGTAGGATCCCTTTGCAGGGTATGGAGCGTGATGACAAGGAGGTATACATGGATTTGACCCACCTGCAGAGTCCTACTTGGCTGAAGGAGAGACGCATCTGGGTTTACTATGACACACATGGGCAGAAGCATGGTGTGGATCTTCCTGCTGCTGATCTGACTAAGATCGATACATTGGCTGCCTTGGATTTCCAGCCACCCATGCGAGATCAGCGCAGAGTCCCTGTGATGGCTCATCCGCTGGGAGAGCCTTCTACACGCCCTTCTTCTTCATCTGCTCCTGCACCTGCTGCTCCTGCTGATGATATTGGTCCTTATCTCGAGCCTTTGGTACCTTTTGCTGAGATGTCTGAGACAGATTGGAGAGAGCGTCAGGATGGTATTCTGCGGAGCATTTGGGACTTCATGCGTGGCTGCACTTGCAGGAGACAGCCACAGATTCATCAGCCCGGACCTTCCCATCGACGTCGACAGCGCTCTCCGACTCCCGGTTCTTCGAGCGGTACTGATCCCTATGCTGGCATAGATGACGAGTGAGAGTAGTGGCATTTTCAGACTACGGTTCTGTATTTTCTTTTTCACTTTTTCTTTTTGCATTTTTCTTTTGATTTCCTTAGGATACTTATGTTTGGATGATGTGTTTGCTTTGAGA